>OX439045.1:20170413-20770413 GCA_949317995.1 Acholoe squamosa | reverse complement strand
TCTCACCTTGGGCATCGGTTTGACCATCGACTTGTTCAGCGGACTGGGTAGTATCTGAAGGATGATTACCCTGCTGTTCTGCGACCGTTTCGGCTGTTCCCGTTAGAAATGCCAGTGGGAAAAAAGCGGCTCCTGGGCTGTTCAAATTGAACTCCTCCAGTCTCTTTTCGGATGACTGATCCGCGTGGGGCGTATCCACTTCCATCAGATCATCCTCCTCCAGTGTTACGGGAGACAATTCCTCACGGGTGAGTGATTCGGAAGCGGGTGTCAGCTTATCCAGGTCACCGGATAGCTTGGCCGCGGTTACGGATTACTCAGCCATTGTCCTGAAGGAATCAGATTTGGGAGTATAAGCACTCCTAGCCTGACTTAACGGCGTCTGGAGCCAGTACAACACAGAGACTCCTCCCTAGGGCCTTGACTCTGTCTGAGTTAACGCCTTTAGTAGTAAATCAGAGAGCGGACGAAAACCTGGTCCACCTCCAGCTACTACCAAAAACAATATGGCAATACGCCAGGTTCCGTGACGTCATTTTCATGGTCGAAAACGAGGTCACGAGATGTCAGCCGAGACTGGACGCGAACAGCGAAAATATAAACAAATGATTGTTTTGATGTTATTATTGCTCATGCTGTTGACTCATTTGGGGATTTGTGTGGAGTTTATGGAAAGCTTAAGCAAATCCACCAGATTATCCGTCCACTACCCACTGGTACATCATACAGCGATGGCAAACACACCTTTCAGGTTAGTTGTTAGGCTCTCGCATAACACATAACACTAAACAGGATTACAGGACATCACACTTGTTATGTTTACGGGTTAGGTCACTGCAGTCCTCTGGGCCAATCTAGGACTGCAACGGATGATTACCCCCTCATCAGGCAATTCCTTTCCTGACCTGACAGTTCGAAGAGCCTGCTCTAGGGATCCTGTAGCCTTCAGGACTCCTTTCCCCTTCTTGCTGTCTACGGGTTAGGTCACTGCAGTCCTCTGGGCCAATCTAGGACTGCAACGGACGTTTACCCCCTCATCAGGCAATTCGTTTCCTGACCTGACAGTTTGAAGAGCCTGCTCTAGGGATCCTGTAGCCTTCAGGACTCCTTTCCTCTTCTTGCTGTCTACACCCGCCGAGACTTTTTTAACATTACCATGCTTATTCTTAGGTAACGTTGGTGGCTTTCCCATGGGTACTTTCTTTGGCCTGCCCCTTTTCCTTTTGGGTTTCGGGTCAGTTTCCTGGTCAGGGATTCGATTCATATTCAGAACCTTATCGAATCCTTTACCATACATTTCTGTAGAGGTCTCCCTCCTAGACCATATTCTTAACCTAGCGACATTCGATTTATAGAATCGTCTGATGTCGGATTTGATAATAACTGTACAATCACTGATAACCTGGGTTACAGTGAATGGACCATCCCAATTGGATGCCAGTTTAATATTTCGCAGAGGTTCGTGCAACTTCAACACTCTATCTCTGGGTTTGAACTTTCTCATCTTTAAGTACACGCCATAGCCCACTTTTTGCCAGCAAGCACTTTTTTCTAAATCAATTCGGACAGATTCCTAAGCTTTTCTGAATCTGTCTCTTAAACATTTGACAAAGACTACATGACAAGGTAGTTCAGGGTCCAGACTCCAAATACCAGGTAGGCAGGCATTATTAAGTCTTCTCCAAATACTAACAGATTGGAGAAACAATTAGTGCTCGAATGTATGGTACTGTTATAAGCATGTGTTACAAAGTGGCATTGCTCATCCCAGTCATCCATATTCCTATTCACTAGTGATTTGAGAACTTGGATAAGAGTTATATTGAATCTTTCTACTAAACCATCATTCTGAATAAAGATTAGTCCTAGTCTTACAAATAGCTAAGTATTCGCACATACCCTGCCATAAGTTAGATTTGAATTCTCGGCCTTGATCGCTATGTAGCATCAAGGGCACACTAAAAGTCAGCACCCAGCCTTTAACAAACACACTACCACCATGCAGGTGTTTTCATTAGCAGTTTTATTGAACCCACTAATGATGTCTACACCAACTCGAGCAAATCGTACCCCAAATAGCTCTTGCAAGAGAGGTAATTTGCCCATTCCAGGTCCTGGTTAATTTTTGCAACAATCAGGACAGGTAGGAATCCATCTTAACAGATCTTGTGACATTCTGGGCCAGTAATATTTTTTGGATAGGTGTGCTAAAGACCGTTTCTTTCCAAAATGACCACTGGTCCTATGCCCGTGACAATCATACATAATTTCATGTCTCATTACATGTAGAATAACCACTTGCATGATCCTCTCACCATTTCTACATGGCTTCCATCGGTATAAGATACCCTTTTGGACTTCTAACTCGGTCCATTGAGCAAGAAATCTTCTCATTTCCCGGTTTTCCAACGAGACTACCGGTCTGGCTGGATGTATACCCTCTGGTACTAATTGCAATAGCTTAGCAGTTATCCAGTCAGCCTCTTGGTATTGTTTTATGGTTTCCATTGACCACTCCAAGATGCTGTCTATCCGGGTTTCGAATGGTATTCGGATCCTGGCTAACACTGCTCCATATGCTCCAGAGTCAGTACAAGCCGGATTATCACATTTCCAAATCGGTATCCGAGACAAGGCATTTGCATTAACATGCTTCACTCCAGGTCTATGCTGAATTTGGCAATGTTCTAAGCCATATTCAGACAGGTGAGCTAGCCATCTACCTAACATTCGTTCAGCATCTCGGAAGTTCAACAACCATCTTAACGAGGAGTGATCCGACCATAAGGTAAAATCAGTTCCCCATAAGAAATGTTTGAACTTCTTAGTGTATATTACTAATGCTAACAGCTCACGTTTAGTTGTGCAGTAGTTACGTTGAGTCCTACACAAGCTATTACTAGCAAATGCTATTGGCACTTTTTGGACCTGTGACAGAGCAGCGCTAATGCTTTTATTGCTATCATCCGTATCCAGTAAGAAGTGATCCATTTCATTTGGATACTGCAATACTGCAGTACTCGTGATCAGATTCTTTAGCATTTTAAAGGCTTGATCTTGTTCATAACCCCAAGGAAATTTTTCCTTCATACTTTCGGGGGTCCAGTTAGCCAAAATTTACAAAGGATAACTAACCCTTAAATAATTCGGAATGAATTCCCAGTAATAGGAACAGAATCCCAAGAATGACCTTACTTCTTTCAGGGTTCTGGGTCTACTCCAATTTGTGACTGATTCGATTTTCTCTGTATCAGCTTTTATTCCTTTATTTGAAATGATACAGCCCAAAAAATTCATGGACTGTTTGAACAAATGACATTTCTTAGGTTTTAATTTAAGACCATTGGAAATTATTCGTTCCAAGACCAACTTGAGATTATGAGAGCATTCTTCGAATGATTTTCTGAATACTATTACGTCATCAAGATATACTAGACACCTTTTCCACAGTATTACTCAGCAAGGTTTCCATCATTGCCTCAAAGGTGGCTGGTGCATTGCACAGACCAAAAGGCATGACATTATATTGAAACAACCCTATATGGCTAGAAAACGTCATTTTCTCCATATATGTAGGATTCATTCCTACCTGCCAATATCCAGATTATAAATCTAAAGTCCAAAACCAGCTATTACCACCTAAGGAATCGATGGTCTCATCTATTCTGGGCAATAGATATGAATTCTTTTTGTTACGCCATTCAGCTTCCTGTAATCAATACAGAATTTAATGGTACCATCTTTTTTGGTTACCATGCATACAGGACTACTCCAAGGACTATTAGACGGGATGATCACATCCTGTTATAACATCTTATTGATCCACGAGGAGGGTTTCTTCATACAATGCTTTTGTCAAGGGACTATTCTATGTATTATAATTATTAACGCCATACTCTAACCAAGCCGACCAAGCTTTCCCCTGTAGAACCCAAGGTTACCTATTTTTAGCCTACCGGGCTGAGTGACTCACTCACTCCAGAGTGACTCACTCACCCCCTCCCTCTCCCAGTTGGAACCCCCAGGCTCCACCTGTGAACCCCCACTGGAATGCATGACTCATACACTCCCTCCAGGACCACCTGTCCAAGTGGCTCATGTTGGAGAGCAGCTCACCCCCACCAAATCCGGATCAGACTGGATCTAACAGGACTGGGGCCGAGCTGCTCACCCCCAGACTGAGTCACTGGACATGCCCTAATACGGAGACATGAGTCACCCCAAGCAGCTCCTTTCCCCCCTTTATAAGCTGGAAGGATCCTGCTCAGATCATCTTATTCTTCTCCAACCTAGACCCTACGACACTCAGGTGCCTCGGCCCCAGGATATGGCTTGGTCAGACTGGTGAGTACCATACTGTATACCGTATTGATTACTCTCATGCCAATCTTACAATAAAGCTGGATCATCAACTGAATTGTCTGGACTCCTGTTACCTCACTTCATGACATGTAACGACCTGTTGACAATGGTGGAAAACTCCAACTGTAACAATCCCATTGTTTTCACCTCTCATGAGCCATGAATCAAAGTGAGACGATGCCCAATGAGTTTGCTTCACAATGCGCCGTTACACCCCCGGGGCTAGACAGGCCCCAACCAGCAGCAGCAGCAGCAGCAGCCTCAGACGCATACCAGCCTACTCAAACAGCTGACTCGTCACCTGACGCCTTTCTGTTGGATCCTATCCTTCCAGCCTCATTATTAACACCTAAACCAACACCTGTGAGTAGTGACAAAACTTTCTCATCAACCATAGTTGATAATAATACCGGTACACAGACCAGCACACCCAGCACATCACAAGCACCAGGCCTTAATTTGCCTTTACCTGGTTTCTCAGACGCTGAGTCCCCAGTACTGAGACTTGCTGGTCTGCCAAGTGAAATACAATCTACACCTGTAATTAGCTCTCCTAGTCACCTGGATTTAGACTCACATTTAGAGCCCAGGCCTCCTCAACTACAGGCTGCCTTACAGAGCATACCAGTTCCTACTCAGCAGCCCAGTACCGGTACACACCCCACCCCCAGTCAAGCAGGTTTTATACACCCAGACCCCTCTGAGCTCACTTGGGATAATCTCATTGCCCCAGATTCTACTACTAATACACCACCCACCTCTGATCTCTGGAGACATAGAATAAGATCAGCTATTGCCAGGTGGAGATCAGCAGGCTCAAATAGGAACAACAGAGCTCAGCAAGCACAAACCTGCAACCCTGAGAACACACAGTGTGGTGAGAGCCCCTCAGCCTTTTTACACCGTGTCAATAGAATATTGGAGGAACAGTGGCCTGACGCCACAAACTTTAGGGATCCTTTCAGATCATACTTAAGCACCTCCACTCCTGAGGCAACCCCACCACCACCAAACACCCTCTCCCTAAGCTTGGAATCTGGAACCTCCACATCTGACTATACACCCTTACCTAGCCCCAGAAGGAGAAGGGCACAGTCCAGTTCACCTCATAGGAGACAAACACCTCCCTATTACAGACTGCTAAGAGGTGTAACATAAGGGCCACCTCTCATATTTTCAGCAGAAGACAGACCGCCCCCTAATTTACATCAGAGGACAGCATCACTTCTGGAGAAGATTCTGAAATCTCTTTCCCTCACCTTAACAGGCACAGGACAGACAGCAGCATGGCATCAGCACCCCCACCCAGATATGACCAAGATGACCTGGCCAGAAATCTGCTGAGAGAATGCACTCAGACAGTCAGTGATTCTTTATCCAACCTACTGACTGGCCAAATTAATCTCCTGTCCGCTGAAATCAAAAGGGTAGGCCAGGAACACACCAACGATGTTAGAAGGGACATTTATACAGCCTATGACAACAGAGCACCTGCTTATGTCCCCGTCACACACCCAACACCAGTCAGTACAGGGCTAACTCACACTACTCAGACCCCGAGTGCACCCCCTGCAGCCTCCAACCTACAACTAGGTACAAACATCAGATTAAGCCCTCCTAGTGCCTTCCACAGCAACACTCAACAGGCTTAACACATGCCACGCCCACTTCAAACCAGCCGACCCAAGGAGGAATTCCTGTTTTGTCCACAACCCACCAGATGGCAGCACCAGCTCCCGCCCAAGCAGATGCTAGACCCAGCGCCCTAGGCTCAGTGATAAGAGACATACACTCCAGCACAAGGACACACCCCTGGTAATATGCCCATACCTATGCAAACCTTGCACTCCCAAAGCACGGGTGCACACCATACGGGCTATCGCCAGGCATACCCCCACTCTACACCCTTGATCCCAAACCTAGGGCAGTCCCACTTCACTAATAGCATGGGACAAATGACGCTAGAAAATGATAGACTTTCCTCAGCCGAGCTCAGCTCTTTCAATAAGCCTGAGACCTTTGATAAGCCAACTGAGTACAGATCTGCATCCAAATTCATCATGGAATTCAAATTCTGGATCAGGAACATGTACCCCTGCCATTCCCATCTTCATGCCTCATGTTTGTACACCTTCCTCAAGGGGAGAGCGGCCCAATGGTTTTTCTCTAATATATTGGAGAAGCCCATCATGTATGATAATGAGGCTGTATATGCTGCTTTCCTACAGCGTTTTGGCACCCCTAACCCTGCAACCATCATCAAAGGTTACAGGAATAGGAAACAACAGCCAAATGAAACTGTGGAGCAATACCTGGCCGACATGACTCTTCTCCTAGCCAATAGCAGCCTAGAAGAATCTGTGCAGGTGGATTATCTGATCAATGGTCTAAAACCCGAGATTAAAACAGTAATCCTCCCTGAGGCACCCAAATCCATAGTGGAGGCAGAGCGCCTGGCACTCAAACAAGAGCTCAGTCTTGAAGCCAACAAAACCTCCCTTGCCTCCACCTAGCAGGCAGACCTCTGTGCCATTTTTAACAATAAAAATAATAGCAGGTCCAGAAAAGAAGCCCATTATCAGGACAACAAAAAGGAGGACAGGCTTCCAAGTGGCAACTACAACATGCAGTATGATGCCAAATACAGAAGTGGTTTCAACAATCAATCTGAATCCAACTTCAGGAAATATAAGGGCAGATCTAGGTCCCAAGACTCACCTGAAAATGGAAAAGCCCAGCCACCCCAATTCAGAAGGTCTTTGAGCTCCCACAAGAGCCCAAGCTCAGATGAAAATAAAATCATCATCACTGTAGCCACAGCCCCATCTGACATTAAACAGGTTTCCTTCAAGAAAACCTCCACCCCCCCCCCCCCGATGGCTCCTCATACTACAAGAAAAGAAACAGGGACTCAACACCCGGCAGATACTCCAAAGGCAGTAAGGGTAATGAGCCCACGGAATCAGACAATGACGCTGATCTCAACAACATTGATGAGGATAATCCTGATCACAATGATGGTGATGAAGATTTCATTGATAATGAGGAAAGCCACGACGATGAAGAATAGGTTTCTGGGGAAGGTTGCATAGCACCCTGTAACCCCGCCCCCACCAAAATGGACAAGAAATCTGGAACGCCCCCCGCCAGCCAACAGTCACCTGATATTCAAAGTGATGCAGAAGTCAACTCTCTCCAGCAGCCAGATATCAACAGCAAGCTAAACTTAGATGACAGCTCTTCAGACAGTGAGGACTGTTATGAGGATAGCAGCAGCAGAGTGGCACGCCTCCAACTGAAAATCAAGTCAGGTAAGTATGGGCAGCAAGGTAAGGTCTCTTACATTGGTACCGAGTTAACTAGAGGTGCAGTTTTTGTTGACATAAATGACAACCACTATAGAGCTTTGGTTGATTCTGGAGCATCCTTGTCTTTTATCAGTCAGAAAATAGCCGACAAGGTTGTTAACACCCCAAACTTTAGACATGGTAGGAGATCATGTATGACAGTCCTCCTAGCAGGCAAGTCCTCAGTACAGGTAAATCACTCTTTAAATATAAGTTTTCTAATTGAGGGACAAGAATTTATCACAAGGTTCCATGTGGTCCCTAAGTTAAACCACCCCCTCATCCTTGGAGTAAACTTCATGACCAAATACAAAGCCAAACTCAGTTTTGCCCCAAAATTGCCATCAATCTGCACAATAAGGCCAGTTAAAGGGCTCACAATTCCCTCTAATTCTGAGACCACATTAAGTGCTATTGTACTTGGCCCAGACAAATTGACTAGACTCACAGGCATCACTGAAAATGTCGATACAAGGTTGCCATTAAACATGCCTTGGTTAAACCCAAGACAACAAAAAATTTAATACCGGTAACTGTGGCAAATCCAAATGATTTTCCTTTGCATTTAAAGAAGCACATGACTTTAGGTGCATTCAAGCCTTTTAACATCAAGAAGGCCATACCAATTGGCCCCCTACATAGTCATCACTCACTGAACCACGTCACCCCTGACCAGGAGCTCTTCCCAATAAATTGTGGTGAAGACCCCCTAGAGCAGCTCCCAAAGGGGGATGAACCTTTGAAATATAAAATTTGCGAGCAGCTCACTCACAGCCAAAAGGAAGAAAGCCGTAAAGTTGTGGAGGGAAATAGACAAGCTTTTGTGATTAATGACAGCGCCATTGGCTCCAATGTGGAGAATGAAATGAAGTTGGAATTAATCCCCGACCACAAACCCTGCAACAGGCCATCTTATAGAATGTCCCCTCACAAAGAAATTTTCCAAAAAGAGCTCTTAAAAAAACATTTAGAGCAGGGAATCATTGAGGAATGTACCAAACCATGTGAATGGAATTCACCAGCCTTCTTGGTACCCAAACCTCAGGGAGAGAGATCTGCAGCCTCTGGGTGGAGAATTGTAATGGACTATAGATGGGTTAATCAAAACCTAAAATCTTTTTCATACTCCTTCCCCAGAGCAGATGACCTCATGCAGCAAATTGGCAGAACAGGCGCCAAATATTTCTCAAAAATGTCCTTCCCATGGGACTCAAAACCTCAGGTCTCTCCTTCATGAACATCATGGAACAGCTACTCATGAAGTGTAAATACAGAAATGCAGTAGCATATGTAGATGACATGGCTATTTATAGCCCCACTTGGGAAAGACATCTGCAGGACCTAGACGAGGTGCTCAGACTTTTCATCAAAGGCAATATCAAACTAAAATCAGAGAAATGTGAATTTGTCACCACCAAGATGGATTTCTTGGGTTTCTCCCTAGACCAACATGGTGTGTCACCTTCCCCAGACAAAATCTGGCCAGTCAAAATCTTCCCTCCACCCAAGAACATTCATGATCTTAGGTGTTTCAATGGCATGGCACAATTTTACAAGAGATTCATCAAAGGTTTTGCTCAAATCATGAAGCCCCTATATGAGGCCACAAAAAGCACCTTTAAATGGACAGTAAACTGCCAGAAAGCTTTTGAAAAAATCAAAGCCTCAATTTGTACTGAAGCTGTACTCAAATTTCCAGACTACAGCAAACCTTTTGTTATCTTTACCGACTCTAGTAATTACAGCTTGGGAGCTGTGATCACACAGGTGGATGACTATGGTTTCTACAGACCCATTCAATTCGCAGGCAGAGGTTTGACCCCACAGGAAACCAGATATGGAATAACAGACAAAAAACTACTGGGCATAGTCTTTGCAGTAAAAGAATTCCACCATTATGTGGATGGAACTCACTTCAAGGTCTACTCTGACCACACCGCCCTAGTTTCCCTTTTCAATAAAAAAGAAAACATCACAAATGGGAGATTAGCCAGGTGGGTGGACACAGTCATGTCTTACGACTTTGAAGTAAAATACCTGCAGGGCAGAGCCAAAGGTGTCATTGCAAAGAAATAGCTCTGAAAGAAATTACATAGCTTCACTCACACTGCAATCAGAGTTGTGTGTCTTAACCAGGGCGCAGTCACAAAACTCCCAGGAAGACACACCCCCAGCCCCCACCCAATCATGGACCAAAACCACTGTAAACAAACAGAGCCGACCCACAAAGGTCAAGCCGGCTGGTTCTAGGTCAAGAGGTCGACCCCCCAAATCCAGGTCACCAAGGGTATCAGTCAGGGCAGCCAATGCCAAAAGAGCTAAGCTCTCACAGAAGGCACTACCCATGGCTGAAAGGGCAATTATGAAACTTTGCAAGCACACCTCTGCCACACCTTCTAGAGAAACCTTAATTAAGGCACAAAAAGATGACCTCTTCGCCTCATCAATGCTAAATTACATTGAATCTGGAAAATTGCCAATCGACTCAGGTTTGACAACAATTTTGAGCAATCATGACCAATTCATCATACTAGATGAGGTCCTTTTCAGGATCACTGATACAGTGATGGGCAAATCCCTAGACCCCACCCTTCAAATAGTGATCCCTGAAAAATGGGCAGAGTCTATAATTGAATCTTGGGTTCAGTTAAAACATATGCAGCAGTCAGATCAAGATACTACTGGCGTTTAATGTTCAAACAGGTGTATGATTTCTGTGGCACCTGCCACACATGTCTCACAACCAAAAAGAGACCTAAACACCTAAAATCACCAATGACACTCCGTGAACCAGTGCTAACAGCTTACTCCCACGTCACCATGGACACCATAGGCTCTTTCAATAAAGCTGTGGATGGTTCCCACCATATACACGTGGTAACAGACCATGCCACTAGACATGTCACTGCATGGTGTACAGAGGAAAACACGGCTGCCGATGTAGCCCTTGGTTTTTTCCAAAGAGTAATCTGTATCCATGGAACTCCCTCAGTCCTAAACACCGACAATGCCAGACAATACACCTCAAAATTTTTTGCATTATTCTGCAATAAATTTGGCTTCAAACATGTCACAGGGAGTGCACATTGGAGCCGGAGCCAAGGTCTCTGTGAAAGACAACACCAGACAATAGAATCATCCCTCAGAGCCTTTGTATCCAAATCACAGAAGCATTGGTCTACCTTCCTCCAGGCTGTAATTTTCAGCATGAATAACACAGTCTCTAGCGCCCTGGGTTATTCACCCAACCTTCTGATCTTTGGTAAGCAGACACACTTACCCACAGAGGCTGCACTGGTGCTAATCACTTCAACTAGTGATATTAAACAGAAGGAGGATATAGCCACCCACCTGTTAAATCTCAGGGATGATATCCAAATGAAGGCAGCAGAGAACATGGTTATGGCTCATAAAAAGATGAAAGCCAAACATGATGCCTCAGCAGAGACATGCACCTTCAACACTGGTCAATTGGTGTACCTACACATCCCTAACCTCCTGGTAAAACACACAACCAAAAAGCTGCAACCCACCTACTCTGGCCCCTACATCATAGTCAAAATGACCTCATCAGTAACTGCAAAAATAAAAAGATTGCAGGATGGAAAAGTTTTTAACAAAGCTGTACATGTAGCAAGACTGAGACGACCAAACACCAGGGCCAGCGCCAAAGCCATAATAAAGAGGCTCCAGACCCGCCCTGTGTCGACCCTTTTTGACCCCGACTCAAGTACAATGCCTGACCCCAGCACACCGACCCCTCCTCCCAAAAAGAAGAGAGGTCGACCCGCCAAGAAAGGCATTGTTACCTTTGCCCCATCTCCACTCAAAAAGGCAAAGAAAAAGAAAACAGCCAAAATTTCCTAAAGTTTTCCATATAATATTCTAGCACCCCCCCAACCCCACACACACACAAACCAAACCCCACGCCACCCACGGCACACAGCCTGCCACACGCCTCACCCCTGTTATATTCAGAAGATCAACTCCACACACACCTAGCACCCAATTACACCCACCTCTATGTGACATCCTGACCTACAGTTCGTACTGGCGATAACACCCATACAGCGGCCTCTCTAAAGAAATGCCAGTATACAAAAATTTTCCAAAATACTAACACTTATACCATAATCCCCATCTCTGTATATTTCTCTCATTTTAATATATTATTTTTTTATTATTATCTTTGTTATTTTCTTTTCATCAAGAAACAAACATTTCTCAATTATCATCAATGAAGCTGCGACTTCAAAGACAATCTCAAGCCGCACTGCTAACCATTCAAGGGTAGCACACACATATAATACTCACTCAGTCGTGGTTTGGTAGCCACATATATTGTCCAAGGCAGCAGTGTATCCTCTGGTACATGTTTTCTTTTTTTATTTTAGACAGCATGCATACCTGACTTGTTAGCTTTTCAGGGCTCCTATTTACCAGTGACATGCCTAATGTAGGTGTCTGTGTTCCCCATGCCCAATCCATGTTTGTACCTCTGTTTAGCACGAGGGCGTTGATGCAGGTAGAATACAAAATTAATGACCTGTCAATTAAAGACAGCTCACCTACTCATGCATGTTTCCACACATCATGCCTCCCTGGTCAGCGGCTTCTACAAACATAATGTTGACCTTACCCACCCCTCCCTTATCTCATACAACTGACCCCAGGGCCCCAATTATAAACCTTCTATATCTAGGCATAGGTACCAAAATTTGCATAGAGGGCAGCGCAGCCTAAACTGCATCCATCCAATAGAATTTGGCCAATGCCTTATAGGGCAAGACATACCAACATAGGGAGACCAGGAAGTGAGAAATAGCCACCCTCACGGATGGGTTTATAAGCCTTAGCCCACCCCAACCTTTCCACTCACAATAATTCCTTATCCAACCACATCACCATACCAAGTCAACAAGTACCTAGACTGGGATTTTACCATGGTGTCCATAGCGTGCAACAAGCCCAGGTAGGCCTGTCCTATGTGCCCACTCCAGTATTAGACTATCAGTCGTTAATGTATTGTCAATGGCAAATTTTGTTGTCATGATACCCAGGTACCTCTATTAACCAATGGCAGTGTGAGCCCAGATACCTCTAAAAGTTTGAAGTTACTTATACCTCTTCACATCCACACCTGGGTTGATTTTTATTTGCCTCTGTGTTACCCCCCTGTTTGTTTTATCAGTCTATTCAAAAAGTAGCTTACTCAGAATAAAAATTTCTCTGCAGGAAAAATGCTCATGATTGGACAAGTCATGACCTCCTGGGACCCATTGGAATATCAAATGGCAGAAGAGATATTGTAGGGACTAGGTTGCTCATTATGGAGCACCAAAATTTGGTTATCAATATGACTGAGGGGGATAAGAGCTTTTACCTGAATGACCCGGCAGTGTTGGAAGAACTGCCCCTAAATGACCCAACGGTCGCCACCTTCATCAAAAGGATGATGTACTACGTGGTATGTGACAATCCCACTACTCTAGATTGGAGCACCTTCTCTACCAAAGCAGCAGCTTACATAGTGCTGTTATGTGCTCGCGCACTTCTGGCTTCTGACAAGCTCCTTAAAGACCTTCCCAGATATTTCACTGGGATAGGCAGACTTATGGTCATCAGAATTACTGTAGAGCTCACCTACCAACAAGCCATTTTTGAAACCCACTCGTACCCAATGGGCAACCTAGATTCCCCCAGCACCAGCCACCAGAGCTGATTTGAATAACCCAGCCAGGGTAAGCTACCAATTTTCACAACTTAAAACTAGCTTAGAACCTACTAATACCCTAGATCATCCTGTCACTCCAAAAATCTCACCTCACACCCAAAGCCAAGCAACCCCCCACACTCACACATACAATCACACCCAGCTAAGTGTACCAAAACCCACCCACCAAACCCCAAAGTAAAAGATTTTTCACACTACTAAAACATTCTCCCTTTCTACCTTTGTTCTAGGGATACAGTCCCTATGGCAGTCATACTCATCCTCATTGCTGCCACCACCTCCTGATCACAACATCAGGAGCCACACACAGGAAACATATTCAGACCCAATTACGGAGTCCTATTCACACCAATGCCCCAGCCCCTGCTGTCAAATTTCATGGACTACCCCCTGGTTTTCAGCCTAAATATATCTCTCACCCCCACCCTCCAGAGACCTGACAGAGTATCCCTCCTAGTCAGACCCAATGCCTCACCCTACATCACCCACACAGCTAATAACTTGGACCTGATGATCAACACCCTTTTTGATAAATCCCAAAGTTCCCTAGACCTCCTTTTCGATCTAATTTCAAACCCTAAAACTCATGTCACCAGAAATGCCCCTGGGCAAGTCATTGGCGACATTCTCAGGGCCACTATAGGTCTAGGAACCCAACCCAAAATTGATCTTCTAAATTCAGATATTACAGAAATAGACAGAAAGCTAGCCACCAAAATGCATGTAGTAGAACTGGCCACCCATTTTCTGCTCAACATTCCAGAGTACAATTATAAATCTTTAAATACCCTATCTGAATTCCAGAATGACACTGATGATGCCTTGTCCCTCCTGGCCCATAAACTTCAAAATTTAAACTCCAATTTTTCAAGTATTATTCTGAATTTAGAAGGCCAAGCCAGACAGGACAACTTCTACTCTATGCTGTTCTCTGCAGCAAATGCACAAATTGAATCACTCATTGATCTCCAAGATGACTTAGATACCCTTCTGAAAGCCATCAATGATTTGATGGAAGGCGAGCTACCACCCACACTAATTCCCCATGATACCCTAAGGCTAGGTCTAAACAATCTCTCCAGCGCCCTCAGTAGCACCCACCAAGGCATCAGTGTCCTACAGGTACCGGTTTTTACTACAAAAGAAGAGTGAGCGCCCACTGGAGCGACAACTCTACCTTACTCATAACCATACCAATACCCATAGGCCTGGGGGACAACACCTATTCTATTTTTAGGACCGAAACTTTCCCAGTCCCTTTCGACACATCAGAACCAGGCTCCACAGGCTATACACTAGCACAACCCCTACCCCCCTACATAGCCATGTCCAACAGCCACGCCCACTACATAGAGCTGCAGCAGGCTGACATGGACATGTGTACACAAGACTCCTTTATAAGCTGTAACCTACCCCTACCCCTGCTATCACCACTCCACCCCACTTGCACCCTATCCCTACTCTTAGATCTACCTGATGCAGTCCACCACACCTGCAGTTTTGCTGCACACATGGCTGCACCCATTCCAAATCTTATTAAACTCATAGCTAGGGACACATACCTTTTGATCACCAGCACCTCACCATCCCACCTACAATGTCGCAATGCTGGACAAATTACAATCAAAACTGCAGCTTATTCGGTAATAACAGTACCATGTCTATGCTCCATTAATAATGCTGGTATGATCATGATAAATTCAAATGTATCTTGTATACAAAACATCACCCTAGGCCCCCTAGCCATGAGCCCCGTCAACCTCCCCCTATGGCAACACTTTGGATCTCCTCCAGCCATTGTGTCAGGCGTCTCCATGACAACCACACCCCGGCCCCTGGAACTACCTAACTTTCAGCGTTTAAAATTCCTACACAATCAAAAAATAGTACCTTTAATTAAGGAGGTACTCACCCTCAGGAATGCAGCTGAAGGCCTGTCCGATGAAGCTTTCCTGTTGTCAACAAGTTCACTAGTGCACCTCGGCCTCCACCTGGAGTAATCGCCCTGGTTACACCTGTTAACCCCGCTATTGGCCATCTTCTGTTGTGTAATCACGTGTCACTCATACAGGCGCGTCACGCGCCTTGCCCAGTTGGTCACTGTCCACTCTATGCTTAAGCCCTCGACCATGGCAGACGCAGCAGCTTGGAAGAACCTCAAGGCACTGATAAATGAGGCCAACAACAACTGGCCCTCGCCGCCTACAAGGATCCCTTGGGACGAAGGGCTTGATTTCATCCAGCAACCCAACAGATATGATGCCATGTGGTCCATGGCCGTGGTCTTGGTGGTGTTGTATCTGCTACGCCTCCTCATTGCAAGATGCTGGAGACACTGGCAGTATGGCAGACAGGACGATTCCAGTGGCCTACCTCAGTTCGTCCTCAGAACTCATTCTGGGGACTGATGCTTTGAATTCGTGGTGGGAATCATGATGTTTGGACCCAACTTGTGGCCCCCCTTCATTAAGGCCCCCAAGATCTCCAGACCCCGCCTAACTAGCCCCTTTGGCCGCCACCTAGATCTGCACTGGAAGGCTTGGGTTAGTTTCATCATCACCGGACAGCTCAAGGTGGTGCAGCTGGAAAGATACCCCCGCTGCCCCCTTTTTCTGGAGAATTTCGATCTATAGGATCCTAAACTCAAGCCCCCATGTCATGACCCTAGTCATTAAATCTAAGGACCAACCAGACTTCCAGTTGTCACCGGCCCTGGATATCTCGGACTCTACCAATCTACCGGAGTTATCTGAAATCCGACGCCCCAGGAGTCCCCTCTCACCACTGAGATCGTCCCACCAATCCAGGAGTTTGGTGGAACTGACTGGCTACAGACCAAAGGAGCTCCAGCCCTTAAAGGATAAGTTCCTGTTCGACCCCTCCAAGCCTGATGAATCCACAAGATTCCTTCCAGCCGATGGTAGGTCAATTTAGAATTTAGCCCATGATCAGAAATTATGTGGGGATACCCTCATACATACGTCATTTACCACAAACCCACCTGACCCACCTGGAGGATCCCACCGGATAGCCCCCCCTCTGTTATACCTCATACCTCATGTGGGGATGCCCACTATTATACGTTACTGCCCGGCTATGCCGAGCCATCCTGACTGCATTCCCCGAGTAAACACCAGCCCCCATACCTTATCAGCCGTTATCAGCTGACAAACAAACCCAACTAAAACAAACATACCGCCACATACCTATACAATAGCAGCCCCACTGACCCAATTTGGACCTTGCATAGTGGATTACAGACGTCAAATGCTGAGCTGCGTCTGTGTGTTTTCACGCCAAACGCAGCGTCATGACATCACCTGAGCGTCCCCAATGCAGTTCCGAACGTCAGTTTTTGCACGTTATAATGTGGGATTGGCATCATCAATACACAATCAGACGTTAGCACATGGTGCACATATCAATACAACAACATAAGCACGTGTTTATATTGACAATAGACTTGCAACATACCCCGACTTACCACTCCCCGATCACCATACCAATCTAATTCAGATGACACCGGCGCCCAATTTAAAGCCCCAAAATTTATATCATAACTCTAAACTGGTGGTGGACTTTCTATATTATTAAAAACATCATTTTTTTTTTATCAGGCATTCTGGCATCAATCACATCAAATCACAGGGAATCAAGTATATTATCAGCGTTAATTATCACAGTTTGATCTGAGCCCTCCTGACCGTTGATGTCATAATCACAGTGGTAAATCACAGGTGAAATCACAGTCAATAAATCAAATAGCACATTAGGCCTTGCCACCTTCTGGATCTAGTCCTTTTTCCCCTGCTTCTCCTTGCTCGCAATCCATCACATCCTTGAACTCAAGCCTCACATACCAGCAACAAAATCCTCACACAACGCCCCACTTTCCACCTTGTTTCCAAACGGCTATCCTGAAACACAATTCAGATTCCCTTCAGTGTCCCAAAACTCAACAGAATTGCAAAAATAAAATTTAAAAATAAATAAATAAATGAATAGACCACCCATCTTATGCCATATATCTTTCATTCCCACAGAGTATACTAAGACAAAAGACTTTTGACAATAACAGCTCGATGACCTCAATGTCCCGTTGAATACCACCATTGAGGCCCATTATCACACTCCACCCCGGAGTGCAGATTTTTTTTTAATTATTATTATTATTACATTCAGAAACAAAATTTTCAAAACTCAATTCTGGGTGGACCATTGATTATTTTTATGTCTGTCTTTTATTTTGTTTCTTACGGTACAAACTGTTGTCAGGCCCAACAGTCAGAACCTCAGGGAATATCACTGCTGTTGTTGCCCTGACTACCCAAGGCAATACATAAGCAGTGAATATCACTGTTGCCTACAGGGTCATTTTCAGGCTCTTACCTCACTGTATATCAAGACGATGTGTACATTTTCATTTTTCCTTAACTTATAACTGACTGGTTGTAACTGCTGGTGCTGCCCTGATTACCCAAGGCAGCATGTAGCAGAGAGTGTCACTGCTGCCTGACTGATCTATTTTCGCATAAGCCTCAGGTAACACACATAACTTGTAGAGCAAGTACTGTATTCTTTTTTAAGCATATTGTCGACAGACCAGACCAGTCGAGCCCTTTTTATTGCCTCACATCTGTCGCTGTATTTTTTAGAAATTTTTGTACCAAGTTTGCCTC
The DNA here is from genome assembly GCA_949317995.1 of Acholoe squamosa. Taxonomy (NCBI): domain Eukaryota; kingdom Metazoa; phylum Annelida; class Polychaeta; order Phyllodocida; family Polynoidae; genus Acholoe; species Acholoe squamosa. The sequence continues at coordinate 20,752,291 of OX439045.1, read as the reverse complement.
ACCCACTGAGGATGCCAACTTTTACTCACTTAGTCTTAGAACAAAGTACCAGTTGTTATCCAAAAGTATCTACTCCACCTTTTTCTACCGGTACACAGACTGTAATTAAGTTACTCAGCAGCTGCTGCACAAGTAACCTCAAAAAACTTGTTTTTAACCCTCTACGAATTGTACCAGCTGCTTGTTTCATGTCAAGATCAGAATATGTCAATGCACTTTATGTGTCCTCCCTTTCCTTATAATTATTCTCCCCTTTAACCTCGTGCAGAGACGAGTGGGAATGTGGGGATATGTCAAGGGACTATTCTATGTATTATAATTATTAACACCATACTCTAACCAAGCCGACCAAGCTTTCCCCTGTAGAACCCAAGGTTACCTATTTTTAGCCTACCGGGCTGAGTGACTCACTCACTCCAGAGTGACTCACTCACCCCCTCCCTCTCCCAGTGGGAACCCCCAGGCTCCACCTGTGAACCCCCACTGGAATGCATGACTTATACACTACCTCCAGGCCCACCTGTCCAAGTGGCTCACCTTGGAGAGCAGCTCACCCCCCCCCCCCCCAAATCCGGATCAGACTGGATCTAACCGGACTGGGGCCGAGCTGCTCACCCCCAGACTGAGTCACTGGACATGCCCTAATACGGAGACATGAGTCACCCCGAGCAGCTCCTTTCCCCCTTTATAAGCTGGAAGGATTCTGCTCAGATCATCTTATTCTTCTCCAACCTAGACCCTACGACACTCAGGTGCCTCAGCCCCAGGATATGGCTTGGTCAGACTGGCGAGTACCATACTGTATACCGTATTGATTACTCTCATGCCAATCTTACAATAAAGCTGGATCATCAACTGAATTGTCTGGACTCCTGTTACCTCACTTCATGACATGTAACGACCTGTTGACACTTTCAAATCATCTGAGATATCCTTGCGATCATTGTCATTATGTAATCTAAGGTTACTACCTGTTTCATAAAGTGTTACACTTCCAAAAACATGTCCCTTCTTTAAATAAATAGGTCTAGTACCCTGGTTCCAAACCGGTACTACTCTCCAGGATGCGTTAGCAATGATGGTATCCATGGACGTTAATCCGACACTAGATAAGGCTATCACATCCGGTTCTATTACTGCGGCCTGATTCCTCATCGCGGGATCACTTTGTAGAAGTACATTATAAGCTACTCCCGTAGGAATCGGAACAGTTTGTGCCACTGAGACCATACTGCTTACTTGTCGTAACATACACCTTACTTTCACAGGATACAGGTATTTTACACTCAGTACTCCAGACTGCGGTTCCAGCATCACTCCATATGATGATGTGAAATCTAATCCTAATATCCCTTCATCCGATATATCTGCAATGGTTACACCCATGACGAAGTCATGTATGCCATCCATCTGCAGCTTCAAACACGTTCTACCATACATCCGTATTCTACTGCCATCGGCCTCTTAGCACTTCCTCCTGATATGGGAGTTTCATGCTCATCAGATATAAGATCATAGAATTTCTTGGAGACACAAGAGTGGCTTTCTCCTGTATCAACTAGAAATTCCGCAGACCTTCCGTTGACAGTAAGGCAAACATACCACCGTCTTCCTTTTAGCAAGGAAGACATATCCGTAACAACAGGAATCTCATTGTTAGCACCAGGAGTCAATCCACATCCTTTCAAGTATTCCAGACAAGGATGACCAGGGGGTAGATGGGTACTACCAACCCTGGCTAACTCGTAGCCGTCTACCTCTTTACCGATACTGGGTTTCCCATGTGCTCCCTCGGCACCTGGTATATCGGGTTCCCCAACCCTCCAAATCTCATTTCCCGATCCGGTGTTTGACGACTTTGCTTCTATATGGGAATCTGTATCACGGCTGGTGATGATATGGCAAGTTATGTCACTGGGATCCCCTTGCTTGCCCATCAAGAGACCCTTTCCGATATTAGTTCGTCCGGAACTTCCGGATTGGCCTTGGCCACCGGGTACTGATTGTGGAATGTAAGTTCTTTGTGTCACATTCCCCCTTGGACCCGTTATCCCAACCTGGGATAAAGGTACAGGTTGAGAAGCTATCCCTGGTTCGGGCGGTACAGCGTACTGATTAGGTACCTGTGCTCGCATGTCATTTGGACCGGGACCAGGTTGCGAATAATTTATTATGTACACCTTTCGGTTACCCTGTGATCAATAATTAGGGAAACATGTCATTACATGTAACATGTACGGAGGCCTACATGGCCTCTGACGTAGCAGGTGAGTGCAGGGTATTTATAGGGATACCCCGGTTTGTCGCCAGGTGTCCCCCGGACCCGGATAGGTGCTGCCACCTATCCGGAACCTCAGGAACACCAGGCGACAGGTATCACCCGCCACACCAGACTATATACCTCTACAGATGTATGGTCTCTGTGGGGCTCCTATTGCAGCTCCTTGCACTATTTAGGCTAGCAATGACTAGCTCAAGGCGTATTTGACCAAGTCTTCAGCTGAAAGTATGTCAGGTTACATCCGAGCCCTTCCCACACTGTCAACACGATGAGGAGGCGGGTGGCCAGACCGATCTCTATGAAAAATCATTAGATTCTCATTTATTTTGAATAGCATGGAGACAAAATGTATGCGAATAGCAAGTAGGGATCGTATATTTGTTGGTGGTAGGAGTACAGGACTTGATGTGCGTGGATTCAATACGAAAAATGTGTGGAAAGTTGTTTAAGTGCTGACAACCAAAATGGCTATGGGCCTGGCAAGGCAAACCGGGGAGTATTGCATGGGTTCAAAAAATTCCTTTCTTCTGGATTTATTATGGCATTATAAGGTAAGAAATTAATACAAAATGGAGGAATCATTGTGATAAACGCATTAATCTATGTTATAACCCAGGACAAGTTGGGGTTATTCCCAGCAAACCCCACCTCGTCCTGGGTTAAACATAGATTAATAGCTTAATAGGTGCTGGCAGACCTAATAAAGTCTATCATTTAAGTATAACTTTGATGTCGATAAATATGGATATTGAAATTGTCTTTGATTGTTTAAGTGTGATTGTTTAAATTCAGATATGACGCACAGATGCAATAGCAGGTTTTTGTGTTTCATCTTTACTAGCAAAAATACCTTTCCTTTTTGCAAAGAAACTTGGGGCAGTGCCAAAACTTCACAGTAATTAACGCAGGATGCGGGGTCAAGACCAAGGTGACCCCTTCTACCCAGGGGTCATCTACTAAGGGCAGATAACAAGCCAAATCTTGTAATTATGGACACTGAAAGCTCCCAGGCGGCACCATACAAAGGGACTGGGGGTGGCCAGAAGCCGGCCGCATGGTGGTGGTTTCCTTTGCTTGGATGGCCAACTATTGATCTCAACACTAATGGGTTAATGATATCTCCCACCGCCACAACCAACAGCAGCCTACTGGTCAGGTTTTCACTTTACTAGGGTATGTTACTGTGTAGTGTAAAGGATCTAAAAGTAGCAATACGAGCAGTGTCCTTTGCTTTTCTCGGTTAAATAGGTTCATTGGATAAAATTAGATGAGAAACAAAGGTAAAGGAGAAATATCTTAATTGGCTTTCTACATTAAAGAAAGGTTATTGACTGATGACCGGTTTCTTAAGATCTGTTTTTACATCTTTCATCAGTGCAGCGTTTCTATATACACAATGCACTGAATTCAGTATCCAAGTAGAAATGTGTCCTCTAGTCATGGAGTATTGCATCACCAACCCTTGATTCGGCACCCCTTGGTCAAATTCACAATCAAAATTCACAACCGAAATCAACTTATGGGGCTATGGAGAGCCAGTCTGGACACCATTAACAAAAAGGTTTCTGGTGTTGGACTGTAGCAGTTAAAAACTAGTGCAAAGGTCATAGATTGTGAGAGTTGCTTCAAATTCATTCAAGCTACAACAAACCTCTGAGGTGGGCTATCCTGAGGACCCTGACTTGCTTCCTGAAGGCTACATAAAGGCCATGGTGGCATTCATGCGCAGTAAGGCCTTAGATCTGAACGTCTGTGCAGGGAATTGGATTATTCCTAAAGGTTTGGACTTTGCTGGCTTAACACGTGAACATGGTATGTGAATGGGGAGGAAAGATTTGTGAATTGAAAGATAGTGCAAGATTGAATTGAGAAAAGAAACCCAGAATGGGAAAGTATGGCTAGAGAATAAATTTGATTACTCCTTAAGGTTTGATTCTGTGACCTCTTTCAAGTTCTTGTGAATCCGCAATGAGAGGAGGATCATGCCAGTGAAAACGCAGGGAATGGTGTGTAAAAGATGTAAATTCAAGGTATTGAAATAAACATATGTTTATAAGATTGTATAATTAGGCCTACACTATTTATGTCAGTTAAGGTGGATGTTGATTGAGAATTTTTCACTATGGTCACTCATGTGTGGAATTACATGTCACATAAAGAACTTATAAGGGGGTGAAGTTGGTATAAAGATTTTTGCCATCGGTCAAATAGTCCATGATTTGTGAGTCAGAATGTCAATGTGGACCGGGTTTTCGTCACAGACGCCTCAACTACATGTTATAATGTTGCTAATTTATTTAAGTATCCATCTGTGTTTCCTACATGTCATATCAACCAACACAGCCTGTAGAGGAGCAGCACAGGGGGCCCTCTGGGGTCATTTAATTCGTAAGATTACTGATAGCTATAACTTGTTTTTTCATGTTGTCCAATGTCTCTGGGTATGGAAAAGTGATGTTTGACCAATGAAAGCTTGTGCAGTCACCAAGAAATCTGCAATTCTATACAACCATCTCTTGAAATTTTAGCCTTGTTTTTAAGAGCTAAAATACATATTGATCTACCTACTAATATTCATCTAGCAACAATTCCAATAGTACTTACCCCCCCTAAATTGGACCCAATGATCGCATTGCAGCCAACCTTTTGTTGCTATGACAAGCGGTTACCTAGCAACAGCCGATTTTAGCTAGCAACGGACCCTTTCCCAGACAAAGAAAGACCTTTCCTAGGAATGACTAGGAATGGATACTGTTTCACATTTTGGTATTGAGAAGGTCCATGCCATTGTAAAAACACAATATTGTACCAAAATACAGTGTGTTGATCAGACAATGTAGAAAAATTTATATAGCAGGTATAATGAAAACATGCCACTTCAGCATTATCTTCTATTGGCAAAAATATTCTTTACTGGATAATTCTAGTGTGTATTATATCCTCAAAAACATCTGAGGCTTTCACTTTACTCCTAGAATAGCTGATTGCTTAGTAACAACACATTTCCTTTGCAATCTATATCAAGAAGTACATTTGGAAAACAGACATTTGGGATTGATGAGAATTAAGCATCCATGGACTCAATGTATTTAAAAACAATTATAACTCAAAATGCCCCCTAAAATAGGAAATAATTATATTTAACAATTGTGCATTTGGTCATTGTTTAGACAATATTAGCCTTTGCATAGCAAGTAGCCTAACAACTGACACACAGATGCTCCAGAAATAAAAAAAAGATAATTTTAAACCACCAGGTAACCAAGTGATTACCGTTTTATTTTTTACACTAAAGATGTCTTTTGCTGGGCAAAAGACATCATGAGTTAATTGCTTGTAAACCAACCACATTCCAAGGATCATGTGATAGCCAAGTACATGTACATGCGTATTTGTAGATCTAATGAGATGAGATTCAAATATTAATAAGCTATATTTGGATTTCCTGAAATCCAATTCATATGCATGTGTGGGTCTGTGCAAAATTTAGACCACTATAGCTCATCTACTGAAATCAGCAGACCATGACCTAGGGTGCTTAGGCCTTGTCCAAGTCTCATAAAATATATACACTTTGATCATAGCATTGGTTCAGTACTAAGGCTCTCGTCAGATAATCATAGCAATAGGCCTATTCAAGCCTACTGCGAGTATATGACCATTAGATGACTATAAATAGATTATTATATACCAGTACATGGCCTAGCCACAGTGCCATAGTCCTCTACAAAGAGGTATGAATGCTAAGCTATGCTATGCGCCCACCCTCCACTCAAATACTCATGCCTCTATCAACTTATATTGGCACCTGCACTCACGTGCACACCGCCCTCGCATACTAAGACATATAACAATCATCACAATGCCCCATACTGACTTCCCACCCTCCCCTCATGTAAATCAGACCTCTAGTACGTTATATTGGCGCCTGCACTCACCGCCACACTGTCTCTACATACTAAGATATACAAGAATCATTACAATGCCCCATACCCACTTAGCACCCTAGTCATAATCATTAACCATTGCAATACAATTCATCTCAGCTACGCTGACCTTCTCTCTAAATATTCCTTAACCCAGGCCATACAGGCCTTCTTGAAATAAGTGTGACATAAAGTCTATGTGCTTAATTACCCACTATCATTAGTATCATGCCATTCCTGTTAAGGAATGCTTCCAACATTAATATATCAAGTCAAGTTGCTATCAAGAGCTATATTTACCATAGATCCAATCAACCACAAGTCACATACCCGTCTGTACAAAGTCATATCAAATATACAGACTGATTCAAATTACCTACTCTCCCACCAAAATGGTAAGGCTAAAATTAAATATTGCCCCTATGCGATGCCATCATACATAACACATAATTATCACTATCTTGAACTCTCTCATCCTAAAGCATACAAAGAATACCCTGGGGAATCTGAGGCTTAATAAATACCTTGCCTCCAATATGTATCTACATATCAATTAATCCTTTTGAGTGATATTTAGCAAAATTATTAGAATTAATAATGACCCAGGATTAGAATTATTGGAACTGTAACAAGAAGACACTCCTTATGTACCTAATACTACCACAGAATCATGTGTATAAGTCATGGCTTCTACATGAACCCAACCCTTGTCTTGTCTTATACAATGTAGGATGTCCCTCTTCCTTGTAGCTTTTTCCTCAAGTCAATAACCTTAGGCCAATACTTAGAGTATTAGTGTGTTAGACTTATGAAATGAGGCAATGGCTACTTAGAAAATCGGTCCATGACTGTGGGTGTGTGTATAGGGTGTTGAAATTAACTCCTTATGGTCACTCAAGGCCTTCATATGTCATGATTCTCCAATAAAATGCTGGTCAGTCCTTTAGCAAATGCTGCATCAATGTATTATGCCAACCTTTCAGAGTGTCTTAGTACCAACTGAGAAGGCGGAGCCCAACAATGAATAATCAAATGCTAAAGCATATTATGAATGTACATGTGACAATGCCCTGAAATATGTAGGCTACAGAAGTTCCATTACTTCACTAGCACCAGATACTAATCCCTGAACATATCTGGATAGAATGCTAATTGTTATATGGACGTTTTCCATTGGCTAGATGATGATCTCTGGTGACAGACAGATGTTCCTATGTCTCTTTAAGAATATATCTATGTCCTAAAATAAAGTCCTAGCTAATATCTTGTAACGTGACCTTCCAGCAAGGAGAAAGGTCACAGGTAGGGTCTTTTGGTTAGTTTGCTAGGCTCTTTCTGTTTGTTGGATCATATGGCTGGTACTTGTTGCCTTATGCTGAGTCCTACCATTAAGGTTCCGGAAACAGAAGTGATCTTATAAAGCAGCCAATGGGATCACCATTGACAGAATGATGATAGCAATAGCAAAATCCATGCAATCACAGTTATCTGATGCTGCTAGATTAAGTTGTAGTTTTCTTAGTAGAACTTCTACAGAAGGTATTTGACAGAATAATCATTATACATTTTAAGCAGATAAACTTCAATTATATTTGATTCTGAACAAAGTCTATATAATATTATAAATGACATAATTTAGAGTATGGGTACTCAGCAAATATTAAATTGCTAAATTGTAAACAGGTCTAGCAATAAGGCTTTGGCAGCACTGAGACACAGTTCACACACCTTCAGCTTTATTTTCTTTTTAAATCCATAGATTCCATAATCATGTTTTCATATCTGAGTAGAGCCGCTGTCAGTTGGTGAGCCACTTGCTAAGCAAAAGCTAGCAAGGTTTAAGCAACTGCCAACTCTTTGAGTCAGACACATTTCCGATTACTCCAGGCATATTTCTAACAAGACTTACGCAGTTCTGAATAAATTGAGACCAATAATAGTGAACTCTCTTCACAATAATACATATTTGTCTATAAACAACCTCCTCTGTATAAGTTGCTATGTAAATTTGTTGTTAAGAAATCACTGCCTAAAAGAATAGTAAAATCTCAGATGTTTTTTCATTTCATCATTTTCAGGATATAAGCCCGACTACAATTATCCAGTAAAGAATATTTTGCTAATAGAGGATAATGCTAAAGTCACATGTTTTCATCATAATTGCTATATCTTTTTTTTCTACATTCTCTGATCAGCACACTGTATTTTGGTACATTATTGCCTTTTTAACAATTGCATGGAGGTTATCAACAGCAAAATGAGAAGCAGTATCCATGATCTCCATTCTGTAAGTCATTCCTAGGAAACGTCTTTCTTTGTCCCGAAAAGGGTCCGTTGCTAAGTAAAATCGGCTGTTGCTAAGTAACCGCTTGTCCTAGCAACAAATGGTTGGCTGCAATGTGATTGTTGGGTCCAATTTAGGGGGGGTAGGTACCATTGTAATTGTTGGAAGATGAATATTAGTGCCAGAAATAGTAGATTAATATGTATTTTAGCTCTTAAAAACGAGGCTAAAATTTCAAAAGATGGTTGTATAGAATTGCAGATTTCTCAGTGACTGCACGAACTTTCATTGGTCAAAAATCACTTTTCCATACCTAGAGACATTGGACAATATAAAAAAATGAGTTATAGCTATCAGTATTCTTACAAATTAAACTCCTAAAATATGGTTCTTTTGAAGGACTTGCTGCTCTACTACTGCTTATCAATTCTGACAATCATTGGTAGGCTGTGTGCCTGCAGTGTAGCATTTTGAGTACCATTTCTCATTTAGGGGGTTTTCGTCACAGACCCCTCACGATTTTGTTTGTTGCAAAGTCAGAATCGTCTGGTGTTACCCAGTGGAAGTCAATTACCTGGGGGAGCCTTGTTTTTGTCAAATAAGTGTTACATCTGGTTGTTTATCAAAGATTTTCTGAAGATTCTCTGCAGACTTTGACAAATTTTGCCATCAAAGTTTAGGAATCCGATCAAATTTCTTTCGCAGTCCAAAGATTATATCCCCTAGTACTTGCTGATGTGGTTAGATTTGGTTAATTTGGTCTCATTTTGATGAAAACAGTATAGCTTGATTGAATCAGCAAGCCTCTTGGACTTGGCAGGTGTCTGCCATGTTGATTTTGGGCGATATTTGATACAGACTCATATTTGTGAGGCGTCTGTGACAAAAACTCCTATTGAACAAAATTCTCTCTGGCGAGCACCATATGCTGCCCTAAGGTCAAAAATGGATTGAAATGTGCAGAAATGATGTGCCCCAATTATTTTAGGGCATTTGCTACATGTTCTGTTAATTTTATTCAAGAGTAGGTGGGTCTAAAATTGTGTTTGACCTAAGATTGCCTCAAACTGCTCCATAAATTCCTACCTGTACATGAAATGAGGGTATTCAACTCCTATTCATCAATTGTGTGTGTTATAATTAGTGTCCCATAAGTTGATTTAAGGTGGGTCACTACCATTGAAATTGAACCTAATGCGCAGGTTCTGAACATTTTTTTTTCTACCTTATAGTTATAGCCCTCACATTACCAAGACAATGCTGTAGCAGTGATAGGCTGCTCATAATGATCAAGGGCATATAATTTTATGCCAAGGATTTGTACATTTTATCCATCATGCAGTGCTTTGAATATGGATCTTTATCAGTTTTTTCCAATATATTTTTATTTCACATGGCAAAAACTCCAAAATTATGCATGGGACCACATATCAAAATAACTTTTGTTTAAAGGCAAATTTATGTATTTCTAAAAAGTTAAAAAAATATCTAGTGGTTGAAAATAGGAATTCTGATAATTTTTGTTGTGAAATAATAGGAGATTTATCTCACTATTTACCGAAAAATAGGAGAAATTTACCCAGAATGCAATGTAATGGTGGTACAAACAAAAATTCTTAGTAATAAAATACAACTATTAATTCATTCATCCTGTGGTATTTGATATATCTTCGTTTGATGATTATAACAGAAATAGATTCTTAAACTTGACACATTTTTTTCTCATTTTTAGGTCAAAACAGAAACAACTTTTCTTTTCTAGATGATTTAAAGTACATCTGACAAAGAAATGGGGAGAATCTAAGGACATTGATTCAATGGTTGCGACCCACCTTAAATGAATATATTTTATACAAAAAACAGAGATGTGTTTATAAGTAGTGGGAGCGCTGAAGAAGAAAAATTAAAGCAAAGACTAAATTTCTTTGTGCTAAGAATTGGAAGGCAAAAATGGTCATATAGGTCATATAGGTCAAGCTGATAATTACAGACGTTTTCCTGCAATGCCATTGGTCGCCACAATTTATTATTCCAGGCATTTCTGACCCTAGTCCTGGATCGATAAGGAGACACATTATCCTGCCCGCCCTATGCGCAATCTTCTCTCAACACCCAAGGGATGAATCAATACGCAGCGACACGGCCAGCCAGCACATCACACTGGGCAGACATTCACGAGTTCATATCTAGAAAGAAAATGAGGGTGTCATCTCATTTTCTAGAGGGCACTTAATCAAGCCTATCACATGTTTGGATTCCACAGAGTACTTATAGAAATATCCCAACTGTCGAGGTCTCATGTATTTTTCTATTTTAAATTCTTCTTGTTGGGGCATTCAATTGCTCGTTTGCAACTCCATTTTTGTGTTATCCCATTCCACTTAACGATTGAAGCCAAAATGTGGAAAACACCAGCTAGGGTTTCCTGGTGTAGAATTGGACAAATAGTAGATGATTGTGTTGGAAATGCTGAAAGTGGATTTTTATCAAAATCATAATTGTAGCTCCTTCATTACATCGGTACAATTTTGTGTCTGTTCATTGTCCGAATCACATCACTGTTATTGGAGTATTTCAATAATTGCCAGCAACATGCTGTCAGTTCTCTCTCAGGGACACATCACTTTAAAGACAAATGCTACCCGATGTCTGGAACGGGTTCTGCTGCTGATAATCTCAAATAACTCTGGGTTATATTAGTTTGACGTTCTAACAATAAGAAAATGCAAAAAAAAATCCCTATGTCACGGTGCTTATTTTTACAGTATGACAATTTAACTGTAGTCGAGACTATTATTATGTACCGTCTCGTAGTAGGATAGGCGCTCTTCAGGAGCGTCTCCTATGCTGCTCGTAAGAGGGCACCACGCGTGGTCTGGGGCGGTGTAGTACGGGAGGCGGACCAGAGGGCGCTCAATGCGGAACTAATCAACCATGACGAGGAGTATATATTCTGCCGTCCTCCTATGATCAGGGACTCGAAGAGCTACCGGGCTGGTAGACTGATCTAGTCTCTAGAACGGCCTAATGAATGTTATAACGAGAGCTTTACCTCCTTCGGGGTATAGACTATAGGCATACGAAAGGTTGAAACGTGTTTGCAGTCCTTCTGTAACAATTACTGTAATAAAGTGATTCTGAAACCTACATGAACCGACTAGTTATTGCTTCGATAATATAGTTGTTAAAGTGTATCTCGAAATAGCAATACCTACACTGGTGCCGTGACCAGGATTTAATAGGTGTTAGGCTGGCAACCAGTCAGTATGTCGAGAACTGTTTAGAGGAAGGGGAGGATGTGGGAGAAGCCCCAGGCTTTGCCACGTCGACCCAATCGGTGGGATCAGACAGTTTCGTCGGATCTGACAACTTGGAAAGCGAGCATGTGCTCTCGTCTGATGAAACATTGGGAGAGGATGAGTTTGTCCCGAAAGGAGTAAAGTTGGATGAAGAAATTTATCCTCCTAGCTCTCAAAGTACAGGCTTATTGTTTTTCAATACTCGACCTCCCGAACAAAATGCTTTCTCGTCACCTATAGGTAGGACACGAGGGAGAGCTAGAGGTGGTGCTAGAAACCCTGAACCAGGGGGCACTCTAGATGAAATAGACAAGAGTCTCTTCAACCCAGGAGGTTCGAAGAAAACAGCTCAGATGCCTGCGAAACGATCCATAGTGTTTATGGATGAGGCAATTCAGGAGGCTGAAAAAGCCCGAAAGGAGTTAGAAGAGTTACGAGCTGACCTAGCAAAATGGAATGCTTGTATTGATGATGTCAGTCAAAGATATGAAATGAAACAACAGGATCTAAATGCTACTACGCATCAGTTAAAGGCAGTAAAAAGTGAGGTGCAAACCACACAATTGAAACTTGGTGAGACCTTTGATCAATTTCAAACGATTAATAGTAATCTGAACCAATTTATCCAGGCTCGAGACCGTCAAGTTGAAGAAAACGAGGAGGTCCGTCGAGGTATTATGCGTGAGAATAAAGACCTCGAACAGCAGAAAGCCGATTCTGTAAGAGAATTAGCTGATCTCCAAACGAGAAAAAGCATGCTGGATGATTACATCAAGAGAACAAAGGCACAGATACCGCCTTTCAATGCACCTAATGTGAGTGCGGTACCAAATGTTGGGGATCAACATCAACCCATAAGACAGGATAGTTCAGATGATGACCTTAGGGTACCCACCAGTACACCTGCTCCATCTCGACTGAAGTCGATATTGAAACCCTCTAGTTCGACACAAGCTGGAGTTATGGGAGGAAATGCGAACTCGAAAGCGAGCGGCTCTTACAAAGCACCAGCACCTGTAAGGGTAATGAGCACCGTTACGAGTGGTACTTCTCAAGGTACACAAAGCCAGGCCCAATCGAGTGTTGCAGGTATTAGCCATGGTAATACTCAAGCTCTAACGAGCTCAGGACAGACCTCGACACAGCCAATGACCCAACCGGTAGCAAACCCCTGTCCAATATGCGAATGGGACAGTAAGTGGAGCTCGTTACTCTACGCGACCAAGTACACCCACAACGGTTTGAAGGTCTAGTTTGAGTCCCAGAGTGAGTGATTTGTACAATACCAACCCAGCAATAGCTGGCTTAGGATTGGATACAATCTCTCGAAGGTCTGACGGGTTTGATGTGGTCAAGAGAAGTGTAAAACTTGCTCGGTCCATCAAAAAGTCGACTAATGCGGCTCGAAGAGTTGCTTCACGGTATACGATAGTTGGAAGAATGATAGTTAGTTGAATGACCTCTTCGAAGCTATAGATAACCACAACAAAAAGAAAACCTTGATGGCAGGGAAGGTGCCACAAGCTAGAGCCAGCCCAATGTTTGTCCCTGAATATTTCGAGGAAGAAAATCCCGTCGATAAAGAAGTATACTATACTGACGATTCTGATATGAATGTCAGTGCAGCTCGTTTTCAGTGGAGGGGATACCAAAACTGGTGACGTAATAATGATAAACCGGCCCAGAAAACCCCTGTCGAGGGCAAGAAGTCTGCAGAATCTCTTAATCTGGAGCCCGATAAAGATATGGTTGAAAAACTAGTAAAAGAGATCACTGAATCTCTAACTAAGCAACAGAAGGAACGTACTAGAAATAGACCAAAAGTAGACAAGAGTAGCAAAACTTGCTACAGGTTTTAAGAAAAGGGACATTTTGCAATGGAATGCCCAGCTGAGAAACCTGTATTACGAGGTAAACAGGAAAACTAAAGGGGGTTGATTCGAAAGGCGACCAAGTGACCCTGGAAGTGGAACTTCGCCATACAAGTGATGCGGTGAATCGGGAGAGATCTAAAGTGGTAAAGATGGCTAGTGCTGAAATAGGTGGACAGGAACAACCCACTGAAAGAGAGACTAGCACCCTCGCGAAGGAAAAATTGTTGACTATAGATGATAGTTGATTCGAAAGCTCGAGTGAAGAGGGAGTCAAGCTTAAGGAAGTCTTGAAAGCCGGGGTCCTCAACTCTCCCCAAGTCATCCATGTTTCGAATACTTAAAGAAACAGGGATTGGACGTCGGTATCACTAAAGATTTTAAACAGTTCACAGTAGATCCTTTTTCCATTGGGGGGGAGATGCTGGTACTTGGCTGTATCTGTACTAGGAAGCATTGCTGAGTTTCTAGTTGATACGGGAGCTAGTCACTCCTTTATCAGCTCTTGACTTTACAATGCATTGCCCGGTAAGACTGAAAACTTTTCCTCAAAGGTCCAGGCTTGCTCGGCCGACGGTTCCAAGATGCAAATGTATTGACAAAGTTTTGTTCCATTAGAAGTAGGAAAAAGGGAATTCATTTTCTCACCTACAATAGCAGACATAGCTGATGACAGGATAGGCTTGGATTTTGCCTCCCTGTATGATGCTATTCTTTACCCCAGTACTGGTGTTCTAACAATAGATCAACCTTACAGGGTTAAAGAGCAATGTGTATTACGACAGATCTCTTCGATAGCAACAGTGGCACAAACGGTGAAAATACCTGCAGGAACTTCGTGTGATGTACTCGTGAGGAGTAATCCGAAGTTGAGTGGTATCAAGTCCGTGGTTGAGCCTGATACGGAGTATCTTGCTAGTGTGGGTTTAGTTTCTGTCGACACCTTGGTTTCGAATGGATCATGGACAGTTATACCCATCTCGAATCCGGGAACGGAAGTTAAGTACTTACCAAAGGACCGGGAGATAGCCACTGTTACAGCGGCGGAAGCAACTGTAAGTGCTATAGGCCCTAAGAAAAACTTGACTGAAGATGAAGTATGCGTATTGCCGGAGGCTCTCGAGAGATTAGTCGAATCTTCTGAGTTATGTTCGGGGGAACAGACCGAGGAAATACATTTATTACTTTGAAAGTATAGCAAAGCTTTTAAATCCGCAGGGGAACCCTTGGGCCGTATTGAAAAAGTATTGCACAGAATTGAAACGGGAGATGTCCCACCTTTTAAAATGCCTTATAGGAGATTGCCCCTATCGAGAAAGAAATTGGTGGAGGAGCATATTGAATTGATGTTAAATGATGGTGTGATCATTCCAAGTACTAGTCCATGGTCTAGTCCCGTACAAATGGTTACAAAGAAGGATGGTACTATGAGATTCTGTGTTGATTACAGAAAACTCAATGGTATCACCAAAAAAAATGCTTATCCCCTACCTCGAATTGACGAAACCTTAGATTCCTTGGGTGGAAATCAATGGTTCTGTAGTCTAGACTTGGAGTCAGTCTATTGGCAAATTGCTATAAGAGAGGAGGATAAAGAAAAAACTGCGTTCACTAGTCATATGGGGTTGTATTAATTTGAATTAATGCCTTTCGGATTATGCAATGCACCAGCAACTTTCGAGGCCATGATGGAGTCAGTCCTGAATGATCTCTTATGGAAAAGCTGCTTGGTATATCTTGCCGATGTTATAGTTTTTGGTAAGACATTTGAAGAATGTTCTACCAATCTCGAATTGGTTTTAGAATGAATCCAACGCAATGGATTAAAACTAAAACCGAAAAAGTGTACATTATTTCAGAAATCAATGGTTTATTTAGGGAGAATAATTAGTACCGATGGTATTAAAGCAGATCCAGATAAGCTGAAGGCAGTTTCTGATTGGGAAAGACCAAAAGGCCTGAAAGATGTACGGTCGTTCCTGGGATTCTGTTCCTATTACAGAGACTTTATCCCAGGCTTTTTAAGAATTGCATATCCTTTGCAAACAATCGCACATTGGACTCCGAATAGGGCTCGAGATCCATTTCCCTGGAGGAACAATCACGATGTAGCTTTTGAGGAATTGAAACGTTTGTTTAAGGAAACACCAGTGCTGAAATATCCAAATGAAACTGGTCATTTCATTTTGGATACGGACGCAAGTAATGAGTCTAATGGAGCTGCATTGTCACAAGTGCAAGATGGTATCAAGGTTCCAATAGCTTTTGCGAGCAATAGCCTTAATAAGGCTTAAAGGAACTACTGTACCACTAAACGGGAGTTGTTGGCTGTAGTGGTTTACACGAAGAAGTTTAAACATTTCCTCTATAGAGGGAATTTTACTCTTCGAACCGATCACTCATCCTTGAAATGGTTGCTTAATTTCAAGGAAGCGGAAGGAATGATCGGCAGATGGCTAGCACATCTGAGTGAATTCGGGCTGGAGAACAGCCATATCCAGCATAGGCCAGGCAATCAACATATAAATGCTGATAGTCTGAGCAGAAAACCTATTCGGAAATGTGGCAGGCTCGAATGTGGTGACTGCGGTGCTCATGAGGCTGTTATAGCCAGCATGGGACCCCCTGTAGATCCTATTTTGGTACAGAACCCTGCTAGCACAACTCATCCAAATGATGTCCTTTTTACGTAAATCACATGAGTTTTCACGTAAGAATGATGTAAATTGCACAAGTTGTGCTAACTGGGAACCTTCTACAGTGGACTCCTGAATCGATATTGAAGTTTCAGGATGCAGATCCAACTCTAGCACGCCTAAAAAGATGGTGATTGTCCAATGAGACCAGAAATCTCATTGAAAAACAGAGAACTCAGGCTATTCCTCTCACAATGGTCAGAATTATTAATTCGGGATGGTTTATTGTGTAGATGGAAAATTAGACCAGAAAGGCGAAGGATACTACAAATAGTAATGCCTTCTGCAATGAGAGGGGATGTTATGTTCTTCTGCCATGGACATGCAACCAGTGGTCATTTCGGTAAGAAGCGTTCACTCGAACGTCTCGCACGGAGATACTACTGGCCTGGAATGTCTAAGGATCTTGAAAGATGGATTAAGACATGCCCACAGTGTTGCCTGAATAAAGCGGGTATGGGGAAAGGTAAACGTCCTCTACAACAAGAATTGTTTGGTGTAAGATTCACACGAATTGCTCTCGATATCATTACTGGTTTTAAAACAACCATAAATGATAACACATGCATGATGGTAGTGTCGGATTATTACACAAAGTACACAAAAGTGTTCCCCCTACCGAACCATCAGGCCAAGACATGTGCAATAGCACTGGTTAAGGGCTGGATACTTCAATTTGGGGCGCCTTTTATGTTGCACTCGGACCAGGGAAGGGAGTTTGAATCTTCCATCTGGTCAGAAATGTGCATTACCTTGCCATATGTAAGACAAGGACCAATCCATACAGGCCACAGAGTGATGGCATGGTGGAAAGGTTTAATAGGACTTTGATCCAATGCTTAAAACCATTGGTCAACGCACATATGGACGATTGGGATGATCAATGTGAATTTGTTGTACATGCATACAACAATACAGTACATGCTTCGACTAATTGCACGCCAAACATGTTGGTTTACGGAGAAGATATCATTATGCCAGCCAACTTGGTTTATGGTGTAATTGGGATCAATCCCGAAACACCATGTAGCATAATGTTTGTTGAATCCTTACGAGACAGGTTTAAGCACTAGCCAATATCAAACTAGCCTATAATTGGGATGGCCCATATGCTGTCTCCGAGATAGTTAGTTATACAAACCTCGTATGGGAGGCAGTATAAATCGAATGTGGATCGATTACGACCATGGTTAGGGAGAGACCTCACCACCGAAACCTATGGAGTTGGTTTGGAACTCGTAGAGGAGGTGGGGGAGCAGTACGGATTACCCCGTCAATTGCAAACAAGGGTCCTGTCAACGGACAGTTACAAGTGGTGAAGTGAATGTACACGGAATCCAGAGAAGTTCATTTGATCCTTTTATTGCATAGCTGACATGAGTGTTTCATAAAGGTGGTAACAATGATAACACTCGCCAATATCTGAGCTCTGCCTCCGATCCTATAGCTCAACCTGTCGTAGGTTCTAGGTATAGGTGTAAGGTGTAAGTTGGGAGAGATAATTGGGAGCTGCTCAAGCTGCCTTTTATATTAAGGGTTTGAGCAGCTCACAGTATTGCGAAATGTTCTATACACGTGGCTCAATAAAATAGAGACACGTGTCATAGGGAGAGATTGCCACCTGTGGGTTAATCATGTTAATGAGGATTGAGAGGAGATTGTGAGATCCTCTCATTCCAAATATGGCACCACAGGTGGATCCCACATCCTCCAGCGGGGCTGTGTGGGTGTAGATATGATTGGAATGTTATTACATCCGTGTACCTTATGTCACAGAGTCTCATGGAGGAAGTGGGTTCGTGATAACTTATGGATCCTGGTTCCTGTTGGGGAATACAGGAGGTTGTTGAGTGTGGATCGTGAGCAGAGCTTAGGTTTTATATGGCTAAGAAATTAGTAAATATGAAAAATAATAATAATACCCAGAGTGGTCCATTGACAAATCCCCACATTCCTACTCGTCTCTGCACGAGTGCAAAGGGAGAAAAATAAGTAGAAGAATAAGGCTTTTGCCAAGTCCATTGACAATTATGGGTATTATGATACAAATACTGGGTTTTTGTGAAAACCTGATGAATTTGACATTATATGCGGTATAAGAAGGTTCCTTCATGGAATTGCAAAAATATGGTTTGTGTGGATCAAGTGACTTAATCTATGTACAGGTTATAAATGCAGGGATATGTACAATGCTTATAGTATATATGTATCAGTTTGTCAAGGTTGGTTTTATACACTAAAATGCAATTGATATATCCAGGTGAAAATTAGCTAAGTTTGGTAATTCTTGGTACTGTAGGGTCAACTACCAACACAAAGGTGATAAGTTTTTGGCTCCACACTACCAAGATCCACAACCGAACTTGTGTAGGGTTTGTTTACACAGTTGGATACAAGGTATAAGTCGAGGTGGTATTTAGCGTTTTGACAGAAACATGATAGTTTCCATGAAAACATACGTAAATGGGATACATAGAACTTATTGCTATAGATAACTAATTTGACTAAAACTCATAAATACATGTCATAGCTGAGTTTGAAGAACAGTGGTGAAGGTGATGAACTTTATAGCGCCTAGAGAGGTAAACCAGAAGGACATTTGGTTTGTGTCTCATAAGGTTCATCAAAGAAAAGTCTTAAACTAATATATACATTGGCCTAAGGAAAACAGGTTTTAAAGAATCCAGTGAAAGGAATTCGACATGCAAATAAAAAGAATTTTTACATTTTCAGAGAACAAGTAATACGTATAGGCATGGGGGGGGCTGTTTACAATCGTGTCTCAGCGATTAGGATTCAAAAAGTGGTTGTACAATAATTGATTCTGTAAAATGTCTATTTATGTGTTCTGAAATGTCGATGTGGGTGTATACTGTTGGGAGGTAGGTTTTGATGTTCTTTAATGTTGAAATTTTTGAACCTGCTCTCAGCTTTACAATGGGTCTTGGATCTGATGGGCCTGAATTTTGAGATAGTAATGTCAGAAAAGTCCAAGTACACTGATGCTAAGTCACCAGCTGTGGCCACATCTGAACCGTCGTCGGAGGTGGATTCAGACTCTGTAGTGGGGGTCGGTTTAACTGGCATGGGCCTCCACATGGTTCTGGGTGTAGGTCCTTGCCTGTTGCCGCTTGGTTTAAGTTTGTCTCATAAGCACAAGGGCACAGGAACCCATTTGGTTGATGGTAACATGGTATACACAGTCTGGCAGCAGATACCTGCCCATTGATGTGGCGGCAGTAGGTGTTGTTGTGCTTGTAGGTTGGCGGCATGTGTGTGCCAGGCCTACAGGCTGCCGACACATAAGTTCCCCTGGGTGTTAGAGGGGGCTTGCTAACTGGCTCCCTCCACTGGCTGGTGGAGGTTGCTGTTGGGGCTCGGGGTCTGCGGCTGGTGGGGTTAGATCTTGTTTGTCCTCTTCCCTCCTGCTTCTTCCTTCTGTTGCCCTCTTTGACAATGATTGCCCCGGCTCGTCTGTGCACTTCGGGGCTGGAGGGCCGATGGATAGTGGGGCTGCCAGGTCTCCAGAGGAGGGGTCTGTAGGGAAGAGAGCCGTGAAAACAAACCATTAACAGAGGTATAAAATCCTGCTTGGGTCAGCTGGTGGCCTTGTCGATACAGGATAACCAATAAGTGCAATAAATTTCTGCTATTTGACACATAACATTGACTTGACAGAGCTCAATTTGATTGTAAGAATAGAACGTGGTAAGTGTAACTAAGCAAGCTCAGTTGGTTTATTTGTATTACGCTGGGTGGCGGTACCGAGCTGTTGCTTCACCGTGCCGAAACCTGATTATCCAGATAAAAATTCTGAGAAATATTTCAAACAGCAGCCTAAAGTTCCAGAAATTGGTTGAAAAGTGTTGAAAATGGGTTGAGTTTTGACATTCTGGCATAAAACTTGTTATTTGAACTCTAAAGGCTATGATTGGAAATTTTTGAATTAAATTTTGAGTTTTGATGCCTGTAGCCTTGGCCCTATATAAGGATGGGTGCCGGTTATCTTATCATTAGTTACGCAAGATGGATATTAATCAGGGTATCCTGTACTTCCCGGATGGTCGCGCTCTGTTAATCACAGCGTTTATCAATGAGGATGGATCGTAAGTAACTTTAAACAAGTGGCTGTGTCAATTTTTCTTTGGGATTTTGATTAAGAGAGACGTATGTGAGTCCTTGGTAACTCAATTTTGGATATTGTTATCTTTCAGGATTCATCAAGTCACCTATCTAAATGGATTTTAGGAAAACATGAGTAATCCCTTTGATTATGATGCTCAGGTTATTTGCACGTGTTGATGTTGTTGTTTTCAGCTAGTGTATCAAGTCAGAACGATCATGTGACCGAAACTAACCATCATTTGCATTTCACAGGCCCTTTAAAAATGGCGACGCCGGGTCGCGACTGGCGCGAAAATTTTGTGCAGATACTATAAGTGCGTCTATAGGTTGTAAAACGGTTTTGCGTCGTCATTGATAAGGTTTAGTGATGTTTAAAGTGAAACAACGGCGGGGTTTTTATTTTGCTATTTGCGGGCATGGTTTAGGTATTAGGTTGGGATGGGGCTTTATGGGGGGTCTTGGGGGTTTCGGCGGATAGGAGGGGGATCCCCACATCAGCGTCTCACATGGCTGTCCGGTGTGCTATGCAACACGTGTTTAAGCACCTGCCATCCCCACATGAGGGTGGTGGTACCGTCTGGAGTTGTATTGTCGAGCCTGTGGGCGCCAGGGAAAGTCCATTATGGGGGAAACCTCGGGGGTGGCCAGTGGTGGTTGCTGAGGATGCTGAGCGTCCCCAACGATCCCCACATCAGCCGAAACTAACGGTCGAAAACATGAAAAACCTACCATTTACGGTGTCAATGGCCCTCTCAGCCAGTGTAGGGTTGAATAAATACAGATCCTTGGGGGGTTGTGTTTCCCTGAACTGTAGCAGAGCTATCTCTGCCGGAGTTGTCCTGCTGGTGGAGGCTTTAGGGGATCCCCGCCTTGGTAGGTCCTTTCTCCGTGTCATAGGTGGCACTGGGTTAAAACCGGCTGAAAGTTCATAGTCACTTGGTGTGAGTTGGAAATCAGGTCGGCTTTCTTGTACAGTAGCCAGGGTAACTGTGTGGGGTCTGGATCTGAGGACAATTGAGAGGGGAATGCGCCAGAGCAAAGGGCAACTGGGGTACCTCTCCAGCTTCACCGTCCTCAGTCTTCCACCGATGATCATGCTGACCTCTGATTTCCAATGCTCATCAAGATGACGGGCTAGAGGGAAGGTTAACCTGGGTGGTGTTAGCTTGGGTGCCAAGATGGAAGCTGGCCAAAGGTTTCGTCCATATACCATCAATCCAACTGGAAAGGCGTAGGTACACCCTTCAGAGTGGATTTTCAGCATGAATCTTGGGGTGCCGGGGACGGGGTCCTGTCTGCCGTAGGGCCAATGCCTAAGACAGCGTCTCCCTGCGGCTCTGATGAGTAGCAAGATGAGGATGATGCCCAGGAAGGCGATCATAGAATCATACCTTCCTGGCATTTGAATCCAGTCAGGTGTTGTTATGTCCTGGGGTGTGGTCCACGTAGGCCAATTTTGGTTGGTGTTTTTGATCATTTCTTTTAGCTTGTTCCAAGACGCTGCGTCAGCCATCGTTGCTTGACTGTGAATGGTCATTAATTGGGCTAAGTACACCACACGCATGTGCACACGACACATGATCAAGCAGCACAAGATGGCGATGGCTGGCGACAACAGGTGTAACCAAGGGGAAAACTCCAGGTGATATCCTAGATGTATAAGTGAGTTGGTGCTCAGGATGGATGATTTATCATGAATTTTGGTGGCAGCACCTTTTAAGTTTAAAATGTCTTTGAATAGGGGTAGGAATTTTTGGTTGTGAAGGCACTTCAGGCACTGAAAATTTGGTAGGTCTAAATGGGTCGGGGTGGTTGCTATGGTTACTCCTGATATATTGTTTGGTGGGTTACCAAAATGCCGCCATAGAGGCAAGTTGACTGGCACCTTGGCAATGGGTTCTAAAGTAAAGTTTTGGGTGCAGGACAAATTGGAATTAATCATTATCATGCCTCTGTTTTTAAGTGAGCAGAGGCATGGCACTGAAATAATAGAATAGGCTGCATTTTTGATTTCGATTTGGCCTGAGTTCGAGCATTGCATTATTGATGGTGAAGTGCTAGTGATCAGCATGTAGGAGCTTTGGGAGATGGGCTTAGCAATGTTGGGAATTTGTGCTGTCATATGGGCCTGAAAATTGCAGGTGTGATGTACAGCGTCTGGTAGGTCTAAAAATAGGGATAAGCTGCAGGTGGGGTACCTGGGAGATAACATGGGCAGGGGCAGGTTGCATGTAATAATGAACAAGTAACCAATGGATAACTGAAGACGAGTGAGTGTTATCGACGGATAATGACACGAGGCCGTAGCCCGAGTGTTATTATCGTCGATAACACCCACGAGTCATCAGTTATCCATTGACTACTTATTTTATACCACGAAACCAATAAATAATCAATATTATACCAATAAATTCAAGATGAAAACAAAAATTATTCCCCCTCCCCGGAATCGATGCCAGCCATTGTGTGTACACAGGTACATACACCTCCTCAGTGCCCGGCAGCGGACAGCGGCAGCCCCGGTCTCAGCTAGGCTTGGCAGCGGCACACGGCGAAGAAAAGATGCGTCTCGCGGTTATGTTTGTGTATAATACACCTCCTCGCCCGGCAGCGGACAGCGGCAGCGCACACGGCGCAAAAAAGATTTCAATGCGTCTCGCTGTTATGTTTGTGTATAATACACCTCTGCGCCCGGCAGCGGACAGCAACAGCGCACACGGCGAAAAAAGATTTCAATGCGTCTCGCTGTTATGTTTGTGTATAATACACCTCTGCGCCCGGCAGCGGACAGCGACAGCGCACACGGCGAAAAAAGAATTCAATGCGTCTCGCTGTTATGTTTGTGTATAATACACCTCTGCGCCCGGCAGCAGACAGCGACAGTGCACATGGCGAAAAAAGATGCGCCCAGACCGGGGCTCTCTCGATCCATGTACCTCTCATGGCTGAGCGCAAAGCGCTAACCGCTAGACCACCGCGTCTCCTCCTTCAGCAGCCGTGTCGGCTTGGATATATTTGAATGCGTCCCGCGGTTATGGTAGCGGACAGCCCGCAGTCGTCGCCTTGCCGGGCTTTGTATCATATCAAGACATGGTTCTAACCGAGCGTATCTCATCAGTCCCTGTGGCGCAATGCATAGGGAGTTGGATTTGGGATGTGAGACTGCAGGTTTGATCCCTACCCTGGCCTGGAAAATTTCGTGGGTTTTAATATGTGACATGTGACATGTGACATGGGAGAGGCGCCCGGACCGGGGCTCGATCCGTGGACCTCTTACGGCTGAGCGCAAAGCGCTAACCGCTAGGCCACCGCGCCTTCTCCATTCACTGCGTCTCGCGGTTATGTTTCTGTATAATACACCTCCTCGCCCGGCAGCGGACAGCGGCACACAGCGAAAATAGATTTCAATGCGTCTCGCGGTTATGTTTGTGTATAATACACCTCCTCGCCTGGCAGCGGACAGCGACAGCGCACACGGCGAAAAAGCTGCGTCGCGCTGTTATGTTTGTGTATAATACACCTCATCGCCCGGCAGCGGACAGCGACAGCGCACACGGCTTTGTATCATAGCAAGACCTGGTTCTAACCGAGCGTATCTCGTCAGTCGCTGTGGCGCACTGCATAGGGGGTTGACCTTTTACGGCTGAGCGCAAAGCGCTAACCGCTAGGCCACCGCACCTTCTCCGTTCACTGCGTCTAGCGGTTATGTTTCTGTATAATACACCTCCTCGCCCGGCAGCGGACAGCGGCACACGGCGAAAATAGATTTCAATGCGTCTCGCGGTTATGTTTGTGTATAATACACCTCCTCGCCTGGCAGCGGACAGCGACAGCGCACACGGCGAAAAAGCTGCGTCTCGCTGTTATGTTTGTGTATAATACACCTCATCGCCCGGCAGCGGACAGCGACAGCGCACACAGCTTTGTATCATAGCAAGACCTGGTTCTAACCGAGCGTATCTCGTCAGTCGCTGTGGCGCACTGCATAGGGGGTTGGACTAGGGATCTAAGGCTGCAGGTTCTAGCCCTGCCCTGGTCAAGCCTATCATGGGTTTTAACATGTAACATATAACATGGAAGGACATGAGAAGCGTGCGGTTATCCTGGATAACCGCATGCCTTACCTGGATAACCGCACGCCTCCCAAAATTGATGTTACAGCCTGTAGGGTGTGCAATATTGACAGATATGTGGATGGGAATAGCCACCAAAAAGCACTGTGTAACCCACAAATCGTGGTATAAAAACATTTACATCACATAGATCTAAGTCGGTGTGGTCAAGTTCAATGTAGTGTGACTGGGACACAGACACAGCTATGTAATCAGGCAAGGGCTGTACTTGTGTAAACCCAGTAGTGTTTACATTGGTGGTATCAAATGGGACTGGGAAGGCTTCCGCCCTATATATGGAGTAGATGTTGTCTCCCAGTCCTATGGGTATAGGTATTGTGATGTAAAGTTTGTTTTGGTCCTGCCAGTGCACATGCACTCTCCTCTTGTAGTAGAAACCGGTGGATACATTTAGAATTGTGATACCGTTATGGGCTTCATACAAGGAGCTTGATAGATTATTAAGTCCATCTTCCATGACTTTATGGGGAATTAATTTTGGGGGTAGCTCACCTTTCATTAGAGTGGTTAGTGAGTCTAGAAGTGTGTCTAAATCATTTTGCAGATTCATTAGCACTTCAATTTGAGAGTTAGCTGCAGTAAATAACATAGAATAATAGGTGTCTTGTCTGCTTTGTTGTTCCAGGTTAAATAAGATATTTGATACATTATTACTCAAGAGCTGGAGGTTAGAGCTGAGTAAAGACAGGGCGTCGTCCGTGTCATTTTGTATGCTGGAGAAAATGCTCATTGATTGATAATTAAACTCAGAAATGTTCAATAGAAAATGCGTGGCTAATTCTACCACATGCATTTTAGTAGCTAGGGATCTTTCCAAGTCTGACATTTCATAATTTAACAAATCTACTTCAGGTTGCGTGCTCAAGCCAATTGATGCTCTCAAAATATCACCTATGATCTGTCCTGGGGCGCCTCTGGGTATTCTTGTTTGGGGATGCTCCAAAAATTTTATTAAGAGGTCTAAGGATTTTTGTGATTTCTGATAGAGTTTTGCCAAAATTAGATCCAAAGACCGGGCAGTCTCTAAGATGAAACTTGGGGCATTTCTGCTGATTAGGGAGGCTAATTTGTCGGGTCGCTGCAAGGTTTGATTAAAAGACAGGTCTAAAGCGAAAACCAATGGGTAATCCATATATCCTGAGATCATTTTCTGGGGCATCTTAGTGAATAAGACGCCATAATTTGGCCTGAAGATGGTTTCTCTTTTGGTTACAAAATCCTGTGCTCCCGACTGTTGGGTCTGGACGCACGTAATTAGGAAGAGTGCTGCCAAGGAGGATGCTATCCTAAAAATAGAAATTTAGATAAGCTTATGAGAAATGGTTCAAATAAAGCTGAGATAAGACTGTATGGTTTGGGCAGGGCGGGTCTTTAAGGGGTTTGGGTTGGGGAGTTGGCTTTGTGTGAGGTGTTTGTGTTGTTTGCGCGGTGGGCGTCCTATACATGTGGGGGGGGGTCGCGTTGAGTGTGTGCAATGTGATTGTG
This sequence comes from Acholoe squamosa, assembly GCA_949317995.1. Taxonomy (NCBI): domain Eukaryota; kingdom Metazoa; phylum Annelida; class Polychaeta; order Phyllodocida; family Polynoidae; genus Acholoe; species Acholoe squamosa. Next base: position 20,726,191 of record OX439045.1, on the reverse strand, counting down.
GCGCTTTGGGGCGTGTTACTTAAAAGGTTATCAGGTTGCTAGGCTGATTTCTAACTAGCAAGGATGTCTCTAGCTTAGTCATATAAAAAAAAATTGACATGAAAAAAAAAAGGAATTGAAGAAAAAGTTATTGATTCTTCACATTGTGCATGTGTAGGGGAGAAATGGGTCAATTCAGGGTTGAGAGTTTTTGACTATGTAAGGGGCGTATTTGACCATTTCAAACGCTGCCAGCTGAGTCTGGAGATTTGTGGTTTGGATTATGACGTTATGTCTGCCGATACCTGTTTCATATCTTGGTAGCTCGTTTAGTGGCTTCTCTGAGGTAATCAGAGTTCTGGCAATGCAATGTGCAATGTAGCTTGATGTTTCCTCACTGAATCTATCCCATAATGGGACTGTGGGGAAATCTTTGCATAAGTCGAATATCATGGCTTTGGTGGCCAATAATACAATGGGGTCTTGTAGGGTGAGCTCCCTTTGAACTGTTTTGTTGTTTAGGTATACACCTAGGTCGTTGCTGGATATATGTTTGATCATGTCTTTTTGCTCCATGATAGTTATCCTGATCTCGAACAGATCCATGGCCTTACTTTTGATGCCGTTTGGGCCTAAAAGACTGTGGATGGTCCACCCTGAGTTGACTCCATGTCTAATCTCTGGGGCTCTAAGGCTGTGTGGATAAATGGTTTGATAGTTTTGTGGTTAGACTAAGGGAGATGAATGGGTTGATGGGGGGTTTTGTCAAGAGGTTGATAAATAAAGTTGTGAAGAATCAGGCTGCCATACATGGTTTTGAAAAAGGACTGCAAATTCAACTATTTTATTTTACAAAGCACTCTGGGCGCACACTACCATTGGCATGTAATGGGTATCTGGGCAACATGACGGTAGATTCCCCTATTGTCATGCTAGAACGATTGATGACGCTACTAATGGACACATAAGACCAATCCTACCTGGGCTTGTTGCATGGCAGTCCCGACACTTGGGTCCTGTGGTCTCCGGATGCTTGCTTCATAGCGGCTGGATGTGGTGAGTCTGGTGTATTTGATGAGAGTGGTTAAGATGTGGGGTGGAATGAGGCTTATAAGCACTTCATGAGGTTGGCTAATTCCTCATTACATGCCTCCCGATGAGGTATGTCTCACCCATATATGGCACGAGGCCTAGCTATTGGTTGGTTTGCATGTAAGATATCTGTGATATGCAAATTTTAAGGGACCTTGGCCGAGGTACGGATGATCATAGGATGATCTGAATATTGTAGTATAATTTAGGGGGGGTAATGGCTGTGGCGCTGAGATTAGTCAGCTTACCAGGGGTGCACTTGTTCCTGTTGTGTTAACACAGCAGGGAACCGTGCTGAATTATTTGATTAAGTGTCTCACCAAACATTCCAGTACTGATGGTAAACAGAGGCATAAACACGGATCAGGATGTCTATGTGCTGCTCTCCTACAATATAGGCGGTCATTTGGTAATACCTTAGGGTATAGAGGAGCCCTGAGCTTGTAACAAACCGGCGCATGCGTGTTCCTGAAATTAGGATCCACGAACTGAGAATACGCTGTGACCTTGGGTAATTTATGTGGTGTGCCAACCTTAATCACTCATTATATGAATGTCTGAGTCTCAAACTCTAGATAAAATTCTTGACAATGTCCCATCAGTAAAAATAAGCCAGAAAGCTTTTATGGGGTTTGTGTAAAAATTTTGAACATTATAGGGAATTTGTATATGATTTCGATAATAAATAAAAATAAATAATGATGAGAAAAAAAAAATTAATTTGTGGGAGGGAAAAACATCATTGCACGAAATAACACGTGACCAAAGCTGCCACTGATTGGGGACAAAAAGGTAGAGAGGTATGTTTGTGAGTTTGGTGGGGGGGTGGAGAGGGAAAAACTTTGTGTGTTCTGAAAATCTATTTCTTTTTCCTGGACTTTTTCTTTGCCTTCTTTATTGGGGAAGGGGTAAAAGTAACAAGTCCTTTCTTTGCAGGTCGTCCTCTTTTCTTTTTGACTGCGGGGGATTCTGGTTCACCAGTGTGGGTGAAATCTAGATCAGGGTCATATAAGGAACTAATTGGCCCAGACTGCAGTCTTTTGATTACAGCCTTGGCGCTAGCCTTGGTGATTGGTCTCCTTAATCTAGATACATGTATTGATTTCTTCAATACTTTACCATCCTGAAGCCTTTTTAACTTTGCAGTTACTGGTGAAGTCATTTTCATGATGATGTATGGTCCACTGTAGGTGGGCTGCAGCTTCTTGCTTGTTTGCTTGACCAGCAGGTTAGGTATGTGTAAAAACACGAGCTGACCTGTGTCGTAGGTGCATGGAGAAGCAGTGGCGTCATATCTGGCTTTCATCTTTTTATGGTATTTAACCATGCTCTCAGCTGCCGTAAGCTGGATGTCATCCCTTAAACTGAGTAAGGCGGTAACCAATTTTTCCTTGTCTTTGATCTCTTCAGTTTGTTGGACCAAGTAGAGGGAGGACTCAGTTGGGAGATGTGTTTGCTTTCCGAATACTAAAAGATTGGGTGAGTATCCTAGCACGCTGCATACAGTGTTGTTTATGCTGAATGCTATAGCCTGTAGGAAAGTTGACCAATGTTTTTGTGATTTGGAGACAAAGGCTCTGAGTGAAGATTCTATTGTTTGATGTTGACGCTCACATAAACCTTGTGATTTTGACCAATGTGCACTTCCTGTCACATGTTTGATGCCGAATTTTTCACAAAAAGATGTGAAATATTTGGACACATACTGCTGTGCGTTATCTGTGTTCAGGACTGATGGGGTCCCAAAAACACAAATAACCCTTTGGAAAAATCCTAGCGCTACTTCGGCGCTGGTGTTATCTGGCGCTGGTGTTATATGATCTGTGACAACATGAATGAATGAGGATCCATCCACAGCAGGTGTGAAAGGACCGATGGTATCCATGGTTAGGTGAGTGTAGGCTGTTAAAACAGGGTCTCTCAGGGTCATTGGTGTTCTCAAGTGTTTTGGTCTTTTCTTTGTTGTGAGACAAGTATGGCAAGTGCCACAGTAGTCAAAAACTTGTTTGAACATGGAACGCCAATAATACCTGGATCTGATTGCTGCGTATGTTTTAGTGGGACCAAGGTGTCCTCCTAATGGCGAGCAGTGTGTGGCCTCAATTAGTGACTCTGCCCACTTTTCTGGCATCACTATTTGTAGTGTAGGCTCTAAACTGTCTCCATAGGTTGACTTGGTGATCCTGAATAAAACTTCGTCTAAAATCATGAACTGGTCATGGTTTAGCAGTATCTGTTTGCTAAGGCTGGGGTCTTCTGGTAATTCACCCTTATTGATGTATGACAACATGGAGTTTGAGAAAACATCCTCCTGCTGTGCCTGTATCAGTGTCTCCCTTGATGGGGTTAGGGAGTGGTGTTTACATAGCTGGCTTATCGCTCTCTCAGCCATGGGTAGCACTTTGTGTGATAGCTTAGCCCTTCTGGTGTTAGCTAATTTCACTGATACTCTGGGTGACCTGGATATGGGTGGTCGGCCCCTTGGTTTGGTCTTGGTGGCCTTGACCTTAGGGGGGCGGGTCTGTTTACTTCTGGTTGATTTGCTGGACCGAGAGGGTGTGGCCGGGTCTGGTAATTTGGCTTTAGATCGAGTCAAAATGCACAGCTCGGGCTCAATTTGAATGGAGCTGAGTTTTTCTCTCTCAGAGCTACCTTTCTTGGCAATCACACCTTTTGGCTTCTTTGAGGTGCTACCCCAAATCTGTCCTCCCTTTAGTATGGACCTAGATGGTCCCATGAGGACTGGATTTTTGGGAACTGGGTCATTTGATTTGAAGACTTTGGTCATGGTAATGTCAGAGAATTTGACTGATTTAGGAGGAAGTATTATTTTACCTTGAGACCTGATGGGAATGGGGTCATCAGAGCCAGGCAAGTATTTCCTTCTGGAAAGAAAATCTGCCACAATATTGGCTCTGCCTTGCAGGTATCTAATTTCAAAATCATAGGACATGACTGTGTCAACCCACCTGGCTAACCTTCCATTGGTTATATTTTCCTTTTTATTGAAAAGGGAAACCAGGGCGGTGTGGTCCGAGTATACTTTGAAGTGAGTTCCATGCACATAATGGTGGAACTTTTTGACTGCAAAGACTAATCCCAACAGTTCTTTATCAGTTATCCCATACCTAGACTCTTGAGGTGTCAAACCTCTCCCTGCAAATTCAATCGGTCTATAGAAACCATAGTCATCTACCTGAGTGATTACAGCTCCTAAGCTGTAGTTGCTCGAGTCAGTAAAAATGACAAAAGGTCTGTTATAGTCCGGAAATTTCAGCACAGCTTCAGTACAGATAGCGGCTTTAATTTTCTCAAAGGCTCTCTGACATTCAGTGGTCCATTTAAAGGTGCTTTTTGTCGCCTCATAAAGGGGCTTCATGACATGAGCAAAACCTCTGATGAACCTCTTGTAAAACTGCGCCATACCATTGAAACATCTAAGGTCATGGATGTTTTTAGGTGGGGGGAAAGTTTTGACAGGTCCTATTTTGTCCGGGGATGGGGACAAACCATGCTGGTCTACATTGAAACCCAAAAATTTCATTTTGGTAGTTCCAAATTCGCATTTTTCTGATTTCAGTTTGATGTTTCCCTTGATAAAAAGTTTCAAAACCTCGTCTAGATCTTGTAAGTGCCTTTCCCACGTGGGGCTGTAAATGGATACATCATCCACATATGCTACAGCATTTTTATACTTGCATTTCATGAGGAGTTGTTCCATTACATTCATGAAAGATAGGCCTGAAGTTTTGAGTCCTATAGGGAGAACTCTGGCCATGTATCTCGTGCCATTGGCAGAGAAGGTGGTAAGTGGCCTAGATTCTTCTGCTAGGGGAATCTGGTGATAGGCGCTGTAGACGTCCAATTTGGAAAAATATTTGGCGCCTGTTCTGCCTATCTGCTGCATGAGGTCGTCAGCTCTGGGGAATGAGTAAGAGAAGGTTTTTAAATTCTCATTTACCCATCTGTAGTCAACTACAATTCTCCAACCAGAGGCTACTGACCTGTCACCTTGTGGTTTTGGCACTAAAAAGGCAGGTGAGTTCCACTCACAGGGTTTGGTACACTCTTCTATTATCCTTTGTTCTAAATGTTTCTTCAGGAGTTCCCTTTGAAAAATTTCTTTGTGAGGGGACATTCTATACGACGGTCTGTTGCAGGGTTTGAAGTCTGGTTTTAATTCCAATTTAACTTCATTTTCTACATTGAGACCTATAGCGCTTTCATTTAGGACAAAAGCTGGCCTCAACAATGTTTTTAATCTGTTGCCTTTGAATTTCAGAGAGCTTTTCACAGATTTTATACTTCAAGGGTTCATGGGGTCCTCTACACAATTAATTGGAAATAAGTCCTTTTCTGTTGTTACACTGTTGAGTGAGTGGGCGCTATTGAGTGTGCCAATGGGTACAGCCTTTTTGATGTTAAAAAGTCTAAATACACCAAGGTTCATGTGTCTTTTTTATCTTGATGGGGAAATCATTTGGGTTAGCTACTGTTACTGGTACTATTTTAAGGACTGATCTAGGTTTAACTATGGCATGCTTAATAAGTACCGGTAGAGTAGAACCTGAGTTCTCAGTCAATCCAGTTTTTCCCACAATGTTGCTATTCCCTACCACAACCGCATTGAAAGTGGCTTCAGTGTTTGGTGTAATATCAACATTTTTGTTTGCCCTGATGTAATTTTTGCTTTGTATTTGGTCATGAAATTTACTCCTAAAATTAGGGGATGGTTCAGTTCAGGTACCACATGGAATCTGGATCTGAATTCATGGCCACCAATGAGGAACGTTACAGTCATGGAGTGATTTACTTGGATGGGGGTTTTAACAGCCAATAAAACTGTCAGTCGCGCGCGTCTTCCATGTCTAAAATTTGGTGTGTTTGCGATTTTGTCAGCCATTTTTTGGCTAATAAAAGAGAGTGAGGCGCCAGAATCAACAAGAGCTCTATACAAGTGGTTATTTATGTCTACAGAAACTGCACCTTTGGTTAATTCTGTATCAACGTAAATGGCCTTACCTTGCTGCCCATATTGCTCAGATTTGATCCTCAGTCTCAGGATTGAAGTCCTCTGGCTCTGGTCCTCATATTCGTCCTCGTCATCACTGGAGTCTGAGTTCTCATTGGTATTCAGGAAATTGGTGTAATTCCAACTGGATGATTGAGAGTCTACTGAATTCATTTCTGCATCAGCATCTCGAGAAGTGTCCTTGGATAATCTAATGGTCGTATTCCGGGTGGGGTCAGGGTCACTAGGTGCTTGAGTGCCTTCCCCTGATCCCTATTCATCCTGTATGTTATTGGGACTGTCATTGTCGGCGTCAGACTGAGATCCTGAACGGCTCCTGGAGTAATTCCTGCCTGGGGTTGGATCTCTGGACTTCTTTAATGACTGTTGTACCCAATTGTCTGGGATGGTGAAGTCAGCTGGGACCATGAAGGAGACTTTTTTGTTGTTATTTGGCTGCCCAGCAACTGGTATGAAGACAAAACTTTTGTTGCTATCAGAGGATCTTGATCTTTGTTCTGACCTGTCTCCTGACCTGTCTCTTCCTGGGGACTTATAGTCAGATCTATTTTTGGAATTGGATCTGTAGTCCTTGGGATTGGATCTGTCTGAAGACTTGGACCTTCCTCTGTAACTGTTTTTGAATTTATTTTCATACTGCTTGCTGTAGTTACTACTGGGCAGTCTGTCTTCTTTCTTGTGGTCGCGCTGATATCCTTTCTGGATCTGTTGTCGTCCTTGTTGTAGCCTACTGCACATAACTCTGCTGAGCTGTTCTGAGCAATTTTTATAGCCTCGATGTTCAATTCCTGATTTATGGCTAATTGCTCAGCTTCCAGCAAGGTCTTGGGAGACTTAGCTACAACAACATTCTTCAGCTCGGGTCTGAGGCCATTTACAAGGTAGTCCACCTGTGAAGCCTCGTCCAGGCTGCTGTTGGATAGCAACATGGTCATGTCTGCAAGGTAGTCCTCAGTGGTTTCATTTGGCTTCTGTTTTCTGGCTCTGTACCCTTTGAGGATGGTACTGAGGTCGGGGTTGCCAAATCTTGTTAAGAAAGCCTCGTAGACTGCCTCCTTGTTCTGCATGATTGGCTTGTCCATTATGTTGCTGAAAAACCACTGGGCTGCCCTCCCTTTGAAAAAGGTGTACAGGCAAGTTGCATGTAGGTCGGGCCTTTTGGCATGCACATTCCTTATGAAAAATTTGAATTCAGTCAGAAATTTTGCTGCAGACCTGTAGGGCGTCGGTTTGTCAAAGGGTTCAGGCTTGTTGAATGAGCCTAACTGGGCAGATGTGAGCTTGTCGCCGTCTGAACCACCGGGGGAAAATCTGGTATACTCAGCGCCATGATATCCTCCCTGGTGCACTACCGGTGTGGAGTGTGCTATGTGGGGATACCTAGGAGGATATGGTAGCCCAGAGTGGTTATCTGCCTGTCCCTGGGAGCTGTAAACACCATTAACCACATGGCCACAATGTTGGTTTGGAGAAGGCGCTGTGTTATATGACGCTGTCGCCCCCTGGTGGGTGTTCGGTGCACTGGCTGCTGGAGATTGTTGTGGTTCATGGGAGGTTGAAGGGGCGGCCACTGTGTTTTGGTTACTGCTGTCCATGAAGGCATGTGGTGGGCTCAGTCTTGTTCCTGTCATGTCATTATGGCTGGGGCTGTAATTAGGTGCCGTGGGGTAGGGAGGGGTAGACTGTATGGGTCCTAATTTACCCTGGGTGCTAGTGGCAGTTTGGTTGGAGCTAGTGGCGTTGGCACTGGTAGACTGGCCCTGAATATCTCTTATGAGGTCAAGCCTCATTGAGTCCATGTTTCTGCTTAGCTGGTCAGTCATTTGGTATGTGAAATCCTCGGATCTTCTGAGAACCTCCATATTGCCTTGTTCTGCCTGCTTGAAGTTGTGAGCGGTGTTACTTTCCATATGCTCCTTCCAGCGTTCCATGTCATCCAACCTGAGGTGTACCCTAGCCAATTGACCTGAGTGTTCCTGTTCATGATTTTTAATCTCAGTGGATAGGGCGCTCACTTGTTTGGCTAATAGTACAGTCCCTGACAAGACTTCTCCTCATGTCCTCATGGTCATACTGAGGGGGCTGACCTCGGGACATTGCCATATTAGGTCGGTGGGGAAAGGTTACTTCAGTATCTTCCCCAGGTGAACCGATAAGGTGAGGTGAGTTGTAAGGCGTCCTATTGCCTCTATTGAGTAGTTGGGTTGTAGCTACGAGGTGGGACCTGCTTGTAGCTCCGTCTACACTTCTCAGTAGTCTGTAACCAGTGGGGGTTCTTCTTCTAAGAGGTGAACTTGATTAGGCCCTCCTTCTAAATCTAGAGCCTTGTCTGGATGGTGAGTCCACTGACCTGGTCCTAAGTGGCTGTGTGGGTGTGTACACAGGTGGGGGGTACAGGTCCTCCTCTTCAGAAGTGGATTGGTATTGGTTAGGCTGGGTAACAGTAGGGTCAAGCCACTCATCCAATAGTCTGTTGATGTTGAGTGAGAAGTTTGGATTGTCTCCTACCAGGTGTCCAGAGTTGTTATTGGAAACCCTGCCTACACCGTTTTCATAGGCTGCTCTCCACCTAGAAACTGCTGATCGGATTCTGCCACCCCAGTAATCAGCGTTTAGGGAAGTGTCAGAGTCTGTGTCCACAACCACTGGCTCCTCACAAACCGGTGGTTTATGTGAAGTCACACCTGGGTTAGTCTGTACTGTAGATGCAGCTGCACTAGGTGTGGTGGGTTGTGGGGGAATGATATCCTGGAGGGTAGCTTGAAGCTCTGGTGGTCTGTCCTCCAGGTGTGGATCGAGGTACACGTGGTTCTGTATATTGTCCACTGGTACTTCAGAGGCTGGGCTAGTCATACCAGAAAGTCTTAGTGGCGGTGAATTTACTTGTGAGTAACCAGGTAAGGTGATGTCTAATCCTGGTGCAGGTAGTGATACTGGCGTACTGGTGTGTGCTCCAGTATTGTGGTCCACTATTGTAGAGGAAAATTGCTCAATACTGGTACTCACAGGTTGTAATATGTGGGCCTGCAGTGCTATAGGTAAAACTGGATCCAATGTCAATGCGTCTGGAGATGAAGTTTGCCTCTGGAGGTGGTGTGTAGTATCACTTGTGGAATGGTTGGGCGTGTCTAGCCCAGGTGATGTAAAGGTGCGTTGTTATGAAGCTGGCTCCTTGGGTGATGTCACTATTGCTCATGTTTAATGAGAGGTTGGTAGTGGGATATTCTTGGCGGGTTCATCCACCATCGTGTCAACGGACGGTTACAAGTGGTGAAGTGAATGTACACGGAATCCTGAGAAGTTCATTTGATCCTTTTATTGCATAGCTGACATGAGTGTTTCATAAAGGTGGTAACAATGATAACACCAATATCTGAGCTCTGCCTCCGATCCTATAGCTCAACCTGTCGTAAGTTCTTGGTATAGGTGTAAGGTATAAGTTGGGAGAGATAATTGGGAGCTGCTCAAGCTGCCTTTTATATTAAGGGTTTGAGCAGCTCACAGTATTGCGAAATGTTCTATACACGTGGCTCAATAAAATAGAGACACATGTCATAGGGAGAGATTGCCACCTGTGGGTTAATCATGTTAATGAGGATTGAGAGGAGATTGTGAAATATCCTCTCATTCCAAATATGGCACCACAGGTGGATCCCACATCCTTCAGCGGGGCTGTGTGGGTGTAGATATGATTGGAATGTTATTACATCGGTGTACCTTATGTCACAGAGTCTCATGGAGGAAGTGGGTTTGTGATAACTTATGGATCCTGGTTCCTGTTGGGGAATACAGGAGGTTGTTGAGTGTGGATCGTGAGCAGAGCTTAGGTTTTATATGGCGAAGAAATTAGTAAATATGAAAAATAATAATAACACCCAGAGTGGTCCATTGACAGTCCAGAAAGACCTAGGAAGCAAAAGACAGGAGGGGGAACCCCGGAACCTAGACAATCCCAACCTAAAGGTAAAAAGAAAAAAGTCCCGGAGGGTGAAGGTAAACAGAAGATGAAAATGACTGTTAAGACTAAGCAGACAATAGAAAAGGCTCCTCCCGCTACCAGGTCTAAAACAACTCCTGTTAAGGGGGTAAGGCGCAGCCCTAGGATTATGGCTAGGGATGCAGTGACCTAACTCGAAGATCGCAACGAGTGTATTGTCCTGTCTGTTATTGTGTATTTTTGTATTTGTATTACACAGAGACTCCGAGGTGAGATTTTCAAGCGCCCTAGTATCATAACTAGGTCGAAAAAGGTAAAAGCAGCTGACCAATCAGCTTCTTCGAATGCGAGGCTACTGAACCAGCCCCATTGAATGTTTGCCAAAGTTTTAATTCAGAAGATGAAATGGATACAGAATTGCGTAATACCATTCTGAATAGACTAACTCCACAGGAGTTTGATAATTGCGAGATGTTTTGGCTGAAAACGTATGGTGGATGTGCTCTCGGCTCATCCCAACATGCGTGGTTTGCCAAGATAGTACAGGAAGCAGCCGAAATGGTCGTGCGCACCCCAAAACCGGTCTCCACAGTAACGGTTCAATCACTCCCGTGTAGTGCAAACGAGACGGAGAGCGACATGGACATTGACCAGGCAGAGAGTGTCAGTGACACTGAAATGGCGTCTCGAATGAGAAAGAAACCATCGGCTTCTTCGACACCTAAGGACCCTAAACCTAAAGTTGATAAGAAAGAGGATTCTCCTAAAGAAGAGAAAGTAACCCCGAAAAAGAGCAGCAAGAAAACTATGCCGCAGAAAGAGAAAAAGCTAGCAGCTAAAGAAGCAAAGGAGAAGCTCCGAGACGAGGCATTAGCCTTGGCCGCGGAGAATCAGAAGAGGCCGAGGAAGCCAAGAAAGCGTTTGACACAGATGAGTCGGATAAAGAAGGGGAGAAAGAACCACCATCTGAGAATGATAAAATCATCTTCGCCAATGCCTTGTCGAAGTTCGGTAGGTTTAAACCTATGAGCTTCAAGGATTGTCGCATGGATGAAAAGAGACATTGCGCTCCGCCTGCTGTCTATCCCGACAACACGGAGGATGACGAGCAATGGCTTCGCAATCCAATGAGGAAGAGTCAGTTTTCCAGTGTTATTGGGACTGGTTCAATAGAGTTATGAAAATGGACAAAGCTTATTACTTGAAAGACCAGAAACTAAAACTGAAGTGGGTCTTTGTCAAGTATGAAGAAACAAAACGATGCTTATTTACCTTTTGTCACGACGAGCAGGTGAGTGAGGGAGTTCCAAAGACATAGCCTTCAAAGGACCAGTTTATGAGACATCTCTATGAGGTGCACTATCATCACATGACAGACCGACTGCACTTGCAGAAAGCCTATTAAGAGGAAATGAAAGAGTGGAATAAGGCTGCCCATCCCTTAAAGAGGAAGGCAGATGAAAAGAATGCCTATGGTATTTCGAAAAAGAGGTCTCGGGTTGACAAAGGTGGACCCGTGTACGTAGCAGGTGATACAACGGTCCTCCAGAAAGTTGAACCAAAGCCAAATCCAGTGACTTTCGATTCCAAGAAAACTGATTGGAGTCAGAGCCCTAGCTTTAAAGTACATGTCGGGAGTCCGTCATCGTCTTTGGCGGAACACTTCCCGACATTGCCACCTAGCGGCCCTGAAAGTCAAACAGTGCTTTCCGGGAAGAGTAAGAAGCCACTTACAAAGGCCTCTACCTCGAAGCAACCCGAGATCCCCCCAGGAGCAGAGGTTGTAGAGCTACCACCAGTCAAGTATTTCAATCTTGATAACCTTGTCAGTTTCGAAATACAAGATAGGCTAGTTTTTGAACTGGCAGGAGAAATTCTCTAAAGCCCTGGAAGTCTTCAAGGATACAGTTGTCCAGAATACTCTGGCGTGTGTTGGTAACATACATGATGCTGAAAAGGGTCATCTCTACCAACAGGAGGAGGAACGTCATCGCGAGAAGGTCGAACAGGCCGACAAACGCGAAAAAGAGGCCCAGAAAAAGGAGGAATACTGGGAAGTTAGAGTTGCAAAGGAGAGATCCATCTCGGACCAACTTCGATTTAAGTTCGAGATGTGCTTCAAAGGACATACTTTTGAAGAGTGGAATGGCCAACCTTCTCAATTATGGGAATGGTTAAAAGGACTCAGATTAATCTTTTTAGTTCGAAGGACTCAATAGAGGATGATTGTTATGTGTTAGTACATACCAAGTCCACCAAAGCTTTATCGGAGCGTTGTATATATAATACACGCTAATTTGGAGACCACTGGATACCGACCCCTACCTCGAGGGCTACAATAACCTGAGCTGTCGAGATGATAACCTGGAATATTCTTCATTACAAATCTGGACTTACCTTGTTGGTGCTACCATATACGTTTGGACTTAACCGATGGACTTACCTATGTGTTCATCTCGAGGAGGATTTAATCTTCTGGCTCGCGGCACCACCGACCAGGACTATGTTCCCCTCTATTGAATAATATTTGTTTACGTCTTATAAAAATGAATTGTGATGTTTATGTGATTCTCACGTTACAAACAAGATCACTTATATACAACCTGGTGCATGGATATAGGTTGTGGACTATATATATTATGTTACTTCGAAGCTGAGCTTCGATATATTTAATACTCAGGAGACCCATTGGAAACCTCTTCAGTGTTAACCCTGGAGGTAGGATATGGACTACCTTGATCTTTCCAACGGAGGCTGAATGAAGTAGGTCTCTCGAGGTCAGGCAGGTTGTACTCTGTGTTATAACTGTGTTGTTATTAACTTTAACCATACCAATATGTACCGAATTCATGTTGAACCTTGTACTTGACTGTCTGTTAATAATATGAGAACTTCATTGCGAAGCTCATGATATTTTTGTTCAAGGTTACATGATCTGTGTATAATTTCTTTTCAGAACTGATATATGTTGGGTTCCTTATGAGTAGACACGATGATAATGTGTATGTATTAATAATATCTCGTTATGGTCTCGATTCCCTAGGTGAATTGTATAGATAAACTATGGTAAAATCATTACTGTATCTATCACCATTTTCCCCTAGTGTTATCTGGAGGGGGGTAGTGTAGGGAATCGCAGTCGCTATGCATCAAGGCCTCAGTGTAGTCGAGACTATTATTATGTACCGTCTCGTAGTAGGATAGGCGCTCTTCGGGAGTGTCTCCTATGCTGCTCGTAAGAGGGCACCATGCATGGTCTCGGGCGGTGTAGTATGGGAGGCGGACTAGAGGGCGCTCAGCACGGAACTAATCAACCATTATGAGGAGTATATATTCCGCCGTCCTCCTATCTGGAGGACTCCCAGAGGTACTGGGCTTGTAGACTGATCTAGTCTTTAGAACGGCCTAATGAATGTTATAACAAGAGCTTTACCTTCTTCGGGGTATAGACTATAGGCATACGAAAGGTTGAAACGTGTTCGCAGTCCTTCTGTAACAAGTACTGTAATAAAGTGATTCTGAAACCTACTCGAACCGACTAGTTATTGCTTCGATAATATAGTTGTCTCGATATTAAAGTGTATCTCGAAATAGCAATACCTACAATAGTATAACTGGTGGGTTTTAATTTCTGCCGCCAGGTGGCTTCTGTGTACCGGGTAGGGTTTGTCTTTAAACAACTGTTTCAGTAAGTGGGAGCCAATTGTTGGCAAAGGGATGTGCCTCTAAGGTCGGCTCTATGTGTGGACATTAGGTATTTTATAGACTAGTCTCTATAAGTGGCTGTCTGGGGACAGCTGCTAATCACTCAATAGGAATTTATAGAGTGAATTCATGGCTCACATATAAGCAAAGGGGTTTCTGCAAATCGTTTGACTGTATTTGATAACTCAAAATATGCCGAATGAGGCTCATACCAAATTACAGGTGGGCACATTGCCATGTTAGAGTGAGCTCAGTCTCAATTTGTCAACATTGAGAAGATACTCCTTCAATTCATGGAACAGCTCCCAATTGAAAGGTTGCTCGTGAAGCCTTGAATGTAATAAAGAAATAGAGGCTAAAAAAGACACATACCCTCATTTTGAAAGTCCTGGATCCAACACTGCTCTATAACTTATTGATAGTCACCGACTCCTTCCATGCCAACTGTAAATGCCATACCACAACCTGTCACTGATAACAGCCTCAATCACTTAACCCCCCTTGATTTATCTCAGAGGCTGGCTGCGAATCGCCAACACCTTGCCAGGTCTGAATTATTGATGCAGCAATCCAGAAATATTTGTACCGGGCAGGGCCAAAGGAGCAAAACATATCACAGTCTGAGTGACTGGTAACCAGCAGTAACAGTTACCTTAGTGACCGCCAATGGGCGGCAGCGTTACATATGGTTATTGAACTGTTGCTGCCCAATTCATAACTCGTGGGGAATAGCAAGGTTTCTTGTTCATCTGTATGTTCGGCCATGACAGTTCTCATACCGGAACGTATTCACATGTGTACCATACCCACAAACTGCATGACATGCCAGGAACAAGTCTGGAATGTCTGAAGAAAACTTTTGGCTCAGAGGCAATTTGATATCCTTGATTAGGTCAGTAAAATTCAATTGTTCTTAGTTGTGATACCACAGAGGTTGGGAAATAGTCTCTCAGGTAGATGGATTTGTTGACATAACCTGTATATATGATTCACTTATCCCATTATCAGGCTGCCTTCAACACACACTTATCAGTCCCAATGAAGGATCCAGGGGCAATGGTCCTTCGCAAAATAGGCATGCATCCATGGTGCAATTTGAGAGGAAGTGATTTACTCCACTGACAGATAATAAAACACTTAAACTATGCACACAAGGGTATGGGGGATTTGAGCGGTAAAGTGACTGATGTGACAAAGAGTAGTAAAATGACTGATGTGACAAAGAGTTGTAAAGTGGCTGATGTGACAAAGAGTAGTAAAATGACTGATGTGACAAAGAGTTGTAAAGTGACTGATGTAACAAAGAGTTGTAAAGTGACTGATATGACAAAGAGTTGTAAAGTGACTGATGTGACAAAGAGTAGTAAAGTGACTGATGTGACAAAGAGTAGTGAAATGACTGATATGACAAAGAGTGGTAAAGTGACTGATGTAACAAAGAGTTGTAAAGTGACTGATATGACAAAGAGTTGTAAAGTGACTGATGTGACAAAGAGTAGTAAAATGACTGATGTGACAAAGAGTTGTAAAGTGACTGATGTGACAAAGAGTTGTAAAGTGACTGATGTGACAAAGAGTAGTAAAATGACTGATGTGACAAAGAGTTGTAAAGTGACTGATGTGACAAAGAGTTGTAAAGTGACTGATGTGACAAAGAGTTGTAAAGTGACTGATATGACAAAGAGTTGTAAAGTGACTGATGTGACAAAGAGTAGTAAAATGACTGATGTGACAAAGAGTAGTAAAATGACTGATGTGACAAAGAGTGGTAAGATGACTGATGTGACAAAGAGTGGTAAGATGACTGATGCTTTGAACATGAGCTGATTATAAACAGCCAATTTAATCTTAACAGTGCCCCTGACCACACATATAAAGGTGTGAAAGGTATTTTTCTCAGGTGGATGAGGGAAGGAAGCAGTAGGTATTTGTGTTGAGAGTGGGGGGGGGGGGTGACACAACGTTCACTGTGGGTATAACCTCATGCCACACATCTCCAGAAGCCTTGCCCATTTCCTAGCGGCACTTCAATCATTACCCCCTTGGCAACGGACACAAATTAATGACATGTCTGCCAGATTGATCAGTCTGTGGTCAGCTCGGGAACTAGCTGCGGGAACATGGCCGCCCAACTGGCACACCCCCCACTGGGGATAGAGTGTAGCTAGAAGCTGCTGACTAAAACAAAGTTCATCTTGTAAATTGTCAGTGTGTGAGTGATAAAGTATTAATTTGACTCTACTTCTGCTCCTAGTGTGGCACTAAGGTCAACAAGACTTTTAGATTTTTTTCTGACACTTCTGTGAAGTCTTGCAGAGGAAATATTCACATGATATTCACTCAATATGAACAACTAAAAGCAAATAGTACTGGACGGTGACTAGTCTTCAGAGTAGTAGGCAGGTCTAAATGAGGTACGAGTGATAACATAATAATCAGATGTCACGCCTTGATCAGTGCAGTTTGCGGCAATCAGACTGATTAAGGTGACCTGCCACCCACCAAGTTCTAGCTAGAGCAAATCTTTCCCACTACAGCTAACCAAAACTCTGTGTCTAAACTAAGTGAATATGAAAGGTAAGTCAGTTACCTGTTTCTTTAAACGGATGTGTTATTCTAGGAAATACATGACTTTACACCAGGTGGCAGCACACATTATGGTAGGAGTATTGTTTATAATGCTGCATGGATTCTGTTGATTAAAAGTCAATAGTATATCTAATAAAGCCCACAGTGAGTGGCGTGTACATATATTTACAAACACTTTTATGATGAGCAGAATGGTATGCTTCATTCAGTTGTTTATGGGTATATTGAGCACCATGGTATCAACTACACCTTTTCTTTGGTAACAGAAAATACATAACCTTGTGGACATGACTCTGGATTGGAAGTTGGATGTACCCCGCATATAAGGCCCACCCCCAACTTGGGGAAATGCTATAAGGCTCATCCACGATCTGATTTGCGTATAAGACGTGCGTTGTACGCGAGAGATAACGGTGGTAGTATATATGGAAATTGACCCAAATGTGTTGGATTCTGGTGACCTGACCCATATGGACATTGAGTTCATCTAAGTAGTAGTATATAGCTAAGTAGTAGTATATAGAAAGGGAACAATTTTATCTGTTCTTGACCAAGCAGTATATGAGAATGCACATATCTTTCCATTTTCAGCCAAAGGCCATATTTATGCTTTATTGTTCACGTGCACACAGCCATTTTGGGGCAGACTCTCAGTGTGAGACTTATGGATTCCACTAGAACTGAAATAAGTTTTAAAATGGCATCCCCACAGGACATTGGCGTCCTTGGACGGCAAAGTGTTTCAGCAGGGAAAACCCCGGGGAAAACCTATATAGTAATTATGTATTGTCCCCTGTAGGAGATTAACTGCAGGACCCTATCTAATAAGTGGTATCAAAAGGTAAAAGTGAGGTCCAGGAGGAAGAAGTAGAAGATAGTAAGAAAGAGTCAGTTAAGGAAACTTTTGTCAGAAAAGCTGGCAACCTAGTTAAAGCTATGAAGGGGAAGAGGGAGGGGGTAGCACAGGAGGTGGTTTGGAGGACGAAGACCTGGACCCCAAGAAAAAGAAAAAGAAACCCCTCTATTCCCACATACCAGTTCCCGAAATGCCGTCACCTGCGCGTTCGCTCAGGAGTGACAGCAAGACTAAGTTAGATTGTTGAAATCTCCACCCATCACTTTAAAATGACTATTAAAATAGCTTCCTTAAATATTAAAGGACTAAGAGGTAAAGAGAAACTCTCTCTCCTATCTCTGGTCCTTCTACATCACTGTATTGATATTATATATTTACAAGAAACACATATTGTAACAATAGATGAAGGAAAAAGACTGGCCGATTCCTTGCACTCCAGAGGTTTCTGGAGTTTCGGCAGGAACGACAGTAAAGGTGTTGGTATTCTAATAAGCAATAGATTAAATTATACACTAGATTCTTACTACTCAGATAATGATGGTAGAATTGCTGGAGTTCGTATTAAAATCAATAATGTCACCTTTTCTCTTGTAAATGTGTATGCCCCAAACGACGGTCTAGAGAGAGGGATCTTTTTCTCTTCACTCAGACCCATTTTACAAGGCAATAGTAATCTGATATTAGGTGGAGATTTCAACTGTTAACCATATGGTGCACATATTGATAAGTCATGTTTACCAGTTTTGTGGTGAATATACTTATGCTTATCGCTCAGCTTCAGGTAACCCCAAAGCATTGGCCAGTGACATTGATTTAATCTTCTCTCTTCATTGTTTCTGGAATTAGTGTAATAGAACAGCCATTTGCCATTGTCATGCTGTAAGTCATTCATCTGTTGGACACCCCTGGGTACTAGGGTAAGCAGCATTACCTCTACCTAAGTACAGAGAATATTGCTAATGTAAGTGTGTGACTGTGTTAATAATGCGATCTCTGTTCGTTCGGTGTATCGATTTGGTTGGTTCTTAGGCTCACTTAGTGACTATAAGCAAGACACAACATGAGTGGTTTGGGTTGGGCAAAGCCCTCAATATTATTCCATTTGCTTGGATGGCCCTTTATTGTTCTCTTGAGAAGGTCTAGTAATGTGTGTGGACTGGATGAGGTCCAGTCCCCTTCTGCCGATCGTCCGGCTCCTTAGTAGGAGCTGGATGTGAGGTGTGGTGCTGCCCCCTCTTGTACAAAACGGGTATCGCAAAGCAACACCTGGTTGGCATAGAAGGAACAAGCAACACACGAGCACATCTCTCTGATGATCCGCACTAGTATATATACAACAATGCCGGCCCCTACACCAGCCCCCTAGACTTTACCAAGGGTAGGTGTTACAATAGACTATTTTAACCTCCGTATAATATATATTAACTATTTACACAGGTAAGTCTAAAATATAGTAGTTAAAGAACTAATATAAAGGGGCATTATAAATATTATGTACATGAATAGGCATCGTCACATATAACCCGAAGTATATAAGTATAACCCGATGGGAAGTGGCACCTTATGTACCATCGACCTATATTATGATTGAAACTTAGTGTAGTTTTGTATTAACCCGAGAAAAAAAAATTCTTTCGTTTTATATTTTATAATAATATATATACAGACAATTATAAAAAGTTAATAGGTGTCCTACCAGGATAGTAGAATCACCCATACAATAAAAATTTGACTTCCGGTGAACCTGGAATGACTGGTTTCTGCAGCTCCATCTGGCAACATAAGTGTGGTGGCAAGCCACGTTGCTGTTGTGATGTACCCTGATGAAGATGTGTAGATGGAGCCCCCTTTTCAGTGGTGGTCCACGAGTTGTTCGGGTAGCGTCCATCTAGCTGCAGATAGTCATTCCAGTCCGTAGGTCCCAGGTGGTCATCTGAGAGTGATCTCTGGCATATTACAGATGCCTTTACCCTCGGGTACAAAGTAGCCGGCAGATGGCCACCTACAAGCCAGTAGACTTGTTGTCCCTGTCCATCTTTTCAGCCGACTCCTGGTTTGGAGCCGAGCTGCCACATTCCTCGTCGAGGAGCTTAAGGTTCCCAGTGTTCAGGTCCATGTCCAATAGACGCAAACCCAAATCACCAACGCCCTCAGACGAACTACCTCCTGCTGCTCTGGTGTCAGCATCCGAAGGGACGGCCAGAGACGACAGTTTGCCATCCCAGTCGTCCAGATGCTTGCCAAAGCAGAGGAAGAATTTCAGGTCTGCCTCCTTGTCCCTTGTCATGTACTTCAAGTTCTCAGCGGCATGGAACTCTTAAAGCTTTGAGGCTTCCCTTCGCTTTTCGACACAGGCTTTGTAAGCCTCTTTGACCGGCTTCATCTCCTGCTCCTTGATCTTATCCTCCTCATGCTTCTGCATCTCATAAACGAGATTGAAGGTGGCTTCAGTCACATCCCGCCAGTAGTCGATAGACTTCTGACGGTGAAGTGACTGCCATTGGCTCATGAGGTCGTTTTGGATCCTGAACGTCTGTTCGTCCCTGTGGTCCACGAAAGTTTCTGGATCCTCGAGGCCAGACAGAATGTTTGCCACCAGCCCCATTACGGGGACCCAAGGGTCCACAGATGGAGTGGCGGCTAGTACCTGAGCGGAAAAGGGGTACAGCAACAGGTGGCGCGCCTGCACTAGGGACAACAGAACCTTCAACCGTAGCGCCTCCTCGTCCATGACCATAGCCAGGGAGTGGTCCGGTGGACTTGCATCTACCACGGCCCCTCCCTCGAGCCTTAGCTCTACCCGAGGAGGTCAGGACTTGGGATTCGGGTCCTTTGGGTCCCATAGCAGTGAACTTCGCCGTGTCCAGTGCTGTGGCCCATGAAGCTGAGGCTGCTGGTGTCAACACCCGGAGGGCGTTGAGCTCCAGCAGAGAAACCAGGTGGTGGCAGTGGTGGTACGGCCTGGCTGACCACATGTGACATTTGGTAGCCAGGCATATTCAGCGCCGAGACTTGCTGCCCGGACTGGCGACAATCAGCTGGGTTGGCCGGTCTGGACTGATCCTTAGAGCCTGCGGGGCTTACGGATCGGTCCGAACGGGTTCGTTTCTGGGTTGTGGCTGGTGTTTGCGCCCCGGCAGTTCCCTTCAAATGAGCCCGCTTCTCCTTCTCCCTCTTGTCATCACCTTTCCATTTTTTCAGCTTCGCATGCCCTTTGGTCAGAAGCTGAAACTTTGAACCTGAGGGGTTCACGGCGAAATAAGTGGTGATGTTACCACTCTTCCAGATGCAGAACTCAGGCTCAAACGCAAGTTTCCTCACCTGGTTCGCTGGGAGTTCGGCCCAGTTCGCAAGCAGCTTGTTGAAGCACTTGAACGTACACTTTTGGGTCTTCTCCAGGCCAGTTCCATGGGCCTTTTGCAAATGCAAGGACATGTCTCTGCACCTGTTGGTCATGAAGGTGCCATCACACAACCTGCTGGGTCTATCACCATGTGCCTGGCGAACCGAAGCTTGGTGCTGAAGATCTTCTCTCTGGTAAGCAAGAGCTGGCAAGACTCAAATGGGCACTTGCAACGGTTGCCACTGGGTCCCCATTGAGTTGTAGCCTTTGTCCCCTTCTTTACAGAAGTAGGAGTAGGCGCAGCCGGGCTCTCCTTCACCTCCTTTTTCTTCTCTTTCTTCTTTCCCTTAACGGGCTGAACTGAGGCCTCGGGGCTGGAATCCGTTTTACCAGACCCCTTTCCTTTACCCCTGGTACTCCTTCGGCTACTGGTGGTGGTATCAGTATCCGAGGAAGTACCCAACTTGAGCTGGGCCTGTTGTTTGCATTGGGCTCGGGAAACAGCAGTCAGCTCCTTCTGCTGTGCGGAAAGCTCACAACGCTTTTCCTCCACAGCAGCTTGTTGATGGCTGATGACCTCGTCTGAAACCAAACCGGCTGCATCTGGGATATTTGCACCCGGCTCACTCTGGGACTGGGACCTCTTCACCGCTATCCAGAAGTCATCGTCCTCGAGGTCCGACTGGGTTAGGAGTCCCTTCACTGCAGGCTTGCGAACTAATTTCTTAGTTCGCCCTGTAGCCACCGACTGCGGCGTGATGGTGGAGTCAGTGTCCATGTCAGATTCCGACTCCCGCAACTGTGTGGTTCTCCGGGAAATCTCATCGGATACCAACACAGCCGGTGCTAACTCCTAATCCAACATCATGTCTCCAGCGAGACGTTTATAGTTTCGCAGCCATGAAACTGGCAAGTTGTCTGCCAGCTCGTCAGAACACGAGTCGATGACTAGTGTCCTGAAGTCCTCAGGTATCTCTCCCGGCTGTCCGGGGACCTTAGCCTCCTCGCCGTACCCAAACATCGAAGGGTGCATTGGGATGTAGGTTCCCCAGCTCATCGATCCCAGCTTCCTCATCAACGTGGGCAAGGCGCTCTGTCTTCGTCTTGTATCCCAGAGGATGCAACGGGATATTCAAAATATCCACGACTTCTGTCGTCGAGTCGGTTGGGTCCAAAGAAGCCAATGCAGATGCTACTGGACCCAGAGGTGGTGGAGGAGGCATACAGTTCCTATCTGCCTCAGCTGTCAACAACGCAGCGGGACAGTTAGCAGCCTCTTCCACTTCTGGCTCGCGTCCGAGGCCAGCATCAGAGGTCTCCATTGTTTCCTCCACCCAAGACGCGGCTGCTGGAGCCTTGTCTTCGTCCAACTTAATGTTGGTGGCTTGACGCACAGCGTCAATTGTTCCCAGTGCCATTACGGCGAACACCTTCCAATTTAAAATTGGCGAAAGTTAAGTTTGACTCCTCCCAAAGGATTTGCCCAACTACAAGAAGGCGTACACTGCGACTACTAGCCGCTGGATGACGCAGAACAACCAGAGCGAAAATCAATGGTGTCTAAGCACCACGATTCAGCCCTACTTATAACTGGGTCAAACCAATATGACGTCAAAACTCTCGTCTTGCGAGATCCCACTGTGAGATATCTGATGACCTAGTTGTCCAGTCTCCCGCCGCCACCAGTGGTGCCCTCACGTAGACTAGATCTGGACTGGGGCTTAGCTCGGTATACCAAATGCATGCTACTACCAGGGATTATAAATCTGGCGCCCCAACACGCTACAACTTATGTCATCCATTTGAAGCAAACTACACACAGGTACTCGTTGTGTACTGGGTTAGGTTACAGCAGCCCTTAACCTGGGACTACATCTGACACTTTTGGTCAGCATTTTATTTTTCCTGGTATTACCCACAGCCTCTGCCGGGTCCTGCACAGCCACGGTAATACCTTCACCCAGCAAGATGTTTTTCCATTTCTTACGATTGATTTGGCCGTTTCCGACCCGTCTTCTTCTTTTCAGGAGCTACGTTGGTCCTCGGATGCTTCCTGGGCCGACCTCTGGGGCGTTTCTCAGTTACTATCACCTCAGGCCTCCTCTGGGTTGGCTCTGGGGGTCGGTATCCGTATTCCCTCTCTGCTGCTTCGCGTCCCTTCCAGGGTCTGAGCTTCCCTACATTGGTTTTCCATTCTCTACCAGTGTGGCAATCCTTCAATATCACCATGGACTCGGAGACAATGCTTATAATCCTAAATTGACCCTCCCAAGGTGTCACAAGCTTTAATCTTTTGAGTGGCTTGTAATACCTTAGCACTTTGTCCCCTAGATTAAAATGTATTCTTTTAGCATTAGTGTCATAACTCATTTTGATCTACTTCGTATGCCTGTTTAAATCTGTCACGAAGTGATTCAACAAAGAGTACACTGCAAGGAGCTTCCGGATTAATTGCAACTACTCCATACACCAAATCCGCGGGCATTATTATGTCCTCGCCGAACACCAAAAGGTTAGGGGTACAATTGGTGGCTGCATGGACAGTGTTATTGTAGACATGTACTACAAACTCACACTGTTCATCCCAATCATCTTAATGGCTATTCACCAAAGACTTCAGAACTTGTATCAGAGTTCTGTTAAACCGTTCCACTTGGCCATCAGATTGTGGCCTGTATGGGTTGGTTCGGGTCTTGCATATAGCTAAGTAATGGCACATTTCTTGCCATAACTCTGACTCGAACTCCCTACCTTGATCACTGTGCATTATAAGGGGCACACCCAAATGTAGCACCCAGCCTTTTACAAATGCCTCAGCACATGTAGCGGCCTTATGATTTGGAAGGGGAAACACCAGAGTATACTTTGTGTAATAGTCTGTCACTACCATCATACATGTATTCTCCTTAGGTGTCATCTTGAATCCACTTATAATGTTGATTGCTACCCGAGCAAATCTTACACCAAACAGCTCCTGAGACAAGGGTAACTTGCTCAGGCCGGGTCCTGGCTTGTTTTTACAACAGTCAGGACAAGTTACAATCCACCGAAGAAGGTCGCTCCTCATCCCTGGCCAGTAGTAACATCTTTGCAGACGTTCTATAGATTGTTCTTCCTGAAATGACCACTTGTTTAGTGCCCATGGCAATAATACATGATGTCCCTTCTTATTGAGGTAGGTATCATGATTTGCAATGGCTTATTGCCAGTGGAAGTGGTTTTCCATCTGCACAATATGCCATCTTGGATATCTAGCTCAGTCCATTGAGCAATTAAAAACCTTGTCTCTCTGTCCTCCAGAGATAACATTGGCCTTACCGGCTTAATACCTTTCCGTAAGTATTCCAAGATGCGTGCAGTGGTGTGATCTGACTGTTGAGACTGAGATAGCTACATACAGCCTCCTCCCATGGGATCCGGGGTGTGGTATAGTTGTATACCAACCCGGCAACCACAGCATTGTGGGCCCTACAGTCCTCACAAGTGGCATTTTGGCACTTTTGGATTGGCTTTCTCAATAAGGCATCCACATTGATATGCTTTTCACCCGGACGGTGCTCAATCTGCTTATGCTCCAATCCGAATTCGGATAGGTGATAACCATGGTCCAATCATCCACTTGGCGTCCTTAAAGTTAAGAACCAACCTTAGAATGGTCGATACTCAAAGTGAAGTCAGTCGCCCAAAGGAAATGCTTATACTTCTTCGTATACACCACTACCGCCAGTAGTTCCCTTTTAGTGGTACAATAATTACGCTGAGTCTTGCTTAATGTGTTACTAGCGAATGCTAATGGGACTTCAACTCCGTTCTGGACCTGAGAGAGTGCCGCCCCTATGGCATTATTGCTAGGATCTGTGTCTAGTATGAAATGTCCCTCGGGTCTGGGATATTTCAATGCAGGTGTGTTTCTAAAATCTTCTTCCTGCTCACTGGTCCATGGAAAGGGTTCCCGAGCCCTACCGGGTGTCCAATGAGCTAAGCATTGCATAGGAAAGCTCACACGAGAGTAATTTGGTATAAAATCATGGTAGTAGGAACAAAATCCTAAAAATGATCTAACCTCCTTAGCACACAAGGGCCTTTCCCAGTTCTCCACAGCGGCTAGCTTCTCCAGGTCCGCACTTACCCAACTTGGGGTAATTATCCTTCCTAAGTATGTTATTGTTTTCTTAAGAAATTACACTTCTTAGGCTTGAGTTTGAGACCGTTAGCTAGAATCCTATCCAGGACCAATTAAAGATTAGCCTGGCATTCCTTGAATGGCTTGCCGAACACGACAACATCATCCAAGTGAACCAAACACTTTTTCCACAACAAGTCCCTGAGCAATGATTCCATCATAGCCTCGAACCTAGCTGGTGCATTATACAACCTGAAGGGCAAGACATTATATTCAAACAATCCAAAGTGAATAAGTTTTCTCTATGTCCTTAGGGTGCATCGGTATTTGCCAATACACGGATTGTAGAAGACAAAGAAGGGTGAAGGGGCCGGCATCGTTGTATATATACTAGTGCGGATCATCTGAGAGATGGGCTTGTGTGTTGCTTGTTCCTTCCTTGCCAACCAGGTGTCGCTTGACGATACCCGTTTGGTACAAGAGGGGGAAGCACCACGCCTCGCATCCAGTTCCTACTAAGGAGCCAGACGATCAGCAGAAGGGGACTGGATCTTGTCCAGTCCACACACCTTACTAGACCTCAGGAGAACAGTAAAGGGCCATCAGAGCAGATGGAATGTTAAGGGCTTTGCCCAACCTGAACCTCTCGTGTTGTGTGTTGCTTATAGTCACTAAGCGAGCCTAAGAGCCACCAAAATCGAAACACCGAACAAACTGTTACACTGGTGCCGTGACCAGTTGGTTCGGGGGGTGGAGCGCGGTCAGACAGCCAAAAGCTGAGAAAGACGAGACGCGAGTTCTTCAAGCGAGTTCTTCTAGCTTAGGAAGAATTTGAAGAGGATGGCATAGCCTCTCAGCAATTGTTGCTCGACTGGAAACCAGGTCGACAGTTTCTGTTTGACTCGGCTGGTGTACAGAGAAATTCTCAACACCCAGTATGATGACCGAACCCACCACGATTGGGGATGTGGTCATGAAACTGTACCTGGGTACCCCTAGCCACACAGCCCCAGATTCAGGTTGGACTTGAGCCATTTGTCTCAGGTGATAACCAGTAAGCGCGGATTAGAATTGGGTATTTCTTTAGGCGCCTCTAGTGTTATAAAGACTCTGAAGGCTCAAAGTCCTATTCAAAGGAAGGGAATGCCAACCAAGGATGGGATGCCAGATGGAGAAGAGCTATGGCCGTGTGAAGAGTTGCGAAGAAAACCAGCTCCAGGTAAATCGGCAAATCAGAAAAGTTATAATGTAATAATGACCCCCACTCTCTCAGAGTACAACCCTAAGGATCTTTTTAACCCTTATGTGTATCATTTTCTAAGAGTATAGCTCTTATTTCATAAGATTTGGCAATTTTAATTCAAATTCTTCTGTTGTCAAAATCGTGAAGCGGCAATTTCCCCCTTTATCGCTCACTCGCATGTGCACTCGCTCGTTGATGCATGATCTGTTGAGTCTTCAAAACACATTTTCAAGCCTTTATGATAGTGACAATCCTTTTCTACATAATTGATTTAGTTTATTTGGTGAACTTGGCGAAGAAATAAAATTATTTCAAATTTTACGACATACCTATGTAGCGTGACGGTTGACCGCACTTTTGCGACATCCCAGAGCTATCAGAACCCATTTTGGTTGTGTCATACAAGTAATTGTGCATGATCAAGTTGTCATATGAGAAATATCATATGACTAGTGGTATATAGAGAGTAAGAATATCAAGCTCTTATTAGTGCTATTCCAGTTATCACTGGTTTATTCAGCTTAGGCAGAACATGTTATGTATCAGTAATACAAATCTTAATATGCAGGTCATTTCCACACACAGTAAATATACAGCTGGTTAAAAGGTATAAAGTAATGTTCCACTCCACCTGTGTAATAATAATAATACACTGTCCAGTATGGTCCTAGGTGGGTTCCCACACCTAGCTCCTCATCTGCTGCTTAGAGGGATAATATAATTGTGTAGCTTTACCCTCTGGTAGGTGACTAGTAGAAGATAGCCTCTGGCCACTAGTGGTGTAGTCCTATGCCTGTCTGGCATAGTCTAACCCAGCATAGTGTCATACTAGTAATTGTGCATGATCAAGTTGTCATATGAGAAATATCATATGACTAGTGGTATATAGTGTAAGTACATCAAGCTCTCATAATTGTGTTATTTCCAGTTATCACTGGTTTATTCAGCTTTAGGCAGACATGTAAGAATATCAGTTACACACATGTTAATATGCAGCATACAGTAAATATACAAGTGTTTATAAAGTATAATGTTCTGTTCCACTCCACCTGTGAGGTAATAATAATAATAATAATAATAATAATAATAATAATAATAATAATAATAACAATAATAACAATAATAATAATAATAATAATAATAATAATAATAATAATAATAATAATAATAATAATAATAATAATAATAATAATAATAATAATAATAATACAATGTCCAGTATAGTTCTAGGTGGGTTCCCACACCTAGCTCCTCACCTGCTGCTTAGAGGAATAATATAATAATGTTTAACTTTACCCTCTGATAGGTGTCTTGTAGCAGGTATACTCTGGCCACTAGTGGTTCAGTCCTATACCTGTCTGGCATAGTCTAACCCAGCATAGTGTAGAGCTATAGCAGGTAGCAGGAGTGTTGACTGGTGATTCTGAGATGGATGGACCTCCTACTGGGGGCCTTATATCCCTACTCTGGGGCTGATTGCCCCAGACAAAGTTAGGTCCTGCATCCAACTGTTATGTCTCCACTACAATGGAGTTACATGTTTGTTAAGGGATGCTTCCTTTGAACAGTGCAGGTAATTGGCTGGTATCCCTGTCTGTGTGTGTCTTCCCCTATTGTGGTCTAGGCCTTATACAGCCATCCCACATATCCAGTACAGACTGGCATTAGGGACACTATTGTTAGGCTGTTTAGTGGCAGATGGGGGTCTGCTGAGTGGCGGTTGCCGCCCGTATGCGGGATGCAGACAGCACTGAGTGTGGGTCTTGAAGGTGTTTCATATACATGTGACAATGGCTCCCCCCTCCGGGGAAAATTGCGAATCTCCGACTATTCGCCTTATGATAAAGAATTTTTGATTTTACCTTGACATACATACAATTGTGTGAGTAGATTTGAAGTAATAGGGAGTGCTTCAAATACAAATTTTGTGGTAGAGCTTTTTCAGTATGTTTTTTTTTGGGTAAAGATTACATTTCCTTAACTCTAGGCGTAAAACCGCAATTTGGGCAACTTTCTGGTTTGGATGCTAAACAGACCTAAGTATACTTGACTTACAACATGGCTTTGAAGTTGCCTTATTTCTACTGTGAATTGGTGTATCTGCCTACACATTTTCAAATTTGGGGTACAAAAAATACAAATTAGTGTACAACATACAATTTGGTGAATAATATACGAATTTGGCGTACAATTGGGTACAAGTGTACAATCTAGTGTGCAAACATACAATTTAGCGTTCAATTGGGTACAAACATACAATTTAGTATGCAATTGTAGAGGTCGGCGGAAAACGTCCTGGAGAAACCGGGAATTGAACCCGGGACCCTCCAACCTGCAGGCGGAAGCTCTACCGCTGAGCTACTTCCCCGTCTGACATTCTCTACCTTCCACCTACATCTGGATCGGTATAATACACAAGGGGGGCAGCTTATACCAGCTGACCAGCCCCTGAGGGCTGGTGCAACCGGAACGGGGCAGATGGCCTACCGCCATGGACTTACAGCCAGAGCTGGCCCCTACACAATCATACAATTTAGCGTGCAATTGGGTACAAATGTACAATCTAGTGTGCAAACATACAATTTAGCATGCAAACTTACAATTTAGCGTGCAATTGAGTACAAATGTACAATTCAGTGTGCAAACATACAATTTCTCATGTAATTGAGTACAAATGTACAATTTTGGTACATGAAATACAATTTTCTTGAGACAAATTTTTCCGAGGACCGGAAAAACGGAGTACTTTAAGTACAATAGACTTGTTTGTCTCTGAGTTACTCTGTAATTTTGCTAAATGGGTGTATTGATTGGCAATTACCACAGTGGGCAGCTGCTTTAATTGACTTTCCCTAACACACCGTCAGTATGCTTCTTAAGTAGATATCCCTGTGTAGGGGCTCGTAGATCGTGATATAGTGTGAGCGTCTCCCTCGAGAGGGCGTTTCAAGCGGTGCCCCCATCACTGGTAGTCACTAGAGGTCTCCTTGACCCCTGGTCTCTGCGGGGTGGTGGCAGCACTGTTCGCCTCGCTCCAGCTCCTACCTGGGGCCGGGGAAGGCGTTAGTCTGGCTCTACCTGCCAACGGAGTCGGACCACCTTTACCCGAGCTTGCACTATAGCCAAGCAGTACACTTCGAGGTGGATGTAAAACATATACCGCAATAAATATGTGCCGGTTACACTAACCCGAGATACCTTGTCTGGTTTTCACTTCGAACTAGTCGAGGCATTAATCCGAACCACTACACTGTTGCCGTGACCAGTCCTTGGTGTTAGTGCGCGGCCCTGGAGGCCGAACACGAGCACGATGGATCTCGAGATGAAACATCGAACATCTCAGGATCCACACCGATGCCTGAAACACGGCCCCGGCCGAATAGCTGTCGAAAAGTGGAACGAAGTGTACTTCAAACGGGGTACTTTCCAACAGCTAGTTGAGATTGCCAGCATCTTGCTGTACAACTTGGTGATTGAAGACCCTTTCATGCTCTTCAAGAAACGAACGCAGAAGCCACAAGAATCATTTCGAGCCTACGGGTATGAGCTGCAATCCCTGTTACAGAGGGCACGACTGGGAACCAATCCTTCCGATAAATTTTTCCTGAACGACTTGCTACCACAATTCGTGAGCGGACTTCGAGACGAAGATCAGCAGCAAGCAGCTTTGGATGCTTGGAAAGGACGAAACCCTACGTTAACGGACCTGTTCGAGGGAATCGAATGCTGGACGGTAAAGAAGACCCTCATGGCGGGAAAAGTAGAAATGAAAACCTCAAATACTAAGGTTTGCGAGAGTACTTATACTAGTACAGCCTCCGTGTTGGGGATACACCAACCGACGTACACTGAAACAGCTGATAACGACTTCGAGATCATAGAGATCGAGGAGGAAGATGGCAGTATCTCTGCAGTACAGGTTAAGAAAGATGTCAAACGCAAATATATCCCTCGGCGGATATATAACCGACAGCCTAATGAACCTCGGGTGGAACCAAGGCCCAACTCAGACAGCCGTGCACCTGAGATGGCCATTGCTCGAGCACCAGTAATGTCCCCACCGCGAACTACTGCTACACCCGAACCTCTGGACATGAAGAAAATGATGGAGGATTTCATCAAAACTTTTACCGAAACAATGTATAACAGACCCGCACGTCGGAGAGTAGATCGTAGCAGACTACGGTGCTACCGTTGCCATGAAATGGGGCACTATGCTCACGAGTGTACAGCCCCAAAACCTGTACTATCCCGAGTTAATTATGTCGAAGAAACCCAGGAGGAGGAAAACTAAAGAGGATCACATCTATGGCAAAGGATGTGATCCGTGATCCGAAAATCTGCCAAAAAGCCACCGCTGGCGAACCTGAGCTAGTACAGGAATCAATACCCTCCGGGGGACTGGTACGTGAGAAGGATCCTCTCACCCCAGCCCGGGCCGGGGGCTTCGACGGGGTAGGGGCAGACGTTTGCCAGGACCTGAGGGAGAAATCCTACGTCGAAGAAGAGGGAGGTTGGGTTGAAGAGTTGACGCGCGTGAGTGTGGCACACCTCCCCCCGAACCATCCGTGTGTAACCTTCTTGAAGGGTTTCGGATGGGAGATCGGTGATTCCAAGGAACAACTCCGATTCCCCCAGAACTCCTCACCTTTGGGGGGGAAACGATGGTACATTGCTGTATCGTGAAGGGGCGGACTGGGGAATTTTTTATTGACACAGGTGCCAGCCATTCGTGTGTCTCGAGAAAATTCTTCAGTCTGGTGTCCGGCAACCATGAAACGCTACCTGTTGGTGTTAATGCTTGCACGGCCGACGGTAGCCAGATGCAGACTTTTGGCAAGACTTTCATACAGATCGGGATGGGGGGCTACGAGTATGTAATGAGCCCTACCATAGCCGAGATAAGTGATGATGGGATAATTGGCCTGGATTTCGCAAGTTTGTATGGTGCTGTATTGGACCCTCGATTCGGGATGTTGAAAATAAGGCAACCCAACAATTGCGAGATCCCGTGCATATTGAGACATGTATCCTCGGTAGCCACCGTGGTACAGACAGTGAAAATTCCACCAGGAACGACTTGTGACGTTTTGTGTTCTTCAAACCATGCATTTTGAGGCTCGGACGCTGTCTTCGAAACCTAATTTTGAAACACTATCTAGCTTAGAGCTAGATTCAGTTGACACTCTTGTGGGAAGTGGATCTTGGACAGTAGTCCCAATTATGAACAGAGGATTGAAACCTGTGTATCTGAGAAAGAATGAGAAGATCGGGGATATGTCCCTGATAGAACACATCTCGGAAGCCCGATTTCGAACTGATTTACCCGATGGACAGTTCGGGGACTACCAGACGACCTAAGGAAGTTGGTTAATGAATCTTCCCTGAGGAGGAATCCAGAGAAAGAGAAACTTCGAGCTCTGCTTGCTACCTACAACGATGCCTTCGGGAAACCGGGGGGCGCGGTAGGTCGCACTAGCAAGGTATTACACACGATTGAAACCGGTGATTCGAAGCCATTCAAAATACCCTATAGGAGGTTACCACTGAAAAAGAAGGTGGAGGCGGAGAAACAAATTCTCGAACAGCTGGAGAAAGGGGTCATAGTGCCGAGCACGAGCCCTTGGTCTAGCCCTGTGTGCATGACCACGAAGAAGGATGGGTCTATTCGATTTTGCATCGATTATAGAAAGCTGAACGGCTTGACGAAGAAAAACTCCTATCCCTTACCAAGGATAGACGAGACCTTAGACTCATTGGGGGGGAATAAATATTTTTGTACCCTCGACCTTCAATCCGGGTATTGGCAGATCGGGATGGACCCTAAGGATATTTGGGCTGTGTAATGCACCGGCCACTTTCGAAGCTATGATGGAGGAGATGCTAAGTGACCTTCTTTGGAAGAGTTGTCTGGTGTACCTCGATGATGTCATAGTATTTGGAAAGACTTTTGAGGATTGCATGAGCAACCTCGAACTAGTCTTGAAAAGAATCGTAGCAAATGGGCTGAAATTAAAAGCAAAGAAATGTAATTTATTTAAATCATCTATTACATATCTCGGCCGTATAATAACTCCTGACGGTGTAAAAGCCGACCCTGAAAAACTCCAGACAGTATCCGAATGGCAGAAACCCATATGTGCGAAGGAGGTAAGATCCTTCCTGGGCTTCTGCTCATACTATCGAGACTTCCTCCCGAATTACTCCAAAGTAAGTTACCCCTTACAAATATTGGCACATTGGACCCCAGGTCGAGCAAAAAAACATTTTCCATGGGGAGACGAACAAGATATAGCCTTCGAGCAAATAAAACACTTGTTTGCTAACACGCCAGTATTGAAATATCCAACTGCGGATGTTCATTTCATATTGGACACAGACGCTAGGTGCAGCTTGGTGCAGCCCTGTCTCAGGTCCAGGACGGGGTCGAAGTACCAATCGCCTTTGCTAGTAATACTTTGAATAGGGCACAACGAAACTACTGCACCACCAAAAGTGAGTTCCTGGCTGTGGTGGTGTATACCAAAAAGTTTCGACACTTCCTATGGGGTACCGACTTTACTCTCCGAACTGACCACTCATCCCTGAGGTGGCTACTTAATTTTAAGGACGCCGAAGGTATGATTGGCCGTTGGCTGGCACACTTGTCAGAATTTGGGTTGGAGCATAGCCAGATCCAGTTATAAGATCTTAAGTCGCCAAGGAGTTTCTAAGTCGGGGGGGATTTTTCTCTGATTAGCCACATAGCTGACATAGGTAAGCTGGTATAATCAGTCACCCCTTCTACGAGGATAATTTGTGGAAGAGGATTTGTATATTCTGTAATTAGTCATTTATTTGTTGTTCTTTTGTTGAGGCTTTTTCATATGTGTATATATCATGATACTGGTATTGGACATTGCTTTCTTTTCTGTTGTTGTTAATGTATCTCACCTTGTATATTACCTAATGAGATGGCATCATTATTATCCCATTATTATTTGAAATGGTACTTTGTATTGAGGAATTTAACAACAGTAAGGGGCTGGTGATTTCTTCAATTAATTGTCGTAGTTTTGAAGACAAACATGAAGAGATATACAAGTTATTGAAACGTAGTGATATAATTTGTTTATGTGAAACCTGGCTTAAGCCTGCTTCACCAGAGGGAATTATAAATATACCTGATCGTATTTTGTATAGAAATGATCGAATTGGTAAGAATTGTGGTGGAGTAGGCCTTAGTTGTAGATCTGGTTTATGTCGATATATTAGCATTGTAAATGATTTGACTATTCAATCGATTGATTTTGAAAGTATTGCTATTATGCTATGTCTACCGGGTGAGAAAGAGCTCATAGTATCTATTTATAGAATACCAAATACCAATGTACCAAATTTTCTTACTTTTCTAAAGAAGGTAGCTGGATTTGAATATAATGATAATCAAGGGAGACATGAGACTTGGGTATTAGGTGATATTAATCTAAATATGTTTGATGATACTGATGCAAGCTGTGAGAGTTTTAGGTCATTATGTAAAGATTTAGGATGGAAAATTCTGGTACATGAGGTTACTCGTCCCTTTAGTGGTACTTGTATTGACAATGTATTATCAAATTGTGTTAACATTACTGATGCAGGTACGGTAGAAGCATTCATTTCTGATCACATTTCTGTATTTGGCTGTAAGGGCCGTGAGAATTACAAGTGTACTAAAACAACTTATTCGGGCCGTGATTATAGGAATTTTAAAGAAAGTAATTTCAAAGATTTCCTGCAATCTTGTGATTGGACATTGTATTATGATAAAAATTTGAGTAGTGATGTGCTGTGGGACATGTTCCTAACACCTATTAATCAGTATCTGGATAAATATCATCCCTTTGTTGAGAGATTAGTTAAAAAAACAAGAAAAAGTTGGATAGATGATGAAGTAATGGATCTTGTTTTTGAGAGGGAAGGGTGGTTAAGGTTGTATAAGGTGAATAAAAGTGATGAAGAGAAGCAAGCTATTAAAGATTGCAGGAGAAAAATTAGGAAAAAAATAAAAGCTAATCAAATTGGTGGTATTATGCAAGAACTACATGAATGTAGAGGAAATCCTAAGGGTTTTTGGAAATATATTAATAACATGTTTAAGGGTAATGGGTCTGAGATATATCCAGATATGAAGCACCATGGAGATGGTGTTCAGGTCCCATCCGAAACTGCTTGTGAATATATTAATCAATACTTTTGCAATATTGGAAAAGACTTACATGTGGCCTCTGTTGGTAAAGTACAGTGTGATATGGATAATAATGTGAGTATAGAGGAAATCATTCAGGGTGGAACTTTCTCTGAATCGAATATAAAGATTAATTCCTGGGATATCTATTATACAGTAAAAGAGATTGATAAAAATAAATCATCCGGAATAGAGGGGATCAGAGGTGATATACTACAATGTGCAATAATATGCCTGCTAGATCAATTTACTTTTCTTGTTCAGAGAAGTTTTGATAGTGGTGGTTTTCCTGTCAAATGGGCTTCTGCATTGGTCAAGCCATTACCCAAAGACGGAGATTTATCTCAAGTTAAGAATTGGAGGCCTATTTCGCTATTGCCAATGCCCTCAAAAATTATTGAAAAAATAATGTATTATCATTTAAGTTGTGCCATGAAAGATCACGATAATTTTTCAGATGAGCAATATGGTTACAAGAAAGGTAGTGGTACAGGTGATGCCACCTTTGACTTTGTTAATGATCTATATGAGTATCGTAATGATGGTTTAATAACAGGGGCCCTATTTATTGACTTTACTAAAGTGTTTGACAGTGTAATTCATGTTAGACTTCTGGAAAAAATTAGCAAATTAGGTTTCAGCAAAAATAACTTTCTCTGGTTTAATAGTTATCTAAAAAACCGCAAACAAAGTACTAGTTATGGCAATAATGTCTCTCAAGAATCTGAAATCAAATATGGTGTCCCACAAGGGTCTGTTTTAGGCCCCCTGTTGTTTGTTTTATACATAGATGATGTGATTAAAGAGTTGAACGAGTGCAAAATTAAAATGTATGCAGATGACATTGTTTTATATTATGCAGCGAAAACACCCCAAGATGTAATGAGAGTGTTAAATGAGGATCTTGAACGCTTTAAGACATGGGTATCTCACAACAGGTTGACTGTTAATCCAAAGAAAACAAAATTTATGTGGTTTTGTAGTGCTCACAAATTGAAAAATTGTCCAGATACAGATATTGTAATAAATGGTACCAGAGTAGAAACTGTAAGTTTTTTCCCCTACTTAGGAGTTACAGTGGACAGTAAGTTAAGTTTTGACAAACAAATTAAGCTTATTAAAAAAAACATTTGTAATAAATTATTTAGATTTGCTAAATTAAGGAAATATCTCATACAAGAAGAAAGCATAAAAATATATTGTTGTACCATCCGGCCGATTATTGAATATTGCTCTTTTATAAGTACTAGTTGTAATGAGGAAGGTTTAAAGGCATTACAACGTTTACAGAATAGAGCTTTGAGAATTTGCCTTAGATGTAATATTGTTAAATATAGTGTTAATGAGTTACATGTCATCTGTAAAGTGGAAAAATTAGAACAAAGATTTGATATGTTACTTTTAAGTTTGATGTATAAGAAATCCAAAGATCAGATAAATCATGGTCATGCATATAATACAAGATCACAAAATAAGATATGTTTTAAATTGCCAAGAAGTATATCTCGCCATTACAAAAGATCGCCATGGTACAGGGGTGTAGTCCTCTGGGACCTACTATCTGAGGAGGTTCAGAGGGCTACCACAAAAGTTAAATTTAAGAATGAGGTTAAAAAGTTAAAAAATCTCAGATCAAGGCTAAAGGTTGGATATAACTAAGGAACAAAGGTTGATGGAGACGGTGTAGTCACCGCGCCGCTCCAAATATTATTTATGTGATCAGCATATTTTCATCATCATAAAATATTATATCATTGATGATCATTTGATTGTATTTTGTGTTTCTTGTGTCATATCGATATATATCTCAACAAATATTATGTGATTGATTTGATACACTTGCCTGCTTCCTTACTGTTATTGTACATAATGACATATGTTTGATTATGTGGAGTCTATATTTACTTCAACTGTTTGGTATCTGTTTGAAATATAAATAAAAATGGTCGGCTCTATAGCGTTACATAAATGAACCTGACAGTTCATTAACGCAATGAGCTAGTCCAAAAAAAAAAAAAAAAAATCCAACATAGACCGGGCTCAAAGCATATCAATGCACACGCCCTTTCCCGGAGGCCTTTTAGAAAGTGCCAGAAAATCGATTGCGATGATTGCGGGGCTCACAACGCGGTGGCCGCAACGGTTCGATCTAGACAGTCGACGCCGTTGCCTAGCGCCAGTATGGAAAATGTTATAGAATGGCAAGAAGAAACCATCCTACATTTCCAACAAAATGACCCTGCTATCAAGAGAGTGATTTGTTACCTGAACAAGAATGCCAAGCCCGAACGGCCTGCATTGTCCCTCGAAGACAGAGAAACCCGCAAATTTCTAGCCCAATGGACCGAGCTAGAGATTCGAGACGGTCTACTGTGTCGCTGGAAAACCTGTCCCACAAAGGACAAGGTTCTACAGATAGTGATTCCTATGTCACTAAGACGAGATATTATGTTTTATTGCCATAGGCATAAAACGAGTGGACACTTCGGGAAGAAGAGGACCCTAGAACGCCTAGCCAGGAGGTACTACTGGCCAGCAATGCACAATGACATCATAAGGTGGGTATTGACTTGTCCCAAATGCGGCAGGAATAAGCCCGGTCCAGGAATGGGAAAGATGCCCCTGGTGCAAGAGCTATTCGGAGTTCGATTCGCCCGGGTAGCTATTGACATCATCAGCGGAATCGAACCCACACCCCGGGGCAATACTTGCATGATGGTAGTAACTGATTACTACACCAAATACACTCGAGTATATCCTTTACCTGACCACAAGGCAGCCACTTGCGCTATTGCCTTCGTGAAAGGATGGGTGTTACATTTAGGTGCACCTTTGATGATGCACAGCGACCAGGGACGAGAATTCGAGTCCAACCTGTGGCAAGAGATGTGCCACTATTTGGCCATTTGTAAAACTCGAACTAACCCATACAGACCACAGTCTGATGGCCAGGTAGAAAGATTCAATCGAACATTGATACAAGTCTTAAACCCTTGGTAAATTCTTGCCAGGACGACTGGGACGAACAATGTGACTTCGTGGTACACGCTTATAATAGCACCGTGCATGCTGCAACAAACTGCTCCCCGAATTTGTTAGTATTTGGGGAGGACATCATAATGCCCGCTGATCTTGTATATGGTGTTATAGGGGTAAGCCCCGAAGCCCCGTGTACTGTAATGTTTGTAGAGTCTCTGCGAGACCAATTCAAGAGAGCTTATGAAGTAGTTCGAAATGAACTACTAAAGAACGCGAATTGGCAAAAAGTTGGGTATGATACCCACCTAAAGCCACGACAATTGAGTGTGGGCGACCGAGTGTTTAGGATGCATGAACCTTTAAGGTGCAAGAAACTGATTTCGAGTTGGGACGGACCCATGTGGTCACCTGAATTATATCTGAGAGCACTGTTATGCTTATGAGTCTGGCTACAGGCCGTATGAATAAGTCTAACGTGTGTAGGTTGAGGAAATGGAGAGGACGGGATGCCGCCAACTCCGAGTGTGAGGATATTTCCAAACGGATGAATGAACAGAAGGACGAGATCCTGATGAAGACCAACAAATTATCGGGGAAATTTAAAGGGTATGGCTCTGAAAAAGAGAAGAGGCCGACCTGCTAAAGTGGCGAACGAGAAGAAGCCGAAGAGAGGATGACCCCGAAAGGTAGAAACTGACACGAATTTAAAATCTAATCGTGATAAAACTGTCTCGG
This sequence comes from Acholoe squamosa, assembly GCA_949317995.1. Lineage (NCBI taxonomy): Eukaryota > Metazoa > Annelida > Polychaeta > Phyllodocida > Polynoidae > Acholoe > Acholoe squamosa. The sequence goes on along the minus strand of OX439045.1, from coordinate 20,688,369 downwards.
CGGAACAGAGAACTCGAGGTAGGGGGAAAGCGTTGGCACGTTCCACTTGACCCCCTCGAGAATCTCAGTTGAACAACAATGGAAGAGAGGAGAGACGCAGTCCCAGAATTGCCGGGCGGACTGCCGTTACTTAATGTTCCGAAATCACAACGAGTGTATTGTCCTGTTAATGTGTCTTGTTATGTGTTTGGAGGTTGAGACACCTCGAGTACGATTCGAAATACGACCACTCCGGACATTACCACCCTACTCATGCTTCCTGTGGGTGGCAGACAGCTTGGCTGACGTGTACGCATGATGCTACATGTTATTCTGCCGAACTCCTGTCGATATGAGTAGCGGAGGGGGTAAGTCCACCAATGGCCTATGGAGAAAACCAACCCCGACCCCGGGTTATCCGGGGTAGTACGGACGCCTGCCAAGAGCGGGAAGGGGGGCGCTAGGGAGCAGAATGTCAGAGTGGCGCAGTGCAGTCGTGCATGCGCAATGGTTCCGCATCGCTTGTTGTGCCTCTAATATCGCTCACAGCACGCGAACCGTCTTACCGAGGTAAGACGTGCCGCTGTTTTCTTTGCCACTTATAGTGACATAGTCCTTCTCAGCTGACTGCCATTCACTCCTTCTGTTCCTTGAATGAAGGAGGATAACCCCCTGAGCCGTCTGAGCCCGAAATATGGCTCAGTCGGAGGTGATGGCGACCGTAACGGCCAACCCCGAAGGACACCCGACTCCACTTCGAGCCCAAGACGAGGCACCCCGAAGTCCAGTAGTGGAACTAATGGACACCACCAAAATGGAGTCATCTATCCCCAAAACGGCTCCAGACACCATGAGCATCCCGAGAGGTGCAGAACTGATCGCCCTGAGAACCCCACGCCCGAGTACGACTGAAGGAACCACCCCTTCAGTCATCATCGAAGTCCCTGTGACTTTCACTGACCAACCACCAGCTGTTGGGTATGTGAACGTGACCAAAGGATACCCTACGATTTACAATCTAGGATCTGCCGTGGATGCACCGATACCGGAGTCACTGACGTTTCCGACATCTGGTTCGAAAACTATTTCGGACTGGCTGAAGCGATGTGCATCAGCGATGGCCTAGTTGCCGTTGTTGACGCTATCTGCGAGGACGACCGAATTAGGTCACAGACAGCGTACCCCCTGCCGTATGGCCTAATCCGGTTCGAGGAGCGCCTTCCCAGCATCCACTCCCGCGAAGTCCTCCTCCCACAAGGACCACCCCGAGAACGCACCTACGCGTTCATGTCTGACTCGCAGAAGAACTCTCCTGTTCGCGAGGAAGAAGACGCTTTGTTGGCTGACCCTGAGCTCGAGAAAGAAGAGCAGAGAATGGCCAACGAGACCGCTCACGAGGGAGACATGGCCAACAAGATCCCCAAAGCTGCCTCGAGCCTTGAGGGTGGAGCCTGCTTCTCCACCAAGGTAAACACCGCCAAGAAAATGAGCCTCGAGGAGCTTGATGCCCGCCAAGAGGCCATTGAACGCGAGCACAAAGACTTAATGAAGCGCAAGTCGAAACTAAAGAAGGAGGTTGAGAAAGCCAAGAATGACTCCACGGACAAGCCCGAAGCTAAACCCAAATCAAGCCGCCGTAAGAAGAAGGTGGTAGAGGAGAAAGCCGAAGAGAGCGATGACTCCGCAGCCTCGACTTCGTCTCGAAGAGAGCGGAGTCGAACCCGGAGTGGTAAAACCACCAAGGAGGAGGACGCCCCATCCCCCTCAAGATCTACCCGAACGAGACCTTCTCGAAGAACGACCCCTCTTGACCCTGAGCCCGTCAGTAGCACTGCGGTCGAGGAGGAAGAGATCCAAGAAGAGAGTAATGGAGACCGTGACCGGCAGGTTGCCGAAATGAGCCGGCACCTGCTGGAGAACATCGACTCATTGGAGGAACCCCTGGGGGACGCCCCTGATGAGACCTGCCTAAATAAGTGGGTCAACGCCCGAACCGGATTCCCGGATTATACCCCGAAATGTTTTATGGACTGTCAGCATCACACTGACAGCTACTTGATTCCTCCCGCCACCAATCGCGACGGTGATAGTGACGACGAGGAATGGATGAAAATCCTAAAGAAGGACTCTGGCCCCGCGAAATTCTATCGCGTGTGGGTAGCCTCGCTCGGGGACACAGCTAATACAGCTAAGTCTTACTATGGCTTCGAGCACCGGACGAAGCTGCAGTATGCCGCTTCAAGCTGGACACATACAAACCCGACCTGCCCGTTCAAGATCTGCGTCAATGCCGCAGAGACTGAGATCCCAGCACGATTACGGGCGCTACATCCCGAGACCCGAGTCTTGAGCACGTCTCGCCCTTGAGCTCGAGCACCTATCGACCTGTAGCAGGGACCTCGACTGGTAACCACCAGACCTGGTTCGAGGGACGGAACGCCCTCTCACACTCTGACTGGTTTGCTAGTCACTCTGGGTCTACCCTTCGGTACCAGGGTACGCCAGAGGATGATGCCTTGCTCGCCAAACTCAAGGCACAATCGGCCGAAGCAGACAAGTTCCCCATTCTGTCTGAAACCCAGACACCAGGCCCCGAGTCCCAGACCCTATTGCCTTCAGGGAAACCAAAGCCAATGGGCCCCCCAGCTGTTCCTGCTACTGCTTCCTCTCGAGGGCGGGTCCGACCTGTGGACCCAAAACAACCCGGACGTGAACTCGTCCTGAAAGACCCCAGTCAACCTCTCCCCGAGGTTGGTGGGGGCCGAGGCCTGACCATAGATGAGAGTGGAGCGGTAGTTGGGTCGTCACGACGGACCAACACCGCTACCCCATCCCCAAGTGCCACTGCCACTTCGAGCTCCGCCTATGAGAGCGGTTCTGACACTCACACGACCCCCGTGCCGACCCCTCCAGCACGAAACATGAAGACCACCAATGTGTTACACTTGGTGAAATCTAACTTCGAGCTGGAGGATCCTGATGACTACATCAGAAACCGGACACAGGAATCCTGTGATATTCAGGCCGACGTCTTCCAGGCATGGCAGGAACGACACATCAGTCACGCCACCGGCTAGCTTCGTGGTGTCACCGAAGGCGTGTTTGAATGTCTGCACGAGATTCAGCGGCGAGAAATCGCCCGAATCTCGCAGGACATGCAAGGACAGGCGAGGGACCAGCTTCCGGCCTCGCTTCAACGTGAGAACGAGGCCAAGGCCATGAAACTGAAGTATGAGTCGCAGCTTCAGGAGCTGAGGAGCCAATATGACCACCAGGACGTTCGATTCATGGCAGTGTTTGGCTGTTTCATGAAAGATTGGGATGGCACTGCCGAAAGTGCCTTCGAAAAGCTCTAGGCCAAGCTGCAGGAGGCTAGACAGCTCGAGGCGGACATCGAATCCTTTGGATTCACTAGCATGGCCACCCCGAGAGCCTCCGCCAGCGCTGGTGTGCCACCAACCGGACCCGAGAGGGAGTCTGAAGGCGCCACCGCTGCCCCGATTGTAACCCAGACCAGACAAACCGACGTGCCAGCCTCTACCCCCGAAGCAGCCACGGTAGCCACAGCCCCTGCCCAAACACCAGTGGTCCATAACCTGATCAGTTTGGAAACCCAGTCTGGGGAAACGGTGATGGAGACGGATTTGTAACACTCGATGTAGGCATATACAGTTGACGACCCTGTCTTATGGGATCTCTGAACACCGAGACTGTGCCCCGAACCCAAAGGATGTCCGGACGGATGCAGACCCACGGAACCCAATGGACGCATCTACATCTTCCCATCTTGATCAGGGCACACCACACAGCGACGCGGCTTGCCACCTCCAAGTCCATCATTCGCCGAATGGATCTGCAGACAAGCAGTGAACGACCCCGAAAACACCCCGAAGTTAATTTTTATTGTACAGCAGACCCACTACACCGGTGGGCTGCTATAGAACCATATGTATATTGTATATAACTTAATTAACCACAAGTCCTCTTACCCTACGCATAAAAAAAATTTGTTTCTGTTTTAATAATTTCGATCCTAACGTCGTCCACTAGGACCGTTCTCATAAATCATGTGAATTTGTTAACAGTAAAACAGAATTATTGGTGCTACAAACCTACGAGATCTGTTACCGTAATGCTATTTAATATTTCTCAGGTACACACCATTTGTGTTCACACTTCGAGGTTAGTAGTGGTATAGATATATATATATATATATATATATATATATATATATATATATATATATATATATATTCTTATAATTATAAAAAAAACCACAGTTATTGTAAACTGTGCAAAAAAAAAATTAGTATATAGTGTTCATACGTGAACAACGAAAATTTTCTTTTCGGGTCATGCAACTTAGTAACACATACAATTAAAAATACGGTATATCGTTATTTAACATACATTTAGATACTCTATGTACGGACTTGAACATGTTCTTCCGAACTTGTTTCGACCCATATTTCTCTTTGATCCTATTCCATAGTGTATGTGTATGTTTACTTTATCCAAAATATTTATATGTGGTCGACTCCTATTATTAGAGTTATTCGGGGAGGCAGAACATTTTCACGTAGAGTCATTAACCTACTCAAATACATGGCCGACAGTGTCACGGTGGTCAAACTACCTGATTGGTTTATGGATGACATCCGCTGGTGGAAAAGGTTCAGTTATGTATTCAATGGTTCTGCCAAAATCCAACGTACCTTTGATTATCATCCTATCGTAGACACTGACTCATCACTAACTGGTTTTGGCTCATGTTATAATGGTGATTGGTTAGTAGGTGCATTGAAATTACCTGCCTACAATCAGTTGTATAATCGCTTTCCATTACATCATACTGTTGAACCCCCTTGTGAATATGATGAGACAGCTGACATTAACCTACTGGAAGTCTGGCCAGTGGTTGCCGCAGCGCAACGTTGGGGAAATGATTGGTCGGATACAAAAGTTGTATCCGACCAATCATTATCAGTATAGAGATATATATATATATTCTTATAATTATAAAAAAAAACCACAGTTATTGTAAACTGTGCAAAAAAAAAATTAGTATATAGTGTTCATACATGAACAACGAAAATTTTCTTTTCGGGTCATGCAACTTAGTAACACATATAATTAAAAATACGGTATATCGTTATTTAACATACATTTAGATACTCTATGTACGGACTTGAACATGTTCTTCCGAACTTGTTTCGACCCATATTTCTCTTTGATCCTATTCCATAGTGTATGTGTATGTTTACTTTATCCAAAATATTTATATGTGGTCGACTCCTATTATTATGACGTCACACAAATAACATATCACGTTCTACTTCGAAGAGGGCGTTTTGAGCGGTGCGCCTATCACCGGTAGTCACTAGAGGTCTCCTCGACCCCTGGTCTCTGCGGGGTGGTGGCAGCACTGTTCGCCTCACTCCAGCTCCTACCTGGGGCCGGAGAAGGCGTTAGTCTGGCTCTACCTGCCAACGGAGTCGGACCACCTTTACCCGAGCTTGCACTATAGCCAAGCAGTACACTTCGAGGTGGATGTAAAACATATACCGCAATAAATATGTGCCGGTTGCACTAACCCGAGATACCTTGTCTGGTTTTCACTTCGAACTAGTCGAGGCATTAATCCGAACCACTACACCTGTAAAAAGATTATTTGATTAGTATCTTAAGTAGCTACTTACATTTTAATCAATTTTGGCGATACATTTTGAATATATTCTTTTTTTTTTGTGTATAAGATTTTCTTATACATTTTCTACATTATACACATTTCATTTTTATCAATTTCTTGGTTACCTAAAGTGTGTTTCCTTAAGTAAACCTTGGTATAGTATATAAGTGCTAATGTGGTACAAGAACTGCTTGAGTTATCTACCTTGCATTCATGTATAATACTTTAGATTTGTACAATTTCTTGGTACACATACATGATTATGTACAGGTACACTTACTTTCTTTCTTATAGTTTTTTTAAGCTACTTATATGCGCGCATATAAGTGGTGATAAATGGGCAGTAGCAGTTCCCAATGTATTACCAGATGTCACCACTTCCATTCAGGTGTTATGTAACAGGTTCCTTCACTGGTGGCCTTTGTAGTCGGCCATATTGCCTAGCCCCAGGAAGGACCACCGGTCCTTCCTGGGGCTGACAGCTACGAGGATTGTGCGAAGCGTCAGGCGATATTGGTAGATCTGCTCCGACGTCTCGGTTTCCATATTGCATGGAAAAAAATCTTAACCCCTGCTACCAAAGTCCAGTATTTGGGTCTGGTAATTGACACAGTGAAAATGGAAATCAGCTTACCCCCACAAAAGTTAGACAACTTATTAGTACTGATCGACAAGTTCTTGGGTAAAACTGTTGCTACCAAAAAAGAATTACAAGAACTCTGTGGTCATTTGGCACACGCTAGTAGAGTTATTCGGGGAGGCAGAACATTTTCACGTAGAGTCATTAACCTACTCAAATACATGGCCGACAGTGTCACGGTGGTCAAACTACCTGATTGGTTTATGGATGACATCCGCTGGTGGAAAAGGTTCAGTTATGTATTCAATGGTTCTGCCAAAATCCAACGTACCTTTGATTATCATCCTATCGTAGACACTGACTCATCACTAACTGGTTTTGGCTCATGTTATAATGGTGATTGGTTAGTAGGTGCATTGAAATTACCTGCCTACAATCAGTTGTATAATCGCTTTCCATTACATCATACTGTTGAACCCCCTTGTGAATATGATGAGACAGCTGACATTAACCTACTGGAAGTCTGGCCAGTGGTTGCCGCAGCGCAACGTTGGGGAAATGATTGGTCGGATACAAAAGTTGTATCCGACCAATCATTATCAGTATAGATATATATATATATATATTCTCATAATTATAAAAAAAAACCACAGTTATTGTAAACTGTGCAAAAAAAAATAGTATACAGTGTTCATACATGAACAACGAAAATTTTCTTTTCGGGTCATGCAACTTAGTAACACATATAATTAAAAATACGGTATATCATTATTTAACATACATTTAGATACTCTATGTACGGACTCGAACATGTTCTTCCGAACTTGTTTCGACCCATATTTCTCTTTGATCCTATTCCATAGTGTATGTGTATGTTTACTTTATCCAAAATATTTATATGTGGTCGACTCCTATTATTATGACGTCACACAAATAACATATCACGTTCTACTTCGAACTCTCGTTTATTACTTTGAGCCCTTATTTTTTTAGAATAACGAAGTTGTTACTCTGTTAAGTTATGTTATTATGCACACCCCTTTCCTTATTCTGGTAGGGGTAGTGTAGGGGCTCGTAGATCGTGATATAGTGTGAGCGTCTCCCTCGAGAGGGCGTTTCGAGAGGTGCACCTATCACCGGTAGTCACTAGAGGTCTCCTCGACCCCTGGTCTCTGCGGGGTGGTGGCAGCACTGTTCGCCTCACTCCAGCTCCTACCTGGGGCCGGAGAAGGCGTTAGTCTGGCTCTACCTGCCAATGGAGTCGGACCACCTTTACCCGAGCTTGCACTATAGCCAAGCAGTACACTTCGAGGTGGATGTAAAACATAAGTAAACCTTGGTATAGTATATAACCTGGGAAGTCTGGGGGGTCTCCGTCAGACTTCGCCGTACAAAGACTATTTCATTTAAGGAGCGGGTCTTGTTCATACCCTTCACATTCATCAATAACTCTATCTTTTGCCTTCATTATTACCTGACCTTGCTGTTATCTATGGTGAACTACCCATCCAGTGACTCACAAGTAGTGTCGTACATGAAAAATGGCCAATGGTGTCGTGGCAGTTACTCATGGTACTTAGGCAAATTGCACAAGTTGTGTGCCAAGTCAGGCATCGATAAGTTGTCTTCACACTCGTTACGAAGAGGAGGTGCATCGGCCTTGGCAGATGCAGGTTTCAGTCTATTGGACATCAAAAACATTGGTGATTGGAAATCATTGAGTGTGTTGCATTATTTGACAAAATCCAAACAAGCTCGTAACGATCTTTCTGCGTCTACAACCTTCATATTGCGCATGCGCAGAGTTGAATATGTCAGATTTCCACTCTCTGCTTTCCGAGCGCGCAACTCGGGCCAGTTTGTCTGTGGCGCATTTGGAGGTTAAAACAGTCCCGGTTGCATAACTTCCTTGATAATGAGATTTGGGCCTTGATCTTGGGCTCATTTTGACCGTCTTATTATGGCAGTTACATAGAGCGACCGGAAGGTTATGGCGTTGTTACTTATGTAACCTATTGTTCAGTCTTTGGTGCTCAGACACCAGTGATGGCATCAGCGGTGCTCAGCCACCCATGACAGTCGGTTGCATTGACTTTAGAACATTATATACACTATTGTTTGTGCTCAGTGAACCATTAGCTCGGTCTGCTTTCACCATTAAATCATTATATTGTGCAGTGGACCATGAGGTTGGTTCCTTTGGTCTTATAACTTATGTATATTTGACATAGCTGGTGTTCAGTGGAGCATGAACGCTCATATGGACATTCAATGTATTAATTTCTTATATATTCTTTGATTAATACAGTAATATGTAAAGTTTATTGGAATAATAAAATGGTATGTCAGTTGAATTGTTCAACCTGAGACTGTTCAGTGTCACGCTAAAACATCGCACACGGGTGCACGTATCGTACACCTGTTTAACCTGAGACCCGCTGAATTGTTCAGCCTGAGACTGTTCAGTCTCAGGCAAAAACATCTAGTGTGGGTAAAGCACACCTGTCGCTGTATATCCATACGGGCGCACGTATCGTACACCTGTTTAACCTGAGACCTGCTGAATTGTTCAGCCTGAGACTGGCTGAGAAGATCCATACCACCATGGAAAAAGAGGTTATTATAGAAACTAGTGCTACGCTGGCATCAAAAAGGCGGCGTAGCAAGGGAGAAGATAGATTACTATCACCCAACTCACAAACAAAGTCACCTGAAAAAAAGAGATTGTTTCTTGAGCTAAGTGCTGTACGTAATAAGGATGGGGGTGCACAAGCTGCACAAAGAGCACAGGAGGTGCTAAGTGCATTGAATCAGAATCAGAATAGCAATGATATTCAGGACAGCATGAAAACTTTGAATGACAGTCAAGATGGGGAAATCTTTGTGACTGGGGTTTTTAGCCCCAATAATCTAACTCTGTTAGTAGAGAGTAAGGATATTGTAGACAAAATAGTCGCATCTGGTGGAAGGCAAACTGAGGAAACTTTGGGAAATATGGATAAAATGGGCTCGGAAAACATTGCCACTGTAATTCAAAAAAAATTACTGACATGAAAGACCAAATCGTCAACTCACAAAAAAAAGAAATGAATGACCTCAAATCTGACATTCTATCTGAAATGACAAAACTACTGGAGGTTCACAATTTATACCCGGTAGGCAGGCTAGAAAATATTGAGCAGGCACACACTGACCTTGAAATGAAGGTGACGGGACTGGAAGGTGACATGAATAGACATGTGACACTACTAGAAGACAAACAGAAAGACATCCTTAGACTGGAAAATGAAATTGACGACAAGCATATTGACAATGCAAATAGCATAAAGAGAATGGAAGAGACTTTGTGTGAACTAATAAAGCAGGTTGACCTCAGGGTAGACAGTTTGGACTCTAAAATGGACAATGAAGTCAAGACACTCCAAAGCTCTATCTGCACTTCCAGTACCAACATTCATAACAGATTAACTCAAGAGGTAAAAAAAATAGGTGACTCTATGGATAGTGTCCAGCAGTCTCTCACAGGTAAAGTAGTGTAAGGGGTTGTGGCCTTACGGACCTGGGCGTTTGGGTCTTACGATTCGGAAAGAAAGAGTAAGACAGTATTTCAAGTGTATGCCAACGGTTAGATTTATTACTTAATGCACACTCACGGCTGCCGGATAGTATAGAAGAGGCAGCTAATAATGGTTAATAGTGATCTACATTCTGCGGAGGCCAGAAGGGCCTCTGACGTAGCGGCTGAGCCCTGGGCTTTATATAAGGACCCAGGTGTTTGTCGTCAGATGTCCCCACAGACCCGGATCGGTGCTGTCACCTGAGGAACGTCCGACGACTCGACTCACCTGCCACGTCAGACGGTACCCAACTCTATGGTTAAACAATGCGTACCTCTACACCACTCCCCCAGACATTTAGGAGGTTGTTATAGTTATAGTAATATTACTAGGATAACATATCTATATGTCTAAACCATTAGTAATAGAGGTACAACCATAGATATAACGTTAACACCATGTTAAGTATGATTCGAATGTCAATTTTACAAATTTGATAGTGTATATAGTTACAGAATAACAGACCGGATGTTGTAATATGATACGAATTAGTTGAATGAGCAACAGTTATGTGTAGCGGAACTGTTGATTAACCTTTTATACCATATAGTGACAATCTATGTTTACGGTATAAGTATTAGGATAAGTACCATAATTCATAGATATGTGATAACAACAGTTATATGTAACGGAACTGTCCAATATCGAATAAATCACATAATAACATCCATATGTGTTTGTAGTTATTAATAACACATTTGATTATATAGTCTTGAAAAAGACTTTAAAAGTAACTACACTATCTATTAACATATAATCATATGAATCCGTTAAGGATTCCGTGAGTAGTACGAGTAGAACCATTTGTATTATACACTCAAAAAGAAAAAAATCATGGTGTAGTAATGAATATAATAATATATGATATCACCATGTACCAAATAACCTCTATAACACCAGATTAATATATTTATAGTACAATATGTCTCGCAGGACAAAAATGTTTAGGTTCTGGTGTAGTTTATCGGATCTTATATTATTAATATCAACAGCAATTTGAGATCCGTACCAATAGATATATATATACCCGTATCACAATATATAATAAGTTATGACCAGTGTAGTGGATATGCACATACAAATAACATTATAGAAAAATAGACATATGATACTATGTACAATATAAAAAATGATAAATGCTGCTGGAGTCTTCTGCTGTAGTTTTCCGGATACTAGACGGTAAGTGTGGTCAGCTAACCATGGGATGGACGTGCTAAAGTCTATAGTTATTAGAGTGAACACGGTAGATGAATTTGGGGCAGCTACCCACAATCCTCTGGAAGTGCTATAGTTCATAAGTATATCCGAATGGTGTAGAGTAGAAGTAAAGTGCAGATCGGGTTTTGTCAACAGTGTAGAATCGTAATCCGTTTAAGTATTGTTGACATAAGTAAAAAGTCCAATATAGGCTGGTCCGGAAGTAGTATTAACATGTAGTATAAGTCCATTCAGGAGTATAGGTGAATTGTAGAGGTAAATCGTAAAGTCCATCCTAGTAAGTGGTTAGCACAGATAGCAGCAGAAGTCTGGAACTGGCATCTGGATACGTTTGACAGCAGCAAGTCTACTATCGGATTGTTTATAAGTGAAGTTCTGAATCCGAATAGACTATTCAGGGTACAATAAGGATTATACGGCCTGAATTATACAATAAGCTGGTCATAAGAGGAACCCGGAACACAAAGAACAGATGTTCATATACTAATGAAAAAGACATTCGCAGACCTGTAGGGTTCCGCAAAGACTATATCTGGTTATTTAGTGGGGAGAAAAAAACGTTAGAAAATAACCCGTAGCATGCTTAGGCGGATTTCTTCGCATGCTTCTTCTTAAGAAGAGCTAGAGCCGACTCGGGAGTGCCATCCCACTCGTCGAGATCGACTCCGAATACCCTCATGAACTTGGTGTTCAAGTTGGTATTCCGGGTAATTTCCTCCTTTACACGTGTACGTCCATAGCTGCCTTTTCTTGGGCAGCTGCGGCAGCCTCCTCCTGGGACTTTACATCGTCCCGAATGAGGGTCTCGAGGCGCTGCTTTTCAGCATCCGCAACCTCCTTCATACACAACAGGGTATCATTAAGAAGACCCTGATGGAATTCTGTTGCCTTCTCACGGACACATTTCTCCCAGTGGGTGTAGATGGCCTTCTGGACATCTGCTTCCCCCTGGCGAGACTTCTCGAACCAAACTTCCGCATTACCGGTTTTAATGGTAATGGCGTCTTTTGGTTTCGCAGGTGCAGCGACAGCCTTGGGGGGAGTCGATGCGGCCTGAGGACCACTTCCGGGTGTGGGGCTCCCGGACACACCTGCTGTTGGCATACAGTAGGTAGGAGGCTGGCTCTGCTTCAATCCCATTTGCAGGTAAAGGCTTAACTGCTCCTGGGTGAAGTTGGTTGGGAGGGCGGCTGGAGCGGATGCGGATCCGGCGGCAGCAGGTGCTGAGGTCTTCTTGGGAACAAGTCGTCCACCCTTTCCAACGACCAGGGTCTGGCTCTCAGGTCCAGGTCCCTGGGTCAAGGACGGAAAGTTACGTGGGTTAACTTTCCCAGGCTTTGATACGGCGCCAGCGTATCCGGCAGGTTCGGGTTTCTTGAACACCGGAGTGCCCTGAACCTGCTCGTGGGGGTGCCGAGCCAGAGGAGACCTGGAGCGGTCGTCTGCTCTGACTTTAGTGGTGGTCTGACCATTACCGTTACCACCACGGTTCTGATCCCTTCTGCTCCTTTCACGAGCTCTCTTTCCCTCCTTGCCGGATTCCTCGCATTTCTGCCAAAGAGACTCGTGCATGTCCAGCTTACCCTTTCCAGGAGTCAGGACAATCTTTGCGCGGAGTTTCGAATCCTTAGTCTTCAGAACCTCGCAGAGGACTTGGTCCCCTGGTCGGATCTTAGACCAAGCATCCTCGCTCAGGCTATCGAACTCCTTCATGAGTTCCTGATGAAGCTCCATGATACGCTTTCGGGCCCCATCCAAACCTTCTGCGTGGCATTTCTTTTGGTGCCTCGCCAGATCGCTACGTCGGCTATATTGAACCTCCGTAGTGCACTTCTTGCCCTTCTTACCATAACTCGGATCACAAATGTAAACCGGGTTATGGTGGAAGTGGGCCTCTACCAGATGCCTTTGGAACCGGGCTGGAGTACTCCAGGTCCGGACCGAGACATCACTCGCATCCTGGCAGATAGAGAAGGGACAGGACTTTTGGTCGTCACCGTACCACTTCTCAAGAGCCCAACGCAGCTTTCTCCTCTGGGTATAAGTGTAGTACCCTTCAGTGTGGTTTAGCATAAGCCACATCTTTCGATAGGCTTTGCTTGGATTGGGATCTTCGTCCGAAAGACGCATCCAATCTTCATCATCTGACTCATTATTTTTATTAACTGAGTCCGGGCAGGCATATAGGGTAGAGCCGTCCTTCTTTACTCCATAGGCACAGTCGGAGAAACATGTTGGAATCCGGGTTTTGAATCCGGATTTGGCGTTAGCCCATCGCTCGGCCTCGGTTTGAGTTGATGGAGTGGCCTTCTCATCATACTCAACCGAGGATTCGTGCACCGACTCCTCGTCTGACGACTCAACCTCCATGGCAGTACTACCAGTGGCTGAGGTGCTGGCTTTTGGCTCGGCTCTAGCAGAATCCGGGAGATTCTTGAGCTTCCGAGCAGCGGACCTCCTGTTCTTACTGACCTTCCAGTCTTCCTCCGGTTCCTGGGTTCCGGATGCGCTGGAGGTCGAGGCTTCTACCGGGGTGGTAGTACTGCCGGTGGCTGATGCAGAACCGGCTGTGCTTCGGGTGGCAAGCTTCAGGTCGGGGATAGGAGGTGCGGGTACTTCCGCTGCCCTCTTAGCCTCTTCCTGGGCCTCCTGTTCTGCAGTCATTCGGCGGACGAGAACCGTCCGAAGGGCTGCACCTCGGTTCATGCCGGTTAGTGAATTTTTTTGAACATCCACTAGCTCCTGCTCGGTTATGTAATAACCGTCGTCCCACTGTTCAAAGTTGGCAGCGGCTTCCCGAAACTCCTTGATGGTCCGGTACTGGGGCCGGGTGGCACAAGGACGTGGGTAAGTCTGCCCCTCGGGTTCCGAGACGCAGCCTACCCAATCGATGTTCGTCGCCTTGACGTTCCACAGAGTCTTATCCGGCTTCGGATACGCTCCGAGCTGGAAAGCTCTGTTGGCTTCGTACACTGTTTCGCGAAAAACAGCGTCCACCATCAGTCCCCGTTGGAACCACGGCCAGTCTCGGAGCCATTCGGGAGGCGTCCTGTCCAGCTGTTCGGGAACCATGACGCCCTCGACAGCTATCCTCACCTTCGGGTCCAACCTAACTGGTGTACCGTCAGCATAGGTCACTTGTGCCTGTAGTTCCGAGTGGACGTACAGGTAGCGACCGTCATATTCTACTGGGAACGGGTCAGCCACTGCTGGCTTCCACTGGTCCTTCGGCCCGTCGACCTGTGCGGTCTCGGACCCAGTCGCTGCGGGTTCAACACTCGTAGCCCCTCCGGATCCCTCGGGTGGGAGCGGAGACAACATTTTCTCTGGCTCATTCAGTGAAAATGAGGCCAGCTTCTCCTCGAACGAGCGGTCCGTGGGTTCCTCCACGTCCATCATCTTGCTCTCTTCCTGTGTAACAGGTGACAAAGCTTCCGGAAAAGCTTCTGCGGACGGAGTCAGCTTATCCGGGTCACCGGATAGCTTGGCTGCAGCTACGGATTCCTCAGCCATGACTGGGGAATCACCCACGGGAGTAAACTACTCCTTTTTCCGGCTTTTACGGCGCCGGGGCCGACACAGACGGAGTCTGTCTACCAGGAGACAGACTCTGGAGGAGCAGCGAGGAGGTTGCTAGCTGGTAAAATCCAAGAAGGGAGCGAGCTCGACTGTCTTGAACATTACCGAAAAACAATATGGCGACAGGCCAGCGTTTGTGACGTCATTTCCCCGCGGCTCGCGGGGTCACGAGAGGTCAGCCGAGACTGGACACCGTGACGTCATGCGGAAACGCACATGCTACAAGCGGAACATCAACAAACTGATTGTTTTTAGGTAATTATCGCTCACGCCGATGACTCGTCTGGGGATTTAAGTGGAGATTATGGAAAGCTTAAGCAAATCCACCGGATTATCCGTCCACTACCCATTGGTACATCATGCGGCGGCGACAAATAAGCCTTTCGGGTCAGTTGTCATCCGTTCCTCTAAATGTAAACATTACACCCGTTGTGTATACAGGTTAGGTCACTGCAGTCCTCTGGGCAATTCGAGGGCTGCGACGAACGTATCTCCCCTTCTCGGATAGTTCTTTATCGGACCTGACAGTCTGAAGAGCCTTTTCTAGGTGTTTCTTAGCCTTCGAGACACCTTTCCTCTTCTTTTTGTCTTCACCTGCCGAGACTTTTTTAACTCCCCCACGCTTAATCGGTGTTGGCGTGGGTGCTACTGATTCGGAACACTTTTTAGGCCTACCACGGCCTCGCTTCACTGTAGTGTTCTTTACCTGGTCTATTATGCGATTCTGGTTCAGGATCTTTCCGGAACCTTCACCATACATTTCTGTGGAGGTCTCCCTCCCAGACCATTTCCTTAATCTAGCCACATTTGACTTATAAAGTCGACCAAGGTCAGATTTAATAATTACGGTACAATCACTGATAACTTGTGTTACCGTGAAGGGACCATCCAAATTAGACGCTAATTTTATGTGTCTAAGTGGTTCATGTAATCTGAGAACTCTGTCTCCGGATTGGAATTTCCGATGCTTTAGATCGGTATCATATCCAGCTTTCTGCCATTTGGCACTTTTCTCCAAATCAATTCGGACACACTCATATGCTTTTTTAAATCTGTCTCTTAAACATTCCACAAAAACTACATGGCAAGGTAGTTCCGGGTCCATCCCTACGACTCCAAATACTAAGTCGGCAGGCATTATCAGATCCTCTCCGAATACTAAGAGGTTCGGAGTACAATTTGTACTTGAATGTACCATACTGTTATAAGCATGTGTCACAAAATGACATTGCTCATCCCAGTCGTCCATATGTTCATTGACGAGTGACTTTAGAACTTGGATAAGGGTTCTATTGAACCTTTCTACCAATCCATCGCTTTGTGGCCTATACGGGTTGGTTCTAGTCTTACAAATAGCTAAGTATTCGCACATACCCTGCCAGAGATTTGATTCGAATTCTCTGCCTTGGTCACTGTGTAGCATTAATGGTACACCGAAACTTAGTACCCAGCCTTTTACAAAGGCTTCGGCACAAGTAACTGCTTTGTGGTCTGGTAGTGGGAATACTTTAGTGTATTTTGTGTAAAGAAATCTTCTCATTTCTCGATTTTCCAGAGAGACCTCAGGTCTAACTGGACGTATACCCTTTGGTACTAATTGCAATAGCTGCGCAGTTATCGAGTCAGCTTCCTGGAAACGTCGTATGTGATCCATAGACCAATCCAGTATACTGGCAACTAGGGGTTCGAATGGTCTTCGAATCCCTGCTAACACTGCCCTATGAGCTCCACAATCAGTACAATCCGGATTATCACATTTCCGGATTGGTATTCGAGACCAGGCATCAGCATTTAAATGCTTCACTCCAGGTCTATGCTGAATCTGGTGATGTTCAAGCCCATATTCTGATAGATGGGCTAACCATCGGCCTAACATTCCTTCAGCATCTCGGAAGTTCAGTAACCATCTTAAAGAGGAATGATCCTTACGTAATGTAAAGTTCGTTCCCCATAGAAAATGTTTGAACTTCTTGGTATATACGACTACTGCTAACAACTCTCTTTTGGTTGTGCAGTAATTGCGCTGAGTTTTGCTCAGTGTATTGCTGGCAAAGGCAATTGGTACCTCTCTCCCATTTTGGACTTGCGAGAGAGCTGCACCAATGCTATCATTACTAGCATCAGTATCCAGTATGAAATGATCCGTTTCATTCGGATATTGTAATACCGGACTACTCGTGAACAGGTCTTTTAGCTTTTGAAAAGCAGATTCCTGTTCATGCGTCCAAGGAAATTTTTCCTTGGTACTTCCTGGAGTCCAGTTAGCTATTGCTTGTAATGGATAACTGACTCTAGAATAATTCGGAATAAATTCCCTATAATAGGAACAGAATCCTAAAAAGGACCTCACTTCTTTGGGTGTTTTAGGTCTATTCCAATTCGTAACTGATTCGATTTTCTCCGGATCAGCTTTTATTCCTTCATCACTAATGATGCGGCCCAAATAATTTATGGACTTTCTAAACATGTGGCATTTCTTAGGTTTCAATTTGAGACCATTAGAGATAATACGTTCTAGTACCATTTTTAGGTTATTAGAACACTCTTCGAATGTTTTTCCGAAGACTATGACATCGTCAAGGTATACAAGACATCTTTTCCACAATAAATCACTTAGGATTGTTTCCATCATTGCTTCAAATGTTGCTGGTGCATTGCACAAACCAAACGGCATTACGTTATATTGGAATAGCCCAATATGACTCGAAAATGCAGTTTTCTCCATATCTGAAGGATTCATCCCCACTTGCCAGTAACCTGATTGCAAGTCTAGGGTACAAAACCAACTGTTTCCTCCTAAGGAGTCAATGGTTTCGTCTATTCTCGGTAATGGATACGAATTCTTTTTCGTTACTCCATTCAACTTCCTGTAGTCTATGCAAAAGCGGATAGTACCGTCTTTCTTTGTTACCATACACACAGGACTACTCCATGGACTATTGGAAGGGACTATTACATCCTGTTCCAACATCTTGTTTATTTCCTCTTCAGCTACTCTCTTTTTCGCTAAAGGTATTTTAAAGGGTTCTGCATCTCCAGTATCTATTTTATGTACTACCTTATTTATCGTGCCTAGTTTCTCACCAGGTTTGGCAAAGGCAGTCCTATACTGACAGAGCAAATTATAGAACTCTTTCCGGTGTTCCGGATCTTCTAATGAAGTTTCTTCATACAACTTGAGTAAGCCTTCCGAAATCTCATCATTTCCTGTTACCTTTTGTAAGTTTAACTTACTATCCGTTACAGTTTCCGAAAGGGTCACGTTTCCAAAAACTTGTCCCTTTTTCAAGTAGATAGTACTGTTTCCAGTATTGGAGACAGGTACTACCGACCAGGACGCATTTGCTACAATAGTGTCTGCAGATATTAATCCGATACTTGACAGAGTAGCTGACCAATAGTCACGGATCATCGTCAAATGGCTGGTCAGAGGGGTCCAAAAAAAATTTTGCAGTATGGTAAATTCCTTTAGTGTACATAATGTATATATGTTGGGCTACAATGCCCATATATGAGGGAAGGTTAAATATATTTCATAGGATGCCCACAGTACAATGCCTTATTACATGGTCGTAGATGTGTCCATGCACTATATATTCAATGCCATAGCTCAGAGTTGGAATCAGGCAGAATATCCTCACTAAAATGCAAAGTTCCTCTCATATCAAGGAACAACTAACATATAAAGGTTTTACTTAAATACAAAATCAGCTTGCTGTATGACTACATGTATGGTCGTAGACGTGTCCCTGGTCGTAGACGTGTCCTTGTTTTTGTATTCAGTGTCATAGCTCAGAGTTGCTTTAAGACAGAATAATCTCATTAACACTCAATGTTGCTTTCATATCAAGGTATAATTCACACATAACAAGGACAGTCAAGTATCAAGCATCTTGCAATATAACTGTAGACATGTCCATGGTCGTAGACGTGTCCTCGGTCGTAGACGCGTCCTCGTCAGTACTTTTGTTATGATATCTCTGGTTCTATGTGGAATCTATTAACCAAACTTACAGGGCTTTTTGCTGTCATATGAAGGTATAAGGCCCACATAATAAGGATAGTTAAATATCAAACCCCTAGCAGCTATGAGTACATGTATGGTCGTAGACGTGTCCGTGCGCAAACTACCCCAAAACCATATCATAGCCTGTGGAACATACAGTTGTACAGGCAAGTTCATTTTTTTTTGTGGCCTACATAGGTACATGTAAGGTATCTACCTGGTATATTTCATTAGTCCATCCACTATGTCTTTCATGGTGCAAAACAACCTGAAAAAGGTCGTAGACGTGTCCTCACGACGATTACACCAAAGGTTTTATGTACCCAGTCACCACAAAAGATAATGCATGGATCCCCAACTGTTACAAAAAAATTCTCTACCCTAGGGGGGTATCCCAAATGAAGTAGATAAGGTTTTGCCTCTTTATTTTTTTTTTGGTAGCTAAAGAAAAAAATTAGTTCCTTGTTTTTACCCTAAAAAAACACCCTTTCTGGTTGTTCTGACCCCTATGGCTCACTGAATATGCTTCACAGATAGGTAAAACCATGGTTCCCCTTCAAGCTCTAAGCCTTGGGGACCAGAATGCATGAAAAACACAACTACATCTCTTATTTTGAAGAATTTATTGACAGGGAGGCAAAGGCAACCTATTTGACGACGATCTGTGACTATTGGTCAGCTACATCCGGTTCTATCACTGCAGGCTTATTGCGCATTGCAGGATCACTTCTTACTAGCACATCACAGGCTACTCCCGGAGGGATCCGCACAGTGTGTGCCACACTAGCCATACTGCTCACTTGTCTCAGTACACATCTAACCTTTACAGGATACGGGTATTTCACACTCAACACTCCTGATTGGGGTTCCAACACAACTCCATACAGAGATGCGAAATCCAACCCGAGTATCCCCTCATCTGCTATATCCGCAACGGTGGCGCTCATGACATAGTCATGTACTCCATCCAACTGTAGCTTCACACAAGTTCTACCATACATCTGCAAGGTACTGCCATCGGCCGTCTGAGCACTTCCTCCCGATTTGAGAGTATCATGTTCATCCGGTATAAGATCATAGAACCTCTTGGAGATACAGGAGTGGCTAGCTCCCGTATCCATAAGAAATTCGGCAGATCTTCCGTTAACAGTAAGGCAAACATACCACCGCCTTCCGTTTAGAACAGAGGGCATATCCGTGAGGATCGGAACGTCATTGTTCACACCAGGAGTCGATCCACATCCTTTCAGGTATTCCAGACAAGGATGACCCGAGGGCAGGTGGGCACTACCAACCCTGGCTAGCTCATAGCCGCCTGCCTCATTACTGATATTGGGTTTCCCCTGTGCTCCCATGGCACCTGTTATATCAGCTTCCCTAATCTTCCGGGTGTCTACAACCACCTCGGTGCTAGGCGAGTTTGCTACTACATGCGAACTATCATCAAGGATGGTGATATCATGGCAAGATTTGTCACTGGGATCCCCTTCTTTGCCCGTCGGGAGACCCCTCCTTAGTTTTCCTCTGTACTTATTCCAGAGACACCTTCCTGTCTACGAGGGACAGGTTTCTCAGCCATACATTCGGGAGCATAGTGCCCCAGTTTCTGGCATCTGAAACATCTCCTTTGAGATTTATCAACTCTCGGTCTCTTTAGAGCTTCTGTTAATCCGGCTATTAATGTTTCCATCATATTAGTAGGAGCAACAGTGGCTGCCACAGTTGGCTTCGCCGTAGAGGTTACATTGCCAGATTGAGTTGGTCCGGAAGCTGTTTTACCAGCAACGGATCCTCCCCTCCCTCTCGAATGTACCTTCCTATACCGCTTCTGTCGGTAATACTTTCCAGCTACCTTGGACTGATCCAATATATTCTCCGTTTTCATCGGAGACATATTCATCCTCCTCATCAGCCTCATACGAATCGACCGGGGCTAATTGGGAAGTTTCATATATCGGAGCAGGTGTACTTTCCTATTGAAACGGAGCTGCTCTTACCGGGTTAGGTCCTAGACCTACCAAACGTTTTTTCATGTCATGTCCATCAATTGATATGAACAGGTCACTGAAGGAAGTGTCATCCTTCCAAGAATCCCAAACTACTTGTTTGTGATCTGGATCCCGCAATCCATTGTAGAATTGTATAAACAACTCTTGTAGATAACAGTCATCGTCATGAGCCCAATTCGGACGCGCTTTTGATAGCAAGTCCTGTAGCTCCAAACCAAAGACCTTGTGAGATTCTTTAGGTTTCTGTGTCCTTTTCTTGAAGCTTACCCATGGATCTTCTCTAACGATTGATCCAAATAGGTATGCGGCACATTCGACCAATTGATCATAGGTGCCGTATAATCCGTAGGCTGCTCTCCATTGGTTGAGGGCTACTTTTCCACCTTTATTCAACCAACAGATCAAATACGGCAGAGCTTCTTCTTTTGTCCAGCCACTACAATTGATTTCGTCGACAAAAGCTTGGTACCTATCCTTCCATGGATCATTAGAATCATATGGAGGGGGTATCCGTGCCTGTCTACGTGCCGGATTATTACATCCGGGTAGTCTATCTGCTTCTCGCATGCTCCAGTTCATGACTTCCATGCCATCTGCTCCCTTTCGGTAGCAGTCAATGCCAAGGTTTTGGATACATTGGCTTCTATCAAAGATGGTTTGCATCCCTGCAGGCATGGAAGTTCTTCTGTTTCGCTTCCTGCCATCTCCTCCTGATCCTGATCCTCCGGATCCGGATCCTCCTGGGCCGCCTGGAGGGTTCCCTCCTGGTGAACCATTGTTAGGATAGTGTCCGGATGAACCGCTAGGGCATCCACCACTGTAACCGGCATTTCCTGCTGTTCCAGAAGACGCATACCTAGGGTAAGAATTATTTTGATTCCATCCTTGGTTATAGTTATTACCATTTTGGTAATTACTACTTCCTGATGGATTATAATTATATCTATATCCATAGGAAGATGTTCTTGGTTGGTACGTACCGCCATTAACATTGTTTTGTGGCGGGTTTGGTCTTGGAAAACGTCCATCATTAGGGCCATTACCTTGACCCGGAGGTGGGTTCGGTAATCTTGGACCTGCTGGTGTACTGTGGCCGGGTTGGGAGAAATATGAAGGTGGTGTTAACATATGTCTCGGTGGTCCCGGTACTCTCGGTTGTGCTACAGGTGTATTATTGTCAGCTCCAGTAGCACTATTGTGAGTCGCTTTAATTTTATGACTCAAATCTGGTATTGGTGGTGCCGGACCTATTGTATCCAGCACTGGAGTTGCTGGTGTAGGTGCGGTTCCATTATCTGCGGTATTATCCGGCTTCTTATAGATTCCGGATACTACATTCTTATCAGCCCCGTCATCAACGAATGGGTTGTATCTAGTTGGAGTTGCATCCTTGGATGTTTTTTCCCAACATTGTAGACACCACAGCTGGATCTTTATCACCTATAGTCAACTGGGCGGCTTCTACATATTTGTCTAAGGTTATTGCAGTAGTCTGCAATTCCTGAAGCTCATTCGTGAGTTTCTGTCTATCTTCCTCCAGTTGTTTATTGTAAGCTATAATGCCTACCCGGATGGTTTCATTGTCTTCAGCTTGTTTACTACACTGAATTTTCAATTTCTCTAACTCGCTCTGATAATGGCATATTTCGGATTCGAATTTTGCCTTATCGAGACTTAATTGATCGTTCGTATCTATGTATGTTTGGATACGAATGTGTCTATTGTCATATTCTTTATTGAATGACTTTCTCATCTCCTGAAGTTTTAGTTCTTCATTTTCGAGTTCCTTCATGTACTCACTCCTTCTGGCTTCGAATTCATTTCACATGCCAGTCATGTCTTCTTCCAGCTGAAGTTTTTCATGGAATACTTCATCTTTAGCTTTGACCAAGGTATTTAGATTCTCGTTCAAAGTTACATAAGTTTCATTTAACAACAGGACATCCGGTCGTTTAAATTCCTCACCTTCCGGTACCGCATAGGTTAAGTCGCCATCTATAGCTCTGTAGTCTAATATTGGTAGTCCGGGTCTGGGTAATCTATAAGGTAGTTCTCCGAATGTTACCCTTTTTGGCATCGGTGCCGGATGTTCTGGATTAGTACTACCACCAACTTCGAACATCGAATTAGTTAACTCGTCAACAAGTGATTGTTGGCCTATTAAGTTACCCTGTCTCTGTATAGACTGTTCACGTCGTACAGAGTCTGGTAGATTTTCCTCACTATCATTATAGTGGGGTTCGGGATCTCTCCAAGATGCAGATTCCACATCTTGGGAGTTTGAATGGGTTTGGAGCACTAATGATCCATTTCCATTCTCCTGGGCAACTAATTGCCCTGCTGGGTTAGCTTCTGCGAGGCTATCTAACCCATGTACTAGCTGTTCGGACGTTATAACGTCCGGGCTATACACCAGAATTAACTGGTCACGGCACCAGTGTAAGGGGTTGTGGCCTTACGGACCTGGGGGTTCGGGTCTTACGATTCGGAAAGAAAGAGTAAGACAGTATTTCAAGTGTATGCCAACGGTTAGATTTATTACTTAATGCACACTCACGGCTGCCGGATAGTATAGAAGAGGCAGCTAATAATGGTTAATAGTGATCTACATTCTGCGGAGGCCAGAAGGGCCTCTGACGTAGCGGCTGAGCCCTGGGCTTTATATAAGGACCCAGGTGTTCGTCGTCAGATGTCCCCACAGACCCGGATCGGTGCTGCCACCTATCCGGAACCTGAGGAACGTCCGACGACTCGACTCACCCGCCATGTCAGACGCTACCCAACTCTATGGTTAAACAATGCGTACCTCTACAGTAGGTTTAAATGAAAAGAACCTAAATGAACTCACTAGACAGATTGCTAATAAGCCATTGAGTGAAAACAAATATGAGAAAGTTTCTTACAGTCAAGTCTTGTCTGACATGAGCACAGTCAGACATGCCAAGAGTTCACCTGACAGAAATGTTGTCATCTACGGCCTAATGTCCAAGCAGGATGAAAAACTTCTCCCAATAGTGTAAAATCTGCTGAAAAAATTGGAGATCAGGTGTAATGATGGGGACTTTGTTGAGATAGTCAGAAGAAAAAGCCAATCCCAATCAATCAGGGTGAACAACCTCCAAAAGAAAAGGTGCCACTGATGGTATGTTGCAGCAATGCTGCAATAAGATCTGCTATACTGTCCAAAAGCTGGCAGCTAAATGAGGTAGGGAAACAGTAAGGAACCAAAATTGGTTTTGCCTTGGATGAATGTAAAGAAATGCGGGAGTCAAAGAAACATGGTAGAGCTCTTGTAGCTGCTGCTAAGAAAAAAGGTCTTGGAAAAAGATGGCATCAAAATTGATGGGAAAGTATATAGTTTCACGGCTCTATCATCTGTGCCAGAGGAACATAAAGTTGACCACCCCCCTTATGAGCCACCGTCTACTGGGGGGGGGGGTGACCAAACAGAAAACTAGAAGAAACAATGAGAAAACTCGTATTATCGAAACCAAAATGGGAATTGTGTATCAGGGTAAAAATGCATGTTTATCTAATAGGTACCCCTGCAAGATAGATTTTGTTTATAAGAATGTGTCCTACACATACAACAGTGTAGAGCAAGGGTACTTCCATGTGAGGCTACTAGAATTGGGTCACCCTGCTGCGGCATGAGAAATACTCACAATGTCTGACCCTAGACAGATAAAACTTGCAGGAGATGTGAAAAAGATTCCCACCAATCACCCATTTTTGCAATATGAACCAGCCCTCATGGAAGATCTAATAAAAGCCAAATATGGCCAAAATGTTGCAGAACGTAAGCTTCTATTGGCCACTGGTTTGAGGCCATCAGTGGAGGGAACTGGGTCAGAAAAGTGGGCTTCAGGTTGGCCATGGACGGTGGTGGGGAATGCTAAATATGACTCTGAAAATGCCTTCCCAGGCAAGAACTTGCATGGGAAAATAACCATGAAAGTTAGGGATTTCTATAGCAG
Organism: Acholoe squamosa; assembly: GCA_949317995.1. NCBI lineage: Eukaryota > Metazoa > Annelida > Polychaeta > Phyllodocida > Polynoidae > Acholoe > Acholoe squamosa. The sequence continues at coordinate 20,663,715 of OX439045.1, read as the reverse complement.
TGGCTGATAAGTTTATCTGACTTTGATGTTTTCCTTCCAGGAGCACTGTAGTTACAAAGTAGGTGAGATTGCTTGTCTGATCTTAATGTTCTCTTTTCAGGAGTACCATAGTTAGGAGGTGTGTGTTAACTCTAGTGTGACTGATACAGAATTGACACTATAGTGTCAATACTGTATAATACTCACATAGAAAATCTAAAACTATGGCTGCACTTGTCTCAGGGGATTCTCGAGCAGAAGGGATGGAAGAACTTATTGAAAGTGCTCTCAATGTTGATGTTAATTATGAAGTTGGCGAATGTGCAAAAAAATCTGGGTCCATAGCTACCATTGAAAAAGAGGTCATAAAAAGGCTAATAACTGAAGCCTTGGTAATACTTGGTAATACTGATAGCTGGAGCCTGCGATGTCACAGCAAAACGATATATCAATGGTAAGCATGACATCTATTTTCCTCATGCAGATGCTGCGACATGTCGTGCGGTGGTAGTTGTGCATCTAAGCAAAATGCTATACAAACTCAACAAACTCCACCCGGAAACCAAATTTGTGGTCTGCACTATCTTTGGCATGAATCTTCAAAAGTTCAATCGTAAGGGTTACCCTGATCCCAACCAAGCAGCCTTGAATCGTAGCATTAAGTTGCTCAAGGGGGACATCCAATACCTTAACAAAATTCATGATCTGCCTATGCCCAAGTTACATACGGTTTTCCATAAAAATCGCTGGAACAGAGGCAAAAAGGGAAGAAAAGTGGGGTCTACACCAAAGTTCACGTGCCAGTATGTACCGCAAAAAATATGTGATGGCATGCATGCTACTGACAATGTCAAACAGATCTTGGCTGCTAGAATTGCAAGTGTTATCAAACAAGTGTTACCGCCCCCCACTAACTCAGCTGAGCATAAGTTGATTGAGATCCACGATCAACTTGTTGATGAGGATGATGGCATTGGTGGGCCAGAAGATGATGAGTATGAGTGGGACGAGGTAACTGACCAGATAAATAAGATATGCCTGCATGACAAGAATGAATTGTCCTAAACGAATTGACCTACCTGTTATCATACTATCATGATAGACTGCTCTTTGACATGCCTTGACATGAAACAACATGTAGTGTGAGTAACGGATAAAGCCTTGTTAGACTGACCTTGAGATATGCGCATATACTTGATATAGACATGGAACTAAAGCTTGCAATACTGGGAGTGATTCGTTAGGATTACACCTAGTGCTAATACCAACTATGCGCATATAATTGATAGAGACAAGGAATTGATGGTGGCAAAAATAGGAGTAATTTTTTGTTTGGATTAAGTCTGGTGTTAATACCTATACTGAAATGCGAGATAATAACACTGACATATTGGTTTTTGTTACAAAGTGGGCATGCTTAATATGTTGTGCATTGGTTACGGTACTAGATGATTTTGAGTCTTTGAGTTTTTCAGTTTTTGATAATGATAAAGGTATACTTAGGACGACATTCTACAACTTACAAACACTGTAACAGAATACTCCAGTCACTAATTAATTGATAGTAATGCGATATTAAATATGCTTATATGAATCCTGTTGTTTTATTATAAAGTGTGACACCGGTTAAGGTTGAATATGACCTGTGGGCACTGTGATATGTAACTGTTGGGAATCGCATAGATACTATCTTTATTATCATTATTTATATTATTGCATGAATAAGTATGATTTGATAAATGAGGGCAAGTGGGTATCAGTATTGTACATGTTATAGGGATGCTGTACATACAAACTTTTAAGGTCTCACGGGAGTGAGTCGCTTGGATCAAACCTGTGGAAGTGTGTGACAAAATTTCTGATTGTTTATTTTATCTAATTGTGATTAATTTGTATTTATGGTATCGAACAATCGTCATACCCTGTTCGGGGTATTGGTACTTAGGGCCTCCCACCTGTGTGACCCAGTGTCCTACCTGTCACCTCACTCTCCACTCACCTGCACAGGCAGGCCCACACAGTCATTCAGTCAGCTCATCGGTCAGAGACAGTTCAGTTCAGTTCTGTATATTTTCTTCCCCACATTGGAGATTTTCTAAATTCTGCCAATTGGAACCATGGTGGTATGCAATTCATGTACCCACGAATACCATGGTAATAAGAAGGCATGTCCGGAGTGTACATGCCCGAATCCACGATGGAAGTCGGGGGACCAAATGGTGGGACACGAGGCTGAGGGCACAGCCGGGGCCACGGACGGGGCCACCGGGACTACAGACCGGACAGCCGGGACTACAGACCGGACAGCCAGGGAGAACGACCGGGAGGAGGGGCCTCTATCCGAAGGTGAATTTCTTGGACCAGACAGTGATTTATTGCATCGGGTTGAGTGTGAAAGGGCCAGAAAGGCAAAAATTGAAAAACTTTCTAAAAGAAAAGAGTTGGAATTAGAATTAGCCAGCCTGCGGGCCGACAATAACAGGTCTATTCGCCAATTGAACGATGGTGTACGTGCATGGCAAGGTGCCATGGGTGCATTCGACCCCCAACATTTTTCCTTTACCGGTGGTCTCTGAGCTGGAGACAGTAGGCTATAAAAAAAGGGAACCAAACATCCAAGTCTCTCTGACCGGCCAATCACAATCCAGTTCAAACCTTCTGAAATGGCTGCCCTGGACTTCTGGAAATATTTTAGGGCCTAATTCTAGTGATATTGGACCCTCTGCAGGCCAATCCGGCCTTGAAACCAGCTCAGGTATGTTTGATTTACCCAACCTGTGTAAAAAATTGCCTCCAGAAGACCGGAATACCCAAATTAACAAGTCGCTCACCCGTGAAAACAAGCCCTCTTCCCGGTACAATCAACCGCAACCTTACGGGAAACAACCGGTCCCACCACAGGACTTGAGGGAGGTAGCAGGGCGTACTATTCTAACTGTCAGTGCACCTTCAGGTTCTGTGCAACAACCCTTTTAAGACATTTCTTACTCTGCTTACTTGAAGTGGGTTCAACAACAACAACAATCATACGGGACCCAGGGGGGACTGTTACCTGACCTGCCTCCTGTAGCAACCCAGTTACCTTCCCAGCAACAACAGTCAGTTCAACCCCCTGCAGGGGGGGGCACATCCCTTACATCATGTCATCACAGCCCAGCAGCAGCAACTTCAGGCTATGCAGCAACAGCTGCAACAACTACAGCTTCAATATCAGACCCGTCCCACAGGCAATATCGGTGCTACCAATCAGCACCCCCAGGGAAACCCGGCCCCTCTGTTCTCTACGGAAGTAAGATCGCTATACCTACAAACCCTTCAATCAGGCTTGTCATCGGCAGGCCTGACAGCGTCATCACTAGATCTTATCAACGGAAACCTGAACAGTTTATTCTCAAATCAGGGGGGTGTTTCAGGTATTGATGACCCATTTCTTAAAAATATGAATCTGTTTTCGGAAGCTAGTAAACGTAAACGCTCTACATACTGGCTGTGTCCAGATTTTCATATTGAATCAGATAAAAAGTATGAAGATATGTCTGTTACGGAATTATTGTACGGCATGCAGGGGGTCTACGAGGTCCTTATTCAAAAGAATTTGCCTGAGCTTCCAGCATAAGCTTATCTCGAGCACACAAGATTTGTGATCTTTTTCCGTCCACCTTTGATGACATTTGTTGTTGTGTTGATTTAAATGAATTTCCTCATATGTACACAGACTATGCTCCATTATGGGACATTTATTCACCTCATTTTCTATGTGGGGTCAGATCTCAAATGAACTTAGCAGGCTGGAGGAACATGCTTTCAGGGGGCCTTAGTCAAGTATACGGCCCACTTCCTCCTAGACGGTATCTGCCACGGGTTTAAGCTAACGGACCCAGGCACGCATATAGAAGGTTACTGGTGCAAAAACTACAACTCAGCCACCGTTTCAGCCTACCAGGATATTAGTGAGATCATCTCTGAGGAGTTGGCCTCGGGTAAACTAACGGAAGTGAGTGTCCAGCCTCAGTGCATTCACACTTTGGGCGCAGTTAAAAAACCCTCAGGAGGCACCAGGCCAATAACCGACGCTAGCCATCCCAACTCGTGCTCAATTAACTGCCACATGAGTCAAACTTTCAGGTCATTTAGTTACAAGTCGGTAGATACTGTATCGGACCATCTAAAGCCCAGCTCGTATATGGCAGTGACTGACGTAACGGCAGCTTACCGCTCAATCATGGTCCGGGAGTGCGACAGAGCTAGGCAGGGCCTGTCTTGGTAGTCTAGATTTATTCAGGACAACTTCTTATCTTTCGGTACCCGCGTTGCACCCTACATGTTCAGCAGTATTACAGACTCGGTAGCCCCTTACCTTATGGCACACGGTATTTTCTGTGTCAACTATCTAGACGACATGTTGGTTATGGTGGATAGCTTTGAAGCCTGTCAGGAAGCAGAGCTCTTCCTCCACAAAACATTGTGCTCCTTAGGTTTCTACATTACCTACAATAACGTGCGCTCCCCCAGTCAGATTCAGACTTATCTGGGAGTGGAAATTGATTCGGTAAATATGTGTAGGGGTATGGTATTTTACACTTTAACGTTCATGCACCCGTGAGACTCAGACCTAGGTCCTTCGGGTGTGGTGGGGGAATCCGGATGGCAGGTGGCAGCACCTGCCTCTGGGTTCGTATCCACTACACCAGGGGGCCTACCACTCGTCCGCCACACGTCACGTGGCCGGTCTGAGTTTCGCGGGCTTTTCCCCTATATAAGGCTGGTCCTAGCCCTAGGTTCCTCAGTAGTGGTTTACCCACTGCTCAACCAGGTTGTTACCCGAAAGGGTAACCGAATGCACTAGCAGCATGTAGTCCTCTGAGGCTGTGATCGTATGTAACGCAAGCTCTGAAATAAAAGCTCGGTTGCCTACCCGGAAACTTTTCTCTCTCTTCGTTATGATTTAATCTAACTTAACGAGACGAACCACTACACTGGTGCCGTGACCAGTTGGTCTTCGGGTAAGCGCAGTCAGAAATGACTGAGCTGAGCCCAGTTAGGGGAAATGGCTCAAATCGTGAGCTAGACTCCCCGATGGAGGATGGTGAAATCAAGTCACCACCCCAAGGTACGGAGTGGAGGGATCCACTAGAACACTACCCTGATGGGTTAGAAGATGTAAGAAGAAACTTACATCATGAACTGGATGAATTTGGAGACTCCTTATTCATGCCAGGAGGTACTTCGAAACCTGCACCAATGCATAAAAGTACTGCTCAATTTGGTAAATTACCATTTGAGGTACCAAAGCCTAGTGCAGGTATGTTTGAAACTCCATACAGTTCTCGAATTAAACACCAAAAATGTGGATTCGAAAAGAACAAAATGGACGAGCTTGAAGACATGAGAGCTGAATACGAGAAGATCCAGAAGGATCTTATTACACTGACCGGAACCCGAGACAAGATTCTGACTGAAAACAAACAGTTGATATCGGAACGTCTCGATTACGATCAGAGTTGTAGACGCCAACAACAATTGTTGTTGGATCAGATGGAGAAAGAAAAGCAAGATTTTCAACTCCAGCACGAACAGTATCGTGATGCACTATATACGGCGGATCTGGAATACAGAGCCTCGTATGATGAGTTGAATAGAACTAAACAAGAGTTAAATTCAACTCAATCGGCCTACGGCAAGTATCAAGAAGAGCTGAAGAAAATAGAATCAGCCTTCAAAGATGCTCGGGAAACGTACCAAAAACAGACCGATGAGCATGAAAAACTCAAAGATCAATTGATACGCGAATCCACAGATTTGGCTGTTAAACAGACTAAAATGATGGATGATTATTCCGAACTGGAGGCTAAAGCTATCCAGATGTCAAAGTATCTAGAAGATACTGGTCGTGCAGTAGGCACTCTTGAATCAGACTTCACTGTTTCAGGAATTGCCCTAAACACGACAAGTAACCAGATGTTCTCTTTGAGGGGCAATGACGGGGTAACAGAGACAACTGTACCTCGTTATGAAGGAGTAAAGAGTCATCAGGTTAGATTTACAGATAATACCTCTATACCTCTTGGTCTAGGTACGGGAAATAAAGGGGATAATTCTGCGAGTGGAGCTAAACAAAGCCGCTCGGCAGGAAGCTCCACCTTTGACGGCGGATGGCCACAACAGTCACCTTTAGGGGGACCAAATGGCCCGTATGCCCAGTATGGATGGAATCAGTCCCAAACAGGAACGAATCCGTCCAATGGTAACACCCGGAACACGTCCGGAGGAACAACCGGACGAGCACCCGGAGGTTCCAGTACAGCTGGGGGGCAATCCGGATGTGATCAAGGATCCGGACCCTCAAGCGATCGTTCCAGGAGCAGACCCTCTGCCAGTGGGACTGGTTTCAATAATGGAAATCAGTCGTATGGAACAGGAGGAAACACTAATCCCAATAGTGGTTTCTTTAGCTTTGGTGGAAATACACAACCCACCAATGGTCCAGGGCCGGCTCCCCAAACCAGTGGATACACCTTTTCACAGGTGCCTCCATACGGAGCAGGGGGATCAGGAGGTGGAGGAGGACCACCATCCGGAGGCTTTGGAAGTACTTATGGTACGAATCCTCCAAGGAAAAAGAGACTCAGTCGCCGAGTATCTCTTTCTCCAGGGTTACAAGCGCTGCATGATTCTAATGCAGCGATTGCTAACTTAGGTGTTGATTGTTACAATCAAGGTCTGGACGATACGGAGATCATGGAATGGAGTAAGGGTTTAACCCTTACTGGATCCACGAATCCGGCTCGTAGAGTAGCTAAGATACCTACCCCCTTTAATGCCAAGAACCCTTGGAAGGAGGAGTATCAAGGCTGCGCGGATGTCTTTAACTGCAATGGATGGGGTAAAGCGGAAGCTCTGCCTTATTTAGTATGCTGGTTAAAGGAAGGCGACGGAAAAGGAGCCGTGGAACAATGGAGAGATTCTCAAATAACAGGACTCTCAGCCCATATGAAGTATGATGAACTCATAGAGATTGCTTCATATTTATATGGGAATATAGTTGGAGAAGACCCTTGGCTGACGTTCACTAAAAGAACACAGAAGCCCAAGGAGTCTGCCAAAGTGTTCGGCTTAGAATGTCAACGACTGTTGCATAAAGCCAGACCTCAATGGAGACTAGATGATGAATGCTTCCTAGATGAGATGTTTAAACAATTCATTGAAGGATTGCGGAATCAAGAACACAGGACAGTAGCCTGTGAAGCTTGGAAGAATGATGCCTCTTTGACAGATTTGTTCCAGTCCCTAGATCATTATGATCGAAAGGCCCGTATCTTTGCCGGGAAGGTACCCCAACGGATGTCAGCAATGATAATCCCGGAGGGAATACCCGAAACCGATTCATCCGAATCAGGGGAACCTGACGAAGATGAAAACGTTGGGGCCATTGGCCAAGGGAACCCCCGGTACAACCGGAACTGGGGAAAGAAACCGGGTTACGTCAAGGAGAAAGTGATCACTTCTAAACCTCCTGTGACTCAACCCGATACCAAACCCACGACGGGTCCTTCTTTATCAGAGGACCTGGTTAACAATTTGGTAAAGAAGATTACTGAAAATCTTAGGAGGCCTAAGCCTGATAGGACTGTTGTGACATGCTTCCGATGTCAGGAAACTGGGCATTATGCTGCCGAGTGTGAGGCAGATAAGCCAGTTTATAGAAACACTCGTTACCGGAGCAATCCGGGTAAGGAGGACTCAGTGAAGAAGGAAAACTGAGAGGGGGTGTCCACAATGGCAACCGGATTACCCCCAGAGTGAGTGATTGCCATGACTGCCAGCCTATCGCAGCTTGCGGTACTGGCAAGAATCCTCTAGCGATTTCGCCCAGCAGTGAAGCTAAGGAGCCTGATCAGTTCCTTACTCATGAGGCTGGGGAGACTGATAGTACACCAGGTGTCAAGAACCGGCAGAAGAACACAGAGGGGAAACCCGATATCAGTCCAGAGGGAGCGGCCAATGAGTTGGCCAGGGTGGGGTGTGCCCAGTTCCCCCCGGGTCATCCTTGTCTCGAATTCTTAAAGGGATGTGGATTTGACCTCGGCGCTAAGACGGAACTTGCTAAGTATGCAAGTAGTCCTACCTACTTGAAAGGTAGGAGGTGGTACGCAGTTGTATCTGTGAGTGGTAGATCCGCTGAGTTTCTTGTCGATACGGGTGCTAGCCACTCCTGTATTGCTAAGAGATTCTACGATCTTTTGCCTACGAATCATGAAACTTTCACAACGGAAGGAAATGCTCGTACGGCCGACGGTAGCATGATACAAACGTTCGGTAGAACATGTATGAGGTTCAGTCTACAGGAAGATAAGGACTTCATCCTTACCCCTACTGTGGCGAACATCGCGGATGATGGTATACTCGGTCTGGATTTTGCTGCATTATATGGAGCAAGGTTAGATTCCCAGAGGGGAATATTGGAAGTGAGAGACCCGTACCATCTCGAAGTACAATGTGTACTTAGGCAAGTAAGCAGTGTAGCCAGTGTAGCCCAGACTGTTAAGATACCACCAGGCACAGCCTGTGATGTCTTATGTCGAGCGGACAGACAGTTTTCAGGAAAAACTGGAGTTGTAGAGCCAGACATGGCCATGTTGTCAAGTATCGGATTGGAATCCGCTGATGTTCTAGTAGCTAACGCTGCTTGGACGGTGGTTCCTATATCCAATACCGGTAACAAGACTGTCTATGTACAGAAGGATACGATCCTTGGATCGGTTGTCTTATCCGAATTGATAGAAGACTGTAAACATGTTTCGGCACCCGGAGCCCCTTCCTCACCCGAAAGGAGCCCGGAACTAGACACTCTAGTAGCCGAAAGCCATGTAGAAAGTGATGAACAACGTGAAGCTCTAACTGACTTGTTGTACAAGTACCGTAAAGCTTTTGCAGCACCGAGTGAACAATTGGGGCGTACCGATAAAGTACTGCATACGATTGACACTGGTGAGAATGAACCTTTTAAGATTCCTTATAGAAGACTCCCACTAGCCAAAAAAAAGGTAGCTGAGGAGGAGATAGCTAAAATGCTTGAACAGGATGTAATAATTCCATCAACCAGTCCTTGGTCTAGCCCTGTGTGCATGGTGACCAAGAAAGATGGTAGCATCCGTTTCTGCATAGATTACCGGAAATTGAATGGTATGACCAAGAAGAATTCATATCCCTTACCACGGATCGATGAGACTATAGACTCCCTTGGAGGTAAGCAATGGTATTGCTCTCTAGACTTACAATCCGGGTACTGGCAAGTGGGTATGCATCCGAAAGATATGGAGAAGACGGCCTTTTCCAGTCATATTGGATTATTCCAGTATAATGTGATGCCGTTTGGATTGTGCAATGCACCGGCGACATTTGAAGCCATGATGGAAACTTTATTAAGTGACCTTTTATGGAAGAAATGTCTCGTCTATCTAGACGATGTGATTGTCTTTGGAAAGACATACGAAGAATGCTTGGAAAATTTAGGTATGGTCCTGGAAAGGATCATAACTAATGGTTTGAAGCTGAAACCCAAGAAGTGCGATCTTTTCAAAAGATCTATTAATTACTTGGGGCGAATAATCTCGAATGAAGGGATTAAAGCCGATCCGGAGAAACTGGATGCCGTGTCAAATTGGCAAGCACCCACGAATGCGAAAGAAGTTAGGTCCTTCCTCGGATTCTGTTCCTACTACCGGGACTTTATCCCAGGATATTCAAGGGTTGCCTTTCCTATCCAGAGTTTGTCCCACTGGACACCCGGGATCAGAAAGGAACGATTCCCTTGGGGACCCGAGCAAGACGAGGCCTTTATGAAAATAAAGGATTTGTTTGCTATCACACCTGTGTTGAGATACCCCACGGAGAATGATCATTTCATTCTAGATACTGATGCTAGTAATGAAAGCATAGGAGCCGCCCTTTCTCAGGTCCAGGATGGGGTCGAAGTTCCTATAGCCTTCGCTAGTAACACGTTGAGTAAATCTCAAAGAAACTATTGTACCACTAAACGTGAGTTGTTGGCTGTGGTGGTCTATACGAAGAAGTTCAAGCACTTTTTGTGGGGGAGTGATTTCACTCTACGGACTGATCACTCTTCCCTCAGATGGTTATTGAACTTCAAAGATGCAGAGGGGATGATAGGTCGCTGGTTAGCGCACCTATCCGAATTCGGTCTAAATCACAGCCAGATTGAACACCGAGCCGGGGCAAAGCATTTGAATGCAGATGCTTTGTCTAGAATCCCAGTGAGGAAATGTGCAAATGCTGAGTGCACTGATTGTGGAGCACACAATGCTGTGTTGGCAGGGGTTCGAGTTCCATTCGAAACCCATCCGGAACATGTCTTGAATTGGTCCTTGGAGACCATCAGGCAGTTCCAGAAGTCTGATGCAGTCACATCACGTTTGATTAAATTCCTTAATCAGGGTATCTGTCCCCCAAGACCCGTAGTGTCATTGGAGAACAGAGAGATGAGACGATTCTTAGCTCAATGGGCCGAGCTAAAAGTCCGGGATGGTATTCTGTTTCGATGGAAGAACCATTCTAATAGGAACAAAACCTTGCAAGTTGTCATACCTAGTGCTATGCGACGAGATATTATGTATTTCTGTCATGGACATAGAACTAGTGGGCACTTTGGAAAGAAAAGGTCTCTAGAACGTCTGACCAGACGATACTATTGGCCCGGCATGAGTACAGATCTCACCCGATGGGTGGAGACCTGTCCCGAGTGCTGTAAGAACAAACCAGGACCCGGGTTAGGCAAGCTGCCATTATCCCAGGAACTGTTTGGTGTAAGGTTTGCTAGAATAGCTGTTGACATTATTAGTGGGATTCCCCCCACTCCTAGTGGCAACACGTGTATGATGGTCGTGTCTGATTATTATACCAAGTACACCCGAGTGTTCCCTTTACCGGATCATAAGGCTGTTACTTGTGCTATGGCCTTTGTAAAAGGGTGGGTGCTGCACCTAGGTGTCCCACTCATGTTACATAGTGACCAAGGCAGAGAATTTGAGTCTAGTCTGTGGCAGGAGATGTGTAATTGTCTGGCGATCTGCAAGACAAGAACTAATCCCTATAGACCACAGAGCGATGGACAAGTAGAGAGATTCAATAGGACTTTGATCCAAGTATTGAAGTCTCTGGTAAATGAGCAGATGGATGATTGGGATGAACAATGTGAATTCGTGGTACATGCCTATAATGGCACTGTGCATTCGAGCACAAACTGTTCTCCTAATCTCCTCGTTTTTGGAGAGGATTTGATTATGCCAGCCGATTTGGTGTTCGGCGTAATAAGAATGAATCCGGAAGCCCCTTGCCAGGTGATGTTTGTAGAATCCCTACGGGATAATTTCAAACAAGCCTATGAGAGGGTTAGAGACGAGTTGCAGAAAACTGCGCGTTGGCAGAAAGTTGGCTATGACACAGTTCTAAAAGCTAGATTTTTTAATCTAGGGGATAGAGTACTGCGTCTACACCAACCTCTAGCTAACCTGAAATTAGCCAGTAATTGGGATGGACCTTTCACTATAACTCAGGTTATTAGTGATTGCACAGTGATTATTAAATCACAGCTTGGTAAATGTTACAAGTCAAATGTAGCGAGACTACGCCCATGGAGGGGGAGGGATACCTCCACCGAAATGTACGGCGATGGTCTATTGGAAGTAATGGAACAGAGTCGTGTTAAGCAACTCGAAGTGGTACCGACCCGAAAGCGAGGACCCGGGCGGCCACGGAAGGTTGCAGACCCGAAGAGGGTGGTGCCCCCTGTCGTAACATCCGGAAAGCAGGGGAAGATACAAAAAGTCTCGGCAGGCGCAGGTAAAAATAAGAGGAAAGGTCCCTCTAAGGCTAAGAAGACCTTGGAAAAGGCTCTTATGGATACCAGGTCAATAAAAGAGGCCTCAAAACCTCTTAGACGCAGTCCAAGGTTGCTACAGACTGCCGTAACCTAGCCTGTTAACACAACGAGTGTGTTGTCCTGTACTGTGTACTGTTATATGTTGTAACCTAGTTCAATGTATATTTGAGCCGGTCAAGAGTCTCTGGAAAAGGTCCTATGACAATGAACCCATGGTTTTGGACGGATAATCCGGTGGATATGCTTATGCTATCCATAAACTCCAGAATACCTAGCGAATTGTCATAGTCGAACCCTGAGTACGGACGGACGACCGATCGGGTATTGTATTGTTTTTATGTAAGGGCGCGTGACCTAATTAAGGGCACGCGGGAAAGTTGTTGACCCATTTTCGAATGGTCACGTGAGGCGCCGGTTTGATCATGCGCAGCGATTCAAGTTCGAGTATCCCGCCATATTGTCTTATTCCTGCGAAGGAAGAAGACGTGGCCGAGGGTGGTCTTGCTCTTGTTGGAGTCTGATAGCCCGTGACAGCCATATTCCGAGGTGTGCCCTCGTTAAAAGGCACCCGCCTTTCACTGGGTAAGCAGTACTCACTGCTTATCCGGTGGATTGGGATATTTTATCCCCGAACAGCCACTTCTGTCGATGGCAGAAGAGGCCGTCCGTCTTGGCGGCGGTGCCGGTGCCAGCACCCCGCCAGAGTATGGAAGTGGTTCTCCCAAGAGTCCCACTTATACATACGACGATCAGCAATACGATGCTGATTGTGATCAAATGGATCAACAAATGAATGTTGATCAGTACTTCTCTGGAGTAGACGATAGCGACGTAGAATCGTTCTACGACGCATCCGACAACTCCAGACAAGTTAGTCCTGAACGCCGAGGCGTTCAACAACAAATTGATGTAGGTGAGCCTTATGTAGCCCCTCCATCCGAAGGTTTGAGTGGAGAACCGGCAGGAGCCCAGTCTCTTGACAGGGCTCTGATGCCACCTCCCCCTCAACTGCCGCCCCGTCTTGGTGGGAGTACCTCATTCGGTGCTTTGGGACCTGCTTCTCCGGTTGACAGGCCAATGCACCTAGAGCTGCCCTTCCCAGACAGTCCCGAATGGCATGATGTAGCCGGTCCATATGACGGACGGATGTTAGCAATTTCCGAGGAAATGCTGATACCCACCTGTTATGGGACGCCCAGAGAGGTTGACGAGCGTGTTGTCAACGCAATCTGGGAATGTGCTCATCCGCAGTGGGCTAATACCTTTCCGGAGTCCTGGTTGATGGATTACCATCAGATGGCCAAAGGATTGGTAGTCCACTTATGGTTTCGTAAAGCCGTCTGGGACGCAGAAATGGCTTTCCGAAGGAATACCTCTTATAGGCCTTCCTATGTGTCTGACAAAACGGGTTACACCGGTGTCAAGGCAGATGAGGTCTCTAGATACATAGACAGAGACCAGATCCTACTGTTAAGCACAGCGGATGAGTATGAAGCAGCAGGTAACGCTGTTGTGGATTACTGTCCAGGGGTCCCTATTACGTCTCAAACCATTGAGGCAGAAGAGGCCCGTATTGGTGTGTCTCCACTAGACAGACTCGGGGTAATACAAGACCTCGTAGTACGTCTATTGGAGAGACAGTATGCACTGGCGCATCCGGAGTTAGTACCCGGACCCGCACCCGTGCAAGTAACAGCCAAGATGGCCGATCGGATGGACCGTCTCATGTCTCCTGCTGAAGCTCCCACCTTGGGAGGCGCAGCAGTAGTACCTGAGAAGGCCCTACCTGATGCAGATGTTTCCCTTAAAACTGCTCAGTCTACCCCTACGAAGACTGAGCAAGTAAAGGAGAAAGCAGCTGGTGGAAAGGGTAAAACAACCCCCACCAAAGGTAAGGGTAAAGGGAAGCGGTCAGGAACCGAACCCTCTACCAGCACGAGTGTGGACGACAGTACCCGAACCCGTCGGGTGTCTCCACGCTCGGCCAATAAGAAGGGCGCTAAGGCTTCGGATGTCTCCGGCAACGAGACGGACGCATCCGAGCCTGGCACTTCTACTAACGGCAGATCCCGCAGGAGGAATAAGAAGAAGGTTGACCAACGCAAACCTGAACCTATCGAGGTAGACGTTAAAGCTGATAATACAGAAGCTGAACCGGCTGTCCCAACCGTAAAAGTTGAGCTCGGTGTGCCAATCGTCAAGCTACACGACGTAATGGCCGATTTGAGTGGAGACGCTCAAGATGCTGCAGCCCAGGTCCTCGCGGGTCAACAACCCGTTGTGCAACCTGTGGATGTACCATCCGACCCGGAGGGAGAGGAGCCGGTTGACCCAGTTGTGGATGTCACTCCGACTGACGAGCAAGAGGCTGCTATCTGGGCTAACGCCAATAGCAACTTTGCCGACTTCATTCCTCTACACAGGGGACACCTGAAGGGGAGTAAATCCGTATGGAGACTGCCCCCTCGGATCACCTGTGAGAGGCAGGAAGATATGGAGGAGTGGCTTCGCAAGAAGCTCTCTGATAGAAAGCCGGCCAATATGTACTGGATCTATTGGGAATTCGTTAAGAATTCGCCCAATGGTCTGTACAATTATGACCAGAAGGGCAAGCTCAAGTTTGCTCTAGATGAGTACTACGGGGAGGATCGTAAGGATTGTCCCTTCCAACGTTGTACTCAAAGTGAGGGTGAGGTTGAATTCTTCATCGAGAAAGACGCGTTCCTTCGTCATCTCGTGGAGGTTCATATGCACCAGAGGCCGGAATATGTCTGCGACCGAGAGGTTGGCAAGAAATGTGCTAAATGCACAGGATGTGTCACCCCCCGACGCGGAGACATGGTCCGGCACTATGTGACTTCGCATGGAGAGGGCCTGGAGGCAGCCATAGATCGGGTGATGAAAATTCACTCCGAACTCTATGGCAACCTTAGGGGCCTCAATGCAGAGAAGTTGGCTTCCCTCACACCGAGTACGAAGCAGTTTGCGCCTATGGTTCCTGGTACTAACCAGAAACTAAAGGCTCGGTTTGCCCAGACTCCCGGGTCCGGCAAACTAGAGTACGCTCAGGAGGAGTACGATCTGTTAAACGAATGGAGAAGCAACAAGGCCCGCCGTCGTGGTGGGGCTTATGTAACTCCATCCGGAGAACAGGTCCGAAGCCGCAGGGATTACCGCCAGGGACCCTCTGTAGCAGATAGGAAGAGACATGCGTCTGAATCTCCAAGCCGAGCCAGGTCACCACTGGAGGCGCTGGAGAGACAGACAAATGGGGGAAGGAAGAAGCCACATCTTCCATCTCCTACTGGAACTCCTTCCCATTATGGGCGAGCACCAACTCCACGAGGTGCACAGAACCCGACATTCTTTGGTGTCAGTGGACCGAGTGGCCAGTCCGCCCGGAAACACGCGCCTTTGAATGTCAAAGACCCGAAGCAGTACCCTGCTATAGGCCCACCCGGACCAGAGATGCAAATCTTTGATCAGTACGGGAGGGTCAAGCAGGAACTGCCGACAGTAGGAGGTCAAGCTCCCCGACCTACAATGAGTGCTGTGGTGAGACAACGTCCACCCGCACCATTGTTGACGGCCAAAGACCTTAGAAGGGAATTGTCACGGTTGCCCCTGGTTCAGGGATTACCAACTCAAGGCCCTTCTTCGACCACTGCTAGTGCGGTTACTACTGCGGTTGCTTCTTCGCACACGCAGGTAGCTGTCACTGCGAGTGGGTCTGGAGCACAGCCGAAGCCTCAGGGTCAGGTACCCCCACCTGGTGCTGTGGTTCATCGGCCTAAGCTGATCCAGACAGTGGAGACCTTCTTCAAGAAGGAGGACAAATTGTCTTGCAATATCCAGAGCAAACAATTTGAGACGCTACAGCACCATCTGGAAAACCTCCACCTGGACATGTATCGTCGGACCGTGTCGAGCACTCTCCAGTGTATTGACGCGATCCAGAAGTCAGAGATCAACCGAATCTCGACTCAGATCAAAGCGGATGTTGCCAAAGATAAGCAGGAAGCTGCTAATCTGCGGCAGGAGGCCCTATCCGAGAAGGAAACAGCTTCTCAGATGCTCGACCTAGAACGAGCAACGAACATGAAGAACCAGCAAAAGTTCTTCAAGGTCTTCGGAGTTATCATGGATAACTGGGACGGTACACCTGAGCATGCTTTGAAGCTGTTCGAAGCACGCCAAAAGGTGAAACTTACACCTGCTGTCCCCGCATTGGCACCTACGGATGGAACTGGTATGAACCCCCCTGTTCAGCCACTGGCTCAACAACCGGGTCCAAACCAGCCACCCGAGGAGAACATGGAACAGTAAAAAACTGTTGCATGAAGATCGGACATAATTGTGTGTCCCGGGGTTCTATTACCCATGCATTGTTGGATAAGAAACCATTTTTTTATCCAACCCGTATTGATTCGGGTACCAAACTGTACCCTAATCCGGAAACTGAAAACAGAAGGAGAAAACAAACAAGTCACTCTGGAGGAGGAGTACGAATGCTGTAAACACCATAATTGTACTGTGCCACAATGTAATGACTGTGCCTATTATAAAATCATGGACAATTTACACTAATATGGACTTTTGAACTACAAACCGGATTTACTACTACACCACTACTATTTGTGAGCTAGCACTACAGGCATCAGGGTTTAGCTACGCCCATAGAGTCCATCAACAGTCTACAACTGGATCTACTATAACCTCCAGTTAGCTAGCACTACAGGCATCAGGGTTTAGCTACACCCACCAACAAGTTTTACTATAGCACTTCAGGCATCAGGGTTCAGCTCGCCCATACCAAGCCATCAGCAGCATCCGACTCCTGTTACATCCTCCAATCATGAAAACAAGTAACTTTGTTGATATTATTATATTGTATGTAAAATTGTATTTATAACTATATAATATCTTTTATAAAGATATATTATTATATAAGGGTACCTATAAATATACTGGATCTGCGAATCCTAAAAGTTATTTAAGGTAATCCTAGACCTATAACTGTCTATATAGGTCATTCCTGGTCTCAATATATTAAGAGACTATAATTCTTCTGTAACTTGTAAATATAAAACACTAAGGTATAAACTGAGCTGCGTCTCAAAAGTATAAATATTTTTCTATAAAATAAGAGAAGGTCCAACGGATTTCTCTAAACTTAGTATTGTATTACTCAGGTTAATACCTAATTGTGTTCATATAGTATCAGATTAATTGTCCATATCTGATCATTAATATTTAATTCACTCTGTAAAGTAGACAGAGCTGTTAATTTAAAAAGTCGAAAATTTTTTTTCCGGGTTCAATAACCATAATACGATCATTGTTAACAACCACCGGTCCTTTTCAGGACCCTACTGTTGTCAAAACGTTACTATAAATCTGTGATAATTGTATATTTATCATTTATGGTTGTTATAAGCTAGTGATGGAAATAACATGAACGACACTCGATGCTATTATTGTATAATTTTTCAGAAATAGGATAGTCTTATACTATAGCCTATTTCACATCGAGCAAGTGTAATTAATACCCCTTTTTAGTATTGTAAACAATCACTTACTAGGTTATTAATACACTGCGGTTTAATTACCCCCAAGTTATTGTCTAAGGGGGGCAGTGTAGGGGTATGGTATTTTACACTTTAACGTTCATGCACCCGTGAGACTCAGACCTAGGTCCTTCGGGTGTGGTGGGGGAATCCGGATGGCAGGTGGCAGCACCTGCCTCTGGGTTCGTATCCACTACACCAGGGGGCCTACCACTCGTCCGCCACACGTCACGTGGCCGGTCTGAGTTTCGCGGGCTTTTCCCCTATATAAGGCTGGTCCTAGCCCTAGGTTCCTCAGTAGTGGTTTACCCACTGCTCAACCAGGTTGTTACCCGAAAGGGTAACCGAATGCACTAGCAGCATGTAGTCCTCTGAGGCTGTGATCGTATGTAACGCAAGCTCTGAAATAAAAGCTCGGTTGCCTACCCGGAAACTTTTCTCTCTCTTCGTTATGATTTAATCTAACTTAACGAGACGAACCACTACATATGCAACTGAGACTACCTGCAGACAAACTGCGCAAACTTCAGATGGAGTTGGACTTTTTCAGTGGTCGTCGCAGGACGACAAAAAAGCAACTTAAAAAAATGTGCGGAGTTCTGGCACATTGTGCAACTTTGGTTCGGGGTGGTCGCACTTTCTCCCATCGGGTTATCGCAATGTTAAGCTGTTTCACCCCCAGGAAAAGGTACATCACATTGTCCAAGTCCTTTTACCTAGATCTAGCCTGGTGAGGGGATTTCGCTGCCTGGTTCAACGGCACAACGGTGCTAGATATTAAATTTGAGTCACATGTTATCCAAATTGTAACTCTATATAGACCACCTTCTGCTAAGCATGATAAATTCTTTGAATATATTAATGACTAGTGCTGATAAAAAAATGTTGAGCAAAGGATCATGGGAGACAGAAATATTAACACCTTGCGAGAAAAATTGAGTGGTACTAAGAAGTTATCTGATGCTTGTAAATTTGAAGGTTATCACAAATTAATTCATCAATGTACAAGACCATATAAAAAAAACTGTATCATGCCTAGACAAATTTTTAACTAATTACAATTAAGAGACCACTCAAGGGGTCTTTTTAGTAAGCAATCATCTACCTGTTTATGTTGTTAAAACCAGAGAAAAGGTATCGTACTTGAAAATAAAAATATGGGTAAGGAAATACAAGGGTTTCAATGAGGAGCTCTTTATTGACTGGCTTGCCATGGCTGATTGGGACTATTTTTATACCCTATCTGACCCTGATAAGGCCTGGAAATTTATACAGAATCATATTGTAGATTTTCTGGATGAATAGTGTCCTTGGAAGGAAATTGAGGTTGTTAACAAACGAAATAGATGGATGACTCAGGAAATCCTCAGCATGATTTATGAACGTGAAAATTATGTTAACAGTTTCCTTCGTACCAGGGACGAATTTTATCTAAATCTTGCTAGGTCCCTCCGATGCAGAATAAATAAGGCCATTAATTATGCTAAGGCCAATCAAGTTAAGAATGCTCTTGAGGAGAATAAACATGATCCGAAGAAATTCTGGCGTGTGATCAATGGTATTCTAAATCCGGAACTTGAAATATCTCCACCTGAGTTGTTAGGTGAAGATGGCTTTGTCAAATCAGAACAAGAATCTGTTGATTATTTGAATGATTTTTTTTCCACTCTTAGTGCTAAGCTATCTCAGCATATCACGGATAGAGGATTCCCAGAGAGAATTCTGCTGGAGGAACCTGCTGATTCAGTTGAGGAAATGGTGAGAGTAGATAAATGTTTAGTTGAGCTTTTGTTCAAGGAAGTAAATGTTAATAAAACATCAGGTGTTGAAGGCATCAGATGTGACATACTTAAAACAGCTCTCCTGTTCTTACTAGAACCTATGACCTGGTTGTATCAGCTGACCTTTTCCAGTGGTATTTTTCCGGATTCATGGAAAATAGCTTGTGTAAATCCCATACCCAAAACTGGTAACAGTAAGCTTATAACAAATTGGAGCGATTAATGTACATACATCTTGAAGAAGTTTTTAAAAAAAGAACTTTCTGTCAAAATCCCAATTCGGTTATAGACCAGGTCTGGGTACTGGAGATGCTATCTTTGGATTGTTAAATGATATTTATGAGAATAGAGATAGGGGTCACCTCACTGGTGTGTGTTACCTAGATTTGTCCATCATAAGTATCTAATAGAGTTGCTTGGTCAATTGGGTTTACATGATACCAGCCTAAACTGGCTTATGAGCTATTTGACAGGGCAAATGCAATACACTAAGAAAGGCACATATATATCTGGTATAAATCCTGTACAATATGGTGTCCCTCAAGGTTCTGTACTCGGGCCGCTATTGTTCATTATGTACATAAATGATGTCAGCGATATGCTGGGGGATTGTCAGCATTATTTGTATGCTAACAATCAAGTAATATATTGTTCCAATAATAAGATAGACCTAATAAGAGAGAGGCTACAAATTGCATTGAATCAATTAGAGTCTTGGTTTATTAACAAGCGTCTGACAGTCATCTCTGATAAATCAAAGGTTGTGTGGTATGGCTGGATCAATAAGCTGAGTAAAACAAAAGGTATCACTCTACATCTATGTAACAAGGAGCTTGAGGTGCTAGACAACTACTGTTACCTAGGTTTGAAGCTTGATAGTCCTCTCAGTTTTGCCCCAGCCTTAAAGGACCTGTGTAGTAAAGTTCATCATAGGCTATTTAAGTTTAGTAAGTTCCGTAACAGTCTAACTGAAAACGTTGCTATAACTGTGTATAAAGCGACTATCTTATCTGTCTTTGATTATGCTTGCTTTGCCTATGAGGGTACAAATGATTGGCTCCTAAAAAAACCGGATAGACTCCAAAAAAGGGGTCTGAAAATATGTTATAGAGGTAAGCAGATGTCTGAAGATGAGATGTACGCAGCCTCTGCCATTCCTAAGCTAAATAGACATCGCCAAGAATTACTTCTAAATTACATGTATAAGTTGTCGAGGCGCCGGAGTGGTTGGACCTTGAAGCACGGAGACCGGGACTACACTCTAAGGCTAAAATACAATTTAAGATGTGCACAAAACTTTGGTTATGATAATGTGCCCCTGTATAGAGGAGTCACTTTCTGGAACAATCTCTCAGCCACCATCCAAACGTCTGAAAACAAACACAAGTTCAAGACGCGTATTAGAGGAGTGGAGGATTTGACCAAAGCTCCTGACAATGATAATAGTTGATGATTAATATAAGTTTATATTATCTGAATATCTGTTGCTAGGCAGCTGTTTGATTGGACTGCACCTGTAGCAACTAGTACAATGCAATTGTTAACATGGCACCCTTAGACCACTTATGTTGGTTAAGTGTTATCCCGATAAATTGGCCACTAGGGAGCAGTTCGCTTGGACTGCACCTATGGTGGCACATAATATTACAATGAGCCACATCTGTAGCAAGTAGTACCATGCAATTGTTAACATTGAGCCCTAAATACCACTTATGTTGGTTAATTGTTATTCCTTTGAGTTGGCCACTAGGGAGCTGTTCGCTTGGACTGCACCTATGGTGGCTGATAATATTACAACTAGCTAATCTGTATCATACAAAGTCTCTTGTCTTGGTCTACTGTTATCTGATACAATAATTAGTGTGCCATTTATCAATTTCAGTCCTTTTATTCCCTCTTTATGTAAATGCCAACTAGCGTGGGTAGTAATCACTTCTGAGGTCAATTGTTCTATATTTGTATATAGTATATAGTGTAATGTGTATATTTATTATTTATTGATTGTATGCACTCATCTTTCATTCTACTTTGGTTTATCATCACAGACATTATCTGTGCAAACAAATTTGGTGTAACAAAAGAACGAGGAATTCATCTTATTGTCATGATACCACTTTTGTATAATCGTGATTTTGACAATAAACACTTTCAAACCTCAAAAAAAGGAACCCAAGTAGGGCGAGATCAACCCTTAATGACATCATTGGATCACGAAAGCGATCAGGACAATAGAGGGTTTGGTAAACACCATAGTGTTGAGGCAGAATTCGTTAGTAACGGGTCTGCCATTACCGAGGGGATATCTTAGATATCAATCGTACTACACAACCGAAAACCACGGAAGTGTATACGCTGGGATTATCCTTAAATGAGGCTTTATCGGACTCAGTATTCAACCCGGGAGGAAGCCATAATTCCAGACATGGTCGTGGGATGGGCCTCGGATATAATCGAAAACAGCTTATCTCAAAGCCAGAGATCAGGTAGAGCTACAAGCAAAGGAGCAACATAAAGCATTCATGGCTGCTCAGAAGAAAATTGAGGATGAGAGCCTGGAACGGATCAGTAAACTTCGTTCTATAGAACAGGAGGCGATTCTGAAAGAGTCCGACCTAAAGTACAGACTTTCCTCTCTAGCCCATAGAGTGCAATTGCAATCGACGGAAGAGAGGGGAAGGGAAAGTAAGTTGGCAGAACTCAAAAAAAGAGGAAGCTAATAGCCAGGGAGCAATTGATAAAGTTAGATCCGAGGAGGTTGCGAAAGCTCGGGATGTAAACAGACTACAGTCTGAGTTAAGTATGATAGAGGAGAAATTGAAGAAACTCCAATTACGTAAAGCCGAGACGGAATCTAAGCTTGTCACTGAACAAGAGGAGATCCATAGGGAAACGACTGAGTATCAGTATCTCAGAAAGAAAAAAGTGAGAAGTATCTGATATTAAAAGATACTTTGAAAAGAGAGGCACAAGCTGCTCAAGTAGAACGAAACTGAGCCATTGATGACAATGAGAATTCATCCGAAATCTTATCTGAAAATGCCCAGCTACGAGAGGAACCTGACAACTGATGTTCTGACTCTGACTCTAAACAAGTCTGCCATGGAAAGCTACTTGCAAGAGAAGGAGAAAATAAATCCTCCAACAGTGGGCTCCGACCCGAGTCAAGATCGGACCTTCGTTAAACAGGGACTTTGGTACCTGTTCAACGCCGATACAGCCTACAAGTGCATACAACCCATTTGTGAATGACAATGCCACTCGTAATGTGGATCAGGAAGGGGTTTATGTCAGAACCCAGGATCCAAATGGTAGGGCTAGTAGGGTCCGCATCAGCGAAGTTCCTATTATCCATAACTTGGACTGGGACTTCGTCTAAAGGGACAACTCGGATGCAAGTACCGAGACTAGCGGGTTCCACATAAATGCGGAGCAGACTGAAAACGTCGGATTGGACGCTGGCAACCCAGGTGCTTCACAAAGTATGCAAGGTGGAGGCCAGCAAAGTCAAGCAGGTGGCATGCCTAATGCTAGCAGACAAAATGGCACTGCCTATATCAGCAGTGGGGGCAAGTGGTACCTCGGGCACTACTCCTAATGGAAACAGCAGCGGAGGTGGAAACACGGGGGCTGGACAGTCGCTGTGGGGCTATGGTTAAGCGCCGCCACCACCACCCAATAACAGTAGTTTTGGTGGATTGGGAGGCAGTCGAACCTTGAATGAAACCAAGGTGATTGAATGGAGCAAACAACAGTGTGGAAGACTGACATATGCTCACAACTCAGCCAGGAGGGTAGCTTTCATTCCCAAGGAGTATATTGGTACCCGACCATGGAGGGAATGGTTTGAAGACTTTATAGATGTGATGAATTGTAATGGGTGGACGCCATACAAGGCAAAGCCACATTTAGTTAGATGCCTAAAGGCTAGCCCGGGTCGCATGGTCGTGGATCAATGGCGTACATGGTACGGCCTAGTAGGAAGCTTTGAGCAGTTAGAAGAAACTGCTAGTGGGCTGTTGTGTAACATGGTCAAGGAGGATCCGATGGTTCGTTTTAGAAAGCAAACTAAAAAACCTTCAGAAGCGTTTAGAGCTTATGGTATGGAGCTCCACGCTCTACTAAGTAAGGCCAGACCCGGAACAGAAAACCAAGACTGGTATATGGACGATTAAATAACACAATTTGTCAAAGGGTTGAGAGACCAAGACGAGCAGATAGCTGCGAGAGAAGCCTGGAAGGAGGGATCCAAGTTGCACGGCGTATTTAATGGAATAGATAGGGCTGTGAAAAAATGAACCATGTTAGCCGGGGATGTTCCTAACGTATCAGGACACACCCCCATAGCCTCTGCGCTGCATCAACCTGAGGAGACAAACACCTCGGATGATTTTGAGTGAATTGACATTGAGCAGGAGGATGGTACATTCTGCGCAATGCAATTAAAAAGAAACACTTCTGGTAGGAAATACATTCCTAGGAAGGTGTTTAATAGGTCGAAAAATACAAAGACAGTACCTGAGACTTCGAGTGTGCCCACAGCTAACGGCAAAACAACACAGCCAGCTGATAGCGCTTCGAAAGCGAGTGGTCAGTCACAAGACATGACAAAGGTAATGGAATAAATGTGCAACAAGATAACTGAAGCATTACAGGCCAGTTGGTCTAGACCCAGAGTGGATCGCCGAACGGTGAAATGTTTTAGGTGCCAGAAAATGGGGCACTACTCATCCGAGTGTACTGCTGCAAAGCCAGTTATGGCGGCTTATTATAAAGCCTAAGACAATTCCAAAGCAATAGCAGTAGCAGCAGACATTGTGGAAAATTAGAGGGGGTTGTATCCACATCATTGGGTATAGCCCCATCTAGAAACGAATGCCAAAACGCTACCGGGGGTAAGCCAGTGGAAGAATTTGAATCAGATTTACCTGGAAGTCGGGTGACTGTGGGTGCGCACCCCAGCATACTGACCGGGGCCAGGGACCCTAGTGCAGATATGTGTGTTGGAGGAGACAAATGGCCGAATGGCTGCACTGGGGGAGAGGAAGGGTGGATTAAAGAGTTGATCCGAGTGTGTGGGACACGCCTTCCCCCAAGTCATCCATGTCTGGAGTTTTTAAGAGGACTTGGATTGAATCTTGGTGATTCTGGAGACTTTCATCAGTTTACGAGCAACCTATCCCCATTGAGAGGGAGACAGTGGTATATACCCGTAACTGTGGAAGGTCAGGTAGGAGAATTCTTATTGGATACTAGGGCTAGCCATTCCTGTGTGTCCAAAGGGTTCTTCGACTCGATGGCCAGCAGTCATGAAAACCGCGAAATAGGGGTAAATGCTTGCATGGCCAATGGAAGCAATATGAGGACTTTTGGGAAAACTTTTATGCCTATCCTAAGAGGCAAAGAATTCTTTCTTTCGCCTACTATAGCAGAGGTTAGTGATGATGGAATCCTCGGGTTGGATTTTGCAAGCCTATATGGGGCCATGTTGGATCCGAGGGATGGAATGATGAGCATCCAGAACCCCTATGGCTTGCATGTACAGTGCATATTGAGACAAGTGTCTTCAGTAGCTTCGGTTATACACACGGTGAAAATCCCTCCTGGTACCACTTGTAATGTCCTATGTGGTGGATCAATGGGCTAGAAGGGTGAGATGGGAGTTTTTGAACCCGACACGATATAGTTATCGCGCATCGAGTTAGACTCAGTGGATATGTTAGTTGCGCATGCAGCATGGTCTGTATTACCCATGACTAACCGAACTGGTTCAGTGATTTACTTAAAACAAGGTGACGGCGTAGGGGTGATGAGTTCAGTGGAACATGTTGCTGAAGCCGGGTTTAAGAAACCATTAAACCCTGTTAGTAAGCATCCTTTGGATGAAGAATTCAAGAAACTGATAGATAAATCAGATTTAAAGGATGCGGAAGATAAACGGCAACTAGGTGAACTCCTCTGAAGGTATGAGAATGCCTTAAAACGTTCTATTGATGTGGGTGACGAAAAACCTTTTAAAATTCCGTATTGCAGACTTCCTCTGAAGAAGAAGTTAATATGCGAACAGAAAATACAAAAACAGCTGGAGCTTGGGGGAACCATGCCGAGCACGAGCCCTTGGTCCAGTCCTGTATGTATGACCACAGGGAAAGACGGTACTATCCGTTTTTGTGTCGATTACTGGAAACTGAACAGAATGACAAAGAAAAACTCTTATCCCCTACCAAGGATAGATGAGACCATAGATAGCTTGGGTGGGAACCAATGGTTCTGCACTTTGGATCTACAATCCTGGTCATGGCACCAGTGTAACGGTTTGTTCGGGGTTTGATTTGGGTGGCTCTTAGGCTCGCATAGTGACTATAAGCAACACACAACACGACAGGTTCAGGTTGGGCAAAGCCCTTAACATTCCATCTGGTCGGATGGCCCTTTATTGTTCTCCTGAGAAGGTCTAGTAACATGTGTGGACTGGACGAGGTCCAGTCCCCTTCTGCCAATCGTCCGGCTCCTTAGTAGTAGCTGGATGCGAGGCGTGGTGCTGCCCCCTTTTGTATCATCAAGCGACACCTGGCTGGCATAGAAGGAACAAGCAACACACGAGCACATCTCTCGGATGATCCACACTAGTATTTATACAACGATGCCGGCCAGTACAATAGGATCCCAACCTACAGCATGTATTGTCTTACCGACCACACACCTACAGCCCATACTGTAAGTATGTAAATATTTCAAAATAATCATAGCTTTAATGAAGAATACCTATGCAGATATTAAGATTGTTGAAAAGAATTAATGTGAAATGTATATTTAGGCAGTCTTAACTGTTTTTTCATGAATTTTAGCTACCCCTGATTTCTGCCAATACTAATACCAAGCAGGTGGTGTGAGTAGCACTACAGGTAGCCCCAGGTACACACACAGGACCTGCCCACTCACCCCTCATGGCAGGCAGAGCCCCGGCTGTGGGCGACCAGGCCAGGGCCCTTCTCTGTATGGTAAATACCACCTGGAGAATGTTGCTATGGGCAGAAATGGGTTTATATGTACAGTAATTCTGTTATGTGGAGTCTTATTACCTATATTAGGGGCACATACTGAGAAACTTACAGGTACTTTTACTGGTAAGTTAATTTGCTATAGGCTGTCAAAGCTACTATACAATAGCACTGAATATGAAGTACTAAATTAGGGGAAATTACTAAATGATTATACCTATAGATAGCCCATAATTGTTTCTCCTACCCCACATGATTTCATCCTGATATTATGATATTAGATCTACTTTTGACCCAGCGGTAGTGTGTGTGTCTTCCCAGTGTGCATTATTTTGAGAGCACACACAGCAGTCAAAATCACTATCATCAAAAAGTAATCTAACTATTTATAAAAGAAAAATAATGTATCTTTTTAGCCATGTACAACATACAACAGAGAATGGAATATAACTACTCATTCTTTAACACTGTAACATATAGGAAGCTGCCAAATGGCCCAAGCGGTGAACTTGCTATACTGAAAGCACACACCCCTCTGTGACCAGTGTCAGTGGATACTGGGATGGGCACATCAGGAGGGTATTTCTTAAAAATTCTGATAAATACTGTTAAGAAATACCCTCCAGGACAATGTCATTCTATTAGTGCAAGTATCCATGTTCACCGTTTCATGTTGCAGAAAGAAACCTGACAAAGACCTTGAAATAAGGTAATTGACACTAACAGGTGTCTGGCAAAGTTTGCCTTGATGTCATGTATTTATCCTGGATATTTCAGCTTGGAAAGTATTCTACCTGGCTGGTTCTACTGCCATTGATTGGCATTTTAAAATTTATCTGATGATACTTTAAATAGCAAATGTATAGAAAAATATGTTGGAAAAACAAAAAAAAAAAACCTTTCATAATTATATCTATCTCTCTAAGGGAGCGGTCATTATTTATCAATAGAGGGGGTTGTGGGTTTGAGGGGGGGACCTAAAAAATTCAGACCCCTCGCAAGGGGGGTGTAAAAAAATGTGTCCCCTCTTGAGGGGAGGGACTAAATAATTCACCCTCTTTTTAGCAAAAAAAAAAAGCCTGCGTGCTAATAAAGAGGAGTGCGAAAGTTCTCCATGCCTCTGGCATGGGAGGGGGGCACAAAAAATGAAGACTGACATCGAGGGGGGGCCGTAAAAGAATTTTGTTCGTCCCTGATAAATAATGACCACTCCCTAAAAGCTTTAAGTATGAGGTAGGTCTAAAGGAAGTCCTTTCCCACCACTCCTTAAGAAATCTACATATATAATGGTGGCATACATTTTGGTGCAACCTACTCTTCTCAGCCCTGTGACTTTTCTCACTGTCACTCCTCAGTTTTCAAGTGCCTGGAGCTTCCACGACCCAAGCATGTCACGATTGAATCCCCCAAAAAAATGATCTCATATGGTACAGGTGTAAGGGGATACATGTGATATTCAGCACCTAGTTACTGACTACACCCTTACAATCAGTACATCCACCTGAGTAGTTCTTCCAATGTAGGCCCCTTGACATTGTAGTACTTAATACATGATGATGAACATGCCCCCACCCCTGGATAACCGCTAATTAGGCAACCTGCTTTGTAGGTGTGAGCTGCTCTCAATGACGTGATTAACTCAGTAATTAGAGGTATCAGGTTGTAGGTGACTTTCCTGCTAGCACAACTCATCCAAATGATGTCTTTTTAACATAAAAATGATCAGTTTTCACGTAAGAATGACATAAATTACACGAGTAGTGCTAGCTGAGTTATGTAACTACGGGTTCTTGAGTTATCTCTTCATCAATGTCATTGAGAATCATCATATTAAAAAGGATGTCTCGACCCAACATTTTGGTGGAGAATTTGTCTTTTTCGGCACATATATCGTTCATGAATTATGAATGATCAAAATTCAGGATACAATCTCAAAAATACCACTGTTGCTCAACGTAAAGATCATTTGGAAGAAAATCTAGAAGGAAGAAGTAGACTCAGATACACATTACAGAGAGGAGTTTCCATACAAAAGAAAATACTAGGTTATCTAGAGACCATCGAAGACAACACCACTACGAGAGAAGCCATCATTCAATATGACCAGATGTCAGACCACAATGAGCTAAGTACCACCATAAGCTTTGATAGTAACACTAATGAACAACAATTAGATATTAACACCAGCCCCATAGACTTTGGTTATTCACAAATCATAGACAACAACAATTCAAACAGCACAGCTGCAGACGTGACATTGACAGAACAAGAAATTGTACTGGAGGAAAACACAATATCAGACACAAATAGCGCACCCTCTACACCATCACCAATATTCCCACACACACAAAACCAATATCCAGCACCTCCATTGCCACAAAGACTTATACCACCAACCTCAACCCCTATAGCAGATCGCACACCCGATCAAAACTTTCATAACCAACTACAAAGGCAATTCCAATCAAATAGAAAGAATCAAAACCCCTTTACAAATTACACCCCTCTCCACATTGACAGCTCAATCGATTTCGAGGAAACACCAGAAAGACAGGACATAAATACACCATCATATATTCAAACAAACGTCAGTACAAGCACTATCATAGGTATTGTACCCATACAGCCAGCACATAATCAAACACCATTAAATAATTTATTGAACGGAAACAACAAAACCATAAGAGATATTGTACTATCAAACACAACTACAACCAATGCCAATGCAAACTACATAGGCACCGGTTCAAGACCAAAAGATACCAATTATACAGCGAGATTGCCAACAATTGGCAATGTAGACACGCTATCAGAACACGATTATGTAAGGGGTTGTGGCCTTACGGACCTGGGGGTTCGGGTCTTACGAGTCGGAAAGAAAGAGTAAGACGGTGTTTCAAGTGTATGCCAACGGATAGATTTTATTACGAATGCACACTAACGGCTACCCGATAGTATGGAGGGGGCAGCTAATAATTATCAATGGTGTTCTACATGCTTCGGAGGCCAGAAGGGCCTCTGACGTAGCGGCTGAGCCCTGGGCTTTATATAAGGACCCAGGTGTTCGTCGTCAGATGTCCCCACAGACCCGGATCGGTGCTGCCACCTATCCGGAACCTGAGGAACGTCCGACGACTCGACTCACCCGCCACGTCAGACGGTACCCAACGCTATG
This sequence comes from Acholoe squamosa, assembly GCA_949317995.1. NCBI lineage: Eukaryota > Metazoa > Annelida > Polychaeta > Phyllodocida > Polynoidae > Acholoe > Acholoe squamosa. The sequence goes on along the minus strand of OX439045.1, from coordinate 20,634,316 downwards.
GTTTATATGTTATGTACCTCTACACCACTCCCCCAGACATTTAGGAGGGTGTTATAGTTATAGTAATATTACTAGGATAACATTTCTATATGTCTAAACCATTAGTAATAGAGGTACAACCATAGATATAACGTTAACACCAAGTTAAATATGACTCGAATGTCATATACATATATTTGATAGTGTATGTAGTTACGTAATAACAAAAATGGGATGTTGGAATATGATACGAATTACTTGAATGAATAACAGTTGTATGTATCGAAACTGTTAATTAGCTTATTATACCATAGGATAACATATCATGTTTACGGTATAAGTAATAGGACAAGTATCATAATTCGTATACATGTGATAGTAACAGTTATGTGTAACGGAACTGTTAACATTAAATAAATCACATAATAACATCTATATGCGTTTGTAGTTATTAATAACACATTTGATTATATAGTCTTGAAAAAAGACTTTAAAAGTAACTACACTATCTAATGACATATAATCATCTATCATCATAGTATGATATAACCATATGAATCCGTTAAGGATTCCGTGAGTAGTACGAATAGAACCATTATAACTTATACACTTGAAAAGAAAAAAATCACGGTGTAGTAATGAATATGATAATATATATGATATCACCGTGTACCAAATAACCTTTATAACACCAGATTAATATATATGTAGGGGTTTATTCCCCCGTTGGGTGCGCAGAGCCTTCAGAGGGACTGTTCACTTGGTTGTGTCACTCCCCCTATGTATACCATACCGATCCAGGGTAGCTGGAAGGTGGAAATGTCAGTGGGGCCGTGTTGGTGACAGGGTATGTCACCAACACGGAAAACACAATATCAGACACAAATAGCGCACCCTCTACACCATCACCAATATTCCCACACACACAAAACCAATATCCAGCACCTCCATTGCCACAAAGACTTATACCACCAACCTCAACCCCTATAGCAGATCGCACACCCGATCAAAACTTTCATAACCAACTACAAAGGCAATTCCAATCAAATAGAAAGAATCAAAACCCCTTTACAAATTACACCCCTCTCCACATTGAGCGCTCAATCGATTTCGAGGAAACACCAGAAAGACAGGACATAAATACACCATCATATATTCAAACAAACGTCAGTACAAGCACTATCATAGGTATTGTACCCATACAGCCAGCACATAATCAAACATCAATAAATAATTTATTGAACGGAAACAACAAAACCATAAGAGATATTGTACTATCAAACACAACTACAACCAATGCCAATGCAAACTACATAGGCACCGGTTCAAGACCAAAAGATACCAATTATACAGCGAGATTGCCAACAATTGGCAATGTAGACACGCTATCAGAACACGATTATGTAAGGGGTTGTGGCCTTACGGACCTGGGGGTTCGGGTCTTACGAGTCGGAAAGAAAGAGTAAGACGGTGTTTCAAGTGTATGCCAACGGATAGATTTTATTACGAATGCACACTCACGGCTACCCGATAGTATGGAGGGGGCAGCTAATAATTATCAATGGTGTTCTACATGCTTCGGAGGCCAGAAGGGCCTCTGACGTAGCGGCTGAGCCCTGGGCTTTATATAAGGACCCAGGTGTTCGTCGTCAGATGTCCCCACAGACCCGGATCGGTGCTGCCACCTATCCGGAACCTGAGGAACGTCTGACGACTCGACTCACCCGCCACGTCAGACGGTACCCAACGCTATGGTTTATATGTTATGTACCTCTACACCACTCCCCCAGACATTTAGGAGGGTGTTATAGTTATAGTAATATTACTAGGATAACATTTCTATATGTCTAAACCATTAGTAATAGAGGTACAACCATAGATATAACGTTAACACCAAGTTAAATATGACTCGAATGTCATATACATATATTTGATAGTGTATGTAGTTACGTAATAACAAAAATGGGATGTTGGAATATGATACGAATTACTTGAATGAATAACAGTTGTATGTATCGAAACTGTTAATTAGCTTATTATACCATAGGATAACATATCATGTTTACGGTATAAGTAATAGGACAAGTATCATAATTCGTATACATGTGATAGTAACAGTTATGTGTAACGGAACTGTTAACATTAAATAAATCACATAATAACATCCATATGCGTTTGTAGTTATTAATAACACATTTGATTATATAGTCTTGAAAAAAGACTTTAAAAGTAACTACACTATCTAATGACATATAATCATCTATCATCATAGTATGATATAACCATATGAATCCGTTAAGGATTCCGTGAGTAGTACGAATAGAACCGTTATAACTTATACACTTGAAAAGAAAAAAATCACGGTGTAGTAATGAATATGATAATATATATGATATCACCGTGTACCAAATAACCTTTATAACACCAGATTAATATATATGTAGGGGTTTATTCCCCCGTTGGGTGCGCAGAGCCTTCAGAGCGACTGTTCACTTGGTTGTGTCACTCCCCCTATGTATACCATACCGATCCAGGGTAGTTGGAAGGTGGAAATGTCAGTGGGGCCGTGTTGGTGACAGGGTATGTCAGGCCAGGGGATGTAGCTCAGTGGTAGAGCACTCGACTTGCAAGCGAGAGACCCGGGTTCGAATCCCGGTGTCTCCAGAAGACGTTTTCACTGACCACTACAGTGGTGGAGACACCGAGTGGTCCTGCCTTGCATGGGGGACCTTTAGAGAGCTCGGTACCTGGGCCGGTATGGTATAGACAAGCGCTTCAACTTGCTAGTGCTGAGGGACTTGGAAACAGATGGGCTGTGTGTGACTCAGAACTGGTACCGTTCAGACTGGACTGGAGGACCGGTTCTGGCGGGATACGGTTGAAGCTGGTTGGGAGGAGTGTAGGGGTTCATTCCCCCGTTGTGTGCGCAGAGCCTTCAGAGGGACTGTTCACTTGGTTGTGTCACTCCCCCTATGTATACCATACCGATCCAGGGTAGTTGGAAGGTGGAAATGTCAGTGGGGCCGTGTTGGTGACAGGGTATGTCAGGCCAGGGGATGTAGCTCAGTGGTAGAGCACTCGACTTGCAAGCGAGAGACCCGGGTTCGAATCCCGGTGTCTCCAGAAGACGTTTTCACTGACCACTACATATATATAATGTAACATGCCTCGCAGGACAATGATATGTACATTCTGGTGTAGTTTACCGGATCTTATATTATAAATATGAACAGTACTCTGAGATCCGTACTAATAGACATGTAAGTACCCGTATCACAATATATAGTAAGTTATGACCACAGTGTGAATATGCACATACAAATGATATCATAGAAAAATAGATATGTGACATTATGTACAATATAAAAATGGTAGATGCTGCTGGAGTCTTCTGCTGTAGTTTCCGGATACTAGAAGGTAAGTGTGGTCAGCTAACCACGGGATGGACGTGCTAAAGTCTATGATTCCTGGTTATTAAAGTGAACACGGTAGATGAATTTGGGGCAGCTACCCACAATCCTCTGGAAGTGCTATAGTTCATAAGTATATCCGAATGGTGTAGAGTAGAAGTAAAGTGTAGATCCGGTTTTGTCAACAGTGTAGAAGCGTAATCCATTTAAATATTGTTGACATAAGTAAAAAGTCCAATATAGGCTGGTCCGGAAGTAGTAATATGTAGTATTAGTCCATTCGGGAGTATAGGTGAAATGTAGAGGTAACACAGAATCGTAAAGTCCATCCTAGTATAGTGGTTAGCACAGATAGCAGCAGAAGTCTGGAACCGGCATCCGGATACGTCTGACAGCAGCAAGTCTACTATCGGATTGTTTGTAAGTATAGGTCTGAATCCGAATAGACTATTCAGGGTACAATAAGAATTATACGGCCTGAATCATACAATAAGCTGGTCATAAAAGGAACCCGGAACACAAAGAACAGGTGTTCATATACTAATAAAAAACATTCGCAGACCTGTAGGGTTCCGCAAAGACTAAATCTGGTTATTAATGGAGAGAGAAAAAAAATTTTAGAAAATAACCCGGAGCATGCTTAGGTGGATTTCTTCGCATGCTTCTTCTTAAGAAGAGCTAAAGCCGACTCTTGGTGTTCAAGTTGGTATTCCGGGTGATTTCTTCTTTAACACGTTTCTCCAAGACGTGTACGTCCATAGCTGCCTTTTCTCGGGCAGCTGCGGCAGCTTCCTCCTGGGACTTTACATCGTCCCGAATGAGGGTCTCGAGGCGCTGCTTTTCAGCATCCGCAACCTCCTTCATGCACAACAGGGTATCATTAAGAAGACCCTGATGGAACGCTGTCGCCTTCTCGCGGACACATTTCTCCCAGTGGGTGTAGATGGCCTTCTGGACATCTGCTTCCCCCTGGCGAGACTTCTCAAACCAAACTTCCGCATTACCGGTTTTAATGGTAATGGCGTCTTTTGCTGGTGCAGCGACAGCCTTGGGGGGAGTCGATGCGGCCTGAGGACCACTTCCGGGTGTGGGACTTCCGGACACGCCTGCTGTTGGCACACAGTAGGTTGGAGGCTGGTTCTGCTTCAGCCCCATCTGCAGATAAAGGTTTAACTGCTCCGGGGTGAAGTTGACTGGGAGGGCGGCTGGAGCGGATGCGGATCCGGCGGCAGCAGGTGCTGAGGTCTTCTTGGGAACAAGTCGACCACCCTTTCCAACGACCAAGGTCTGGCTCTCAGGTCCAGGTCCCTGGGTCAAGGACGGAAAGTTGCGGGGGCTAACTTTCCCAGGTTTTGATACGGCGCCAGCGTATCCGGCAGGTTCGGGTTTCTTGAACACAGGAGTGCCCTGAACCTGCTCGTGGGGATGACGAGCCAGAGGAGACCTGGAGCGGTCGTCTGCTCTGACTTTAGTAGTGGTGGACTGACCATTACCGTTACCACCACGGTCCCTTCTGCTCCTTTCACGAGCTCTCTTTCCCTCCTTGCCGGATTCCTCGCATTTCTGCCAAAGAGACTCGTGCATGTCCAGCTTACCCTTTCCAGGAGTCAGGACTATCTTAGCGCGGAGTTTCGAATCCTTGGTCTTCGGAACCTCGCAGAGGACTTGGTCCCCTGGTCGGATCTTAGACCAAGCATCCTCGCTCAGACTGTCGAACTCCTTCATGAGTTCCTGATGAAGCTCCATGATACGCTTCCGAGCCCCATCTAAACCTTCTGCGTGGCATTTCTTCTGGTGCCTCGCCAGATCGCTACGTCGGTTATATTGAACCTTCGTAGTGCACTTCTTGCCCTTCTTACCATAACTCGGATCACAAATGTAAACCGGGTGATGGTGGAAGTGGGCCTCTACCAGATGCCTTTGGAAACGGGCTGGAGTACTCCAGGTCCGGACCGAGACATCACTCGCATCCTGGCAGATAGAGAAGGGACAGGACTTCTGGTCATCACCGTACCACTTCTCAAGAGCCCAACGCAGCTTTCTCCTCTGGGTATAAGTGTAATACCCTTCGGTGTGGTTTAGCATCTTTCGATAGGCCTTGCTCGGATTGGGGTCCTCGTCCGAAAGACGCATCCAATCTTCATCGTCTGACTCACTATTTTTGTTAACTGAGTCCGGGCAGGCATATAAGGTGGAGCCGTCCTTCTTTACTCCGTAGGCACAGTTGGAGAAACACGTCGGAATCCGGGTTTTGAATCCGGATTTGGCGTTAGCCCATCATTCAGCCTCAGTTTGAGTTGATGGGGTGGCCTTCTCATCATACTCAACCGAGGACTCGTGTACCGACTCCTCGTCCGAGGACTCAACCTCCATGGCAGTACTACCAGTGGCTGAGGTGCTAGCTTTTGGCTCGGCTCTAGCAGAATCCGGTAGATTCTTGAGCTTCCGAGCAGCGGACCTCCTGTTCTTACTGACCTTCCAGTCTTCCGCCGGTTCCTGGGTTCCGGACGCGCTGGAGGTCGAGGCTTCTACCGGGGTGGTAGTACTGCCGGTGGCTGATGCAGAACCGGCTGTGCTTCGGGTGGCAAGCTTCAGGTCGGGGATAGGAGGTGCGGGTACTTCCGCTTCCCTCTTAGCCTCTTCCTGGGCCTCCTGTTCTGCAGTCATACGACGGACGAGAACTGTCCGAAGGGCTGCACCTCGGTTCATGCCTGTTAGCGAATTGTTTTGAACATCCACTAACTCTTGCTCGGTTATGTAATAACCGTTGTCCCACTGTTCAAAGTTGGCAGCAGCTTCCCGAAACTCCTTCGTGGTCCGGTACTGGGGCCGGGTGGCACAAGGACGTGGGTAAGTCTGCCCCTCGGGTTCCGAGACGCAGCCTACCCAATCAATGTTCGCCTGTTTGACGTTCCACAGGGTCTTATCCGGCTTCGGATACGCTCCGAGCAGGAAAGCTCTGTTGGCTTCATACACTGCTTCGCGGAACGCAGCGTCCACCATGAGTCCCCGTTGGAACCACGGCCAGTCTCAGAGCCATTCGGGAGGCGTCCTATCCAGCTGTTCGGGAACCATGACGCCCTCGACAGCTATTCTCAGCCATGACTGGGGAATCTCTCACGGGAGTAAAATACTCCTTTTTCCGGCTTTTACGGCGCCGGGGCCGACACAGACGGAGTCTGCCTACTGAGAGACAGACTCTGAGGAAGCAGCGAGGGTTTGCTAGCCGGTAAAATCCAAGAGGGGAGCGAGCTCGACCGTCTCAGACGTTACCGAAAAACAATATGGCGACAGGCCAGCTTTCGTGACGTCATTTCCCCGCGAGGTCACGAGGGGTCAGCCGAGACTGGACGCGGTGACGTCATGCGGAAACGCACGTGCTACAAGCGGAACATCAACAAACTGATTGTTTTTAGGTAATTATCGCTCACGCCGATGACTCGTCTGGGGATTTAAGTGGAGATTATGGAAAGCTTAAGCAAATCCACCGGATTATCCGTCCACTATCCATTGGTACATCATGCGGCGGCGACAAATAAGCCTTTCGGGTCAGTTGTCATCCGTTCCTCTAAATGTAAACATTACACCCGTTGTGTATACAGGTTAGGTCACTGCAGTCCTCTGGGCAATTCGAGGGCTGCGACGAACGTATCTCCCCTTCTCGGATAGTTCTTTATCGGACCTGACAGTCTGAAGAGCCTTTTCTAGGTATTTCTTAGCCTTCGAGACACCTTTCCTCTTCTTCTTGTCTTCACCTGCCGAGACTTTTTTAACTCCCCCACGCTTAATCGGTGTTGGCGTGGGTGCCACTGATTCGGAACACTTCTTAGGCCTACCACGGCCTCGCTTCACTGTAGTGTTCTTTACCTGGTCTATTATACGATTCTGGTTCAGGATCTTTCCGGAACCTTCACCATACATTTCTGTGGAGGTCTCCCTCCCAGACCATTTCCTTAATCTAGCCACATTTGACTTATAAAGTCAACCAAGGTCAGATTTTATAATTACGGTACAATCACTGATAACTTGTGTTACAGTAAAGGGACCATCCCAATTAGACGCTAATTTTATGTGTCTAAGTGGTTCATGTAGTCTTAGAACTTTGTCTCCGGATTGGAATTTTCGATGCTTTAGATCGGTATCATATCCAGCTTTTTGCCATTTGGCACTTTTCTCCAAATCAATTCGGACAGACTCATATGCCTTTTTAAATCTGTCTCTCAAGCATTCCACAAAAACTACATGGCAAGGTAGTTCCGGGTCCATCCCTACGACTCCAAATACTAAGTCGGCAGGCATTATCAGATCCTCTCCGAATACTAAGAGGTTCGGAGTACAATTTGTACTTGAATGTACCGTACTGTTATAAGCATGTGTCACAAAATGGCATTGCTCATCCCAGTCGTCCATATGTTCATTGACGAGTGACTTTAGGACTTGGATAATGGTTCTATTGAACCTTTCTACCAATCCGTCGCTTTGTGGCCTATACGGGTTGGTTCTAGTCTTACAAATAGCTAAGTATTCGCACATACCCTGCCAGAGATTTGATTCGAATTCTCTGCCTTGGTCACTGTGTAGCATTAATGGTACACCGAAACTTAGTACCCAACCTTTTACAAAGGCTTCGGCACAAGTAACTGCTTTGTGGTCCGGTAGTGGAAATACTTGTAGTGTATTTTGTGTAATAATCACACACTACCATCATACAGGTATTATCATTAGCGGTTGTATTCAATCCACTAATGATATCTACCCCGATTCTTGCGAATGTCACTCCGAAAAGTTCTTGGGATAGGGGAAGTTTGCCCATCCCGGGTCCGGGTTTGTTTTTACAACAATCCAGACAGGTGGTTACCCATCTTTGCAAGTCTCTTGTCATGCCAGGCCAATAGTATTTCTTGGAAAGTCGTGCTAACGAGTGTTTCCTTCCTAAATGACCACTGGTCCAATGTCCATGACAGAAGTACATAATGTCATGTCTCATGGCATGTGGTATCACCACTTGCATGATTTTCTCACCATTATTACATGGCTTCCAACGGTATAACACGCCTTTCCGGACTTCAAGCTCGGTCCATTGAGCAAGAAACCTTCTCATTTCTTGATTTTCCAGAGAGACCTCGGGTCTAACTGGACGTATACCCTTTGGTACTAATTGCAGTAGCTGCGCAGTTATCGAGTCAGCTTCCTGGAAACGTCGTATGTGATCCATAGACCAATCCAGTATACTGGCAACTAGGGGTTCGAATGGTCTTCGAATCCCTGCTAACACTGCCCTATGAGCTCCACAATCAGTACAATCTGGATTATCACATTTCCGGATTGGTATTCGAGATAAAGCATCAGCATTTAAATGCTTCACTCCAGGTCTATGCTGAATCTGGTGATGTTCAAGCCCATATTCGGATAGATGGGCTAGCCATCGGCCTAACATTCCTTCAGCATCTCGGAAGTTCAGTAGCCATCTTAAAGAGGAGTGATCCGTATGAAAAGTAAAGTTCGTTCCCCATAGAAAATCTTTGAACTTCTTGGTATATACGACTACTGCTAACAACTCTCTTTTGGTTGTGCAGTAATTGCGCTGAGTTTTGCTCAGTGTATTGCTGGCAAAGGCAATAGGTACCTCTCTCCCATTTTGGACTTGCGAGAGAGCTGCACCAATGCTATCATTACTAGCATCAGTATCCAGTATGAAATGATCCTTTTCATTCGGATATTGTAATACCGGAGTACTCGTGAACAGGTCTTTTAGCTTTTGAAAAGCAGATTCCTGTCCAACGAAATTTTTCCTTGGTACTTCCTGAAGTCCAGTTAGCTATTGCTTGTAATGGGTAACTGACTCTAGAATAATTCGGAATAAATTCCCTATAATAGGAACAGAATCCTAAAAAGGACCTCACTTCTTTGGGTGTTTTAGGTCTATTCCAATTCGTAACTGATTGGATTTTCTCCGGATCAGCTTTTATTCCTTCATCACTAATGATGCGGCCCAAATAATTTATGGACTTTCTAAACATGTGGCATTTCTTAGGTTTCAATTTGAGACCATTAGAAATAATACGTTCTAGTACCATTTTTAGGTTATTAGAACACTCTTCGGATGTCTTTCCGAAGACTATAACATCGTCAAGGTAAACAAGACATCTTTTCCACAATAAATCACTTAGGATTGTTTCCATCATTGCTTCAAATGTTGCTGGTGCATTGCATAAACCAAACGGCATTACGTTATATTGGAATAATCCAATATGACTCGAAAATGCAGTTTTCTCCATATCTGAAGGATTCATCCCCACTTGCCAGTAACCTGATTGCAAGTCTAGGTACAAAACCAACTGTTTCCTCCTAAGGAGTCAATGGTTTCGTCTATTCTTGGTAATGGATACGAATTCTTTTTCGTTACTCCATTCAGCTTCCTGTAGTCTATGCAAAAGCGGATAGTACCGTCTTTCTTTGTTACCATACACACAGGACTACTCCATGGAGTATTGGAAGGGACTATTACATCCTGTTCCAACATCTTGTTTATTTCCTCTTCAGCTACTCTCTTTTTCGCTAAAGGTAACCATCTATATGGTATTTTAAAGGGTTCTGCATCTCCAGTATCTATTTTATGTACTACCTTATTTGTCGTACCTAGTTTTTCACCAGGTTTGGCAAAGGCAGTCCTATACTGACAGAGCATGTCATAGAACTCTTGTCGGTGTTCCGGATCTTCTAATGAAGTTTCTTCATACAACTTGAGTAAGTCTTCGGAAATTTCATCATTTCCTGTTACCTTTTGCAAGTTTAACTTACTATCCGTTACAGTTTCCAAAAGGGTCATGTTTCCAAAAACTTGTCCCTTTTTCAAGTAGATAGTACTGTTTCCAGTATTAGAGACAGGTACTACTGACCAGGACGCATTTGCTACCATAGTGTCTACAGATATTAATCCGATACTTGACAGAGTAGCTACATCCGGTTCTATCACTGCAGGCTTATTGCGCATTGCAGGATCACTTCTTACCAGCACATCACAGGCTACTCCCGGAGGGATTCGCACAGTGTGTGCCACACTAGCCATACTGCTCACTTGTCTCAGTACACATCTAACCTTTACAGGATACGGGTATTTCACACTCAACACTCCTGATTGGGGTTCCAACACAACTCCATACAGGGATGCGAAATCCAACCCGAGTATCCCCTCATCTGCTATATCCACAACAGTGGCGCTCATGACATAGTCATGTACTCCATCCAATTGTAGCTTTACACAAGTTCTACCATACGTCTGCAAGGTACTGCCATCGGCCGTCTGAGCACTTCCTCCCGATTTGAGAGTATCATGTTCATCCGGAATAAGATCATAGAACCTCTTGGAGATACAGGAGTGGCTAGCTCCTGTATCCATGAGAAATTCGGCAGATCTTCCTTTAACAGTAAGGCAAACATACCACCGCCTTCCGTTTAGGACAGAGGGCATGTCCGTGATGATCGGAACGTCATTGTTCACACCTGGAGTCGATCCACATCCTTTCAGGTATTCCAGACAAGGATGACCCGGGGGCAGGTGGGCACTACCAACCCTGGCTAATTCATAGCCGCCTACCTCGTTACTGATATTGGGTTTCCCCTGTGCTCCCGTGGCACCTGTTATATCAGCTTCCCTAACCTTCCGGGTGTCTACAACCACCTCGGTGCTAGGCGATTTGCTACTACATGCGAACTATCATCACGGATGGTGATATCATGGCAAGATTTGTCACTGGGATCCCCTTCTTTGCCCATCGGGAGACCCCTCCTTAGTTTTCCTCTGTACTTATTCCAGAGACACCTTCCTGTCTACGAGGGACAGGTTTCTCAGCCATACATTCGGGAGCATAATGCCCCAGTTTCTGGCATCTGAAACATCTCCTTTGAGATTTATCAACTCTCGGTCTCTTCAGACCTTCTGTTAATCCGGCTATTAATGTTTCCATCATATTAGTCGGAGCAACAGCGGCTGCCACAGTTGGCTTGGCCATAGAGGTTGCATTGCCAGATTGAGTCGGTCCGGAAGCTGTTTTACCAGCAACGGATCCTCCCCTCCCTCTCGAATGTACCTTCCTATACCGCTTCTGTCGGTAATACTTTCCAGCTACCTGGACTGATCCAATATATTCTCCGTTTTCATCGGAGACATATTCGTCCTCCTGTTCGGCCTCATGCGAATCAACTGGGGCTAACTGGGAAGTTTCGTATACCGGAGCAGGTGTACCCCCGTATTGGAACGGAGCTGCTCTTACCGGGTTAGGTCCTAGACCTACCAATCGTTTCTTCATATCATGTCCATCGATTGATATGAACAGGTCACTGAAGGAAGTGTCATCCTTCCAAGAATCCCAAACTACTTGTTTGTGATCCGGATCCCGCAATCCATTGTAGAATTGTATAAACAATTCCTGTAGATAGCAGTCATCGTCATGAGCCCAATTAGGACATGCTTTTGATAGCAAGTCCTGTAGCTCCAAACCAAAGACCTTGTGAGATTCTTTAGGTTTCTGTGTCCTTTTCTTGAAGCTTACCCATGGATCCTCTCTAACGATTGATCCGAATAGGTATGCGGCACATTCGTCCAATTGATCATAGGTGCCGTATATTCCGTATGCTGCTCTCCATTGATTGAGGGCTACTTTTCCACCTTTATTCAACCAACAGATCAAATAGGGCAGAGCTTCTTCTTTTGTCCAGCCACTACAATTGACTTCGTCGACAAAAGCTTGATAGCTATCCTTCCATGGTTCATTGGAATCATATGGAGGGGGTATCCGTGCCTGTCTATGTTCCGGATTGTTACATCCGCGTAGTCTATCTGCTTCTCGCATGCTCCAGTTCATGACTTCCATGCCATCTGCTCCCTTTCGGTAGCAGTCAATGCCAAGGTTTTGGATACATTGGCTTCTATCAAAGATGGTTTGCATCCCTGCAGGCATGGAAGTTCTTCTGTTTGGCTTCCTGCCATCTCCTCCCGATCCTGATCCTCCGGATCCAGATCCTCCTGGGCCGCCTGGAGGATTTCCTCCTGGTGGACCATTGTTAGGATAGTGCCCGGATGAACCGCTAGGGCATCCGCCACTATAACCGGCATTTCCAGTTGTTCCGGAAGATGCATATCTGGGGTAAGAATTATTTTGATTCCATCCCTGATTATAGCTATTACCATTTTGGTAATTACTACTTCCTGCCGGATTATAATTATATCTATATCCATAGGAAGTTGTTCTTGGTTGGTACATACCGCCGTTAACATTGGTTTGTGGCGGGTTTGGTCTGGGAAAACATCCATCATTAGGACCATTACCTTGACCCGAAGATGGGTTCGGTAATCTTGGTCCTGCTGGTGTACTGTGGCCGGGTTGAGAGAAATATGAAGGTGGCGTTAACATATGTCTCGGTGGTCCCGGTACTCTCGGTTGTGCTACAGGTGTATTACTGTTAGCACCAATAGCACTATCGTAAGTCGCTTTAATTTTATGACTCAAATCTGTTATTGGCGGTGCCGGACCTATTGTATCCAGCACAGGAGCTGCTGGTGTAGGTGCGTTTCCATTACCTGAGTATTATCCGGTTTCTTATAGATTCCGGATACTACATTCTTATCAGCCCCGTCGTCAACGAATGGGTTGTATCTAATTGGAGTTGCATCTTTGGATGTTTTCCCCAACATTGTAGACACCACAGCTGGATCTATAGTACCTATAGTCAATTGGGCGGCTTCTACGTATTTATCTAGGGTTATTGCAGTAGTCTGCAATTCCTGAAGCTCATTCGTGAGTTTCTGTCTATCTTCCTCCAGTTGTTTATTGTAAGCTATAATGCCTACCCGGATGGTTTCATTGTCTTCAGCTTGTTTACTACACTGAAGTTTCAATTTCTCTAACTCGCTCTGATAATGGCATATTTCGGATTCGTATTTTGCCTTATCAAGACTTAGTTGATCGTTCGTATCTATGTATGTTTGGATACGAATGTGTCTATTGTCATATTCTTTATTGAATGACTTTCTCATTTCTTGAAGTTTCATTTCTTCATTTTCTAATTCCTTCATGTACTCACTCCTTCTGGCTTCGAATTCGCTTCGCATGCCAGTCAGGTCCTCTTCCAGCTGAAGTTTTTCATGGAATACCTCATCTTTAGCTTTGACCAAGGTATTTAGGTTCTCGTTCAAAGTTACATAGGTTTCATTTAACAACAGAACATCCGGTCGTTTAAATTCCTCACCTTCCGGTACCGCATAGGTTAAGTCGCCGTCTATAGCGCTGTAAACTAATATTGGTAGTCCGGGTCTGGGTAATCTATAAGGTAGTTCTCCAAATGTTACCCTTTTTGGCATTGGTGCCGGATGTTCTGGGTTAGTACTACCACCAACTTCAAAAATCGAATTACTCAACTCGTCAACAAGTGATTGTTGGCCTATTAAGTTACTCTGCCTCTGTATGGACGTCGTACAGAGTCTGGTAGATTTTCCTCACTATCATTATAGTGGGGCTCGGGATCTCTCCAAGATGCAGATTCCGCATCTTGGGAGTTCGAATGGGTTTGGAGCACTAATGATCCATTGCCATTCTCCTGGGCAACTAATTGCCCTGCTGGGTTAGCTTCAGCGAGGCTATCTAACCCATGTACTAGCCGTTCGGACGTTATAACGTCCGGGCTATACACCAGAATTAACTGGTCACGGCACCAGTGTAAGGGGTTGTGGCCTTACGGACCTGGGGGTTCGGGAAGAAAGAGTAAGACGGTGTTTCAAGTGTATGCCAATGGATAGATTTTATTACGAATGCACACTCACGGCTACCCGATAGTATGGAGGGGGCAGCTAATAATTATCAATGGTGTTCTACATGCTTCGGAGGCCAGAAGGGCCTCTGACGTAGCGGCTGAGCCCTGGGCTTTATATAAGGACCCAGGTGTTCGTCGTCAGATGTCCCCACAGACCCGGATCGGTGCTGCCACCTATCCGGAACCTGAGGAACGTCCGACGACTCGACTCACCCGCCACGTCAGACGGTACCCAACGCTATGGTTTATATGTTATGTACCTCTACAATTATATAAATCTAGGAACAGGCACAGAAGCTAAAATTAATCCCATAAGGCAACACACTGAAAAGTGCATCAATGCGAACCTGTCATTAGAAGAAGGAATAGAGAGAATAAATTGGAAAAAAAAATCGGAAATCCCCGAAATAGCCAACATGGATGAAAGAATCAGATATCTAGACAGCCACCTGACTGATTACACGGACAGTCAAATAAATAAGATCAGAGCAGAATTTTTTTTTTTTTGGACTAGCTCATTGCGTTAATGAACTGTCAGGTTCATTTATGTAACGCTATAGAGCCGACCATTTTTATTTATATTTCAAACAGATACCAAACAGTTGAAGTAAATATAGACTCCACATAATCAAACATATGTCATTATGTACAATAACAGTAAGGAAGCAGGCAAGTGTATCAAATCAATCACATAATATTTGTTGAGATATATATCGATATGACACAAGAAACACAAGATACAATCAAATGATCATCAATGATATAATATTATATGATGATGAAAATATGCTGATCACATAAATAATATTTGGAGCGGCGCGGTGACTACACCGTCTCCATCAACCTTTGTTCCTTAGTTATATCCAACCTTTAGCCTTGATCTGAGATTTTTTAACTTTTTAACCTCATTCTTAAATTTAACTTTTGTGGTAGCCCTCTGAACCTCCTCAGATAGTAGGTCCCAGAGGACTACACCCCTGTACCATGGCGATCTTTTGTAATGGCGAGATATACTTCTTGGCAATTTAAAACATATCTTATTTTGCGATCTTGTATTATATGCATGACCATGATTTATCTGATCTTTGGATTTCTTATACATCAAACTTAAAAGTAACATATAAAATATTTGTTCTAATTTTTCCACTTTACAGATGACATGTAAGTCATTAACACTATATTTAACAATATTACATCTAAGGCAAATTCTCAAAGCTCTATTCTGTAAACGTTGTAATGCCTTTAAACCTTCCTCATTACAACTAGTACTTATAAAAGAGCAATATTCAATAATCGGCCGGATGGTACAACAATATATTTTTATGCTTTCTTCTTGTGTGAGATATTTCCTTAATTTAGCAAATATAAATAATTAAAGCTAAGAATGCTAAAAATTGCAGTCATCAATCAAGGGCCAAAGCACGCAATCAGAAAATATAGATCATACTTTGCGCAGCCAGAGAGAAACTACAGAAACAATCCTAGAGAAGCAGAGCATCGACTTACAGTCAACAATGGATAGTTTATATAGCCGAATCATGGGAGACCAAGAAAACGAAAGGTCTCTAACCCAATCAATGTTTGACACAACCAGATCAAGCATTAACAGCCTCGCTGAAAAGCTCAAAAACACAACCATTCAAGTGAACACTATAAATGGTAAGATTGGCAATCTAGAGGAAAAGATTCTTAGAGATGATGGAATGTAATGTTCCAGACCCCATGTACAACCTTGGCTACACCTCGGCTTGCAACCAAGAGGATCTAGAGACAATCAACCATATAACAGAAAGCTTCAAACATGGTGTGGTGTATGACAATGTATACTTAGGTACCCCAGTCATAAGCAGCAATCTAGGATGTCCCAACAAGCAGGGTAAAAGCCCTGGAAAATCAGAAAATCAACAACAGGGACCCAAAGATAGATCACATATGACTGACCAAGTCAATCAGTCAAGAAGCCATCCCATCACCCAGCAAAAGAGCCAACCACCTCCATACCGACAGCAGAATGTCATCGAGGGATACTATGACGAACAAGGAAATAGAGTAGTGATACACACTACCACCGCACCGCCACCAACCAACAACCGAATATCGAACCTTATCAAGCCGCCAGAGAAATTCGCACATACAACAGGTGCTATGAATGCCGACACATTCATAAAGAATTTCAAATTCTACTTAGAGGCATTAGCAGAAGGAGACGAAAAGAAGTACCGAAACCTTCTAAGAGGTTGCCTAGACGGCAAGGCACTGGCATGGTTCAACAACAATGTTAGAGACAACGACTTCAAACTTGATAATCCAGATATCATCTACGCTGAATTTCTCGCACATATCAAGGGTGAAACCCCACAGAGCATCATGGAAGGCTGGAGAAATAGAAAGCGTCAGCCCAATGAAACAATCTCATATTACTGCAGAGAAATGCAGATACTACTAAACAACAGTGACCAAAACGACGCAGGTAAACTAGGGGCCATGATTAAGGGTCTAGGAGATGATATGGCAAGCTTACTGCGCTTTGACACAAGCATCAAAACCCTAGAGGATGTTGAAAGGGCAGCAGTAAGAATAGAATTACAACAGGAAGCCTAACTGAAATTCATTGAGTCAAAGAGAAAAGAGGAAAAGAGAGTAAACCAGATGAAAGATTGGAACTCTCCAAGAGACAATAACCGTCGTTACAACGTCGACAGGAAATACGACAAAAGAGATTGGGATTACAACAACAAATCGCGACAATCCAGACGAGAAGACTACAACAGATGACACGATGACAACAGACGTCGAAGATCAAATGACAGATACAAAGATAGAAATGACTACCACCAATCAAGAAGTAGAAATAGAGATTATTACTCAAATTTGAGATCCAAATCTGGCAATCGAAGCTATCAGTGATCTAGATCAAGATCAGGAGGTAGATAACAAGACCGCAACAGCGGTCACAACAATGATAGAGAATATGACAACAAGAATCACCGCAATTCTAAAAGGGACAACAACAAGGGTTACAATAGCAATGATGACAGACAAAATAGCAACAAAGGAAATAGCAACAGAAATTCCAACAAGCAAGAAAAAAGCAGGAGATACAACGACGATCGCAGCAAATCAGACAAGGACAGGAAATTCAATAGAAGATTCAACAATATACAATATACGGAAAATGACAAACAGGACACACAAGATTAGAGTGTTCATGCAGTGACAAATAGGTTTCAGGGAGAATTGGTAAGAGACCCGCCGATGGATCCCAGATGGGCATCAACATGCTCAATGCCACACAATCTGATGAAATCTCTACAACCACAATAGACAGTTTAGACCCAGACCAAAATGATTCAGACACAGAAAGTGAAGATGAAAACAAATTATGCCTAACACTCAAGAAGCGTGTATGCAAGTGCGGACCAGCAATCAAAATTCGAGCACCATTAGAAGATAGAGTCCTAGACCTAGAAACTGAAGGAATCAAAACAAAAGCATTGATAGATACAGGAGCAACGCTAAGTTTCATCACCAAATCTATGTATCATAAAATACATCAAATAAACCCAAGTGTATATAGACAACCAACAAACATTACACTTCAGTTAGCAGACTGCAGTAAAGTAACAGCTAGATCAGCAGTAAGAATAAACATGAAAATCGGCAAGGAAACAGTTAATTTCCTACTGTACATAATGGAAGAACTAAACCTACCAATAATCCTAGGGTTAAATTTCATCAGAAAATACAGCGGCCCGATCAAACGCATAGACTCAAGAGAACTAATATCAACTAACATTATGTTGATAAAGAACACCATCGTACCACCAAATTCAGAATTGCAAACAACGGGAACCGTAGCCTCACACATGAATTTATCTGGAGTGATAGGAATAACCGAAAACAACAATCATGAAAAAGATTTTGTATTGAAACACAGTATGGTCAAACCAAAAGGAGATAACAACTTAATAAGAGTCATTATAGCAAATATTACAGAGGAACAAATCAAAATACCGAAGTTCATCCCGGTGGGAGTATTCAATCCAATACAAGATGAAACCCAAATAATACCACTAGAAGATCAACAGGAAAAACAAACAATCTTCACCCCCATAAACTGTGGAGAAAAAGTTCTTAAAGATCTCAGAGGACCAAATGAAAAGCCAAAATACAAAATAAATGACGAATTGTCAACAATTCAGAAGGAACGATTGGAAGAGGTACTAATGAGGAACAGAGAAGCTTTTGTAACAAATGAGAATGTCATTGGAAAGAAAATAGACTCTACAATTGTCATACTAGTAATTATGCATGATCAAGTTGTCATATGAGAAATATCATATGGCTAGTGGTATATAGTGTAAATACATCAAGCTCTCATAAATAGTGTTATTTCCAGTTATCACTGGTTTATTCAGCTTTAGGCAACATGTAAGAAATATCAATCACACAGTAGTTAGTATGTAGGTAATTTGTACATACAGTAAATATACAGTAGTTTATAAAGTATAATGTTCTGTTCCACTCCACCTGTGAGGTAATAATAATACAATGTCCAGCATAGTTCTAGGTGGGTTCCCACACCTAGCTCCTGACCTGCTGCTTAGAGGAATAATGTAATAATGAATAACTTTACCCTCTGGTGGATGTCTTGAGGAAGATACCCTCTGGCCACTAATGATAGAAACCAATGCCTGTCTAGCATAGTTTCACCATAGTGCAGTGGTATAGCAGGTAGCAGGAGATGACTGGAGATGTTACCTCTGGAGCGGTTCTTGGTGTTCTGATTTCTAGGAGGTGCAGCCAGGCTATTTGTAGCAAATCTTGGCATTGCACCTCAGACTGACTGGGGCCAGTGGCATCTGCCTAACTCTGCAATTGGTTGAGGGGAGGCTTTCATGTGTCACTGGGTGCACAAAGGACCCCCATGGACGCCGCTGCGTCCCCCATTGTCTTGGTCGGTTCTTTGACTTCAAACCCCCATATCTCGGAAGTTTACGCCGTTATAACCGCCATTTTGCGCATGCGCGGACTTGAATATGCCAAGTTTATAATGCCCGCTTGATAGGCGCGTAACTTGCGCCGGTTTGTCTGTAGTGCACTCGGAGGTTGAATCAGTCTCCATGGCATAACTTCCTTAATAATAGGAGTTCCGCCTTGATCTTGGGCTCATTTTGACCGTCTAGTTATGAGCTTTCCATAAATGCTTTGATATTTGACCTAGGTTGCTCAGGAGCGACGCTAGAGCGACCGGACAGTTATGGCGTCGTGCTTATGTAACCCATTGTTCAGTTATTAGAGTGCTCAGACACTCATGACGGCGTCTGCGGTGCCCAGGCACCCGTGACGGCCGGTTGCATTCACTTACAACTTATTAGTTTGTGCACTGAACCATGAGGTCGCACACTGAGACCCTCAGTTTTATTATATTGTGCATTGAACCATTAGGTCGGACCCTTTGATGTCACAAACTCTGTGTAACTGACTTGGCTGGTGTGCAGTGGGGCATGAACGCTCTTATACAAAGTTTGAGCGCTCTTATAGCTCTTAGAACCAACCTATGTATTGATTCCTTATACAATACATTATTTGATCAATACAATAATATGTCACAATTTATGGAATAATAAAATGGTATATGATAGAATACTCCCTCTCCCCCGAGAAAATGCGAAACTCCGTCATTTCGCCGAGGGAATGTACAATATATATATTTTTACCCTATTTGGAGTTATATACTGTTTGTAAGAGGATTTGAAGTGATGGGGAGTGCTTCAAATGCAATTTTTGTGGTAGAGCTTTGTCAGTATATATATACAATTTTCTCCTGGGTATAAGTACATTTCCGTAATTCTATATCTTACCATACATGGGTGTATTTGCTTATGTATCTTCAATTTTGGGTACAAATTTCCAATGTTATGTACAACATACAATTTGGCAAATAGTGTGCAATTTTGGCATTCAATGTTCAATTTAGCGTGCAAATTGAACATAAATGACAATTTAGTGTGCAAATTTACAATTTCGCGTGTAATTGTGTTCAATTGACAATTTTAGTATGCAAATATATAATTTTCGCGTACATTTGGCAATTTTAGTATGCAAATATATAATTTCGCGTTCATTTGGCAATTTTAGTATGCAAATATACAATTTCGCGTTCAATTCACAATTTTAGTATGCCAATATACAATTTTGCATTCAATTGATAATTTTATGCAAATATACAATTTTAGTGTGCAAATTTGGTACAAACGTACAATCTGGTGTGCAAACATACAATTTTAGTGTGCAAATTTGGTACAAACGTACAATCTGGTGTGCAAACATACAATTTTTGGGATTTTTGAGACAAATTTTTCCGAGGACCGGAAAAACAAAGTACTTCATGTACAATAGGCTCGTTTGTCTCTGAGTTACTCTGTGATTTTGCTATATGGGTGTATTAATTGGCAATTTCGGCAGTGGGCCGCTGCTTTTAATTGACTTTTCCCTAGCCTTTTTGAGTATGTGTCCCTGAAAGAGATTATTTTGGTGAGTATCTTAAAGGAGGACTGAGCTGGCCGTTTTCAGATCGCCACAGACCCGCCGATCTGTAAGCAGACACTGCGCCACTCCCAGGTCACTCAGTCCACTGTGAAGCTTAACCATTGAGACCCTCACTGTGACCACTGCAGCCCACCCCACCCAGCCAACCCAGCTGATGGATGTTACATTGGACTGGGCTTGGGTGCATTTACATCTAGGTTTCAAACTTTTGTAGAGCACAACTGAGAAATACTATAGGGTGTGTCTGTGGGTGGAGGGGGGGGCAGAAGATTTTTTGGGGGTTGGGGCCATTTACCCCAGACCCCCCCCACCAGAAAATTTGCAATTTTTCACCAAAAGCTTTAGAACTATAGTTGCAAGCCATACTGGAGCAAAAATAAGAACTACAGATTTAAGATGTGGGGGCAGAAGATGTTTTCCCCATAATTTTGGGCTTGGGGCCATTCACCCCAGAGCCCCCCCGAAAATTTGCAATTTTTACCCAAGGCTTTAGAGAACTAGGTTGCAAACCTTACAGGAGCACAAATAAGAACTACAGATTTAAAATGTGGGGGCAGAAGATGTTCTCCCCATAATTCTGGGCTTGGGGCCATTCACCCCAGAGCCCCCCCCCCCGAAAATTTGCAATTTTTACCCAAGGCTTTAGAGAACTAGGTTGCAAACCTTACTGGAGCACAAATGAGAACTACATATCTATGGTGTTGGTGGTAGGAGATTTTCTGGTATATTTCTAGGACTTGGGGCCATTCACCCGAGAGCCCCCCCTGAAAATTTGCAATTTTTACCCAAGGCTTTAGAGAACTAGGTTGCAAACCTTACTGGAGCATAAATAAGAACTACAGAATTAAGGTGTGGGGGCAGAAGATGTTTTCCCCATGATTCTGGGCTTGGGGCCATTCACCCCAGAGCCCCCCCCCCTGAAAATTTGCAATTTTTACCCAAGGCTTTATAGATCTAGGTTGCAAACCTTACTGGAGCACAAATAAGAACTACAGATTTAAAGTGTGGGGGCAGAAGATGTTCTCCCCATAATTCTGGGCTTGGGGCCATTCACCCCAGAGCCCCCCCCTGAAAATTTGCAATTTTTACCCAAGACTTTATAGATCTAGGTTGCAAACCTTACTGGAGCATAAATAAGAACTACAGATTTAAGGTGTGGGGGCAGAAGATGTTTTCCCCATAATTCTGGGCTTGGGGCCATTCACCCCAGAGCCCCCCCCTGAAAATTTGCAATTTTTAACCAAGTCGTTATAGATCTAGGTTGCAAACCTTACTGGAGCATAAATAAGAACTACAGATTTAAGGTGTGGGGGCAGAAGATGTTCTCCCCATAATTCAGGGCTTGGGGCCATTCACCCCAGAGCCCCCCCCCCCCGCAAAAATTTGCAATTTTTACCCAAGGCTTTAGAGAACTAGGTTGCAATTAAATTGTCAAATTTAAACAAAAGTGCCTCCCGACCTATGGGAAATAACATGGTAACACCCTACAGGACTACAGAACTTAATCTGATAAGTAAGCCCGGGCTGAAAGTGTTATTTCTGCTAGACTTATCCAAAAGTGTGCACCCAAGTTGTCTACACAAAGTATCTGAGAGAATTTTCATATTTTCCTGGGGGGGCTGGCCCCTAAGCCCCGAATTATGGAAAAATCTCCCACTCCCTTGTCCCTTAACCCAGTGTTGTTATATATTTCTACTATACTTATCCAAAGTGTGCACCCAAGTTGTCTAGAGAAAGTATCTGAGAGAATTTTCAGATTTTCTAGGGGGGTCCTGTCCCTAACCCCCAAATTATGGGAAAATCTCCTTCTTCCCCTAAAACTGTAGCTGTTATTTCTGCTGTAAATTTAACCCAAGGTTTTCCCCCTAGACCGAGTTGTCTGCACAAAGTGATATAAAATATGATTTTTTTTGGGGGGGGCTTTGGAGGCTGGTCCCAACCCCAAATTATCGAAAAACCTCCCATTCCGTCGTCCTAAATCCGGTGTTGTTATTACTGCTAGGCTTATCCAAAAGTGTGCACCCAAGTTGTCTACAGAATGTAATCTGAGAGAATTTTCAGATTTTCTGGGGGGGTGGGGTGGGGAGGCTGGCCCCTAACCCGAAATTATGGAAAATAAATCTCCAATTCCCTTATCCTAAATCTGGTGTTGTTATTTCTGCTAGACATATCCAAAAGTGTGCACCCAAGTTATCTACAGAAAGTATCTGAGAGAATTTTCATATTTTCTGGGGGGGGTTGGCCCCTTACCCTCGAATTATGGAAAGAATTTCCCATTCCCTTGTCCTTAATCCAGTGTTGATAGATATTTCTGCTAGACTTATCCAAAAGTGTGTACCCAACTTGTCTACAGAAAGTATCTGAGAGAATTTTCATATTTTCGCGGGGGGGGGGGCTGGGGAGTCTGTCTCCTAACCACAAATTATGAAAAAAGTCTTCAATTCCCTCGGCCTATAAAATCTGGTGTTATTTCTGCTAGACTTATCCAAAAGCGTGCACCCAAGTTGTCTACACAAAGTATCTGAGAGAATTTTTATATTTTCCTGGGGGGGCTGGCCCCTAAGCCCCAAATTATGGAAAAAATCTCCCGCTCCCTTGTCCTTAATCCAGTGTTGTTATATGTTTTTGCTATACTTATCCAAAAGTGTGCACCCAAGTTGTCTAGAGAAAGTATCATAGAGAATTTTCAGATTTTCTGGGGGGGCTGGGGAGGCCGGCCCCTAGCCCCAAATAATGGGAAAATCACCCGTTTCTCTTTAGGCTTCTTTAATAAGTTTCTTCTCTAAACTCTCAGATTTGCTAGTCATGATTTTTGTATGGATAAGAATAGGTCATATAACCTGGTACAAGTCACATGAATGCTAGTTGCCTTTTGCCACTGTAGAGGTCACTGTGGTGGTGCTCTCCAAGTAGCCTCCTAGTGTTAGGTTGTGGAACTTACTTTTCAGTCAGCTCAGAGCCCCTTTAAGTAAACATTTTTCATGTCAACAATTTTTCTCAACATTTTTTTTTTTTTTTTTTCATTCATTTTTCCAACAATTTCTTGGATACCTAAAGTGTGTTATTTTAAGTAAACCTTGGTATAGTATACAAGTGCTAGTGGGTACAAAACTGTCTTAGTTATCTACCTGCATTCATGTATACTAATGTTAGATTTGTACAATTTATAATTTGCAATTTTGCAATTTGCGCGTATATGCGCGCATTAATCAACGATTTTGTGAGAATACCATAGATTTTCATATTATACATCAACAAGTGGCTGTGTATATTTTTCTAAATCAATTTTTTTTTCAATACTTTGATAATTTCATTGACAGTGGAGGTGTGTCAGGAATGAGATGTGCATCTCCTCCCTGATGTGCTCATGCAGTGGTGGCACCTGAGGTGTTAGGTGCCAGATTTTGGCATGTGTCTGTGGCAGTGCCTAGCTTGGTGTCAGTGGACAGTTCAGGGTGGGGGGGTGTGTGTGTGTGTGTCCATTTAAGGAGGGAGTGGCTGGTATTGGAGTATCAGTTCCTCACTGGAAACCTTTGCTGCAACATCATGGCTCACTTTCAAGCTATCCTTGAATTGCCTGTCTCCCAGGTGATGGTGGTGGGGAGTCCGGCTAGGGCCCTGGTGGAGGCCAACCAGACCATACACTATGGCTATATAGTGAAAAATTTCAGAGAGATCAGTGAGCATGGTGATGTGCTGGTTGACATGTACTCCTGCCATGGACTCTAACTTCGGGCCGCGGGAGCGAGTGTTGTGGGATTATTTGTTGGCAGTCTCCTTCATTGATCTTGCGGCATCCGGGGACCCATCTATGGCAGCTGAGTACGGACTGGGATCGATGGAGGCCCGACTCATTGAGTGGGATCATGACCACGGCCACATGTATGGATCGGACTCCCACTCTCCCGTCAATGTTGAACCCGAGGCTCTGTGGTAGAATCCCGACTGACTGAAACCTAGGGTGTAAAAACCCGCCATCCCAAAGGCCCTTTTCAGGGCCGGCAAATTGTCCGAAAAGTTCTGAATACTGTCTCTGATATGTTGTCTCCTGGTGGTGGACTGGGGGCAGTCTAGGCTGTGGGCAGTCTAGGCTGTTTCCACAGTCACCGGGGAGGGCTGGTGGTTTAGAAAATTAGCAATAGTCTGCATGTTTGACCTTGCGGTCTCCTCCTGTTGTTCGTCAATAATTATATCTGTTGTATTTTCCAGTGCTGTCATGGTCACCGGGCTGGTGCCACAATCATTCTGGAGAAGCATGGAGTAGTACAGTCCTTTGTTTTTAAGGGCTGGTATGGTACTGAACCTAGTGCGCCAAGGTAGGTGTATCACCTGAGGGAGGTGATAAGCAAATTCTCCTCTCTGTGTTTTTATAACTGCTGGTCCATTCCAGGTAAATATAGCCTTAGGTAGTGGGAAGGTTTTAACCACTATATCCTTATAGGTCGGGGCAGCTGCTGATTTAATCTCATCAAATTCATGTGGTATTGGCCTCAAGGGTAGCGCGAAGTTTGAGTCTCCACAATATATTTTAAAATACATTGTGGGATTTGTGCGCTTGGCCACATTTTTCTTGCCACAGTGTGTCTGTGCAAATTTCTTAAGGTACTTCATTATTCTGTAGGCTGAGTAGATGGTCAGGGTGAATAATATAGCAATTATCAGGGTGTGGGTTTCCTGAATTGTGAGGAAAGGGGTGTGGGTTTCCTCTGTAGGGGTTAATTTGGTAGGATTCTTATCTGGGAGCAATTTGTGTAGGGGCAGCTCGGTGACTAGTCTAAATGCTTTGGCTGTAGGCAGGTAGGCTACAGTCCCTCCTAGTCTGTACAGTTTGAGTAGTATGTATACTATAAAAATGTGAGCTGATATCCCTAGGATGAGTCCTAAGCTTTGGAAGATTGGATGCTCTGTAACTCTACGTAGCGTGTTTCCATTGCCTTATCAAGGTTGGAGGCATCTTTTAATAATGTTTTGGCAAAGGGCTCTAAATTTAGTTGAGTAATATCATCCATGATTGGATTTTCCTGTAGTTTTTCTAAGGTTCTAGAAAGGTTTACTACTGGGAAATTTGGAAGATTCTCTCTTTCATCTGGTTTGGTTTCAGAAATTTGGTTAAGTGCTGCCATGAAAGGTAAATTAATTGTCTTGAGAATGTAATGAAATGATAAGGTTGAGTTACAGGGCAACCTTGTGTTTGGAAGAGAAAATTCTCCTACACTGATTGTGCACCCACAGGGTACACCTATGATTGAGTAGGACTGGGCTTTTCGAGTTTCAGACGTTTTACCATGGCAGTTGATAAAGTAATGGGGTTCATTAGTAGTGACCAGATACTCATCTTCAGAAATGGAAATAGCATGGGTGGTAGGTGTTTGCAGTGGTGAAACTGTAAACTTGCAATGTTCCTTAATCTGTTGAGCCTGGTTAGTAAATATGGCTACAGGGCATGTAGGCCTGTGTTTATAAATTCTACCATTTACATCTCTGCATACCTTTACTGTAGTACCTTCACATGCCTGCATATCTGCTGAGTCCAATTCGATGAATAATGATTCGTCATAAGATACTGCTAGAAACTCAGTTGTGGTTTGCAATTTGGTGACTCCTCTGGTGGGGGTCTCCTGTGTGTCTATAGGCATGGGTGATGTAATGGAGGCTAGTTTCATTTATCTCCTTGTCTGCAATTTCCAGCAAGGTGTCAAGCTCTTTGGCTTGTTGGATAATTTGACCAGAGGTATGATCTTGTAGAGTAGGAGTGGTCAATTGGAGTATTCTATCCCTTATGGATCCTTGGGTAACGGGTGCCCGAGGTATCTTGTAGGGGATAGCTAACAACAGTGTTGTGGTTGTATGTCCATTGACCAATGGTTGAGGGCTAGGTTTGAATACTACTCCTGTGTTTTGTCTCACCACAGGGGTATAACCTGCAGTAAGTGGTTCTATAATATATAATAACAGCATAGTTAGCAGTATGGGTGCAACTCTCAGTCTCCCCATAGTGCTTGTGTAAAGCAAGTTTTTGCTGTTTAAAGTCTTGTCAAATTTGTAGTAATTTGGTGCTGGTAAAGTCTAAGTGTATGGTGTAACACTTTAAATGAAGTGGTTCAAACTGTACCTTTGCAAGATTGAGCTGTCTTGGCAATATGTCCGGTGAGTCTATAGAGATTGACCAGTAAATGGTAAGATCAGGTTGGAGGTGAAGTAGGTGTGTTCTTTTTCCTAGTGCAGTCTCTCCTAATGGAGAAGTGGGCTGGCTAATTCCCAAGTGGGGTCCTGTAGACTTGTGTTCCAGACTGCAGCTGGATGAAGACTGATGGTGGGCTATGGTCCACAGTGCTTCTTATGTAGCCTACCCTACCCACATCCATTGTGGGCATGGTATTGTTTCTCTGGAGTCAGTGCACCTAATCTCCAGTGTCTGCAACTGTGCTCTATTGTATAATCTGTGTACTGGTAATTAGCTCCTCCTGTCATCCAGGACAGCCATTCATGACCGTCTAGACACTTGTCTGAGGGTAGCTTATAAGGTCAATTGATCTCTATAGACTGCTGTGTTGGCATAGCGCGCTCTTTCATGTGGGGATTAGGCTTTAGACACTCCATTGTGTTACCCTTACTCTTCTTAGACTTCATGTCTGCTTTACTTGGAGGGTCCCAGTCTTTGACCATTCAGAGGCAATAACCTACTGATATATTTACAAATTTGATTGGCTTTATATATATAAGTAATTCATTATCAGTCACACATGTCTATGTGTGGATGAAGAGAATTTGTAATACATTTTGAAAATGTTATGTTCTTTTGGTATCTCAATCTGTTTCTAATTTCTTGAAACTGCACCACACCTAGATGTTTTTCTTAGTATGTGGTGTGCAGGCCTAGGCTTGATAGGGCCTATGCCTGTGGTTTCTCTTGTAAGGGTGATATCATTTTTGTTCCTTACAATTTTGTTGTAGTATTTGGCTTCATGTGGAATAAGCCTGTGTGCAAATTCATTGTTCCTGACAGCCACAACCTTTTTCAGTCTGTCTATGTGCACTGGTCTGGCCACCAATAGATTGGTGTCCAAGTTTTTGAGTTTGGCACTTGTCAAACTAGGTCTATCTACTACAACATATGGTCCCATAAAAAGGGGTTGAAGTTTCTTACACTCTGTGTTGGTCAGGATTCTTGGTATGTTTAGGTACACCATGTCGGTGACCTTGATTTCCTGTGGTGTAAGTTTCTTATCATATCTATCCTTCCTTTCCTTTTGTAGCTTGGCGACCCTTTCTATAGCTTTCCTCCTAGAGGTATCTTGATTTGTTATCATGTTAGCTACATGGTCTGCTACGGTGGATATGTCTTCCTGTATTACCAGCCCTAAGTCCATTGGAGTGGCTGGGTTTCTTCCATGGAGTAGGAAGAAAGGGGTGAATCCTGTGGTTTGGGATTCAGTGTTGTTTAATGCAAAGGTTATGGGTTCAATAAATGAATCCCAATTGTTTTGGTGCTTTGAGCAGAATGCTCTGAGCGCTGTGCCGATGCTAGCATTGAATCTCTCTACAAGCCCATTTGATTGTGGCCTGTATGGTGAGGAGAATTTATGTTTGATCTTGAGGTGTTTAGTTAACTTTGTGAACTTTGCACCTGTATAACATGTTCCATTGTCTGTTTGAAGAGTGGCTGGTGTTCCATGATGACAAATTATATTCTTGTAGAACTCTGCTGCTGTTGTTTCAGCTTTTAAGTCAGTAGTAGCCCAAGCTGTTGCATATCTGGTAGCATAATCTATGCAGACTTGTATATGTTTGTTTCCCCTGGCAGTTGTGGGAAGTGGTCCCACCGCGTCGAGGTTTAGGAACTTCATTGGTGAAGCCATGTACTCTCTCACTGTCATTGGTGTTTTGTGTGAGTGTACTTGCCTTTTTGCTGTGAGGCATGTGTGGCAGGTGGAAACATATTTTGTTGTGTCTGCTAGCATAGACTTCCAATATACCCTAGGTCGGAGTGCTGACAGCATCCTACTTGAACCAAGATGGCCGCCAGTAGGTGAGTCATGGAAATACTGTAGTGTACTTGTTACCCATTGCTGTGGTATAACAATTTGAAGTGGTACAGTATTGGTTTTTCTCCAATTTATGGGGCATATATGGACTAGTGTACCATTTACCAAGGTGTATGTCTGGCCTTGGTTGATGATTCTATTTCCTTGTGCTTTTGGTGCAGGCAAGGTCCCATCCTCAAGATATTGTATGAGGGGCAATAGTTCCTTGTCCTTCCTTTGTTCCAAGCCAAGGTTTGAACCTGAGATGGATGTGTCGGGGATCTGATCCAGTAATTGATTTATATCTAGCACATGTTGTTTTATTCTGTCTCTTTCTTTTTCTTTTTCATCGACTATTGGCCTATCTTGTGCCTTTTGTTGGGGTGTGTCACTCTTGTTTTGGTGTGTAGGCTCCTTTGGAGGGCCTATTCTCGCCTTGATGGGAGTGGCAACCTTTTTCTTTAAAGGCACAATTTGCTTTTTGTCATTCTTCTTTGTCTCAGAGTTCTTTGATTTAGTAGATGCAGTGTCTTTTGTGACATTTTTCCTGGCAGGTGGGGTTTTGGTGGGTTTGTTTCCTGTGACCTTTTCCTCTTTTAGAATAGTTTGTGATTGTGTGGGGGGTTTTGGTGTGCCCTCCATTCTCTGAACTTGCAGTATTGGGTAAAATCACTTCTACTCAATCACTGCAAGGGAAAACTGGAGTAGTAGATAACCTCCAAAGAAATAACAATGCCCCATATCTAGTTCAAAGGGCAGCAGTAACCCCCAGGGAAAATAACAAACATCCCCTAGTGTTACTCAACACCAGCAGGCGCCCACATAAAATCAAAAAGGGTGCCATCATAGCTCTATTTCAGGAAGTCAAGGAATCTGATTTAGAAAAACCTCAACAGGTGTCAGACACTACCCCACACACTGATCAATCCATCTCAGCCATACGGCCTGAGGATGTAACTCAATTCAGTGACACAGACTCAGACTGTGAGTCCACATATGCTGACCCTGAACCCAACTCAATCAGACTCTCTGACATAGCTGCTATACATAGTGAGGCACATGACCTCGAGCCAGAATTGGAAGAGAATGTTCCACCAAAATCTGTGCTCACATCCAAAGATCAGCATGATAGATTAGGATCACTGCTGACCAAGTATGATGATATATTTGTAGGAAAAGATGGAGACATTGGTGCTAAACACCTGTATACCCACTCAATACATGTAAAACCTGAGGCAGTACCATGTCATTTCCTACCATATAGACAAACACCAGAAAAACAGGCCGCAATAGGGGAAGAGTGTGAAAGGCTAGTACAACAGGGCATTCTGAGAGAATGTGCTGAGGGCCCCTGGGCTTCCAGATCCTTTTTAGTACAAAAATCATCGGGAGGCCATAGGCTTGTCACAGATTTTCGTTATCTGAACCAGAACACGATAAATCAAGCCTTATCTACACCCCGAGCCGATGACACTCTAGACATGATAGGGTCACTCAGACCAAGAGTATTCAGTAAGCTAGATGCCCAACAGGGATTTTTTCAAATTCCTATAAGACAGGAGGACCAGCATAAAACCGCATTCATAGCAAATGACAAAAAATATGTCTATGAAAGGATGCCATTGGAACTAAAAAACAAAAATAAAATAGCATGTGAACCCCCATACAGACTGTCTCCAAGGGAAAAGGAAATAATGAGAGAACAACTAGAAAAGCAGATAATGCAAGGAGTTATTTCACCACTAGAGTATCCAAGTGAACTCAATTCACCAGCATTCCTAGTACCAAAACCAGGAATGGATCTCTTCAAATCCGATAGTTGGCGCATAGTCATAGACTACCGCAATGCCAACAAATGCCTCAAGACCTTTTCACACAGTTTTCCACGAGCAGAAGACCTAATAAACACCATTGGAGAATCAAAAGCAAAATATTACAGCAAAATGAACATATTCGCCGCATACCATCAAATTCCACTAGCAGAAGAATCAAAAAACATAACAGCTTTCTCAGCAAATGGGAAACGCTATGTGATGAATTCCATCCCAATGGGAATGAACATAAGTGGACTTAGATATCAAGATATAATTGAATGCCTGATAGCTTATGTGGATGATATAGACGTATATAGTCCAACTTGGGAAAGACACCTGCAAGACTTGGACGAGGTAATGAAAATAGTGATCAAGGGAAATCTGAAGTTCAAACCAAAAAAATGTGAATTCGGATTTAAAAGAATCGACTTCTTAGGTTTCAGAATATCTGAAAATGGTGTCTCACCATCGCCAAACAAAATATGGCCACTTAAGGTTGCTGGGATACCACAAAACAAATCAGAAGTGAAGAGTTTCAATGGCAAGGCGAATTTCTATAAGAAATTTGTTAAAGACTTCGCACCACTCTATAAACTAACCACAGACAATGCACCATTTATCTGGACAGTTGAATGCCATAGAGCATACGAAACAATAAAAAGGCGATAGACGATGACGCATTCCTAAATTCGCAGAGTTGACTCACGTGCCCGTGGCCTTGTTAACACAATGCTTGACGCCAGTTAAGAGATTAGCCATCGCTGTTGAACCATGACGGGAGAAATGTTTCAGTGGGCTATGGCCAACAGTTGAGATTTTGTGCACTTGCTATAAGTATATCACTCGGGAATTCTGAAACTGTAAGAGTTTAGCTTTGAACCCATAGTAGTGCTCAGGTATGGAATAATTCCC
Organism: Acholoe squamosa; assembly: GCA_949317995.1. Classification (NCBI taxonomy): domain Eukaryota; kingdom Metazoa; phylum Annelida; class Polychaeta; order Phyllodocida; family Polynoidae; genus Acholoe; species Acholoe squamosa. Next base: position 20,602,816 of record OX439045.1, on the reverse strand, counting down.
TCTAAAACCACGTCCTAATCCCCAACCTATCAGTAGTCTTCTATATAGTGGTTTGACACATGTATTATATATATATATATATATATATATATATATATCATATTCAAACATATATTATTTAAGATTACATACCCACGGCTAAATGCCTAGCTCGCTTAGTAAAGCACATCTATCTTCATTTCCCTAGCCACCAAGAAATCAAACACTACCCCCTGAACAGTAGCCATTTCTTGGGAAGGTCCATGCCCTGGACGGTGGAGTCTTTAATTGGCCCCGAAGGACTACACGCTTTTGATCCAATAAGCACAAGGCAACTGATATACGAGAATCAACACCTACTCGTTAACATAGAAGAAACCACACTGGAGGGAGTCTTTACTCACCTTGTGGTAATAAGAAATGTTGATCTATGCAAGCCGGTCGACAATAGTCTACGGAGAAATATCTAAACTAATAAGAGTCGATCCAGTAGAAATGAACCTAAGGGAATGGAAAGAGCCCATAGCCAGGCTGGTATGCCTCTTGGGAGCCATAACACTGGCCGAGAGCTTTAAAACAGAAGCAAAAGCCGCACCCTGGCTAAACGGCATGGGCCGCCAGAGCCTAGCTTTCACCTCCATGCGTAGTACGGTTGCGACTTACAGGAGGCAGCACGCCTACTGGAAGTCGCGATCTAAAGGGACCTGGCATCATGCCTATGAAGACAGGTACATATATTTTAGAGAAAAAGGAGCTTTAGTATGATTCTAAATTAATAGCACTTTGTTAGGAGTAAAGCATGTTTTATATCGATACACTATCTCAATAAATTAAACCCCCCCTCACCTAACACTAACCCCACAACAGGAACACCCTCATGCACACATCCAAGTATAGACTCAAAGTCATTCGCTCATCGGCAGACGTGGCAACAAGACACACTCACACATGACACACAACCTCAATACACACAGTCTATTGGAGTAATATAGACACATTAGAACATCATGCATAAACCATTCGAAATGGTCACAATGCAGATTCTGGTAAGTCTATTGACTTTGTTCTACATGACATCCTGTTCAGAAGTAGTAGTCAGACAAAATTATGGAGCCATCTTCAGGAAGGAGGCAACCCAGATGTTACACGGTGCAACGTTGCTAGATTTTGAGTTTGTAATTAACTTCAAATTGTTCAGAACAATGCCAAAACCGATTAAGCTTAATGAAGCTCTGCTAGACAGAGAACACTACAGCCTAATCCATACAAAATTATTCCAAACTGACGATATGATAGAAGTAGAATATAGAAGAATGTTAGGCTATCACAAGCAGCTAGATATCCACTCTCAGAAAAACAGGAGAGTAAAACGAGCCATCCTACAACCAATAGGCGATTTATTAAAATCAATCACAGGCCTGGCAACTCAACCAAAGTATGACACGCTCGCCCAAAAGGTAGACCAAATGAGCAATGCTGCTTTGCTTGAATTCAGAACTTTCAAAGAAGTATCCCAGACCATTTTTGACCCAGCGGACTTGAATTATAATTCGCTACTATCTCAAATCACAAGACAAAATTTGACAGACATGACCTTAGACTTTCTTCAAGATTCTATCAATAAAGTAAAATACAATATGACTAATCTCTACAACTCACTACTGACTAAGGTGTACTTCAACGATAGAAATTACATGCTAGTCTATTCAGGCATAATGAAATTGCTCACAATGAAACGCTATAACAACAGATTAGGAAATCTATTACATCAAATGGAACTGTTAAAGAAAGGCGAGCTGTCATCAATAATAATGCCGGTGAACACTCTAGAAGCAACACTAACCAGACTAAATGAATCATTAAGGGACAGTAATATCAGCTTAAGAATTTGCAATCTCCTGAACTCATACTATTACCAAAAGAACATGGTCACAGGACACATTAGACACAATTCCATAAGGAAATTACCACTTTGTTCGAAGAATGAAGTGTATGACATGTACAGGATTGAAACCATATCAGTACCAATCAAACCACACCACAGTACAAGCAACAGTTATACTAGACTAGCTACAGAACACAACAGCCTAGTGATATCTAGTAAAGTAGGACTATACGCAGAATTGAATAATGATCTTCAATCTCTATGCCAGACTGACAGGACTATGATATGCCCACTGTCAATTCCCATTAGGAATGTTAGCAACCCCACATCCTTGCTCGCTCTATTCTTTGACCACACAGGAATGATTCACGAATTGTGCAACTTTGACATAATTCAACCCAGCACTACACTAGCACCCACCGCAACACCTGTAGGACTAGACGAATTCATAGTAAGAACCGTTGAACCCCTATCTGTAATCTCATGCAACATCGGGTCAAGAATAATTCACAATTTAGGATCATATTTTATTATTAAAATTCCATGTCAATGTAAAGTGTTGACTGGCGGACTGATACTGACAGGCAATAACATATCATGCGAAATCAAATCATTTAAGGGTCAAGTAGTGTATCACACATACAATTTACCGATAATACATCATTTCAGTAACAGATTATTAAATATCTCAGGTTCAAGAACATCATTAATACCTTTTGTATTCAAATCGAAAGAGTTAAGCATGCTACACGAACACCTAGATATGGAGAAAGCAACGCTCTCCTCACACGCATTAGATCTAAGAAGCACAGCTAAAACTATTAGGAATAAGGCTCACTACTGATATGCCTGTACTTATGGAGAAAGATAACTGGAATTTGGACAATTTTTCTGCTCAGCAAACGTACTAATGGTATGAACTTAACAGCATGGAAATCAGTCTTTAAATCGCTGGACACAGTAAATAAGAAATCTGATAAAACTCTGAAAACAGAACTCTCGATAATGAACATTGGCAATAGATATGTAAGGGTTTGTGGCCTTACGGATCTGGGGGGTTCGGGTCTTACGATTCGAAAGAAAGAGTAAGACGGTAATTCAAGTGTATGCCAACGGTTAGTTTATTTCTTAGTATACACTCACGGCTGCCGGATGGTATAGAATAAGCAGCTAAGATGGATGGAGAACTGATCTACATGGTGCGGAGGCCTGGAGGGCCTCTGACGTAGCGACTGAGCCCTGGGCTTTATATAAGGACCCAGGTGTTCGTCGTCAGATGTCCCCACAGACCCGGATCGGTGCTGCCACCTATCCGGAACCTGAGGAACGTCCGACGACTCGACTCACCCGCCACGTCAGACGGTACCCAACTATATGGTTAGATAATACGTACCTCTACACCACTCCCCCAGACATTTAGGAGGGTGTTATAGTTATAGTAATATTACTAGGACAACATATCTATATGTCTTAACCGTTAGTAATAGAGGTACAACCATAGATATAACGTTAACACCAGGTTAGATATCATTTGAATGTCATATACATATATTCGATAGTGTATGTAGTTACAAAATGGCAAAGTTGAATGTTCGAATATGATACGAATTAATTATATGAATAACAGTTATATGTATCGGAACTGTTAATTAGCTTATTATACCATAGGATATCATGTCATATGTACGGTATAAATAATAAGATAAGTATCATAATTCGTATACATGTGACGGAACTGTTAACATTAAATACATCATGTAATAACATTCATATGCGTTTGTAGTTATTAATACCACATTTGATTATGTAGTCTTAAAAAGACTGTTATAGTAACTACACTATCTAATGACATATAATATTGTAACATCATTGTATGACATAACCATATGGATCCGTTAAGGATTCCGTGAGTTGTACGAATAGAACCATTTGTATTATACACTTGAAAAAAATCACGGTGTAGTAATGAATATAATGATATATATGATATCACCGTGTACCGAATAACCTTTATAACACCAGATTACTATATTTATGATACAATATGTCTCACAGGACAATAATAAGTAAGTTCTGGTGTAGTTTATCGGATCTTATATTATAATAATTGACAGTGACTTGAGATCCGTACCAACATACATATATATATACCCGTATTATAATATATAGTACGATGTGACCAGTGTAGTCTTATATATACATACAAATAACATTATAGAAAAATAGACATATGATAACATTTACAATTTTAGAAAAGATGATAGCTGCTGCTGGGGTCTTCTGCTGTAGCCCTTCGGATGCTCACTGATAGGTGTGGTCAGCTAACCACGGGATGGACGTGCTAGAGTCTATAGTTATTAAGGTGAACACGGTAGATGAGTTTGGGGCAGCTACCCACAATCCTCTAGAAGTGCTAAAGTTCATAGGTAAATCCGAATGGTGTAGAATGTAGAAGTGAATTGTAGATCCGGTTCTGTCAACTGTATAGAATCGTAATCCGTTTTAAGTTTAGTTGACATAAGTAGAAATAGTCCAATATAGGCTGGTCCGGAAGTAATAGTAGTATATGGTATAAGTCCATTCGGGAGTATAGATGAGTTGTAGAGGTAAATCGTAAAGTCCATCCTAGTAAGTGGTTAGCACGGGTAACAGCAGGAGTCTGGAACTGGCATCCGGATACGTCTGACAGCAGCAAGTCTACTATCGGATTGTCCATAGGTGAAGTTATAAATCCGAATAGACTATTCAGGGTACAATAAGGGTTATACAGCCTGAATTATACAATAAGCTGGTCATAAGAGGAACCATAAGAGGAACCCGGAACACATACTATAGGTATATACTAGTGAAGAAAACATTCGCAGACCTATAAGGTTCCGCAAAGACTATATCTGGTTATTTGGTGGTGGAGAAAAAAATTATGGGAAAATAACCCGTAGCATGCTTAGACGGATTTCTTAGCATGCTTCTTCTTAAGAAGAGCTAGAGCCGACTCGGGAGTGCCGTCCCACTCATCCAGGTCGACTCCGAATACCCTCATGAACTTAGTGTTCAAGTTGGTATTCCGGGTAATCTCCTCCTTTACACGTTTCTCCAGCACGTGCACGTCCATAGCTGCCTTTTCTTGGGCAGCTGCGGCAGCCTCCTCCTGGGACTTCACATCGTCCCGAATGAGGGTCTCGAGGCGCTGCTTTTCAGCATCCGCGACCTCCTTCATACACAACAGGGTGTCGTTTAGGAGTCCCTGATGAAATTCTGTGGCCTTCTCACGGACACACTTCTCCCAGTGGGTGTAGATGGCCTTCTGGACATCTGCCTCCCCTTGGCAAGATTTCTCAAACCAAATTTCCGCATTACCGGCCTTAATGGTAATAGCGTCTTTTGGTTTCGCAGGTGCAGCGACAACCTTGGGAGGAGTCGATGCAGCCTGTGGACCACTTCCGGGTTTGGGGCTTCCAGACACGCCTGCTGATGGTACACAGTAGGCAGGGGGCGCGTTCTGCTTCAATCCCATTTGCAGGTACATGTTCAACTGCTCCTGGGTGAAGCTGACTGGCAGGGTGGCTGGAGCGGATGCGGATCCGGCGGCAGCAGGTGCTGTGGTCTTCTTTGGGACAAGACGACCATCCTTTCCTACCACCAAGGTCTGGCTCTCAGGTCCAGGTCCCTGGGTTAAGGACGGAAAGTTACGAGGATTAACTTTCCCAGGCTTAGATACGGCTCCAGCGTATCCGGCAGGTTCGGGCTTCTTGAACACCGGAGTGCCCTGAGCCTGCTCTGCGGGGTGCCTAGCCAGAGGACACCTGGAATGGTCCTCTGCTCTGACTTTCGGTTTAGCAGTGGTGCTCTGACCATTACCGTTGCCACCACGGTTCTGATCTCTTCTGCTCCTTTCACGAGCTCTCTTTGCCTCCTTTCCGGATTCCTCGCATTTCTGCCAGAGAGACTCGTGCATGTCCAGTTTACCCTTTCCAGGAGTCAGGACTATCTTCGCGCGGAGTTTCGAATCCTTGGTCTTCGGAACCTCGCAGAGGACTTGGTCCCCTGGTCGGATCTTAGACCAAGCATCCTCGCTCAGGCTATCGAACTCCTTCATGAGTTCCTGGTGAAGCTCCATGATACGCTTCCGAGCCATGTCCAAACCTTCGGCGTGGCATTTCTTCTGGTGTCTCGCCAGATCACTACGTCGGCTGTATTGCACCTTCGTAGTACACTTCTTACCCTTCTTGCCATAACTCGGATCACAAATGTAAACCGGGTGATGGTGGAAGTGGGTCTCGACGAGATGTCTTTGGAACCGAGCTGGAGTGCTCCAGGTCCGGACCGAGACATCACTCGCATCCTAGCAGATAGAGAAGGGACAGGACTTCTGGTCGTCACCGTACCACTTCTCTAGAGCCCAACGTAGCTTCCTCCTCTGGGTATAGGTATAGTACCCTTCGGTATGGTTAAGCATAAGCCACATAGGCCTTGCTCGGATTGGGGTCCTCATCCGAAAGACGCATCCAATCTTCGTCATCTGACTCATTGTTCCTGTTGATTGAGTCCGGGCAGGCATAGAGGGTAGAGCCGTCCTTCTTTACTCCGTAGGCACAATCGGAGAAGCACGTCAGAATCCAGGTTTTGAATCCGGATTTGGCGTTAGCCCAACGTTCGGCCTCGGTTTGAGTTGATGGAGTGGCCTTCTCATCATACTCAACCGAGGACTCGTGCACCGACTCCTCGTCAGACGACTCAACCTCCATGGCGGTACTACCAGTGGTTGAGGTGCTGGGTTTCGGCTCGGCTCTAGCAGAATCCGGGAGATTCTTGAGCTTCCGAGCAGCGGATCGTCGGTTCTTACTGACCTTCCAGTCTTCCTCCGGTTCCTGGGTTCCGGATGTGCTGGAGGTCGTGGCTTCTACTGGGGTAGTAGTACTGCCGGTAGCTTGTGTAACACTGGCTGAGCTCCTGGTGGCAAGCTTCAGGTCGGGGATAGGAGGTGCGGGTGCTTCCGCAGCTCTCTTAGCCTCTTCCTGGGCCTCCTGGGCCTCCTGGGCCTCCTGGGCCTCCTGGGCCTCCTGTTCGGCAGTCATACGGCGGACAATAACCGTCCGAAGGGCTGCAGCTCTGTCCAATCCGATTAGTGAATTGTTCTGGACATCCACCAATTCCTGCTCGGTTATGTAGAAACCGTCATCCCACTGCTCGAAGTTAGCAGCGGCCTCCCTGAATTCCTTAGCGGTCCTGTACTGCGGCCGGGTAGCACTAGGGCGTGGGTAGGTCTGTCCATCGGTATCCCAGACACAGCCTACCCAGTTGATGTTCGTAGCCTTGATGTTCCACAGGGATTTGTCAGGCTTCGGATACGCTCCGAGCTCGAAGGCTCGGTTAGCTGCATACACGGTTTCACGGAAACCAGCGTCTACCATAAGTCCCCGTTGGAACCACGGCCAGTCTCGAAGCCACTCGGGAGGCGTCCTGGTCAGCTGTTCGGGAGCCATGACGCCCTCGATAGCTATCCTGACTTTCGGGTCCATCCTGACTGGTGTCCCGTCCGCGTAGGTCACTTGTGCCTGCAGTTCCGGGTGGACATACAGGTAGCGACCATCGTAGCTAGCTGGAAAAGGTTCCCCCACTGCTGGCTTCCACTCATCCTTCTGTCCGTCAACTTGGGTAGTTTCGGACTCAGTTGCTGCGGGTTCAGCACTCGCAGCCCCTCCGGATCCCTCGGCCGGGAGTGGAGATAAAAGTTTCTCTGGCTCATTTAGTGAGAATGAAGTTAGCTTCTCCTCGAACGAGCGATCCGTGGGTTCCTCCACGTCCATCATCTCGCTCTCTTCCTGTGTAACAGGTGACAAAGCTTCCGGAAAAGCTTCTGCGGACGGAGTCAGCTTATCCGGGTCACCGGATAGCTTGGCTGCAGCTACGGATTCCTCAGCCATGACCGGGGAATCACCTACGGGAGTAAAATACTCCTTTTTCTGGCTTTTACGGCGCCGGGGCCGACACAGACGGAGTCTGCCTACCAGGAGACAGACTCTGGAGGAGCGAGGAGGGCTTTGCTAACCGGTAAAATCCAAGAAGGGAGCGCGCTCGACCGTCTTGAACGTTACCGAAAACAAATATGGCGACAGGCCAGATTTCGTGATGTCATTTCCCCGCATCCCGCGAGGTCACGAGAGGTCAGCCGAGACTGGACACGGTGACGTCATGCGGAAACGCACGTGCTACAAGCGGAACATAAACAAACTGAATGTTTTTAGGTAATTATCGCTCATGCCGATGACTCGTCTGGGGATTTAAGTGGAGATTATGGAAAGCTTAAGCAAATCCACCGGATTATCCGTCCACTACCCATTGGTACATCATGCGGCGGCGACAAATAAGCCTTTCGGGTCAGTTGTTATCCGTTCCTCTAAATGTAAACATTACACTCGTTGTGTATACAGGTTAGGTCACTGCAGTCCTCTGGGCAATTCGAGGGCTGCGACGAACGTATCTCCCCTTATCGGATAGTTCTCTATCGGACCTGACAGTCTGAAGAGCTTTTTCTAAGTGTTTCTTAGCCTTAGAGACACTTTTCCTCTTCTTCTTGTCTTCACCTGCCGAGACTTTTTTAACTCCCCCACGCTTAATCGGTGTTGGCGCAGGTGTCACTGATTCGGAACACTTTTTAGGCCTACCACGGCCTCGCTTCACTGTAGTGTTCTTTACCTGGTCTATTATGCGATTCTGGTTCAGGATCTTTCTGGAACCTTCACCATACATTTCTGTGGAGGTCTCCCTCCCAGACCATTTCCTCAGTCTGGCCACATTTGACTTATACAGTCGACCAAGGTCAGATTTAATTATTACGGTACAGTCACTGATAACTTGGGTTACCGTGAAGGGACCATCCCAATTAGACGCTAATTTTATGTGCCTAAGTGGTTCATGTAGCCTGAGAACTCTATCTCCGGATTGGAATTTCCGATGCTTTAGATCGGTATCATATCCAACTTTCTGCCATTTGGCACTTTTCTCCAAATCGATCTGGACAGACTCATATGCTTTTTTAAATCTGTCTCTTAAACATTCCACAAAAACTACATGGCAAGGTAGTTCCGGGTCCATCCCTATGACTCCAAATACTAAGTCGGCAGGCATTATTAGATCTTCTCCGAATACCAAAAGGTTCGGAGTACAATTTGTACTTGAATGTACCGTACTGTTATAAGCATGTGTCACAAAATGACATTGCTCATCCCAGTCATCCATATGTTCATTGACAAGTGACTTTAGAACTTGGATAAGGGTTCTGTTGAACCTTTCTACCAATCCGTCGCTTTGTGGCCTATACGGATTGGTTCTAGTCTTGCAAATAGCTAAGTATTCGCACATACCCTGCCAGAGATTTGATTCGAATTCTCTGCCTTGGTCACTGTGTAACATTAATGGTACACCAAAACTTAGTACCCAACCTTTTACGAAGGCTTCGGCACAAGTAACTGCCTTGTGGTCCGGTAGTGGAAAGACTTTAGTGTATTTTGTGTAATAATCACACACTACCATCATACAGGTGTTATCATTAGCGGTTGTGTTCAATCCACTAATGATGTCTACCCCGATTCTTGCAAATCTAACTCCGAAAAGTTCTTGGGATAAGGGAAGTTTGCCCATCCCGGGTCCGGGTTTGTTTTTACAACAATCCGGACAGGTGATTACCCATCTTTGCAAGTCTCTGGTCATGCCAGGCCAGTAGTATCTTTTGGAAAGTCGTGCCAACGAACGTTTCCTTCCAAAATGACCACTGGTCCGATGTCCATGACAGAAGTACATAATGTCATGTCTCATGGCATGTGGTATTACCACTTGCATGATTTTCTCACCATTTTTACATGGCTTCCAACGGTATAACATGCCTTTCCGGACTTCAAGCTCGGTCCATTGAGCAAGAAACCTTCTCATTTCTCGGTTTTCCAGAGAGACCTCAGGTCTAACTGGACGTATACCCTTTGGTACTAATTGCAATAGCTGCGCAGTTATCGAGTCAGCTTCCTGGAAACATCGTATGTGATCCATAGACCAATCCAGTACACTGGCAACTAGGGGTTCGAATGGTCTTCGAATCCCTGCTAGCACTGCCCTATGAGCTCCACAATCAGTACAATCCGGATTATCACATTTCCGGATTGGTATTCGAGACAAGGCATCAGCATTCAAATGCTTCACTCCAGGTCTATGCTGAATCTGGTGATGTTCAAGCCCATATTCTGATAGATGGGCTAACCATCGGCCTAAAATTCCTTCAGCATCTCGGAAGTTCAGTAGCCATCTCAAAGAGGAATGATCTGTACGCAATGTAAAGTTCGTTCCCCATAGGAAATGTTTGAACTTCTTGGTATATACAACTACTGCTAACAGCTCTCTTTTGGTTGTGCAGTAATTGCGCTGAGTCTTACTCAGTGTATTGCTGGCAAAGGCAATTGGTACTTCTCTCCCATTTTGGACTTGCGAGAGAGCTGCACCAATGCTATCATTACTAGCGTCCGTATCCAGTATGAAATGATCCGTTTCATTCGGATATTGTAATACTGGAGTACTCGTGAACAGTTCCTTTAGCTTTTGAAAAGCAGATTCCTGTTCATGCCCCCAAGGAAATTTTTCCTTGGTACTTCCTGGAGTCCAGTTAGCTATTGCTTGCAATGGATAACTGATTCTAGAATAATTCGGAATAAATTCCCTATAATAGGAACAGAATCCTAAAAAGGACCTCACTTCTTTGGGTGTTTTAGGTCTATTCCAATTCGTAACTGATTCGATTTTCTCCGGATCAGCTTTTATTCCTTCATCACTAATGATGCGGCCCAAATAATTTATGGACTTTCTAAACATGTGACATTTCTTAGGTTTCAATTTGAGATCATTAGAAATAATACGTTCCAATACCATTTTTAGGTTATTAGAACACTCTTCGAATGTTTTTCCGAAGACTATGACATCGTCAAGATATACAAGACATCTTTTCCACAATAAGTCACTTAGAATTGTTTCCATCATTGCTTCAAATGTTGCTGGTGCATTGCACAAACCAAACGGCATTACGTTATATTGGAATAGTCCAATATGACTCGAAAATGCAGTTTTTTTCATATCTGAAGGGTTCATTCCCACTTGCCAATAACCTGATTGCAAGTCTAGGGTACAAAACCAACTGTTTCCTCCTAAGGAGTCAATGGTTTCGTCTATTCTCGGTAGTGGATACGAATTTTTTTTCGTTATTCCATTCAACTTCCTGTAGTCTATGCAAAAACGGATAGTGCCGTCTTTCTTTGTTACCATACACACAGGACTACTCCATGGACTATTGGAAGGGACTATTACATCCTGTTCCAACATCTTGTTTATTTCCTCTTCAGCTACTCTCTTTTTCGCTAAAGGTAACCGCCTATACGGTATCTTAAAGGGTTCTGCATCTCCAGTATCTATTTTATGTACTACCTTATTTGTCGTACCTAGTTTTTCACCAGGTTTGGCAAAGGCAGTCTTATACTGACAGAGCAATTCATAGAACACTTTCCGGCATTCCGGATCTTCTAATGAAGTTTCTTCATACAACTTGAGTAAGTCTTCAGAAATTTCATCATCTCCTGTACCCTTTTGTAAGTTCCTCTTACTATCCGTTACAGTTTCCGAAAGGGTCACGTTTCCGAAAACTTGTCCCTTTTTCAAGTAGATAGTACTGTTTCCGGTATTGGAGACAGGTACTACCGACCATGATGCATTTGCTACAATAGTGTCTGCGGATACTAATCCGATACTTGACAGAGTAGCTACATCCGGTTCTATTACTGCAGGCTTATTGCGCATTGCAGGATCACTTCTTACAAGCACATCACAGGCTACTCCCGGAGGGATTCGCACAGTGTGTGCTACACTAGCCATACTGCTCACTTGTCTCAGTACACACCTAACCTTTACGGGATATGGGTATTTCACACTCAACACTCCTGATTGAGGTTCCAACACAGCACCATACAGGGATGCGAAATCCAACCCAAGTATCTCCTCATCTGCTATATCCGCAACGGTGGCGCTCATGACATAGTCATGTATACTAACAACTGTAGTTTCACACAAGTTCTACCATACGTCTGCAAGGTACTGCAATCGGCTGTCTGAGCACTTCCTCCCAATTTGAGAGTATCATGTTCATCCGGTATAAAATCATAGAATCCCCTGGAGATACAAGAGTGGCTAGCTCCCGTATCTACAAGGAATTCGGCAGATCTTCCGTTAATAGTGAGGCAAACATACCACCGCCTTCCGTTTAGAACAGAGGGCATGTCCGTGAGGATCGGAATGTCATTTTTCACACCAGGAGTCGATCCACATCCTTTCAGGAATTCCAGACAAGGATGACCCGTGGGCAGGTGGGCACCACAGACCTTGGCTAACTCGTAGCCGCCTGCCTCGTTACTGATATTGGGTTTCCCCTGTGCTCCCGTGGCACCTGCTATATCAGCTTCCCTAGCCTTCCGGGTGTCTACAACCACCTCGGTGCTAGCCGAGTTTGCTACTACATGCGAACTATCATCACGGATGGTGATATCATGGCAAGATTTGTCACTGGGATCCCCTTCTTTGCCCCTCGGGAGACCCCTTCCTAGTTTTCCTCTGTACTTATTCCAGAGACACCTTCCTGTTTACGCGGGACAGGTTTCTCAGCCATACATTCCGGAGCATAATGCCCCAGTTTCTGGCATCTGAAACATCTCCTCTGAGATTTATCAACTCTCGGCCTCTTTAGAGCTTCTGTTAGTCCGGCTATTAAGGTTTCCATCACATTAGTCGGAGTAGAAGTGGCCGCCACAGTTGGCTTCGCCGCAGAGACTACATTGCTAGATTGGTTTGATCCGGAAGCTGTGTTACCAGCGGCAGATCCTCCCTTTCCTCTCGAATGTACTTTCCTATACCGTTTTTGTCGGTAATACTTCCCAGCTACTTGAACTGAACCAATATATTCTCCGTTTTCATCGGAGACATATTCATCCTCCTCATCAGCATCATGCGAATCAACCGAGGCTAATTGGGAAGTATCATATATCGGAGCAGGTGTACCTCCATATTGAAAAGGTGCTGCTCTTACCGGATTAGGTCCTAGACCTACCAATCGTTTCTTCATGTCATGTCCATCGATTGCTATGAACAGGTCACTGAAGGAAGTGTCATCTTTCCAAGAATCCCAAACAACTTGTTTGTGATCCGGATCCCGCAATCCATTATAGAATTGTATGAACAATTCCTGTAGATAACAGTCATCGTCATGAGCCCAATTTGGACGTGCTTTTGATAGCAAGTCCTGTAGCTCCAAACCAAAGACCTTGTGAGATTCTTTCGGTTTCTGTGTTCTTTTCTTGAAGCTTACCCATGGATCTTCTCTAACGATTGATCCGAATAGGTATGCGGCACATTCAACCAATTGATCATAGGTGCCGTATAATCCGTAAGCTGCTCTCCATTGGTTGAGGGCTACTTTTCCACCTTTATTCAACCAACAGATCAAATACGGCAGAGCTTCTTCTTTTGTCCAGCCACTGCAATTGACTTCGTCGACAAAAGCTTGATACCTATCCTTCCATGGGTCATTAGAATCGTATGGAGGGGGTATCCGTGCCTGTCTACGTGCCGGATTATTACATCCGCGTAGTCTATCTGCTTCTCGCATGCTCCAGTTCATGACTTCCATGCCATCCGCTCCCTTTCGGTAGCAGTCAATGCCAAGGTTTTGGATACATTGGCTCCTATCAAAGATGGTTTGCATCCCTGCAGGCATGGAAGTTCTTCTATTTGGCTTCCTGCCATCTCCTCCTGATCCTGATCCTCCCGATCCGGATCCACCTGGGCCACCTGGGGGGTTCCCTCCTGGTGGACCGTTATTGTGATAGTTTCCGGATGAGCCGCCAGGGCATCCACCATTATAACTGGCGTTTCCAGAAGACGCATACCTAGGGTAAGAATTATTTTGATTCCATCCCTGGTTATAGTTATTACCATTTTGATAATTACCACTTCCTGATGGATTATAATTATATCTATATCCATAAGAAGATGCTCTCGGTTGATACATTCCGCCATTAACGTTGTTTTGTGGCGTGTTTGGTCTTGGAAAACGTCCATCAGTAGGACCATTACCTGGACCCGAAGATGGGTTCGGTAATCTTGGACCTGCTGGTGTACTATGGCCAGGTTGGGGGAAATATGAAGGTGGTGTCAACATATGCCTTGTTGGACCCGGTACTCTTGGTTGTGCTACGGGTGTATTATTGTTGGTTCCGGCAGCACTATCGCGAGTCGTTTTAGTTTTGTGACTCAGGTCTGGTATTGGTGATGCCGGACCTATTGTATCCAGCACTGGAGTTGCTGGTGTAGGTGCGGTTCCACTATCTGCGGCATTATCCGGTTTCGTATAGACTCCGGATACTACATTCTTAGTAGCCCCATCGTTAACGAAAGGGTTGTATCCAGTTGGAGTTGTCTTCCCCAACATTTTAGACACCACAGCTGGATCTATATTACCTATAGTCAACTGGGTGGCTTCTACGTACTTATCTAAGGTTATTGCAGTAGTTTGCATCTCCTGAAGCTCATTCGTGAGTTTCTGTCTATCTTCTTCCAGTTGTTTATTGTAAGCTATAATGCCTACCCGGATAGCTTCATTGTCTTCAGCTTGTTTAGTACACTGAAGTTTCAATTCCTCCAACTCGTTTTGATAGTGGCATATTTCGGATTCGAATTTTGCCTTATCATGACTTAGTTGGTCGTTCGTATCTATGTATGTTTGGATACGAATGTGTCTATTGTCATACTCCTTATTGAATGACTCTCTCATTTCTTGGAGTTTTCGTTCTTCATTCTCGAGTTCTTTCATGTACTCACTCCTTCTGGCTTCGAATTCCTTCCGCATGCCAGTTAGGTCCCCTTCTAGCTGAAGTTTTTCATGGAATACTTCATCTTTAGCTTTGACCAAGGTATTTAGATTCTCGTTCAAAGTTACGTAAGTTTCATTTAACAACTGGACATCCGGTTGTTTAAATTCTTCACCTTCCGGTACCGCATAGGTTAAGTCACCATCTATAGTGCTATAATCTAATATTGGTAGTCCGGGTCTGGGTAATCTATAAGGTAGCTCTCTGAATGTTACCCTTTTTGGCATTGGCGCCGGATGTTCTGGGTTGGTACTACCACCAACTTCGAACATCGAATTAGTTAGCTCGTCGACAAGTGATTGTTGTCTCATTAACTTATCCTGTCTCTGTATGGACTGTTCACGTCGTACAGAGTCTGGTAGATTCTCCTCACTATCATTATAGTGGGGTTCGGGATCTCTCCAAGATGTAGGTTCCGCATCTTGGGAGTTCGAATGGTTTTGGAGCATTAATGATCCATTGCCATTCTCCTGGGCAATCAGTTGCCCTACTGGGTTAGCTTCCCTAAGGTTATCTAACCCATGTACCAGCCGTTCGGACGTTATGACGTCCGGGCTATACACCAGAATTAACTGGTCACGGCACCAGTGTAAGGGTTTGTGGCCTTACGGATCTGGGGGGTTCAGGTCTTACGATTCGAAAGAAAGAGTAAGACGGTAATTCAAGTGTATGCCAACGGTTAGTTTATTTCTTAGTGTACACTCACGGCTGCCGGATGGTATAGAATAAGCAGCTAAGATGGATGGAGAACTGATCTACATGGTGCGGAGGCCTGGAGGGCCTCTGACGTAGCGACTGAGCCCTGGGCTTTATATATGGACCCAGGTGTTTGTCGTCAGATGTCCCCACAGACCCGGATCGGTGCTGCCACCTATCCGGAACCTGAGGAACGTCCGACGACTCGACTCACCCGCCACGTCAGACGGTACCCAACTATATGGTTAGATAATACGTACCTCTACAGATACAATGATTTCACAGTAGTGTTGTTATTGATCATGATCATCTATATCATAATAAAGATAATGAAATATAAAATAGCCAAACCTATGACTAAAAATCCAATAGATATTAATATGCCATATATAGCACTGAAACTGTACAGAAAATGGAACAGTATTATAATTCACTCACATCAATCTGGAGGCTGTTTCACCGCATTCATGAATCAAACACGGACGTCCGTCTCCGCAACAAGGATGTCCGTCTTTGCAGAGGCGGACATCCGTGTTTCAGTTTTAGGGTCCGTAGTTGGAACACGGAGCGGGGAGGGGGCAGTAGGTGTACGAATATGGACAACACGGACGTCCATCTTTGCAAAGACGGACGTCTGTGTTTGATTCATGAACATGGTGAAACGGCCTCCAGGTATGAACCAAATATATTCAAAATAAACTCACGAACACCCATGTTGAACGTTCACCAGAGCGGCTGTCTGAAGCCAGACCTCGAGCTAATCTGGGCACATGAAAACAAAATCTCATTAACATTATGTGAAAGGTCAATCATGGAAATTGTACTACCTAACAAGGTGTACACCCCATTCAAGCAACAATTCCAAATATGGAAATCATTAAGGGACCATGAATACCCCAGATTCAGATTAATAATCATATGCAATGGTAAACACCACCACCAACTGCCCCCAGCAACGCTCGACAATGTAGTCACAGACAGCAATTTATAAGCATATAATAATCACATATTTATTTCTAGCAAATATGGTAAGGAAACCGGTGAGTTGACAAATGCATCGTCCCATAAATGTTACGGCATGCAATTATAATTATATATAGCTGTAAACTCAAACCAGTATATTTTACTTTATATAGCGATGATGAGACCCCGGACTATCCCAGTTTTTGGTCCAACCTTTGCGGCCATGGCATTCAGACAGATGCAGACATAGACTGCGAGGTAGACGTGGTACATAACCGGGACGTCTTCGGGGAATCATATCTGATGATACGACCTGACTGGGACACCCTCCGGAAGACATCACTCCACCTGAAAGCATGGAGATCAACCGGAGAAAGCCCAGTGGATGCCTGGGACAGGGACACGGCATGGGACATCCGGATGGACGTGACCTCACCCTAAGACTTTCCAGAGGGACCGCCCATCCTCTCACCTATAACAATAAAACAAGATGACGACGAAAACACCAGGGAAGCCTGGGAGGTAGAAACCTCTACCCCCGCAGTAAGTTATCCTGTAAGCTTCGCAGATTTATCAGCTGTTCCAGTATCCGTCGTCGCCCCTCTCAAGATGTTTACTGTCGACGACAACTGGGGTGAAATCCACAGCTATGATCTCTTCCCATCCTTTGATGATTGCGAAGAGAACGTCCATGCATTAAATCTGTAATGAAAACATGACTTTGAAACGGAGGACAATATTGACATTTTTGTTTTCAGCCCAGATATGCTTGCATCTATATGTATTGATTCATGCACATAAGTTATCATCCAATATTAGGATAAATGGATCAAATGATGAACTGACATCATAAGTCAATATACTCTATGAAAAAATTAAAACAGAGGGAATGATACCCAATGAGAAATATAAGGAAATATATAGACAATGTTTATCGTAATGAATTTAGTCACTCAGGTAACACATGAAATTAACATTTCATATATGGAATTCCATGCCATACGTTGACAAATATGATCTAACTGTTATCTTACAAGGAACTCAGTATATTCAATGCATTGCTCTTAATAGTCTAGATATCATATACAGACTTGAAAAAGTACATATTAACTACTTAACATTATTAAAATGCTTACCTAGATCATCGCTGATTGAAGACCCAAAATATACTCATAGGGTGTAGTCATTAAGCCATACTTGGTAAGTTTATGGGAAAGTATGTATGGAACATACGAATTATGTATTGTTCATAAGTGTTGTTATTGCACAGTTATTACAAATATCCATGACAGGGAAATATACGAGAACCTTTGTGAACGCCACTGGAACATTGCTTGAATTTGCCATTTGTATGTTCATGATTTCTTATCATAACACCGTAATGAGTATCCGATGAAATGTTACAAATCAATTATTAATAAATATTGATTTTTATGCAACACATCTGTGTGTGTGACTCTGAGGCTGAAAGATACACCACTTGAACATCATTCGTAACCATTCGCTCATTACTCACTCACAATCATTCACCATCCCAACCACCCCCCCCTTACCCGCACCAATCTAATTAGCTATGAACCCTCATTTCGTGCCCATCTAGCATCACCCTATATCAGACACATTTCTGGAATGGGATAGATGTGGACAAATGGGACTAGTGCGTGTTATCAGGATAACAAAGTTGGTAAGTAAACCTTCCAAAAAAGATAACTAGAAATAGGGATAATAAATGCGATTTAGGTGAATGTAACAAAAAGACTGAAAGGACGACGACTTGATTACTTAGATCATCAATAGCCAGAAAAATGGACTGTTTTTTGCAACTCATCTTGAGGCTCAAACCGACAGAGAGACTGAAGTTACCCACAGTTCAATACTTGACTGTTGGGAAAACCTTTCGCGACACCGCACCCTATTGGAAAATATTCCTACCTACTCATTAAATTCATGACGCAATGTGCTGACTGCTTAAGCCACACAGTCCGTGGTAAACAACCTTTTGTAGACAACCATACTGTAAGGGCGAACCAGTTAATCACTATTTAGAATCCACAAAATAGCAATGAGTAAGTAAAGTGCAGGAATGACAACATTGTCACAGACATAAAAAGACACATCCATCTTTTGGCATATTTTTTCTAAAAGGAAATAAGGATGACTTCCATAGTGAGAAAGAAACCTATATGTACTAGTCGCAGAAACCATGTTATTTAGACAGCACTAAGACAGTTCAGAATTAACCAAATTAATTCAATTGCTCAGGCACTGACATTTACTAGTAAGTCTTAGGCTTGTGGATGCTGAATCCACATTATACACTAACTTCAGGTGAGACATTTTGGATCATATATTGAGTAAACGGCTATTTGAGTCTTGACGGTTGACTGGTCAGATACTCAGATTGCTCCTTGCCACTTCACCATGATACACAGACATGTGTAGTGAAGATGACAAGAGACCATCAATCACTTTACCCTATTTTTCTTTCTATTCTTATTTAATTCATATTAAACGACATGCATGAGAACAACAACCAATACGGCAAGAGATCAATTGGGAAATTGACCGGAGACCATTCTCCTCACCGCATAGATTATGTACATACACGTCTATATTTACACTTCAGAGGTTCATTTGTGATATGTGTGAGAAATCATTCAAAACACCACCTGTACTGAGAATTAATTCAGTACTGATGAATGAAGCCACCTCCAGCTACATTGGCTATTAAACCGGTTATATATACTGCAGACTATCCACATTAGTACCCAGACACTACTACCCCAACAGTATTGACAGCACCTACACTGACTTCTATTGACCCATTGAGGATCGACGTGAATTCGACGTATATGTAACACCTACCAAGCCAATTACATAGTACACAACTACAGGTTGTAATCATCTGACAACTCAGTGGAATTGAATGAGTATATCATACCATACAATGAAATTGAGGAAGAAGTTTCGCCATTTTTGTCAATGGCCAAAACCATTAGCTCTACTCAAGGAGACTGGGAGGAAAACCAGAAATACTTCATAAATAAAAGTCACACTTTCAACTCTCATGATAGTAGAAATACTTGAAGTAAGTTGAAGCTAGACAATCAGTACACATTGAGCTCCTGGCAAGAAACCTATATAGGTTAGAGAGTTCGATATAGATTGAATAAATACATCAGCCTTTGGAAAGATTGTATTAGTAGAGTATCAAAAAAAAAAATTTTGTTTTTGGAATAGAGAAAGGAATGAGAATCAGAGTAGGGGACATGTACAAAAAAAAATTGAATAGAGATAATACGAATTGGAGTCGGAATGTGACAAGTTTATAAGCAGTATATGATTGGAAGGGCGACTGCAACAATTGCCATCAACCACTCCCCTGCACATAATAGGGACCCCAAATATAGTGTCCAAGATGGCCACAGCACTCCAAGCGGCGCATTCCATACCCTGCCCAATACCACCTACTGTTGCACACCAACTCTTATCCACTTGCACCCACTCATACTCAATCATACCACTGGCACCTTTTCAGCCGCAGACTGAACAACCTAGATGTGAAGGTCATTGCACACTGTAAATTGGTTTTCTATCGTGTACTCAAATACGACATTACTTTAGAACCTCATGATGTCACAAATATTGGCAAATGCTTTGTTAGTCTGATGGAGCAATGTACTCAACCATATAACCTGTAGCGGCCAGTCGGTTGACCAATCTTAGTCCATTGCTGCAGGGGTATACCCTTACTATAACGTCCAACCAATCCTCCAACGGTAGCACAAGCCGTAGTATAGCTTAAAATCCATATTGTCACAATTGTCCTTACCAAGTAACGACCAACTAACACCATGAAAGTAGCCCTGATATAAAGGCTCGACGATCACTGTCTTATGGAAGTATAAGACCACCATGGCCCCCATCATAGGCCTATGTATACAAAGCAGCAGCCAATGCTGGCTGTGCCTCCGCCGACCACCCACCGACTGATGGGAAAAGTATGTGATTAACCAAAACAGGGACACCCACTATCGGGTCATGCACAAACAAATGTCTTGGGAATCTAAATGGGACACTGTAGTAGACAAGCTCAGAGTCTCCGAAGTTGATATGTGCACATGGATACTTTTCTGGTTGTGGCGAGTCAACTTCCCAATTACCTCAAATACTCGTCATATAGAGATTTGTGGGTAATGGGAATTTATATAAGCCAATGTTTAACCAACCCGATGTCGTTTGTATGCCATTATTGATGATAAAAAATTATAATAATGGGGAAAACCCATATCATAGGGTTATATAATAAGCCCAAGTCGTAATTTTCATTGGTTATATTTATTCCCAAGTAGACTATTTAGAGGCGTCATATAGTCTCACAAAGCAAACCTATGCAGGGGACCAACGTACATTACAACTACACAATAACTGTCAATTGGTAATTAAACGACACGGTGCCTAAGGCGATTATTTAACAATCCACATAATGGGACTTGTCGCGCCATTATCCACCTATGTGTTGGTGACACTGTATCAATATATCCCACGGCATATCAAATGTATGATTAATGACACTTGGTTATGAGACTCACTCCAAGTCACTTGTTTCATTTTATACTTTAAAATGATTATGTTCTGAAAAAAACCTTGCACTCAATGTTTACAAAGTCAGGAGACTTTTGAATCGAGAAGGGGGTTTGTGTCAGCATAATACATATATTAATTTCATTATAAATCCCACTCTATGGTAGTTCCTACACAATTATCACCTCTACCTATTAACCACTCGTATTTCGCCTTTCTGTACAATTAGACCCCACTAAAGCAATTACGTGTAAACTATATTACTAATAGTCCAGAATGTATAAGGAATATGCAAGGATAATCATCAGGTAGTAGAGTCAGTAGCAGCCCTGACGGTCATCCAGGAGGGATACAGGTTGTGCAGCGCCACCTTCAGATACACAATAGTATAAGCATGCAGTACTATGTGCTGCACCCTGTATGTTAACTAGTATACGGGCATGCCAAGCCTGGAACCATAGATTATCTATGGTAATATCAGAGTACACAATGGAGATCATCATCATCATGACACAGAAGGACTTAGTTATTATATTGTAAGTTGAGTATGGAATCTCTCACAATGGAAATGTGTGTCATCTCATCAGCCAAGCGAGAATTATTGTTCATCACAAAACATCAATTGTTAAGTCTATGCAATAAAGATATATAAACTGTAACTATGGGTTCTTGAGTTATCTCTTCATCAATATCATCGACAATCATCATATTAAAAAGGATGTCTCGACCCGACAAGATGTGACCCTCTTTAGTTTTCCTCTTCAGGCTTCTCCTCTATGTAGTTTATTCAGGAAAGCTTTGGGGCTGTGCACTCATGAGCATAGTGTCCCATCTCTTGACAACGGTAGCAGCATAGCCTGCTTCAATCTACCCTACATCATTCAGTTCTAGTGTACATCTTCTCAGCGAACGTTTTCATGAAATCTTCCATCATCTTTTTCATGTCCAGTGGCTCAGGTGGAGCAGGGGCTCTCGCTACGGGTTGCCTTTGAGGGCAGCTTATAGACATCTCTGTAGTTTGATTATCTGTGGTGGGTCTTTTCTCCCCTCAAGCCCCGTTAGCGTTTTGGTTGTATATTCTTCGAGGAATATACTCATGCTTCACATCTCTTTTCACTTGTACGGCGGAGATGCTTCCGTCCTCCTCCTCAATTTCAATGATCTCGAAATCATTGTCTGCCATTTTTGGGTGTGTCAGTTGGTGTATCCCTGACATGGGGGTCATACTAGTGCTAGTACTCGCGCAAACATTGGTGTTCGAGGTCTTCATTTCCACTTTCCCCGCCATGAGGGTCTTCTTTACTGTCCAGCACTCAATTCCTTCGAACAGATCCATAAGAGTGGGGTTTCTACCCTTCCAAGCATCTAGGGCTGCTTGCTGTTGGTCTTCATCTCGAAGTCCTTGCACGAATTGTGGTAACAAATCGTTCAGAAAGTATTTGTCCGAGGGGTTGGTGCCTGGGGGGGCCCTCTGTAACAGAGACTGCAGCTCGTATCCATAGGCTCGAAATGATTCCTGAGGTTTCTGTGTTCGCTTCTTGAAGAGCATGAACAGATCTTCACTCACTAGGTTGTACAGCAAAATACTGGCAATCTCGACTAACTGCTGGAATGTCCCTCTTTTGAAGTATACTTCATTCCATTTCTCGACAGCTATCCGGCCTTGACTGTGTTTCAGGCAGTGAATCAGGTGTGGCAAGGCCTCCTCGGGGGTCCATGCATTGCATCACATGTCATCAGTAAAGTTTGAAAACCATTCTTTCCCGGTTTTTACGCCCTCATAAATCTTTGGAAGGATGGCTCGTCGTCTAGCTGCGTTGTTTGTGTGTACCAACTTTTGACATTGGTTAACACTCCATTCTCTGATGGTCTCTTCACTATGTGCGGTGTTCGAGGTGTTAGCGGATTGATTTAAAATATCTTCTAGTACGCTGCTTCGCCCTGTGGCACCACTAGCCCCTTGCAGGGGGTGTCCGCCTTCAGGTGGCGCCGGATGTGCTGCCTCCTGTCACACCTTGGTTTCCCGTGCCTAAGGGTTTGGGCTCATTTACTGAGTCGTCATCATATGACAACTCGAAGTGTCCATCCTCCCCATACTGGGTTTGATTGGGTTCGTTGTGGCAGTCGTCCTCTTTACCAAGCAAATCACCGGCCAACCTGAATCTTATTTTGTGTTTCTCAGACTCATCTTGGCTGGTTTTATGTGTGGGGTCATAAACACCATCGTTCCGGACCTGTGCATCAGCATTCTCATTTACAAATGGGTCGTATCTGTCTGGCTTCTTTAAAGCTTCGGCTGGCGTCGAGGTTACTAAAGGTGTAGTTCCTTTTATAAAAGTCGCGTCAGAGGTTATGTCCTTATTAGACATTTCTTGGTAGTAAAGTAGATCCATTTGTGTTACTGATACACTCGTGTCGGTTTCGAAAGATTTATCTTGTTCCTCGAGACATGTCTTGTCAGTTAGGGTATTATTCTCTATTCCTGACACATATGTATCGAGGGCAGTTTTCCTTTTTGTCAGATTTGCAATTTCAAAGCACAGCTCTTGCTGTTTCAAAAATAGATCTTGGTTGCTATCTTTCATGCATTCCATTATATCCTCATTTTTCAAGATGCATCTCGAATCTCTAAAAGCTTGTTTGCCTCTATTTATTTTTTTGTTCCATTTCGGCTTTTATTTGGTCAGCCTCTTTTCTCAAATCGATGTTTCGAATGGTGAAAGTAGCTTCCTGTTCTTCTAAGTCAACTATTTGTTTCTCATTTTCCCACTCTGATTTAGCGAGTTCGAGTTTCTTTTGAATGACATACATTTGCCTTTCGAAATCTCAATTTAATTGTTCCTTTACTCCAGTTCTTTCTTCTAGTTCCTCAATGTTGTTCATCAGTCATTGTTGATCAGCTTCGTACTGGTCGCATTGTTTTTCCAGATTCCTGAGTCTCTTCTACTCTCGGTAAGAAGCAGGGCATCTAAGGATCTTCAGGAATCAGCAATGTGGGTTTCTGCCAGGGGCGAGCTGTTCGTTGAGCGTCTACAGTCATCATCGTAATTGGTGTCAATAGTTCTGTGGAATCTGTACTTATTCTATATGTAGAATTCATGACTGGAGCGGGCATCTCTTCAGACCTGAGGTTTCGAAATACCCTCTCTACTTTTGGTCTGCTTATTGAGGTGTACCCTTTCATTTGGATTGGGCTGGTGTCATTGGTATGAACAGTGCCATTCGTTGTGGATCCCGAGGTACTCGAACTTCCTTCTCGGGATCCATCGTGCGCAAGTTCGGCCTCCAGGGCCACGCACTAACACGAAGAACTGGTCACGGCACCAGTGTAGTGGTTCAAATGTATAACTCGAATGGTTCGAAGTGAAAACCAGACAAGGGATCTCTGGTTAGTGGAACTGGCACGTGTTTATTTCAGTGTATAATTTACATCTACCTCGATATAGGTCGCTTAATGAAATGTTAAGCTCGATGAGAAGTGGTCTGACTCCGTCGACAGGTAGAGCCAGACTAACGCCTTCCCCGGCCCCAGGTAGGAGCTGGAGTGAGGCAAACAGTGCTGCCACCACCCCACAGCGACCAGGGGTCGTAAGGACCTCTAGTGACTACCGGTGAAGGGCGCACCGCTGGAAACCCCTCTCGAGGAAGACGCTCACACTATATCACGATCTATGAGTCCCTACAAATTTATCCAAAAAATCGAACTTGACCTCTAACTTTTTCAACTTGGCATACTGGTACACCATGAACCCTATTTGAATAGGAACATTGTTCCTGACTGTTTTCGGTTGCAGTTCGACTTCAAAGAGATCTGTGGTCAACTCTGTACCCTTTTTGAACCGCCACAAATTGGTTAATAATTCGAAGGTTTGACCTCTAGTGTAATTCACAATGGTGTGATTTTCTTTGTTGCAAATTGTTTTACCGTACTTGGTATTCCCCATCAACTTGTAACAGTCTGACAGAATTTTCTCGTTTGCGTTCACATCACCACATCTTCGCGCTGTGGTTACTTCGTCTGCGAAACCGGCAAAAGGTTGTCTAGAAAAGTATTCTATGAAGATCTGCACTTCGTTTTCTATCAAACCATGATCCAAATACCACTTAAGAAGAGGTGTTCCCAAGAGAACCTTTTTTCCGTGGTAACTACCTATCAAGGATCTCTGAGGAGCATTCAACAGGTTTTTGTTGTTCGCAAAGTCTGACATGAGTTCCTATGTCGGAATTCGAAATGGTCACATTCTTGAAAATAGGAGTCATTTCTTTGAAGTATTTGGTGAGGAGAAGTAGTGATGTCCACCTGAATCAAACAGAACATTTTCCCGTCTTTCACAGAGGATTTGATGTCATTCTCTGTCATGGGATTTTGAAGCACTTTCAAGTTGTCGACCTTCCAGTATTGTTCGGATGCCATAACCTGTGGATCCTGGCGTTTCATCTTCCTCCATTCACACTCCCATACGACGACCAAATTGTGACCTAGAGCTTTTAAGCTTACTCTACCTGTTCTGTCACGTCTCTCGTTCCTGTCTGAAGCACACGGATATCTGCGCAGCGGTATGCACCCATGAGTGTGGAGCCAACACCTGTGAAATTGGAAAACGGTATTAGAGGACGGGTGAAAACCATCTACGCGAATTTTTTTTGGCAACCTAGAGATACCTCCCCTCAGTTAAAAGCGTGGCGAAGTTTCACGCTGTGGGCGTGCTCCATGTAGCGTAACCACTCTAAAGCCGTCTCAGAGTGGTTTTGCCTAAATTTCAGTTTGAAATCGTTCTCGGATCATCTCACCAGGTAATAACCTGTGCAGTGTGCTTCGCTCATGCAGCACAAGTACAGAGAGTTAGCTTCTACACCTAGGATGTGCTCGCACGTTCTCACTTCTTCGCCGTACTTGTGTCCCCTTATCAGCGTGGTACCCATCTCGTGAAATCTATGGAAGATTATGGAAGGACCCCCGACCAGATTTCTTTTTAATCAGAGAGTGGAGGTGGGAGTCGAACTGGTGGAAGGTTAAGAACGGTGTCTCTGTGGTTTGAAAAAGGAACCATAAAGTCAAACCCGGAAGGGAGATTCTGTCTTTGAAAATGTCAATTTTGCGATCCCTGAAAAATTTAGCGTGATTATTCAGTGCCTCTTTGTTGTTGTAGTAGATTAAGTAATCTCTGAAAGTTTGCATGTTCTGTTCGGACCAAACTTTTTCACATTTGGCGTAGTCAGATTCAGACATCTTGGTGCCAGTCAGTTTGCTGTCAAATGCAGATCTTGGTGGTAGTGTTCTGTTTTCCAGTTTCATGGTAGATGTCACCATTCGTAAAGAAAAGTGACCTTTGTGCTGATTTCTGGTGAAAGCTAGTAAATAATTTGCGTAGTTATAACCAGGTGCCATGTTAAGACTGTCAGTGTCCATTTGACGAAGAGCATAATCGCGCCGAACGTTAACTCTAACATTTTCAATTTGGCGTACTGGTACACCATGAACTCTACTTGAATAGGAAGATTGTTCCTGACTGTTTACAGTTGCAGTTCGACTTCAAAGAGATCTGTGGTCAACTCTGTACCCTTTTTGAACTGCCACGAATTGGTTAATAATTCGAAGGTTCGACCTCTAGTGTATTTCACGGTGGTGTGTTTTTCTTTGTTGCAAATTGTTTTACTGTATGTGGTGTTCCCCATCAACTTGTAACAGTCTGACAGAATTTTCTTGTTTGCGTTCACATCACCACATCTTCGCGCCGTGGTTACTTCATTTGCGAAACCGGCAAAGGGGTGTCTAGGAAAGTATTCTATGAACACATTCTTTTCCCATCAGTCGGTGGGTGGTTGGCGGAGACACAGCCAGCACTAGCTCCTGCTTCATGTCTTAAGCCTATAAAGGGGGCCATGATGGTCATTATGCCTCCGTAGGATGGTGACCATCAAGCCTTAACATCAGGGCTACTTTTGTGGTATTAGTTGATCATCGCTTGGTAAGGAGAATTATGACACAATATGGATTTTAAGCTATACTATGGTTTGTTCTACCGATGGAGGATTAATTGGACTGTATAAGGGAGTGCCCTTGCATGGATGGACTAAGATTGGTCAACTGACTGGTCATTACGGATTACGTGGTTGAGTGCATTGCTCCATCCGATGAACAAGACATTTTGCCAATATTTTCTAACATCACAAGATTCTGAAATAACATCATATCCGAGTACACGACAGGAAACCAACCCACAGCACGCAATGACCTTCACATCTAGGTCGTTGAGTATTTGGCTGAAATGATGCCGGTGGAGTGATTGAGTATGAGTGGATGTGAGTGGATGAGAGTGGGTCTGTAACATTGGGCGGTTTTGGGTGGGGTCTGGAATGCGCCGGTTGGAATGTGGTGGCCATTTTGGACGCTATATTTGGGGTCCCTACTATGTAAAGAGTGAAGTAGGCTGATAGTAACTGTGGCCATAGCTCTTCCAATCATATACAGATTATATCTCTGTCTCATTCAATCTTTTGTTTTATCTCCTTTTATTTTTGTTTTCATGTCCTTTATTCTGATTTCATTCTTTTATCCAATTCTAAAGACATTTTATAATATTTATTTTATTTTTAATGTTTCTGTTATGCTTTCTGTTCATACAATCTTACCAAAGGATGAGCCTGTTCATATCTGGCCTCCTATCTTGATGTGGTTGTTCAATCTATATCTAATTCTCTAACTTTTTTTGCAGTTGGACAAAATGTGGCAACCCACTCTAAAGCCACGAGTGTCTTGAGGGTCAGATTCCTGTAGGAGTCCTTAAAGTTCTGCATGATGAGGTCTTCATATTGGTTCCTCTCAGATATCATCTTAGCGTCAATATCCGTGAAGGTCTGTCTCAGTAGGAACACATACCTCACCTCTGGGTGGGTGTTCTTCTTGGTGAGTGATGACCAGGTTTGGCGTATCACGTTCCTCCGTCTCCGTTCAACGTGCACAGTGGTGATGGCTACAAGTAACATTAGTGAGAAGTTCGACCCTGCACACACCTCAGGTGAATTGATGGTGAATGTGTAGGGCCTCTTGAAGCAATTATCGCAGGTGTCAGGACGAACTGTTTGCAGCCTCCTGTAGCTGACACTTTGTAAAGGCTTCTTACACTTATAGCCCATGGAATGGTACTTGTACTTCTGTAGCCTTGTTCTTGACATGTCCTTTACCTGTTTTAAGGCTATGGGATAACGTGTCAGTGGTGGAGTAGAAGTACCATTAAGCACTGTGAGCAAGCTTCCACCTCCAATAGAATCCACCTCCATAGCATCTGTCCATTCCTTTGGTGTTACCTGTGGTCTGGTGGGCTTTGGTCTTGATAGGATCCTATGTACTATTACTATATACACAATATACAACAACCCTAATGCTACCAAAGAATGTTGGTTAAATCTCTCACAGAAAATATACATTCCCATTACAGGCATGATCCCCACACTCCTAGACTAAGCGTTCACTGCATGCTATACCGGCATGATTAAGTTTTAATATTGATGTATCACAAGTCATATGCATTGGTGCCTGTTGTCGGGACAATAGCACAATGTATAAATAAATCACCCTCCTTATACTTCTCCCATTATGTGAACCAAAACGACTTGATAGACCGGAACAACATAATGAATTATGCAACAGACAGCAGTGTTTGTACAATAGTATCAGTGATAGAGATTGGGGAACGGGTGGTTTGGTGCTAATAACCCTAACACTATACATTCTGTATCAAACCAAATCTAAAAAGTTAAGAAAGGCACTGCAATTTCCCTTCCAAGCGCAGATATCTTCGGTTTGGACACAGTAGTAACCTGTACAAGCAGGGGGTGATAAGTACAAGTTTACAAGTAACTAGGAAAGACATTGCTAACTTATTACTTCTCTTCATGGCACTAAGTATTCAAACATCGTTTTATGCTCTTTTCTCTACTCCACCAGTCTAATAAATGTAAAGTGCACCAGACACTAGGGAAATGACACAAAGAAGAGACTGAGAACGAGGCATAGGAGATTACTGAACAAGTAATCAATGGATAATTCATGAGGTGTGTGTGTTAGCAAAGGATAATTGTCCTTTGCTAACACACACAAGTCATGAATTATCCATTGACTACTTATTTTATTACACAATATCAATAGATAATCAATAGAATATCAATAAATGCAAGTTGAAAACAAAAATTGTTCCCCCTCCCCGGGACTTGAAGACTGCCATAGTGTGTGAACACGATCAGCACACACACCTCGGTGCCTGGCAGCCGTTGGTTTGGTCTGAACGCGCCCCGCAGTCCTCTATAATTATAATGCTATTCTAACCAATAGACCATCGGTACACACATTTCAGTGCCCGACAGCCGTTGGTTTGGACACAAAAGAAAACGCGGACAGCTTCTGGTGCCATTCTAACCTCATCGCCCGTCTCGGCTTGGCTTTGTTTGAATGTGTCCCACGGTTATGGTAGCAGACACACGACGAAAAAAAAGATGGGCCCGGACCGGGACTCGTCCCGCCTACCTCTAACAGCTGAGCGCAATGCGCTGACCACTAGACCACCGCGTCTCACACCTCGGCGCCCGTCTCAGCTTGGCTTTGTTTGAATGCATCCCGCAATCATGGTAGCGGACAGCCCGCAGTCGTCACCTCCCCGGGCTTTGTATCATATCAAGACCTGGTTCTAGCCAACCACTTTTCGTCAGTCCCTGTGGCACAATGCATAGGGAGTTGGTCTTCCAACCTGGAGGGTATGGGTTTGACCCCTGCCCTTGGCAATAGAATTCTCGTAGGTTTTAACATGCAATGTATGATATGTAAGGATGCATGTAAGGAGGCATGTTATCCTTGTAAGGAGGCATGTTATTCATGTAAGGAGGCATGTTATCCATGGATAACCGCATGCCTTACAATAGTCATGATGCAGGCATCATGCCATGCAATATCTACAGGTATGTGCATGGGAATATCCAGGAAAAGCACTCAGAATCCCAGAAATCGTGTAATAATGTTGAATATACCAGGCATCCTATGTAATGCCGTGAAACAGTATACTTTTTCACAGTGAAGCCCTAGATGGTAGAACAATAAAGCACAAGATATCTCAGTAAAGATAACAGGGAAATCTTTTGGCCCAAACCGCTTTTAATTTGAGAGTTTTTTTTAAGTGGGGATAGAAAGCACATAGCACTGCATGGATATGCTATTGTATACCAGAAGGTGGCCCTGCACAACCTGCGTCCGAGCTGGGTGACCGTCGGGGCTGCTACTGATTCTACTACATAGGGGTATGGATGTCCTGTCCTATGGGCTTGCTAGGTCTGGTTCATACTAGAATGAACCGGCCCATGGGCCTCACTATGGGATTCCCCTGTGGTTATCCTGTGTGATGGGTCTTCTGCCTAATGGTTATCCCCTGTATGTTCTTTATACATTCCGGACTATTAGTAATATGGCTTACATGTAATTGTTCTAATGGGGTCTAATTGAACAAAACGGTGATAATTGGCGATAATTGTATAAGAGGCGATAATTGTATAAGAATTACTAAAGGGAGAGATTTATAATGAATTTAATGTATGTATTATGCTGACAATTGCATTCTTTATAAGACATGGGATGGCTGCATAGTGGAAATTATGATGAAAATAAAGAGGAGCAGAACGAGGGAAGGATGACAGAATGTTATTACCCCCGGCCCACACATTAGGTACACAGTGTAGTCGTGTTGTTGAAGTGAAAACTGGGATAGTCACCAGCCAATGTTAACATGCACCATCTTGAAGGATTTGATTTCCCAAGCCCTAGGTCAGTCAGTGGGTTTAATGAGTTCGCTCATGACATAAATTTGGTTATTAACCCAATTTATTTTCCCTTTTATTATGATTTCCCCAGTACCTCTAAGAACGGTATTTCTCTTATAATATAGCTGTTTGGCTCTGCATGTCTTGTCTGTCCGCCTGTCTATATGTCATAGAAAACCTGATGGCTGTGATGAAATAGAGAGCCGTGATACGGCAGGCAGCTTGAAGCCAGATTTGAGAAATACATTACATCAATTGAGAGAACATACACGCACAACTATGAACTAAACCTTTAGGTCAATAAAAGATGCTGAATCGATATTGACAGCACTCATAAATTAATGATGGAATATTTGTGTCTAGTACTTAAATCAGCTAGCTTTAACACTAAATTGTGGAGGAGAACCTGTTGTTTCAGTTTTTCCTAACCTCATCCCCACGTTCCTACCATCTCATTCTGGCTAAATGTTTTCGTTTCACTTACACCGCGCGCATCATAGTGTCTCTTCACACCAGAGGCTGTCATCTGATCATCAAATGTCTTTTTTTTTTATTAAGATGCATGGCTTGCTATCAGAGATTAATACAGGATCTCCTCATTTCAAAGGCTATCAAATTGTGGTAGAAATAAGGACCCTTTCCTCTTGCAAAATAAATTTGAGCAGGACCTATATAGTCCATATGTGTGCATCACCATTAACACCGTCGCATGCGGTGAGAGTGGGGCAAAAACATTAACTTTCACATGCAAAAAAAATCCCTCATTTGAATTAGAACTCCTGATTTGAAATGAAATTATTGCCATAAGAAATTGCTGTTGTGGGGAAGCAGCCAGACTCTAATTTCCTATCTAAGCCACAATAAGATGAAAGAAGGTGGAGTGCTGAGGGATGGGGGGAGGTGAAGGGAGTGGGGAGGAGCCTTTCTGCTATCACCACTACTTATAAAGAGGCTACAGTCTCCAGTTTTAATGTCTTCTTTTAAATAGAACGATGCTCCTACACGTGTATATTTAATTCACTTGCACTGTCCAAAAATATTTGGACATATTCTGAGCAGGAAAGTGTTAGCGTGTAAACCCACGATCCTCGGTAAATGAGCGCGGGAACAGCGCTACGGTGCCGCCCTCTGTGGTGAGAGAAGTAAACTAGCATTGTATTTTTAACTGGAGACAACTTAATAAAGTGGTACTTCCGGTCCTGCAGCGTGGGCCACGAGGAGTCAGAGAATCCAAATGGAAGAAGTGTTTCTTGATTAATCCTTTCATTTGAAGAAGTAAATGCCCAAATTATCCTCCACAAAATGGCTTCCACACTAACAGGTCATGGACCCAGGCACAGGTTAATGTTTGATGGAGATGAGGGCAAGTATGAACTCTGGGAATGTAGATTTTTAGGCCACATGAGGCAAATGAAGTTACTGGATACAATTGCTGGGAATGGTATTGCAGCTGCAGATAAGAAGGCAGAGGCATATGCAGAAATTGTACAGTATTTGGATGATAGGAGCTTATCCCTTATCATGAGAGATGCTAAGGATGATGGCAGACAGGCTCTTAAAATTCTCAGAGACCATTACAAAGGCAAAAGTAAGCCCAGGGTTATTTCCCTTTACACTGAACTGACATCATTGAGAAAAGGTACTGATGAGTGTATCACCGACTACGTCATCCGTGCGGAGACCGCTTCAAATGCGCTGAAAGAAGCAGGGGAAGAAGTGAGTGACAGTTTACTTGTTGCTATGGTTCTGAAAGGTCTTCCAGCTGAATATAATACTTTTGGAACTGTTACCACCCAAAAGGATGACCATAGGTTCAGTGACTTTAAAGTGGCACTTAGAAATTTTGAGGAGACGGAAAAGTGCCGGTCGAGTGACGCTGAGTTAAACTCGAGACAGGAGAATGTGATGAAAACTGTGTCCGATGCCGGGAAGAGCGACAACCCCAGCAAACCGAGTTATACATGTTATGCTTGCGGAAAACCAGGACACAGATCTTTTGAGTGTAAAAATAAAAAGCAGGGTAACAAGTGGTGCAATAACTGCAAAACCAAAACTCACTATACAAATCAGTGTAGGAAGAAGGACTCGGCTAAAGTAGCCAGCGACGATAGTTCGAAACCGGGTCATGCATTTGCGTTCAAGGTTAGCGTTGATTATGCGGATGTTTGTAATACAACTAGCCTGTATAGTTTATTGGTTGATTGTGGTGCAACTACTCATATTGTTACCGAAAAATCCAAATTTGTCAAATTTGATGAAAGTTTTGTTCCAGAGAAACACTACATAGAGTTGGCGGATGGCAGCCGTACAAACGGTGTTGTGGCAGGTAGAGGTACAGCCAGTGTACAAATTCAGGACAGTACAGGTAGGCCACACAACATTCTTTTAGAGAATGCCCTCTATGTCCCATCCTATAAGCAGGATATATTTTCAGTGCAAGCGGCAACTGAAAAAGGCGCCAGTGTTAAATTCAGTCCCGACTCAGCTGAATTAAATGCGCCAGATGGTACTCGCTTTGAAATAGAGAAATATGGTAGATTATATTTTCTCAACAAAACTAGTAAATCTAGTGTTCGATCCCACCCAGTGGAAGAGTGGCATAAAATTCTTGGTCACTGTAATGTAAGAGATTGCATGAAACTCGAGTCAGTAGTTGATGGTATGAAAATCAGCGATAAGAACAGTTTTGATTGTGATACCTGTGTAAAAGGTAAAATGTCGCAGTTCAGAAATCATGATCCAGATAAACGGGCAGAGGCCCCACTTGATGTTGTTTACTGTGATCTCGCAGGCCCAATTGATCCTACAGCAAGAGACGGTTTCAGGTATGCCTTATCTTTTGTAGATGACTATTCAGGGGTAAACATGGTTTATTTTCTGAAGCAGAAGAGCGACACCGTAACAGCTACAGAGAAGTTCCTTGCTGATTGTGCACCATATGGTAAGGTGAAGTGTATTCGTTCAGATAATGGGGGCGAATTTACTAGTGCAAGTTTCGAAGCTCTGTTGGTCAAAAATCAGATTAAACATGAGAAAACAGCTCCCTATTCACCTCACCAAAATGGTACAGTAGAAAGATCGTGGCGCACAATATTTGATATGGCAAGATGTCTGTTATTAGAAGCCAAATTACCTAAAGAAATGTGGACTTATGCTGTTATGTGTAGTGTATACATCAGAAACAGATGTTTCAATGACAGGGTCAATATGACACCATTCGAAGCGCTCACAGGTAAGAAACCAGACTTGAGCGGTATGCATGTATTCGGTACTGTGTGTTATGCCTATGTACAGGAAAAGAAGAAGCTGGATGATCGCGGCGAGAAGGGTATCTTTGTAGGTTATGATAAGTGTAGCCCAGCATATCTTGTGTATATTCCCGAGCGTAACATTGTGCGTAGAGTAAGATGTGTGAAGTTCTTTGATAAGTTTGAGGAGGTAACAGACAGTTGTGATGAACCGGTGTATACCACACCGCAGGTAGAACCTGAACTTTACCCAGCTCCGGATGTAGCTGATGATGCTCCTCAGAATGGGGTTGGTGGTGAACCCGATCTAAACCTGCAGGGTAATAGGGACAATGCTAGGTATCCCCGCAGAGGACGTAACCCGCCTGGCTATTTGCAGGACTATGTAACCACCACTGTGGACTATTGTTATCGTATGTCACACATCCCGAACTCATATACTGATGCTATGAACTCGGACAATGCGCAAAAATGGCAGAACGCCATGGATGTAGAAATGGATGCGTTAATTGACAATGATACTTTTGAACTCACCACACTACCTGAGGGTAGATCTGCAGTGGGGGGTAGATGGGTGTATGCAATGAAAATGGGACAAAACGTTGATGAACAGTACAAGGCACGGTTTGTTGCCAAAGGATATTCTCAGGTCCCAAATATTGACTATCATGAGACTTTTTCACCCACTGCCCGTATCACATCGATTCGCATGCTTATGCAGTTGGCCGTCCAAGAGGACATGGTTGTTCACCAGATGGATGTTAAGACAGCCTATCTGAATGCGCCGATAGACTGTGAACTCTATATCGAACAACCAGAAGGCTATGAGGTGAAAGGTAAAAATGGTGAGAAATTGTATTGCAAGCTTAATAAATCTCTGTATGGTTTAAAGCAAAGTGGTAGGAACTGGAACAACATGTTGGACACTTACCTTGAGGAGGAAGGTTTCCAACAGTCTGAGACTGATTCATGTGTATATACTAAGTTTGAACAAAATTCCAAGACTGTTGTTGTAGTTTGGGTTGATGATATTATAATTGCAGCAAGCGATGAGAAGACACTCAACACGGTCAAACAGTCTCTGTCCACCAGATTCAAAATGAAGGATCTTGGTAAGTTATCATGGTTCCTAGGTATTGAGTTCAAATGTGAAGATGGATCTATTGAAATGAACCAAACCAAATATGTCGAGAAGTTGTTGAAAAGGTTCAAAATGGAAGATTGTAAACCCAGATCGACTCCTTGTGATGTAGGGTCCAATACTACAAAGGATGAGGATTCCGAAGAGCTAGCTGACGCTAAGCAGTATCGAGAAATAGTGGGAAGCCTCATCTATTGTATGTCAATCACAAGACCTGATCTGTGTTATGTTGTAACAAAACTATCTCAACATATGGTGAATCCCACCAAAGCTGATCTTGGTAGAGCCAAGCAGGTACTAAGGTATATCAGAGGTACACTTGATTATGGACTAAGATTTCAGAAATCTGATGCTGAGTTAGAACTCAGTGGCTTTTGTGATGCCGATTGGGGTGCATCTGATGACAGAAAGAGCATAACTGGTTATGCATTCAGGTTGACCAACAATGGTCCACTCATTTCGTACAAAAGTAGAAAGCAACAGACAGTTGCACTTTCCACTTGTGAAGCTGAATATATGGCTCTGTCAGCTGCTACCCAAGAGGTAAAGTTCCTTAATCAACTTTTTACCGACATGACTGGTATTAAACAAACAGAGAGTGTTGTTTTGTATGGGGACAACCAAGGTGCATTGGCACTAGCTAAAAATCCTGTACATCATCAAAGGTCTAAGCATATTGATATCAGATATCATTTTGTGAGAAATGAAGTGCAGAATAATTCTCTCAAGCTAGAGTATGTACCCACAGCAGAAAACATTGCCGATGTTTTCACAAAGCCGGTTGCAAAACCCAGGCTTGTGAAGTTCCTGAGTGTACTAATGGGTAAATAAATCTAAATCATCATGTATTGATAACCTGATGTGTTATCATAAATATTGTATTGATCATATCTGATATATGTTATTCAAAATTGTATACATAAGTAATGTATCGATCGTAAGTTTAAGTGGGGGTGTTAGCGTGTAAACCCACGATCCTCGGTAAATGAGCGCGGGAACAGCGCTACGGTGCCGCCCTCTGTGGTGAGAGAAGTAAACTAGCATTGTATTTTTAACTGGAGACAACTTAATAAAGTGGTACTTCCGGTCCTGCAGCGTGGGCCACGAGGAGTCAGAGAATCCAAATGGAAGAAGTGTTTCTTGATTAATCCTTTCATTTGAAGAAGTAAATGCCCAAATTATCCTCCACAAAATGGCTTCCACACTAACAGAAAGCAGAGAAGAACAGCCTGAGCAGGCAAGTAGAAATGGACGGACCATTTCATCAACTATCCTTTCTGCTAGGCTTCTCACATATCTCCACAAGTTCCATACTTGTAGGAAATTGTCAAACTGCCAGGTGGTGAGTCGGAGACCACTGAGAAAGGGCTGTAAGTTTTTCTTTCAATAAGGCTATCATATTTCTCAAGAAGGATATTCAGAATTCTAGGGGAGGCCGCAACAAGTCAAGCCAACACTCATCACCACTGGCAAAGCGATGAATATTCAATGGGCGACAATAAGAGTATGTTTCATAGACGTGCCGGCTATTCATGTGTATCCATGTCTTTATTTTAAAGATCCCCTGCTCTGCACCCAGACAGTTAAGGGCATAAATGGTAGCCTATGATAGTAGATGGTAGGTGGGAGGGAGCAGGCAGGGTATAAACTGTCACTGGGAACTGGCCATAAATCACCAACAGTAGTGGGCAGGTATGGCGGAATGTGATCCCCATTGCCCATACTCTAGACAATCTGGAATATGTACGTATTTGCTGCAGAATATGAATATGCATATAGGGTGCATCATGCCTGGTTTAGAGCGACGGATTAACAGGGGGCGTGGGGGCATGTACACCCTCCTTTTCCCCCAATACTTTAGAGTTTGATAACATATTTTGGACCCCAAGATTTGCTCAAAAATAGGGGGTGCGTCCCCTCCTTTTGTGCCGCGCTACCTCCTTTTCCACATCCTGGGTCTGCCACTGGTTCATTTGGATATATTTCTGATCTTTGTCCATATCTCCTTTTTGGCCTTTTGCTTTAGGAGTTTTCCTCTCTTTTTTTTGGAGGGAAGACTGTCATCCTCCTGTAATACAGAGTTGTATACTGCTGACAGTCTGATATCAATTATATCTAGTTATATGTATTATTTGTGACTGATATTTTAAAGATTATGCACCAAGATGTGGAGGGGAAGACTCATAATTGATGTCCAGATTATCTTTTTCACTTCCATTTTAACTCTCGTTATAAGGTTCCCATGAGATATTATGTGCCTCTACAAAGTGTAATTGCAGGTTATTTTGCTGCCGAACAAAAAACTAGAAGCCACACTGAAAACCCTGCAGATCTTTAAACTCGTCAGATTGAGGACCTAGAGTCGTCAGAAGAAGTATAGACAGGGGGCAGCACCTTACAGGTAGTAAATTCCCTCAGTATACCTCTCCCCAGTATGAGTCTAGGGCATTCTGTTGACAATATGTAACATACTCACAAGGTGGCAGGTATGTGCCACTCATGTTTGATAATCAGGCCTTCAGTCTTCAACTGAAGGTCTTCACCGCTGAGGACTTTAGGTGCTCAAGTTGACGATACCGAAATCTACAGCTTTAGGTACTCAGATTGAGGACCCAAGGTAGTCAGCTCCAAGGTTGTCACTCTAACAACCTTATGTAATCAGTTTGACTACCTTGGGTGAGTGCCTTGACCTAAACCCATTAGGAAAAAATATGTCTGTGTTCCCTCTGACCACGACCACAAAAGCGCCCAAACACCCCCTTGGTGAGCCCAAGTTACCAGTCTAGCCTCTGTTTGGGTTCCTACTCTTTTCTCAAATACCAGATCTGTGATCCCATTGGTTCATATTTGTTGTTTGACCCATATCCACCCCATGCACACTGACAGCTCCTCTGTCCCTGTGTCAGAATCCCTCACTGACTGAAATCAGGTCAGGGATGGTGGGTATAGAGAAAAGTGTAGGGAATAACAACCAGTGTTATTTCCTGGAAAAATACTGTATTCAATTTGGTATAGTGGGAATTGGTAGGGTGCGGGTAAGGGGTTATTGTTTGTTTTTAGGTGTCCCCCAAAACCTGAGTAGGTTATTTTCTGGACCTCAGGTCCGTACGTCCCCTTCCCCTTTACTTTCTGGGGATATATCCATAACCCCCTTGGATTTTGTGGTTTCGACCCTTATGGCGTCTCATCAGGTGGATGTGACGGGAAAATATGATATGTACAACCTGTTACATATTTGTTAGACGTAGTTATGCAACATCACTGACCCGACTAGTCATTGATGAGTTGCATTTGAGGCATGATAATACTACCTTTATTATCTAATCTGTGGTACACGAGGGAGGCTATCCCTGTGTGCAATGCTGGTATTGTCGGTCCCAGGGCCCCAAGTCATTAGGTTGACTACCCTGGGTGCTCAATCTGAGTACCTAAGGTTGTAGTTTTGGGTATCGTCAGTCTGACGACCTTGGTGCGTTCAGTGCAAAGAGGTAGTTTGAAGCGATGGTATTAATCTTGAAAATGGTCATTTTCTCATTTTTTGTGTCCCTTTTGTGCCTACAATTGTTGTGTTAGAGGCTTATGGTAAGAGGATATTAATGCTGATTTAACAAAATTACTATAATATTGCGTTGTTCTGTTTTTGTGGGTTTTTTTGTTATTGTTTCTTACATTGTTCCTGAAGAAACTTGGGGCCTGCCCTCGAAATTTTTAATTTCTAAACGCTGCTATATTTTGTCACTTCCCTCTGTATTATTGTATTTTTAGTTATTAGTTTTCTATAATTTTCAGTTTATTACACTTTTCTTATTATCATCTGCCATTTGATTTGAAGTACTAAATAGGAGAGGGTTGTAAATCAGATTATTCTGTTTTACCACCAACTTCTAGACTCTACTTATGGCTCAATGTCAATATTACTTCAGAAGTCGAAGACCTTTTGACCACCAGCTCCACACACTCTCTGAGCTGTACATGTATGTTTCTCCACACACTCTCTGAGCTGCACATGTTCCTCCACACACTCTCTGAGCTGCACATGTCACACACACTGTCTGAGCTGCACATGTTACACGCATTCTCTGAGGTGCTCATGTTCCTCCTCGTGACACTCTCTGAGCTGCACATGTTCGTCCTTTACACACCCTCTGAGCTGCACATGTGACCAAAGTGGTGATTTCAAAGTACAGCCCATCTCCAAATAAATACTGCTGATAAATGTCTATGAAGAGTGCTATCATATCTTTTTTATTAGTAGTACTAAATAGTCTCATTGAGTGATCCTAAATGATATTTTCATGTTAGAGACTTACAAACATCAGCTGAACATGACTGTTTTGCAAGTGACTCCTTGCTTAAACAATGCAGTACATGATCCATTGGTCTCTTCTGACATCATAGGCTTAGAAAAGCCTGCTGCCTGCTCTTTATTAAGCATTACTGATTAGTCTGCCAGGATATTTGTATCCAATGTAAAGGCGTACAAAATAAAGCATCATGACTAGAGGGTTACATATCCAAAATACCCAAAGTTGTTAAAGCTGAAGTTGCAGCAAAATAATTTCTTTTACAACATAAATAGACAAGATGGTCCAGAGATTCTCAGATATTTATGTCCAACCACAGCAAGTCATTGGGATCCTAGACCAGCCCAAGCCTTATGCACTGAAAACCTGGAAGATCCGAAACTAGTCAGCGCTGACCACTTTAGGTCCTCAAGTTGACGATACCTAAAACTACAGCTTTAGGTAGTCAAAATGATGACTTTAGGTCGTCATTCTGACAACCTGAGTCATCAGGATGACAATACTGACAGTACAGAGTTGTCATTCTGACGACTTAGGTTGTCAGGATGATGACCTAAAGTCGTCATTTTGACTACCTAAAGTTGTAGTTTTAGGTATCATCAACTTGAGGACCTAAAGTGGTCACCGCTGACTACCCAGTGGGCACACAATGTTGCATCAACATTGAAAACCAGTTGATGTTATGTTGATGGTGTTGATCAACCTGTTTTCAACACTTTTTCAATATTTGTATTTCAACGTTGTCAACCATCACCATTTCAACATCCAGTCAACAGTTGACATATCAATGTTGAAATATTGTTCTCAACTCAACGTTGATTCAACATTGATTTGTCAATGTTGAATCAACAATATTGATTTCAAAGTTGATACAATGTTGATTCAACATTGATATGTCAACAAAACAACTGTCAACATTGTTTCAACATTGTTGAAACAAAGTTGAGTCAACATAGAAACACAAACATTGAATCAGCGCTGATGGTTAGATTTTGAATCACAGTTGATTTTGAGTATGTTGTTTCAACTTTCAATTTCAACTCTATTTCAACCCTAAATCAATGTTGATATGCAAACATTGCAAACGTTGTTTCAACGCTGAATCAACATTGATGTGCCCAGTGGGTAGTTTCAGATCTTCCATGTTTTCAGTGTGGGTGGAGGGAATTAGCCAGCTGGGTGCCGCCTGACCAATCATTAGTCCCCTTTCACACTGCTACCCAAGAAATTGACAAATTTGCCTGGATTCAATGGCGCCGTTGGGGGGTAAATAATATTGTGATTTCCCAGCGCTCGGCTTGGGCGAGAGGCACGGGCGTAATTCACGTATTTGTTAATTTACTTAGGGGAGGCGGGATGTGGACGGTACGTGCCCAGCATAGGGTGGGTGTAGAGGGAACCTGGAGGGTACTAGAGGTGCAGGAGGCTGGGGGCTGGGAGCTCACTTCCCCTGGACAATGTTATACTATACTCCGCCTAAAGGTATGGCTCATTTCTGTACACCACTCATATTTTCCTATAATGCACGACTATATTATTTATAAGGTTATTGATGGCTCTGCAGCTAAGATGATATTTTCATGAACTCATATATACATTGGTGGAAAAAGTTGTAATCTAAAAGCCATTGAAAAAAACGCAGTTATTTCAAATGACCTATCCTAAGCTTACATAGCTTTGTGCTTACAACTACACCATAAATGAGTTCTATCTGGAACACCTCATTTTTGACTTGGATGTATACTTGAATGGAATCGCATTTAATTAGATGTAAATGTATAGGTCAGAGATGCCACTTCTCCTGGTTACCAGGAATTCCTGTATCCAAGATTCCTGTATCAAATTTTGTTAAATTCCTGGGAAAATGTGTCCAAAATCCAGTTTTCCTCACAGCAAATTGTCGTGACTCCTCGTCAACCTGTCTGAAATGGCTCACACATGTCGCTAGATGGAACACAACGTCGCTATAGCACAAGATCACCAGGAATAGCAATGGTGGTGATCACATGGCCTCACCTCAGATGGCGAGGATGGTGATCACTCAGACTCACCAGGGATGGTGATGCGGGTGATCACTCACCTCGCTACATGAAACACGCACCTAGTCATAGCACATGTTCACCAGGGATTGCGAGGATCGTGATTACTCATCCTCACCAGGGATGGCGACATGAGTGATCACTCATCCTCACCAGGGATGGCGACATGAGTGATCACTCACTTCGCTAGATGAGATGCACAGCACGTCATAATGCACATTCACCACGGATGGCAAAGATTGTGATCAGTCACCTCGCTAGATAAAACGCGTACCTCATGATAGCACAGGTTCACCACAGATTGTGAGGATCTTGATCACCCACACTCACCAGGGATGGCGACACGAGTGATCACTCACCTGGCTAGATGAAACACACACCATGCCATAGCGCATGTTCACCACGGTTGGCGAGGATCCTGATGACTCACACTCACCAGGGATGGCAAGGTGGTTGATCACTCACCTCGCTAGATGAAACGCGCACCACATCATAGCGCAGGTTCACCATGGATGGCGAGAGTGGTGATCACTTAGACTCACCAGTGATGGCGACGCTGGTGATCACTCACCTTGTTAGATGAAAAGCTCATGATCATCGACATTGGTAATCATGCAGCCTCACATCTGCCAGATCAAAGTATGTTTTGCCAGAGAAGGTATTGCCATATGTATCTTCCCTCTAACCACAGACAAGGTGTTCATGTTAATATTTTGCTATGTATTTTTCCTATAACCAGAGAAAAGGTGTTTATGGATAGTTGCTTTCATTTTAGAGATACTTCTATCTAAATTCAATTGATATTCTCTCTATATAATCTTGTTTGAATTAACTCTGAAGTATTACATGGAAATCAGTGTGAAACAAAACACATTTAATACATATGGGACTTATACTTCATGCCCACACTTCCTAGATAGGCTACATGTTGAACAGTGGTGCTGTCTCAACAACTTTGGCAATGGTGGTGATAAGTTGCCACTGTGAGTGAGAGTGAGTGACAGATGATGCAATCCTCAGAGAGCATTGACTTGGAGTGACACAAATTCACGTATTGAGTGTGACCAATGTTGGCAATGGTGGTGATAAGTTGCCATTTTGAGAGAAGATTAACTAGGAGTGATACAAACTCACGCAGTGAGTGAGAGCCATGTGGCAATGCAGGTGAAAAGTTGCCATTCTGAATAAGAGTTGACAAACAGTGGCACATATTGACGGAATGAGTGAGATTCATGTTGGTGATGGTGGTGATAAGCTGCCATTCTGAGTGAGAGTTGACTAGGAGTGGCGCATAATCACGCAGGGAGTGAGATCCATATTAGCGATGTTGGTGATAAGTCACTATTCTGAGTGAGAACTGACTGGGAGTGGCACATAATCACACAATGAGTCAGATCCATGTTGGCGATGGTTGGGATAAGCCGCCATTCTGACTGAGAGTTGACAGGCAGTGGCACATACTCACGCAGTGAGTTAGATCCTGTTGGCGACTGTTGTGATAAATCACCATGCTTTGTGAGGGATGACAAGGGGTGGCACATACTCACGCAGTGAGTGAGATCATGTTGGCGACTGTTGTGATAAATCGCCATGCCATGTGAGACTGACACACAGTGGCGAAAGATAACGCAGTGAGTTATCACTCAGAAAGGAGTCACCATTGATGACCAATCATGGCGACAGATAACGACAATTTGCTGGGCTGGTTTTCTTCAGCCAGTGAGTGGCATCTTTGTTCTAGAAAGTTAGGGAGAACACATTTCTTCATGTGCCCCAATTCCAAATACCCCATCTGGGAAAAGGTTTGTGTGAGTGCATGTTGAATGTGAATAATGGTGGGAAAGTAGTAGATGGGGCTATAGATCCACACCACATGTGAAATTCACCCCTCCTTAAGTGATATGTGGAGGATGATGCCTTGTCACGCACAGACCCTGATCATCTTTTTGTATTCCTCTTTTCCATAGAAGCAACAATGCACCGAGCGTTTAATCTATATACGCAATAGGAATGTTTTATGATCGCGTTTTATAGATTTTTGTGGGAAGAAGTGCTTCAGTTTTTGGGGTTTCATTTTTGTTTTTCATTTATAAATAAAGGTACAATGACATGAAGAATATTGAATGTACATGTTTTGTGTGGCATACTGTCAGCATTATATTGAGAAAGACATGCCAATAGCTGTTGGATGTGACTTGGAATAAAGGATTTAGGTATTTTACCCTTTCTTCTGGTGCATGCTCTGAGTTGGAGTAATCAATCCTAATATTGCATATGTTACACTGTGCAAACATTTCACTTTCCGAGAAAAAAACGGAGCTGAAACAGATTTATTCTTATGTATCATAACCTGGGGAATTAAAAAATGACATCCATTTTGTTGGTTTTTTTTGTTTTTTTTGCTGGTGGCTCTCAGTTTTGAGATACCCATAGTACCCAGAATTGTCAATTTTTATCCTCAGAAGCCGAATTCATATTAGTATAAACAATAGATTGTATATAAAATATTCATCTAGGATTACCACTACCAGACCGATATCTAATGAATTACGCATCCTTCGACTATGACTATGATGTAATCTACAGTAAAGGTAGTAAATAAGTCTGCTAGCAGAGAAGCTGGTTACTATCTTTGGTAGTGTTTTGTCCGAAATGTTGGCTATGCTGGAATCCTTTCCCTTGTTAGTCACTTACTTTTTTTAGAAAAATGCAAGGTTGGATGCAGGAAGTTGATCATCAAGGATATCTTGCATTTGAGTTTCTGATATGTGCACAGCAGAATATACAGTCAGATATGGGAGACTATACTCTTATTACCTCATGACGGGATAATAAGGCCCTGTGCAATATGTGAACTCTAGCCTTTGAACTTAAGTCACCTAAACCCCTATCCATGCCTTTCACGCAGCAATTATTTTTCAGTTTATTCCGAGACGAACGGCATTTAAGGTTTTCGTGAGCCAGGCACAAAAATTCAGAATTCTGAATAGCTGTGAGGCTGCACCATAAAGCATTCTGTAAAAACCTACCTTGGCACCCATGGTGTAAAGGTGCTACCCACATCATACAAAGTCAGCTTAGTATGCCATCCACAACACGGCTCAGCTACATTTAATTACTCAACATAATTTAGATGAAATATCGACCGGCGGGGAATCAAAAAGCTGTCAGAAGTGACGAATCACGTAACCAATGGCCAGCTGGGGTGACCAATGCCCACTGTTACTACTAATACAGCATGGGTATAGAAACTGGACACTGGTTCCGATATTAGAAGGGTGCCGGTATGTCATAAATTTGAATCTCGGACATCTACAGGGTCTAGATTGAAAGACTATATTTGTTTATATCA
The DNA here is from genome assembly GCA_949317995.1 of Acholoe squamosa. Classification (NCBI taxonomy): domain Eukaryota; kingdom Metazoa; phylum Annelida; class Polychaeta; order Phyllodocida; family Polynoidae; genus Acholoe; species Acholoe squamosa. The sequence continues at coordinate 20,557,871 of OX439045.1, read as the reverse complement.
AGACGGAGAAATTATATTCTTCAGAACAAATGGTGTCATATTACAGTAGTCTGTTATCGAAAATCCCATACCACAAATGTTGTAGAAAAAGAGGCCTGTGGTAATTTATATAAACAACATCTTAAAGTAGAAGTATTATACCCAAGTTATTATCTCTAATACAAGTGATTGATCGCCGCCATGTAGTCTGCAAAGGGGACGCATACAGAAATACTATAGAGATTTATAAAATCTAGATAGACCAAGAGTAAGGTAATATGGTACGTCAGCCAGGAGGTTAATTCAAAAGGCTCTGCCATCGCTACCTATGCGATGTTAGTGTAGGCACATCTCTTACCAACTCATAAGACCTAGTGTTACTACAATAAAATAGCTAGTGGTGTTAGGCCAGTTACTAATAGGAAGTACTATGCAGTCTTTCACTTTTCCACTTCCAGTACTAACACCACCCCTTATTTCCTTGTCACAAAAGTGAATGCACCTGCTGAGAGTCCTTATTGGCTATTGAGGCTACTCATGAGTTAAGAGCACTTGAATGGATTTTCTCATAGTCCTTGAGGGCTCTTGAGTCTACTCATGCGTTCCGGGCATAGTAACATCATGCTTCCCTTCTCTCTCTTAGTTGGTGCATGGGGGGCACTGTACTTCTAAAATACAAGTTATAATTTGATCGTACAGAAACAGGTGACTTACCAGTTCCTAGGCCCAATGTGACTGACCAAAAGCTCTCATGTACCTCTTGTTCTCCTTTCAGCCCTCCTTGAGAAGAACCCTTCTATATATATACATAGGTGACACACTTGAAGACATTTCAGGGTCAAGTACACCCGACAGGGTATATATGATTAGCAGAACTCCAGTGTAGTCACTCTTGAGAGAACGAGTTTTTCCACTGCTATTTTTCACCTTTGACTGCTATTTTTTCTCTGTGGACCTGTTGCCACTCTGCACAGTTGTTAGCTGCTTAGAATAGTGAAAGCAGGGCTGGCCTACCTTACCATAGCAGTTAAGAATAAGGGAGGGAAATCACTAACAGCCTTTTGAATTAACCTCCAGCAGAGCTTACACTACAGGATGAAATTGAGCCTCAGGAGATTAGAAGCTGGATATTAAAGGAAACCCGTGTATTAGGTGGTCAATAATCTGGTGTACCCCCAGGTACCCAGTGGTGTGGTGTGATGTAGGGTGATGGAGAAGGGGAGATAGCGGCAGGCCCCGCCCCCTACAGGGGAGCTGTGTAATTAACAAGGCCGACCCTGGAGCACCCATATATATAATGTAGGCCCAATACTGTTCTAGGATTAAGAGTTTTCCATTTGTGTCATGCATACCGATGTTCTTGAAGAGCAAATAGCTTTTTCTGTATACATAGCAACGTGTGTTGTCCCTTACGGAACTAGGCAATTGAAAACCTGAAAATGCACACTAAAACCTGAAAGTCCCACTTTATCCATAAACGAAAAGAGTATTTTTCCTCACATCACAGTGTTCATACAAGTCATAGAAATGTAGATCCTAGCGTCTACTGAGTTAAAATTGCTCAGCCAAAATTAATATGTATTCCAATACTTTGATTGTCATATTTTTTCATTATTCTCTTAGCTGCAATATGAAAGTCGAGATGTCAGATGTCAAGGCTGCACGCTCTGAGTTAATAATTGTTTCCCCAGTAAGAATAACATCAAGACATCTGTATATTTCAAATTGTTCACTTACAAGACAGCTAATACTCTCTATTATTCCATGTTTGCACTGTGCCGTACATTGCTTAACTACTTGAAGTGCAAAGTGTGAAGTAAGTTCCCACGTCCGTCACACTTCACGGTCCGTCACACTTCACAGGAGGTCTGTCCCTCTCTCGGGACAGACGTGCCCAGGTAACAAGAAACGTTAAGTGAATGTTGATCAATGCTCACTGATGGTTAGTTGGGCTAACATTTGCTGAAAAACGTTGTTTCCACGTCGATTTAGGGTTCTTAAGAAAACTTTTTTTCATAGATGTTGTGTAACTTTTAAAGAATGTTCAGCAGATGGCATTTTTCCAGATAACCTTTGATGAAAGTTGATAAACATTGAGAATGTGGACGCAAAACAACGTTGATTTAACTGGTTTAAAAAACGTTGATTGAACGTTATTCTATGATTCCAAAATGACTCACTAGATGGCAGAAAATGTTATGATAGGACTGGGCTGGATGATGCATACAGGTATCTGTCTAATATAAATCATCAAGGTGATAATGTGATTGCTGTATCAATCTTATCATAAAGATCTCATGTTTAGATATGTACCTCAACCAAAAAATATATATCAATGCATAAAATAGTCCTGTAATATGGTAAATAGTTTATCATAATAAGTTGAATAAGTTATTCCCTTTCTATCTTTCGTGTATGAATTAATAGACTGCTCCTCTAACAGGTGAGGTGCATGGTCTCATTGCAAAATGGGACTCATGTAGTATTGCAGAATCAAGAGGTGAGGGAAAATGAATCCTATTCAATGAAATATATCAAAAAAAAGTAAAAATAAAGTAAAATCCTATGCTAATACACAGGTGTCATACTAGTAATTGTGCATGATCAAGTTGTCATATGAGAAATATCATATGACTAGTGGTATATAGTGTAAATCCAACAAGCTCTTATAAATAGTGTTATTTCCAGTTATCACTGGTTTATTCAGCTTTAGGCAACATGTAAGAAATATCAATCACACAGTTGTTAATATGCAGGTACTTTCCACATACAGTAAATATACAATAATTTATAAAGTATAATGTTCTGTTCCACTCCACCTGTGAGGTAATAATAATACAATGTCCAGCATAGTTCTAGGTGGGTTCTCACACCTAGCTCCTGACCTGCTGCTTAGAGGAATAATGTAATAATGAATAACTTTACCCTCTGGCCACTAATGATGGAATCCTATGCCTGTCTAGCATAGTTTCACCATAGTGTAATGGTATAGCAGGTAGCAGGAGATGACTGGAGATGTTACCTCTGGAGCTGTTCTGGAGATTCTGATTTCTAGGAGGTGCAGCCAGGCTATTTGTACCAAATCTTGGCATTGCACCTCAGACTGACTGGGGCCAGTGGCATCTGCCTAACTCTGCAATTGTTTGAGGGGAGTCTTTCATGTGTCACAGGGTGCACAAAGGACCCTCATGGACGCCGCTATGTCCCCCATTGTCCTGGTCGGTTCTGTAACTTCAGACCCTCATATCTCGATCGTTTACACCACTATAACCGCCATTTTGTGCATGCGCGGACTTGAATATGTGAAGTTGTCAATGCCTGCTTTCTGGGCGCTTAACTTGCGCTGGTTTGTCTGTAGTGCATTCGGAGGTCAAATTAGTCTACATAGCATAACTTCCTTAATAATAGAAGTTCCGCCTTGTTCTTGGGCTCATTCTGACCGTCTAATTATGGGCTTTCCATAAATGCTTTGATATTTGACCTAGGTTGCTCAGGAGCGACGCTAGAGTGACCGGAAGGTTATGGCGTTGTGACTTATGTAATCTATTGTTCAGTGTTTGGGTGCTCAGACACCCATGACGGCGTCAGCGGTGCCCAGGCACCCCTAAGGGCCATTTGCATTCACTTACAAGTTATTATATTGTGCACTGGGTGATGTAACTTGTGTATATTTGATATAGCTGGTGTGCAGTGGAGCATGAACGCTCTTATATAAAGTTTGAGCGCTCTTATAGCTCTTATAACCAACCTATGTATTAATTTTTTATACCTTCTTTGATTAATACAGTAATATGTCACAATTTATGGAATAATAAAATGGTATATGATAGAATACTCCCTCTCCCCCGAAAGAATGCGAAACTCCGTCATTTCGCCGAGGGAATGTACAACATATTTTTACCTTATTATTTTTTTTTTTTGTTTTGTTATTGTCAACGGACGGTTACATGTGGTGAAGTGAATGTACACGGAATCCAGGGAAGTTCAGTTGATCCTTTTATTGCATAGCTGACATGAGTGTTTCATAAAGGTGGTAACAATGATAACACTCGCCAAGATCTAAGCTCTGCCTCTGATCCTATAGCTCAACCTGTCGTAGGTTCTAGGTATAGGTGTAAGGTGTAAGTTGGGAGAGATGATCTTAGAATAGATAGCTTGGAATAGATGACTGGGAGCTGCTCAAGCTACCTTATATACTGAGGGCCTGAGCAGCTCACAGTGTTGTGAAATGTTCTGTACATGTGGCTCAATAGAATAGTGACACATGTCATAAGGAGAGAGTGCCACCTGTGGGTAGATTATGTTAATGAGGATTGAGAGGAGATTGTGAAATATCCTCTCATTCCAAATATGGCACCACGGGTGAGTCACACTTCCTCCAGTTGGACTGAGTAGATAGGGTTGGAATGTTATTACATCCTTGTACCTTATGTCACAGGGTCTAATAGAGGAAGTGTGTTTGTGATGACTAAAGGATCCTGGTTCCTATTGAGGAACACAGGAGATTATTGAGTGTGGATCATGGGCAGAGCTTAGGCTTTATATGGCGAAGAATGTAGTTAATATGAAAAATAATAATAATACCCAGAATGGTTCATTGACAAATCCCCACATTCCTACTCGTCTCTGCACGAGTGTAAAGGGAGAAAAATAAGTAGAAAAGATGAGGCTTTGCCAAGTCCATTGACAATTATGGGTATTGTGATACAAATACTGGGTTTTGTGAAAAACCTGATGGGTTTGACATTATATGCAGTATAAAAAAAGGTTCCTTTATGGAATTACAAAAATAAAGTTTTTGTGTGGATCAAGTGACTTAATTTATATATGCAGGTTTTAAATGCCGGGATATGTACAATGCTTAAAATATATATGTACCGGTATGTTATCGTGGGAAAATGAAATTTTTTTTCTGATTTGATAACATGTTGGATTTATACTCTAATACGCAATGAAATATATCCAGATGAAAACTAACCAAGTTTGGTGATTCTTGGTATTGTGGGGTCAACAATCAACACAAGGGTGATGAGTTTTTGGCTCCACACTACCAAGGCTCATAACTGAAGTTGTGTAGGGTCTGCTACACAGTCGGGTATAAGGTATAAGTCAAGGTGGTATTCAGCGTTACTGTTGACTAGAAACATGGTAATTTTCATGAAAATATACAAAAATGGGATGTATACAACCTGTTGATTATGGATAACTAATTTGACTAAAACTCATAAATACATGTCATAGTTGAGCTTGAAAAACAGTGGTAAAAGGTGATGAATTTTGTAGCACCTAGAGAGGCAAGCCAGAAGGGTATTTTTGGTGTGTCTCTCATAAAATTCATCAAAAATCAAAATTAACGTCACAATTGTGTCTCAGCGATTTGGATTTAAAATATGGTTATACAAAAATTTGTTTTGAAAAGTGTCTATTTGTGTTTCTGAAGTGTCAATTTGGGTGTATACTGCCGGGAAATAGGTTCTGATGTTCCTTATGGTGATATTGTCATTTGTGGCCTGAAAAGTTCCATGGCGAGGAAGCTATTGGTTTATAAGTTGCCATGTTGTTTTGGTGTTGGTTGTTTCTGGACCTGATGGTACTGGTCCTTTCTCCTTGGTTTTGGCTTCTGGCACTGAAGGAAACGATGCTGTGTTGGTGGTAGGCCTGTTGAGGAAACAACAGGAAGAGGAGACAATTCATCGACCTATAGTTTGTCTGTTATGGGTTGCAGACAGGCCATGGTCAATACAGAGAAAGGACGTGAGATCAATATCATTTTGTCAACGTACAAAACCTAAGTACAGAGCTCAATTGATTTATTTGGCTTAGCGCGGGTCCTGTATCCAGGGACGCTAAGGTTAGTTTATCTAAATTCCACCAGGTGGTAGTAGTGAGCTGGCGCTGCACCATAATGGCGAGAATCAGATAAGTTATGGGGATTAATATGACCTGCTCAGGTCGACTCCTATCTGTCTAAATATCCTGACAAAAATTCTGTTGATGCTGATTGAGGGGAAAAATTTAAAATTTCGGGCCGAAATGGGGGGGGCGAAAAAGAAAAAAAAAATTTCTTTTCTGTGTCGCCAAAATTTTTGATTCGGGGTGCTATAAAAGGGGACTCGTCCGTCTGTGATGTCATAATGTTACATAATCGCCGCCATGGAGGTTTATGAGGTGGATCTTATAAAGCCGAACGGAACTGTGCTCCACATCACAATTACCATGTCGGGCGGATTGTAAGTACTTTCTGATTTACAAATAGGCGATACCTGGATTTTTGACAATTTTGAGGGTCGAGACGTGGGGCATTTTTTTTTTTTGGTCTAATTAGCTTCTTGGATTGTATTTCAGCATCACGCAGATCCAGTGGGTGATCGTTCCGCCCGGCGGAGCGATCAATGGATACTAAGGTAAGTTTGATCTGAGCAAGTTAAAGTGTGAACATGTGCTAATGTTGTTGTTTTTGTCGGGGTGCCACGTGCGGATGTCACATGACCGATGGTAGTCATGGTGACGGCCGTGACGTCCGTCAGTTTCGGTAATTAAAACGAAACCAAGATGGCGCCGGGCTGCCGCTTATGGCGCGAAAGTTGTCGGACCAGACGTTGCAGCTGGTGCCAATACTGATGAGCATTAGTATAGGCCGGTCTATTGTATTAGTTAGGCTGTGGCTATGATGTTGTCTTAGCTCGTTATGTGTGATCATGGCTGTGTATGGATGTGTTTTTGGGTGTCTGGGGGTTCATGGGGGGGGTTGGGGGTGAATGGTAGGTTAGATGGGGGGGGGGCGATCCCCACATAAGCGTCTTTGCGGCGTATGTGTGAGGGCTACCTGCCATCCCCACATAAGTGTGATGGTATCTTCCAAACGCTACTGACATTTGGGTATAACCTCGGGACGGTCCTAAGTTATATGGTTGTGGGGGTGGCCGGCAGTCGCTGAGGTGGGACGGTGGTCTCCGTCATGAACCGAAATCGGCCATGTTGGAATGGTGAGTCGAAATTATACCTACCATAGACTATGTATGTGGCCCTCTCAGCCAGGTTGAGTTTAAACATATATAGTTGGTGGGGCACTGGGCTTCTTGGGGTTTAGCAGAGGCCAATATACTTTGCCGCCGTTTGGGCCCGAGCCTTCTATCTGATATGCTGTCCTGGATCGGGGGACGATGCCGCGGCTAGACTCGCCGGGCATTCACTATTACAGCGTGGGGACACCTGTTCTATAAATAGAACCGGTGATTCCCCCGTTGTTATGGTTACGGGTATACTGATAAAACGGTTTGTTTTGATTTTGCCAGTGCACATGTACTCTACTGCAATAGTGACTCATATGAATTTTGATTTGGGGGGGAAATGGGGCTCGGGTGGTTGAGTGGGAGGGGGCTTGGTTTTGTGTGAGAGAAAAGGGTGGGGTGTGGGGCGCGGTGAATTTTGGGAATTTTGGGTTGAAAAAGGAAGGGTTTTATACAAAATTTCGGGGGGGTCTGTTGTTTGGGGTGAGTTGCTAATAGGACACTGGTAGGCATAATTGCTAAAATAGACTAGCTTGTTAGGTTAATCTATGGCTAGTAATTGATGTATTTTTACCCTGACTCTTTTGTAAGAGTTTTTAGTGATTGGTGAGCTAAGATGGTTCAATACAGTGGTGGGGGCGTTTGGCTTGATAACAGTGAACAGCTTGCCAAACAGATCCATGGCCTTGTTCTTATTTGCCATGTGGGCCTGGAAGGCTATGGATGGGGCACCCTGGGTTGAATCCATATGACTTTGGTGCCTTAAGGCTTAAAAATTAGTATTATAAATGGGTAATTTGAGGTAGGATGGGTTGTGTGTGGGGAGGGTGGGGTGGGTGGGGTGTTGCCAAAAGGTTGATAAGTAAGATCTGAAGTGGTCAGGCCGTCGTAGAAAGGCATGAACTGGACTGCGAATTCAACTATCACATTTTACAAAGCACTCTGGGCGCACACAACCATTGGCATGTAATGGGTATCTGGGTAACATGATGGCATAATCCATCATTGTCATGCTAGAACGATTGATGACGCTACTAATGGACACATAAGACTAAAACCTACCTGGGCTGGTTGCATGGCAGCTTCGGCATTTGGCCCTGTGGTCTCCGGATACTTGCTCCATATGGTGACTGGGTTTGGTAAGTTTGGTATATTGTTTGGGAAGTGGGAAAGATGGGGGTAGGGTGAGGCTTATAAGCACTTCATGAGGTTGGCTAATTCCTCATTACATGCCTCCCGATGAGGTATGTCTCGCCCATATATGGCACGGGGCCTGGCTATTGGTTGGTTTGCATACACGTGTACATCGTGATATGCAAATTTGATGGGCCTTCTATAGGGGGCGTGGATGATCATTGGGTGATCTGAATATTGTAGTAATAATGGGGGGTTGTTGGTTGTGGTGCTGAGATTAGTCAGCTTGTGGGGGTGCACTTGTTCCTGTTACGATAACACAGCAGGGAACTGTACTGAGTTATTTGATTAAGTGTCTCACCAAACATTCCAGTACCAATGGTAAACAGAGGTATAAACACGGATCAGGATGCAAGAGAACTGCGCTCCTACAGTAGGCCGTCATTTGGTAATACTTTAAGGTATAGAGGAGCCCTGAGCTTGTAACAAACCGGCACATGCATGCCCCAATTTAATGGGACACTAACCGAGCGTACGCTGTGACCGTGGGTAATTTATGTGGCGTGCCAACCAGATCATCCAGTATACAGCTGCCTGAGCCTTCAGAAAATTAAATAAAATTTTTGGCAATGTCACCCACTTAGTTGTGGTACTAAGGTTTTGATATGTTGGAGGGGGATAATTGAATTTTGTGGAAAAATGAAACATAAAAAAAAAGATGAATTTGGTGGTTCTAATGAGTACTCTCCATTGAAATAATAAATGGGAGATGGAGAGGGGAACATCTATTACACGAAGAAAATATGCCTGTAGTGTCTAATTGGTTCTATGTATGTCTGTTTTAAGGGTGGTAAGAAATTTATCATGGGTGAGTTTGTTAGAAATAATAGATTGGGGTGTAGGGCTGGGGTGGGGGGCGGGGGGGGGGCAATGCCTATACTCTGACTATAGACATTGTAAGATGTTTTTGGGGGAAAAGGGTTTTGTCAGCCAGTAACACTGTGAGTCTAAGGTTCCTAACATATTTCAAGATGTGTGCTTGCTATTCTATCAACCATTCCTGGTTGATAAAGACAAGGAGGCGCCAGAATCAACGAGAGCTCTATACAAGTGGTTGTCCATGTTAACAGATACTGCACTCTTAGTCAATTCTGTATCAACAAAAATGGCCTTACCTTGCTGTCCATATTGACCAGACTTGCTTTTAGGCTCCAGAATCGAGGTATCCTGGCTGTGCTCCTCATCGTCAGTGCAAGAGTCCTGGAGGTGTGAGAGTCAATTGAGAGTTAACTTCTGGAGTAGTGGTGGGCGGTCGTGTGGTCGGGTCCTGTAGGGTGGGGGGCGGTGACTATAGGTGCTGTAGTTCCGTTCCCTGAATCCTAATCATTGCGGCTGCTCCTGGGGATGTCGCTGTAAGCATCAGATCGTGGCGCTGTATAGCTCCTACCAGGGGTGGTGTTCTTTGGGGTGTCGGGTGGGTATAGCTGGGTCATTTTGAAAGCGTCAGGTGATGAAGTTTGCCTCTGGAGGTGGTGTGTAGTATCACTTGTGGATTGGTTGGGCGCGTCTAGCCCAGGTGATGTAAAGGTGCGTTGTTTTGAAGCTGGCTCCTTAGGTGATGTCTCACTATTGCTCATGTTTAATGAGAGGTTGGTAGTGGGATATTCTTGGAGGGTTCATCCACCATCGTGTCAATGGACGGTTACATGTGGTGAAGTGAATGTACACGGAATCCAGGGAAGTTCAGTTGATCCTTTTATTGCATAGCTGACATGAGTGTTTCATAAAGGTGGTAACAATGATAACACTCGCCAAGATCTAAGCTCTGCCTCTGATCCTATAGCTCAACCTGTCGTAGGTTCTAGGTATAGGTGTAAGGTGTAAGTTGGGAGAGATGATCTTAGAATAGATAGCTTGGAATAGATGACTGGGAGCTGCTCAAGCTACCTTATATACTGAGGGCCTGAGCAGCTCACAGTGTTGTGAAATGTTCTGTACATGTGGCTCAATAGAATAGTGACACATGTCATAAGGAGAGAGTGCCACCTGTGGGTAGATTATGTTAATGAGGATTGAGAGGAGATTGTGAAATATCCTCTCATTCCAAATATGGCACCACGGGTGAGTCACACTTCCTCCAGTTGGACTGAGTAGATAGGGTTGGAATGTTATTACATCCTTGTACCTTATGTCACAGGGTCTAATAGAGGAAGTGTGTTTGTGATGACTAAAGGATCCTGGTTCCTATTGAGGAATACAGGAGATTATTGAGTGTGGATCATGGGCAGAGCTTAGGCTTTATATGGCGAAGAATGTAGTTAATATGAAAAATAATAATAATACCCAGAATGGTTCATTGACATTATATACTGTTTTGTAAGAGGATTTGAAGTAATGGGGAGTGCTTCAAATACAATATTTTGTGGTAGAGCTTTGTCAGTATATACAAACAATTTTTCCTCTGGGTAAAAGTACATTTCCGTAATTCTATATTTTACCATACATGGGTGTATTTGCTTATGCATTTTCAATTTTGGGTACAAATTTCCAATTTTATGTACAACATACAATTTGGCAAATATCATATAATTTTTGGCACGCAATTTTGGCACTAAATGTTCAATTTAGTGTGCAAATTGAGCATAAATGACAATTTTAGTGTGCAAATATACAATTTCGCGTGTAATTGCGTTCAATTGACAATTTTAGTATGCAAATATACAATATCGCGTGTAATTGCATTGAAATGACAATTTTTAGTATGCAAATATACAATTTCGCGTGTAATTGCATTCAAATTACAATTTGTGGTATGCAACCATACAATTTCGCGTATAATTTTTGTCAAATGACAATCTTAGTCTTAATATATAATTACGTGTGTAATTGGTCACAAATGATGTCAATTTGCAAAAATCCAATTTAGTGTGTGAATTGGGTACAAGCGTACAATCTAATGTGCAACCTACGTTTTAGTTTGCAAATTGGGTACAAACATACAATCTATTGTGCAAATAGCAATTTAGTTTGCAAATTGGGTACAAACGTACAATCTAGTGTGCAAACATACAATTTAGTGTGCAAATTGGGTACAAACTTACAATCTAGTGTGCAAACATACAATTTTAGTGTGCAGATTGGGTACAAGCGTACAATCTAGTGTGCAAAATAGCAATTTTAGTTTGCAAATTGGGTACAAACGTACAATCTAGTGTGCAAACATACAATTTAGTGTGTAATTGGGTTCAAATGTACAATTTGGTGTGCAAACATACAATTTTAGTGTGCAGTTGAGTACAAATGTATAATTTCGGTATACAAAATACAATTTTTGGGATTTGAGACAAATTTTTCCGAGGACCGGAAAAACAAAGTACTTCATGTACAAAAGGCTCGTTTGTCTCTGAGTTACTCGGTAATTTGCTATATGAGTGTATTAATTGGCAATTTCGGCAGTGGGCCGCTGCTTTTAATTGACTTTTCCCTAGCCTTTTTGAGTATGTGTCCCTGAAAGAGATTATTTGGTGAGTATCTTAAGTAAACATTTTTCATGTCAACAATTTCTTGGATACCTAAAGTGTGTTACCTTAAGTAAACCTTGGTATAGTATACAAGTGCTAGTGGGTACAACAACTGTCTTAGTTATCTACCTGCATTCATGTATATTAATGTTAGATTTGTACAATTTACAATTTGCAATTTGCAATTTGCGCGTATATGCAGGCATTAATCATCGATTTTGTGAGAATACCATAGATTTTCATATTATACATCAACAAGTGGCTGTGTATATTTTTCTAAATCAATTTTTTTTCAATACTTTGATAATTTCATTGACAGTGGAGGTGTGTGTCATGTGTGAGATGTGTCATCTCAGTATCTCCTGGTGGTGGACTGGGGGCAGTCTAGGCTGTGTGCAGCCTAGGCTGTTTCCACAGTCACCAGGGAGGGCTGGTGGTTTAGAAAATTAGCAATAGTCTGCATGTTTAACCTTGCGGTCTCCTCCTGGTGTTCGTCAATAATTATATCTGTTGTATTTTCCAGTGCTGTCATGGTCACCGGGCTGGTGCCACAATCATTCTGGAGAAGCATGGAGTAGTACAGTCCTTTGTTTTTAAGGGCTGGTATGGTACTGAACCTAGTGCGCCAAGGTAGGTGTATCACCTGAGGGAGGTGATAAGCAAATTCTCCTCTCTGTGTTGTTATAACTGCTGGTCCATTCCAGGTAAATATAGCCTTAGGTAGTGGGAAGGTTTTAACCACTATATCCGTATAGATAGGGGCAGCTGCTGATTTAATCTCATCAAATTCATGTGGTATTGGCCTCAAGGGTAGCGCGAAGTTTGAGTCTCCACAATATATTTTAAAATATATTGTGGGATCTGTGCGCTTGGCCACATTTTTCTTGCCACAGTGTGTCTGTGCAAATTTCTTAAGGTACTTCATTATTCTGTAGGCTGAGTAGATGGTCAGGGTGAATAATATAGCAATTATCAGGGTGTGGGTTTCCTGAATTGTGAGGAAAGGGGTGTGGGTTTCCTCTGTAGGGGTAAATTTGGTAGGATTCTTATCTGGGAGCAATTTGTGTAGGGGCAGCTCGGTGACTAGTCTAAATGCTTTGGCTGTAGGCAGGTAGGCTACGGTCCCTCCTAGTCTGTACAGTTTGAGTAGTATGTATACTATAAAAATGTGAGCTGATATCCCTAGGATGAGTCCTAAGCTTTGGAAGATTGGATGCTCTGTAACTCGACGTAGGTGCGATTCTACGTAGCGTGTTTCCATTGCCTTATCAAGGTTGGAGGCATCTTTTAATAATGTTTTGGCAAAGGGCTCTAGATTTAGTTGAGTAATATCATCCATGATTGGATTTTCCTGTAGTTTGTTTAAGGTTCTAGAAAGGTTTACTACTGGGAAATTTGGAAGATTCTCTCTTTCATCTGGTTTGGTTTCAGAAATTTGGTAAAGTGCTGCCATGAATGGTAAATTCATTGTCTTGAGAATGTAATGAAATGATAAGGTTGAGTTACAGGGCAACCTTGTGTTTGGAAGAGAAAATTCTCCTACACTGATTGTGCACCCACAGGGTACACCTATGATTGAGTAGGACTGGGCTTTTCGAGTTTCAGACGTTTTACCATGGCAGTTGATAAAGTAATGGGGTTCATTAGTAGTGACCAGATACTCATCTTCAGAAATGGAAATAGCATGGGTGGTAGGTGCTTGCAGTGGTGAAACTGTAAACTTGCAATGTTCCTTAATCTGTTGAGCCTGGTTAGTAAAAATGGCTACAGGGCATGTAGGCCTGTGTTTATAGATTCTACCATTTAGATCTCTGCATACCTTTACTGTAGTACCTTCACATGCCTGCATATCTGCTGAGTCCAATTCGATGAATAATGATTCGTCGTAAGATACTGCTAGAAACTCAGTTGTGGTTTGCCATCTGGTGACTCCTCTGGTGGGGGTCTCCTGTGTGTCTATAGGCATGGGTGATGTAATCATTTGGTACAGTTTGAAGGTAGAGGTGGTAGATTGAATTATAATGTCCAGATGAATATATATATGGTGAGCTGAGTAAGTGTATGAGGTCAGCTTCTGTGAATAATAGAAATCTAAGTCATTAATTGCGACTTGTGCTCCAGGGTGTGTAATCCTAAGTTTGTTATTAATGTCAATTAAGTATCTAGCAAGGTCTGAGGGTGGTACTATATCAGGGGTCAGGATTCCTGATGATAGCATCCTTAGGGCTGCATTTGTTCTTTGCAGTGATTGAACTGTATTCATTCTTGCTGCTATGATGATTAAAGCATCATTTAATACCTGCATTTTTTCCCTTTGAGTTTTCTCGTGCCTTGAATATGAGTCAAGAGACCTGGACATGTTAGGGGCCCATAGGTTGACGGTGTCACCTGTGGTGTTGATTGTGCTGTCCAGTACCTTCTTATCTTGGATGTATGCTTTAACAAACTTATCTTGTCTGTCTGTGATCTTTTCGATGAGACTAGCTGCTTCCTGATCTTCTTTAGCAAATTTTCTTAGTATTTCATCTATGTTCTTGAGCTGTCCCATTACTTGGTTTACATCTTCTACTGTGGCTAGACCTAGCACACCGCGAAACAGGGGTGCTAGAAACCCCAGTATGGCCTCTCTTTTGGCCTTGTCCAATGTGTTTATGGGGTTGGATAAGAACAATTTGATGGAGGCTAATGTTTCATTTATCTCCTTGTCTGCAATTTCCAGCAAGGTGTCAAGCTCCTTGGCTTGTTGGATAATTTGACCAGAGGTATGATCTTGTAGAGTAGGAGTGGTCAATTGGAGTATTCTATCCCTTATGGATCCTTGGGTAACGGGTGCCCGAGGTATCTTGTAGGGGATAGCTAACAACAGTGTTGTGGTTGTATGTCCTATTTGTAGTAATTTGGTGCTGGTAAAGTCTAAGTGTATGGTGTAACACTTTAAATGAAGTGGTTCAAACTGTACCTTTGCAAGATTGAGCTGTCTTGGCAATATGTCCGGTGAGTCTATAGAGGTTGACCAATAGATGGTAAGGTCAGGTTGAAGGTGAAGTAGGTGTGTTCTTTATCCTAGTGCAGTCTCTCCTAATGGAGAAGTGGGCTGGCTAATTCCCAAGTGGGGTCCTGTAGACTTGTGTTCCAGACTGCAGCTGGATGAAGACTGATGGTGGGCTATGGTCCACAGTGCTTCTTATGTAGCCTACCCTACCCACATCCATTGTGGGCCTGGTATTGTTTCTCTGGAGTCCATGCATTGATCTCCAGTGTCTGCAACTGTGGGGGTCTATTGTGTAGTCTGTGTACTGGTAATTAGCTCCTCCTGTCATCCAGGACAGCCATTCATGACTGTCTAGACAGTTGTCTGAGGGTAGCTTATAAGGTCAATTGATCTCTATAGACTGCTATGTTGGCATAGCGCGCTCTTTCATGTGGGGATTAGGCTTTAGACACTCCATTGTGTCACCCTTACTCTTCTTAGACTTCATGTCTGCTTTACTTGGAGGGTCCCAGTCTTTGACCATTCAGTGGCAATAACCTACTGATATGTCTACAAATTTGTTTGGCTTTATATATATAAATAATTCATTATCAGTCACACATGCCTATGTGTGGATGAAGAGCATTTGTAATAAATTTTGAAAATCTTATGTTCTTTAGGTATCTCAATATGTTTCTAATTTCTTGAAACTGCACCACATTTAGATGTTTTTCTTAGCATGTGGTATGCAGGCCTAGGCTTAATAGGGCCTATACCTGTGGTTTCTCTTGTAAGGGTGATATCATTTTTATTCCTTACAATTTTGTTGTAGTATTTGGCTTCATGTGGAATGAGCCTGTGTGCAAATTCATTGTTCCTGACAGCTACAACCTTTTTCAGTCTGTCTATGTGTACAGGTCTGGCCACCAATAGATTGGTGTCCAAGTTTTTGATTTTGGCACTTGTCAAACTAGGTCTATCTACTACAACATATGGTCCCATAAAAAGGGGTTAAAGCTTCTTACACTCTGTGTTGGTCAGGATTCTTGGTATGTTTAGGTACACCATGTCGGTGACCTTGATTTCCTGTGGTGTAAGTTTCTTATTATATCTATCCTTTCTTTCCTTTTGCAGCTTGGCGACCCTTTCTGTAGCTTTCCTCCTAGAGGTATCTTGATTTGTTATCATGTTAGCTACATGGTCTGCTACGGTGGATATGTCTTCCTGTATTCCCAGCCCTAAGTCCATTGGGGTGGCTGGGTTTCTTCCATGGAGTAGGAAGAAAGGGGTGAATCCTGTGGTTTGGGATTCTGTGTTATTTAATGCAAAGGTTATAGGTTCAATAAATGAATCCCAATTGTTTTGGTGCTTTGAGCAGAATGCTCTGAGCGCTGTGCCAATGCTAGCATTGAATCTCTCTACAAGCCCATTTGATTGTGGCCTGTATGGTGAGGAGAATTTATGTTTGATCTTGAGGTTTTTAGTTAACTTTGTGAACTTTGCACCTGTATAACATGTTCCATTGTCTGTTTGAAGAGTGGCTGGTGTTCCATGATGACAAATTATATTCTTGTAGAACTCTGCTGCTGTTGTTTCAGCTTTTAAGTCAGTAGTAGCCCAAGCTGTTGCATATCTGGTAGCATAATCTATGCAGACTTGTATATGTTTGTTCCCCCTGGCAGTTGTGGGAAGTGGTCCCACCGCGTCAAGGTTTAGGAACTTCATTGGTGAAGCCATATACTCTCTCACTGTCATTGGTGTTTTGTGTGAGTGTACTTGCCTTTTTGCTGTGAGGCATGTGTGGCAGGTGGAAACATATTTTGTTGTGTCTGCTAGCATAGACTTCCAATATACCCTAGGTCGGAGTGCTGACAGCATCCTACTTGAACCAAGATGGCCGCCAGTAGGTGAGTCATGGAAATACTGTAGTGTACTTGTTACCCATTGCTGTGGTATAACAATTTGAAGTGGTACAGTATTGGTTTTTCTCCAATTTATGGGGCATATATGGACTAATGTACCATTTACCAAGGTGTATGTCTGGCCTTGGTTGATGATTCTATTTCCTTGTGCTTTTGGTGCAGGCAAGGTCCCATCCTCAAGATATTGTATGAGGGGCAATAGGTCCTTGTCCTTCCTTTGTTCCAAGCCAAGGTTTGTACCTGAGATGGATGTGTCGGGAATCTGATCCAACAGTTGGTTTATATCTAGCACATGTTGTTTTATTCTGTCTCTTTCTTTTTCTTTTTCATCGACTATTGGCCTATCTTGTGCCTTTTGTTGGGGTGTGTCACTCTTGTTTCGGTGTGTCGGCTCCTTTGGAGGGCCTATTCTCGCCTTGGTGGGAGTGGCAACCTTTTTCTTTAAAGGCACAATTTGCTTTTTGTCATTCTTCTGTCTCTCAGAGTTCTTTGATTTATTTGGTGCAGTGTCTTTTGTGACATTTTTCCTGGCAGGTGGGGTTTTGGTAGGTTTGTTTCCTGTGACCTTTTTCTCATTTAGAATAGTTTGTGATTGTGTGGGGGGTTTTGGTGTGCCCTCCTGAATCATTTCTCTAGTCTTTGAGCGTGTGGTCACAGGACACAAATGGTCTGGTGTTTCCTCTCCCTGCATTGATTCAAAGAATCTGACTGATTTGGAAGTTGCTTGAGTGATAGCATATAATGTGTCTTCTGAATCTTCATCATCTGAGTCAGGTGGGGTGAAGGGTGGCTCCTTAGGAGTTGCCTTCAGCATCTGATTGAGTGATGAGAATTCAATAGGCTCGAAGTCATTCTCTGGAAAGAGTTGTGAGTATTCTCTCTCACAATGGCAGAACACATAGTGTGTAGATTGCTTCAAGATACCCCTAATGAGTGTCTCTGGCCTTTCAATGGTGTTGGGTGGATCATCCCTTTTAAATGGTACTTTCTTTGTTACTTTTGCAAACTTGGTTCTACTGGCTGATCTAACTCTCCTTGGTGGGGGTGGAGGGTTAGTCATGGGTCCAGAATCTGGGTATTCTCTTCTAGACATAGCATCTGGTGGTGTGTTGTCATCACCTTTCACGTGTTGGATGGTGAATGAAAATTGCTGTATGTCTAGAGCCCATCTGGCCCATCTATGTGTGAGTCCTGTATTGGTTAATAGTGGGATTAGGGCTGCATGGTCTGTGTATAATTGGAAGTGTCTAGTTTCAAGGTAGTGTCTAAAGTGTAATACTCCGTACACTACTCCCAGTAGTTCTCTCTCTGTGGTATTGTAATTTCTCTCATGTTTGGAGAGGGTTCTACCTGCAAAGGCTACTGGTCTGAGCACTCCTTCATTATCTCTCTGTGACAGTACAGCTCCTAAACTCACATTGGAAGCATCAGTTGCCAAACTGAACTCTTTCTCATAGTTTGGATATCTGAGAAGAGCATTGGTACAGAGGGCATGCTTTAATGTTTTGAAAGCATTATCTGCATCCTCTGTCCAGACAAATGCTTTGAGATGTGTCTGTAGATCATGCAATGGTCTAGCAATTTGGGCATAACCTTTGATAAACTTTTTGAAGTATTGGCATAGGCCTGTGAAGGATCTGACATTTTTGACTGATTTTGGTGTTGGGAAGGTTTTGATTGATTCCACCTTTGTGGGAGACGGTTGCAGTCCCATGGGTGTGACTCTCATTCCCAAGAAGTCTATTCTGTCTATGAAGTATTCACATTTTGATTTCTTCAGTTTGAGTTTACCAACTCTTAAGCTGTTGAACACATCTTCCAGGTCATGGAAGTGTTGTTCGATTGATGGTGATAAAACTAATATGTCATCTAGGTATGGTAGGGCACATTTGTATTTGAGTTTGTTCAGAATCAATGTGACTAGATGGCAAAATCCCCAGGGGCGGTCGCTAAACCCATCGGCATCCTTTGGTAGACATATTTTTTGTCATTTGCTATGAATGCGGTTTTATGCTGGTCCTCCTGTCTTATAGGAATTTGAAAAAATCCCTGTTGGGCATCCAGCTTACTGAATACTCTTGGTCTGAGTGACCCTATCATATCTAGAGTGTCATCGGCCCGGGGTGTAGATAAGGCTTGATTGATCGTGTTTTGGTTCAGATGACGAAAATCTGTGACGAGCCTATGGCCTCCCTAAAAAGGATCTGGAAGCCCAGGGGCCCTCAGCACATTCTCTCAGAATGCCCTTTCACATTCTTCCCCTATTGCGGCCTGTTTTTCTGGTGTTTGTCTATATGGTAGGAAATGACATGGTACTGCTTCAGGTTTTACATGTATCGAGTGGGTATACAGGTGTGTAGCACCAATGTCTCCATCTTTTCCTACAAATATATCATCATACTTGGTCAGCAGTGATTCTAATCTATCATGCTGATCTTTGGATGTGAGCACAGATTTTGGTGGAACATTCTCTTCCACTTCTGGCTCGAGGTCATGTGCCTCACTATGTATAGCAGCTATTTCAGAGAGTCTGATTGAGTTGGGTTCAGGGTCAGCATATGTGGACTCACAGTCTGAGTCTGTGTCGCTGAATTGAGTTACATCCTCAGGCCGTATGGCTGAGATGGATTGATCAGTGTGTGGGGTAGTGTCTGGCACCTGTTGAGGTTTTTCTAAATCAGATTCCTTGACTTCCTGAAATAGAGCTATGATGGCACCCTTTTTGATTTTATGTGGGCGCCTGCTGGTGTTGAGTAACACTAGGGGATGTTTGTTATTTTCCCTGGGGGTTACTGCTGCCCTTTGAACTAGATATGGGGCATTGTTTTTTCTTTGGAGGTTATCTACTACTCCAGCTTTGCCTTGCAGTGATTGAGTAGATGTGACTTTACCCAATACTGCAAGTTCAGAGAATGGAGGGATTGTAAAAATCCCTCACTGCCCTAATGGGTTTGAGAATTTGTTCAGGATCAACATTAAATTCAATTTGAGATTTTGTAGTGCTTAAGAAATCTGTGCCGAGTACAACGGGCTGTGTGAGGTTGGGTATTACAGCAAATTGGTATTGGAATCTGACACCTTGGATTCTAAAGTTCAGCATAGCTGAATGTCTAACATGACACACCGATCCATCTGCCAAATGGATGTTGATTTTTGATTTCCTCAGTTGGATATGGAATCTCTTTTGGAGATCCATGAGGAATGATTGTCTGACACAGGTGATAGTAGCACCTGTATCAACCAAACATTGTACATCTGAAACATCATACAGATTTGCATTGATACAGCCATTTTGAAGAAGTACAATAGAAAGCTTGGTACTCTCACCTGTATCCTTTGATGATGAATCTGGTGGGGTGATGTGTATCACTGATGGACGTCTCTGTCTGTTAGATGGTATATTGGCACTAGCAATTGTCTCTGGTTGGATCTTTGTTAATCCTGATTGATTGTTTGTATTTGGGGTGTCACAGTGCACTGGCCCATCGGCACTGTGACATCCTAGTTTTCCTGGGTTCTGTGGGGCGGTTGCGATGCTTGCCACCAGGAGCTTGGAGATTTGATCCATCATGTGAGGTGGTATTTGGGGGTTACTGTGTTGGTTCCCCTGGTAACCTCTTGTGTTGGGTTTGTGATCCTCCTGATGTGAGTTGGAACCCTGGTTATATTGACCAGAGTTGCTGTATTGCCCAGAGTTATTTGAACCCTGGTTGCTGTAGGATCCAGAGTTGTTGGATCCCTGTTTGTTGTAGGCACCATTGTTGTTATTGTAGGATCCACTGTTGTAGTTTCTATGTGGACTATGGCTCCTACCGTTGGATCCTTGACTATAGGATCCAGAGTTGTTGTCTTTTCTACTGTTGTGACCCCCCCCCGGTTGTTGCTGTTACCCCCTCTACCTCTACCTCTACTGGAGTGGTAGTTCGGATCATAGTTATTTCCTCTATATCTACCGGTAGGGTCTTTGGATATAGCCTTAGCTTCCTGTTGCCTTACATGGGCACTAGACATTAGGTTAACATCTTCATCTGAACTAGTGGTGATTTCCTGGACCTTTTTCTTAGTAGGCTGTGGGTTAGACTCTGCATCCCTTGTTTTCCTAGATCTTTCTTGGGTCTCAACCTCTAAGGCTAGGTCTAGGGCTTGGTTAAAAGAGTCTATTTTCTTGTTTTCAAGAGCTACAGAGATCCAGGGCCTCATGCCTTGGATGAATGTTTTAAATAAGGTGTCGTCCTTTAGGCATTGGGCATTACACGCTTTTCTGAGATACATTGCATAATCAGATACAGGTTCATCTATCTCTTGTGCACGGAGTGCAGTCCTGGAGATAATATTGTCTTGAGTAGCAAAATACTCTTTTAGTTCATGTACTACATTGGAC
Source organism: Acholoe squamosa (assembly GCA_949317995.1). NCBI lineage: Eukaryota > Metazoa > Annelida > Polychaeta > Phyllodocida > Polynoidae > Acholoe > Acholoe squamosa. The sequence continues at coordinate 20,536,953 of OX439045.1, read as the reverse complement.
CATGTCAACTTATCAGGTGTAGCACTTTCCTTGAAGGTTTCAAACCAAGCCAATGCTTGTCCTTCAAGGTACTTGGGTAAATATGTTACCATGGTGTCACTGTCTGTTAATTTGTACCTGTCCTTCAGATACTCTGGGAATTTGTGATCAATAAATAGTGCTGTTGACATGAGTGGTGATGGGTGAGAAAAAGTTTTGGGTTTGGTTACCTCGTGTTGCCTGATCTTCCTGTCGTCGTGTTGTTGTCTGTCTAGGATCCTGGTCATGTTGGACATCATGGAGATCATGACATCCTCCTTGGATCCAGAGGCAGATGGTGTGACAATAGGTGTGGTGGTGGGTGTGGGAGGCTGTGAGGTCTGGGATGATACCATCTTCATGAGATCTGCTATCTGTTGTTGTTGTCTCTCTAGGGCCTTCCGCTGGTCTTCCATGGCCTTCTGCTGGGTGTCTATCGCCGCATTCCTCTCTGCCAATTGTTGGTTGAGGATCCTCTCCCTCTCCTTTGAGGCAAAGGCATGAGCATCATGTTGGGCTTTGTTTGTTTCTAGGGCACTAACTGCATCTTCGATGGTCTTCTCATAGGCCCTTATCTTCTCAGCTGCCTGATTGGGTTGAGGACCTTCATCAGCGTCGGCCATGGTGGAAGGTGTGGGATCACTGGTGTGTTGTAGGTATCACTGACATGTTGGAGATCACACTGAGAATGTCATTGGGGAGACATCACTGATGTGTGGGAGACCTCTCTGACGTGTGGGAGACCTCACTGACATTTTGGGAGACCTCACTGACGTTTGGGAGACCTCACTGAGGTGTGGGAGACCTTACTGACGTGTGGGAGACCTCACTGACGTGTGGGAGACCTCACTGACGTTTGGGAGACCTCACTGGCGTGTGGGAGACCTCATTGACGTGTGGGAGACCTCACTGACATGTGGGAGACCTCACTGACATGTGGGAGACCTCACTGACGTGTGGGAGACCTCACTGACGTGTGGGAGACCTCATTGATGTGTGGGAGATCTCGTTGATATGTGGGAGATCTCACTGATATGTGGGAGATCTCACTGTTGTGTGGGAGATCTCATTGATGTGTGGGAGATCTCACTGGTATGTGGAAGATCTCACTGATATGTGGGAGATCTCACTGTCGTGTGGGAGATCTCATTGATGTGTGGGAGATCTCACTGGTATGTGGGAGATCTCACTGATATGTGGGAGATCCCACTGTCGTGTGGGAGATCTCATTGATGTGTGGGAGATCTCACTGGTATGTGGGAGATCTCACTGATATGTGGGAGATCTCACTGTCGTGTGGGAGATCTCATTGATGTGTGGGAGATCTCATTGATATGTGGGAGATGTCATTGATATGTGGGAGATCTCACTGATATGTGGGAGATCTCACTGTCGTGTGGGAGATCTCATTGATGTGTGGGAGATCTCATTGATATGTGGGAGATCTCACTGATATGTGGGGAGATCTCACTGTCGTGTGGGAGATCTCATTGATGTGTGGGAGATCTCATTGATGTGTGGGAGATCTCACTGATATGTGGGAGATCTCACTGTCGTGTGGGAGATCTCACTGTCGTGTGGGAGATCTCATTGATGTGTGGGAGATCTCACTGGTATGTGGGAGATCTCACTGATATGTGGGAGATCTCACTGTCGTGTGGGAGATCTCATTGATGTGTGGGAGATCTCACTGTCATGTGGGAGATCTCATTGATGTGTGGGAGATCTCATTGATGTGTGGGAGATCTCACTGGTATGTGGGAGATCTCACTGATATGTGGGAGATCTCACTGATATGTGGGAGATCTCACTGTCGTGTGCGAGATCTCACTGGTATGTGCGAGATCTCACTGATATGTGGGAGATCTCACTGATATGTGGGGAGATCTCACTGTCGTGTGGGAGATCTCATTGATGTGTGGGAGATCTCACTGACGTGTGGGAGACCTCATTGACGTGTGGGAGACCTCACTGACGTGTGGGAGACCTCACTGACGTGTGGGAGACCTCACTGACGTGTGGGAGACCTCACTGACGTGTGGGAGACCTCACTGACGTGTGGGAGACCTCTCTGACGTGTGGGAGACCTCACTGACGTGTGGGAGACCTCTCTGACGTGTGTGGGAGATCTCACTGGTATGTGGGAGATCTCACTGGTATGTGGGGAGATCTCACTGGTGACCTTATTGAACATGGTGTCAAGGTCACTGGGTGGGTGGAGTGGGATTTACTGTGTGTGTGATTGTCTTTAGTAATGTTGCCAGCTAAATTTTTATGAGAGGCTTGTGTAATTTGGGATCTTAGTAGGATGTTCTCCACCACTTTGTCATACTAGTAATTGTGCATGATCAAGTTGTCATATGAGAAATATCATATGACTAGTGGTATATAGTGTAAATCCAACAAGCTCTTATAAATAGTGTTATTTCCAGTTATCACTGGTTTATTCAGCTTTAGGCAACATGTAAGAAATATCAATCACACAGTTGTTAATATGCAGGTACTTTCCACATACAGTAAATATACAATAGTTTATAAAGTATAATGTTCTGTTCCACTCCACCTGTGAAGTAATAATAATACAATGTCCAGCATAGTTCTAGGTGGGTTCCCACACCTAGCTCCTGACCTGCTGCTTAGAGGAATAATGTAATAATGAATAACTTTACCCTCTAGCCACTAATGATGGAATCCTATGCCTGTCTAGCATAGTTTCACCATAGTGTAATGGTATAGCAGGTAGCAGGAGATGACTGGAGATGTTACCTCTGGAGCTGTTCTGGAGATTCTGATTTCTAGGAGGTGCAGCCAGGCTATTTGTACCAAATCTTGGCATTGCACCTCAGACTGACTGGGGCCAGTGGCATCTGCCTAACTCTGCAATTGTTTGAGGGGAGTCTTTCATGTGTCACAGGGTGCACAAAGGACCCCCATGGACGCCGCTATGTCCCCCATTGTCCTGGTCGGTTCTGTAACTTCAGACCCTCATATCTCGATCGTTTACACCACTATAACCGCCATTTTGTGCATGCGCGGACTTGAATATGTGAAGTTGTCAATGCCTGCTTTCTGGGCGCTTAACTTGCGCTGGTTTGTCTGTAGTGCATTCGGAGGTCGAATTAGTCTACATAGCATAACTTCCTTAATAATAGAAGTTCCGCCTTGTTCTTGGGCTCATTCTGACCGTCTAATTATGGGCTTTCCATGAATGCTTTGATATTTGACCTAGGTTGCTCAGGAGCGACGCTAGAGCGACCGGAAGGTTATGGCATCATGACTTATGTAATCTATTGTTCAGTGTTTGGGTGCTCAGACACCCATAACGGCCATTTGCATTCACTTACAAGTTATTATATTGTGCACTGGGTGATGTAACTTGTGTATATTTGATATAGCTGGTGTGCAGTGGAGCATGAACGCTCTTATATAAAGTTTGAGCGCTCTTATAGCTCTTATAACCAACCTATGTATTAATTTCTTATACCTTCTTTGATTAATACAGTAATATGTCACAATTTATGGAATAATAAAATGGTATATGATACAGGCATCAATATGAGGTTGGTTCAAGGTTAATCCAAAGTCATGTTAATGCATATTGCCATGAGAATTCTTGTGTTAAATCAACGTTTTCTCAACATTTATTCAATGTTGGTTTGAGTCCACAAAATGGAGTTAAGCTGAACCCTCTTTGATCGTTTTTTCTACCTGGAAATGACGTTAATTTAACATTGAAATAACCTCATTTTGTTACCTGGGTGACAACGTCTGTCACAAGGGCAGATAGTTCCCTTATAAAATGGACCTTATGGGTGACCAGCTACGGGAAGATAAGTAGTATTTATATAAGGGAACGGGGATTTTATCCAGGCCATGACGAATCAATGGCCTATTATAGCCCTACAACCCTTGCACGTCTGTCAGAGTTTGGGTTTGTAAAGATATGCTTTGATGTCAAGTAGTAAAGGCTGCAAGTAACGTGATAGCCTAAAATAAATTGATAAAGCAGCATACGCCTTGCACCGTGAGGATAACACTGCTACAGATGCATACGTTCAATACAGAAAGGCTGTGGGGATGGAAGCCGAACAGTCATATCAGCTCGGTAGTTAATTCAAATAGTTTTATCTTAAAATGTCTTTCACTATTGGGTGGCACTATTCTACACACCCCTGATACCAAACCATGTAACGCCTCACCCACCCACCCTGGACACACACCACCTTCCTTGTTATCTCCCAGGTCGATACTCACATCTATCTACAATGTTTACCACCCCAACAGAGCTGCTGACAACAGGACAGAGAGGGGAGGGACCGGTGTCCATGGTGATTGGGGTAGGGGCGGTGCTCTGTAGGGGATAACAGCAGAGGAGAGCAAACTGAAAAGGAGGAAATAAACAAGAGGGAGGGTCCATGGGGATCCATACGAGAGAATGAAGGGTGTGGTTTTAGGGATAGATCAAGGTAGATCTCCTTACTTCATACCACAATGCCTTACAATTATCCCCAGTATCTGGCAATCTTCATACATTTCACTCCCATCACCCCGCCACATACTGTGCCCCAAACTCTGTTGCAGGGATTAAGGTGAGGGGAGAGCAATGGTCATTGTAGATGTGTTGGAGCGGGAGTTGGGAGGGTGGGATGGTTCAAACAAATTTCGGCCACTATTAGGGGTAGGAACAGGCTAGGACCTTATTCTGTTCTGCGACAATCTAATGAGTTTCATTGGAACTAAAACATAACAAAATAACTCTTCTCGTTGACAGCACAATGATGCACCAGTTCCAGCAGTGTTTCAATCCTGCACAGATTTGTAAATAACCAGGCTGGAGCAGAGATGTAAAAGGCTATCACAGGGCTCGACAAATCAGTTCAGAGACTGTGTGCCCGCTGGGCACAAGGGCCAAAAAAAGTTGTGCCCAGCAGGCCAGCTCTGTGCCCAGGACCTTTGGTTTCTACACTCAAAATTACATATTTAGAACACACATAGTTTTAATATAAATAAAACAATTTTGTCTTACCACATCTTGAGTGAAACAACATTTAAGTTTCAGAGTCCAGTACACCCAGATAATCTCAGCAGCATTGCCTTGTGCTGATGTCTTAAGTAGCTTTTGGACAGCTGTGCCCATTGGGTACAACTTGAAAAATATTTTGTGCCCAGTGAATTTTTTTTGAGTCACGGGCATTGGGCACAGGGATTTGTCGAGCCCTGCTATCATGTTTTGAAGTGAATGTAGAGTCCTATTGGAGCAGAGTGAACACATCGATGAGCGGACCAATAGTGTGTGTAGACGAGGCTTTATGCGGGACTACAATAATGGAGGCGTCCTGTCATCCTAATGGATATATTGTTGTTAAGCATGCGCAGTGGTGTTTGAGGACCGAGGCAGATATTAGGGAGTTTTAGCAGTCCCAAGCCTAAAACTCAGACGTAGAGGGGTGGAACGTATGTTCCTGACGTGTAAACCTCCTTTCTTGCGTCCCAAATACGTAGGCCATTCAGGCAGAGATTTCTTACATATCAGGATTGTAATTAAAGGTATATCTAACCACTTATCTTAGGCATGTAATGTATTGATTATGCATTGATACATTATTGATTTCCTATTTTAAATGATATTTTTGTGAGGGTCATGTAAGGGTCATTGAATGGTGAGCTGGTAGGGCTTCATGCTTGACTGGGTTCTGCACAGCCTTTGGTGACGTTCTGCCCAAAATACCTGGTCGCCTACGTCGTACCTGCTAAACCTACATAATAGGGTATTGTCATGGATGCAGTATATTCTCGTACTAATGTAGAACGCAAAACATGTAAAAGGGGATAATAAGCAGTGTTGTTTGAATAAAAAGAGAAAATGAGAAATTAATTCCTGTACCCATACCATATGGTTGCTTATATTTGAATCAATATAATTGATAAATGGGTTTCCATCTTCCAAGCCTTCAATTCTTAAATATTAGTTCCGTAAAATAGATGAAATTGAAAGAATAGATCGCCATGTGGAATGTTCTTCATCACTAAGTAAGGGACACGCCGTACAGATTTTAGTCATGGAGATTTGTATTGAAAAGAAGATCTTTGGATAATTCGATGAGTGACACAACCAAGTGAACAGTCCTGAAGGCTCTGCGCACCCAACGGGAAACGAACCCCTACACTCCTCCCAACCAGCTTCAACCGTATCCCGCCAGAACCGGTCCTCCAGTCCAGTCTGAATGGTACCAGTACTGAGTCATACACAGCCCATCTGTCCCTCAGCACTAGCAAGTTGAAGTGCTTGTCTATACCATACCGGCCCAGGTACCGAGCTCTCTAAAGGTCCCCCTTGCGAGGCAGGACCACTCGGTGTCTCCACCACTGTAGTGGTCAGTGAAAACGTCTCTGGAGACACCGTGATTCGAACCCGGGTCTCTCGCTTGCAAGTCGAGTGCTCTACCGCTGAGCTACATCCCCTGGCCTGACATACCCTGTCACCAACACGGCCCCACTGACATTTCCACCTTCCAACTACCCTGGATTGGTATGGTATACATAGGGGGAGTGACACAACCAAGTGAACAGTCCCTCTGAAGGCTCTGCGCACCCAACGGGGGAACGAACCCCTACAATAACTTGGTGCAATTCACTTTCACATATAAAGAAGACAAATATTTAGATTTATCTATAATGATGTAACAAGAGTGTATATCCACCCTAGTCAGTGATTCTGATTAAAAGGTATGATAGGTCAATATGGTCATGTATAGCTTTAAGCAAAAGAAATCCTCATAGAATATGATGCAAATATCTGAAGGCAAAGACGCCATAAGGCTATCATACATGGCAATTTAGGCTTCTATAGACCAATGATCAGAAGCCGTGTAAATGATCTACCGTTTATTAGATTTATGTCCAATATCCCAATAGCCAAATTAATAGCTTACATGCCTGGCCTTTAATCAGCCAGGTGGGGATTCTTAATGAGTCCAAAACACTCCTCCGCCTTCTCTTATTTTCCCCTTTTTCTCACCTTAAATTCTCCTCTGTGCTTAACAATCGGTGTGTACAGCAATACGTTTCCGCTCTGGGGAGTTCTATATGGGAGACAAAGGGGAGTAGTATAGTATGTATCGGAACGGGACTATAGCTTAGTACAGGATATTACTCACTGGGGATGCAGCCAATCAGAGGCCTCCATTTGGTCACATGACCTGTGACATCACTGGACCATCCGTGGTGCATGCCCATATATGGTCATGTGACCTTGACTTGACCTCATTTGCATAATAGGCAACACCTCCATTTGGACACGTGACCTGTGACGTCACTGGACCCCCGTGGTGCATACCCATATATGGTCATGTGACCTCGACCTTGACCTAATGAGGGGTGTGCATGTCCATATATGGTCATGTGACCTTGAGCTTGACCTAATTAGGGGATTACCCCAGTCACGTGACCCCTCATTTTGCATAATAGACCACACCCCCTTGACCTATTTAGGGGAACAGGACTATAGCTAACTACAGGGCAGAATTTTTTCAAACCCTTGACCGGGGGTCAGAATTTTTTCAATACCTCATGGAGGGGGTCAAAATAATTTCACCTGTTTCAGTGGAAAACCCCGCACGTTACTATAGGCTAAAAGGGGATGTTCACGCACAATCTTTGTCCCTTATGGGGGGTTGAAATTTTTTTGCACAAACCCACCAGCCCCCCCTGTTGTTAACAAAAAGTGATCACTCCCTAACTGATGAGGGGGTAGTGTATATTGAACTATTTGTCTACCTATGAAATGACACTTGAATAAATGTCTTGAAATAGAGACCATTTGTTAGCGTAGAACAGCTGATATGGTTTACAAGTTTGGTTTCGGTCAATACAGAAAAGGTAGCAAGGTTAAATTCATATTTGATAACTTGACAAATACAATACATAGAACTCTATAGACCTGGAAAAGGCACGGGTTTGGTTACCATGGACGCTTTGGTTAGTTCATTGGTGACACACCAGGTGGCGACACTGCGCTAGCACTGTGCTGTCATGGCGAGATCGTATATCAATTTATGCTTTATAAGCTCGAGTAATTGCTCAGAAGTGCTCCCACCTTCGTTTTTTGTTTTTTGTTTTAAAGATCTTTATTGCCAATAAAGTAATTTACCGGTACAAATCAGTGTTAAACGTCTTTGTTCGATAGTCTTATATAGTCTTCGATAGAAATATATACAATAGTGTAGTAACTGGCAGAAGCCTCATCAGGTCTTCCGCTTTAGTTTATGACAGATCAAACAATTAGAAAACAGAGAGAAATTAGACTGAACACTTGATTAATCATATAGTTTTCATGTGGCAAAAAGAAAGCTATGGACCTCATCCCCACTAAGTTAGTGTTATGGGTTGATCCTTCTGGTCCTAGCTATTTAAACATTTTATATAGTAGAAAACTAGACACTAGAAATAAGAATATATCTGAAAAGATAGGGTCTGTGGAGAGGATTTGGGAAAACATATGAATTCGTATTAGTTTGGTATAGGCTAATTGTAGGGTAGAAGGGATTTAAGATGTGTTCTAGTATCATTTTTAAATGATTCTAATGTTTCAGCGTTCCTTCTACCACATGTTAAAGCATTCCATGTTATGGCACCATGAAAATCCACACTTCTAATATAAGAAAGGCAGTTTGGGGTGATTGTTTTACATAAAGGGGCATCATGTTGTCTGGTTTGCAGTCTATGTACAATCATATACTCCGGAGATCTCGAACGGCTATACATATAATTTATAGTATGAGCAAATCTTCTGTCAATCAATTTGTTACAACCAGTGATATTGTGTATTAAATTTGTATTTGTAATATGGGGTACTTTCAGGCATATTTTCAAACATCTATTCTGGGCATATTGCAATGGGTCCAGATATTTTCCATAAGTTGTTGAGAAACAGATGTCTGCGTAATCCATATAAAGAAGTATAGTAGTTTTATAAATTTTCACTGATAATTTGACATCTAGATATTTCCTTAGTAGACACAGTTTATATGTTTTATAAGCGATAGTCTTGATCTGTTTTTTTAAGTGGTATTTGTAAGAGAGAAGAGGGTCAAGGGTCACACTGAGATATTTATAGCTAGGGACGATTTGCAATATTTGATTATTCAAAGAGATATTAGCTTCTAGAGTTTTTAATTTCTGATTTGATGATGTAAAAAACATAATTTTGGTTTTGGTGATGTTAATAGACAGTTTGTTTTGAATACACCAGGTATAGTAATTTTCTAGGTCATCTTGTAGTTCCATCTTAGCTTGTTTAAAGCTATGGTGTGATGAGTATATTACTGTATCATCCGCGTATAGTCTAATATTACACGTCTTGTTACACTTAATTACATCATTTACATATATTAAGAATAATAAAGGACCCAAGATAGATCCTTGAGGTACGCCACAAGTTATTCTTTCCAGAATAGAGCCTAGGCCATTTGCATATACAAGTTGTTGCCTGTTGGAGAGATAGTTTTTAAACCAATGGTAATTATCTGATTAAATTCCATAATGGTGTAATTTGATTAATAGGACAGAATGGTCTACTGTATCAAAAGCCTTCCTGAGATCAATGAAAGCTGAAATAGTAGAATTTCCAACATTTAGTTCCCTTTTAATATAATCAGTAAATTTAGATAAAGTGTCTACTGTGCTATATCCTGCTCGAAAACAACCCTGCTTTGGATTCAGAATATTTTCTTTAACCAAAAAACCATAGACACGGTTATGCACTATTTTTTCCAACAGTTTACATGGTAGTGGTAAAAGGGAAATGGGTCTATAATTGTTTATAAATTTTGTATCACCTGATTTTGGGATCGGGGTTACTCTAGAAAGTTTCCATGAATCTGGTACAGAATTTGTGGTAAAAGATAGATTAAAAATCTTTACAAGCTTTTCAGGTGCATGTTTAAACACAGTTTTTAATACCTTTGTTGATATGTTTTCAATTGCTGAAGATTTGATAGTATTAATATCATGTATCAGTCTTGAAACTTCTTGTATGTTAGTGTTAAAAGGTTCAATTGAATTTAAACAAGTGTAGAGGTACGTTGATACATAACCATAGCGTTGGGTACTGTCTGGCCTGGCGGGTGAGTCGAGTCATCGGATGTTCCTCAGGTTCCGGATAGGTGGCAGCACCGATCCGGGTCTGTGGGGACATCTGACGGCGAACACCTAGGTTCTTATATAAAGACCGGGGCTCAGCCGCTACATCAGAGGCCCTTCTGGCCTCCGATCATGTAAGACCTTTTTCTAATATCTAATAGCTGCCCTATTACTAACTACCGGGTAGCCGTGAGTGTTTCTATAATAAACTATCCGTTGGCATACAATTGAATCACCGCCTTGCTCCTTCTTTCCCGAATAGTAAGGCCCAAACCACCAGGTCCGTAAGACTAAAACCATTACAGTGGTGCCGTGACCAGTTAATTCTGGTGTATAGCCCGGACGTTATAACGTCCGAACGGCTAGTACATGGGTTAGATAGCCTCGCGGAAGCTAACCCTGAAGGGCAATCAGTTGCCCAGGAGAATGCCCATGGGTCATTGTTGATCCATACCCATTCGAGCTCCCAAGATGCAGAATCTGCATCTTGGAGAGATCCTGAACCTCACTATAAAATGGATAGTGAGGAGAACATACCAGACTCTGTACGGAGGGAACAATCCATACAGAGACAGGGTAATTTGATGAGTCAACAATCACTTGTTGACGAATTGAGTAATTCGATGTTCGAAGTTGGTGGTAGCACTAACCCAGAACATCTGGCACCTATGCCAAAGAGGGTTACGTTTGGAAAACTACCATACAGTATACCCAGACCCGGACTACTGATATTAGATTACAGCGCCATAGACGGCGACGTAACCTATGCGGTACCGGAAGGTGAGGAATTTAAACAACCGGATGTCCTGTTGTTAAACGAAACCTATGTTACTTTGAACGAGAATCTGAATACCTTGATCAATTTGATGAGTCAACAATCACTTGTTGACGAATTGAGTAATTCGATGTTCGAAGTTGGTGGTAGCACTAACCCAGAACATCTGGCACCTATGCCAAAGAGGGTTACGTTTGGAAAACTACCATACAGTATACCCAGACCCGGACTACCGATATTAGATTACAGCGCCATAGACGGCGACGTAACCTATGCGGTACCGGAAGGTGAGGAATTTAAACAACCGGATGTCCTGTTGTTAAACAAAACCTATGTTACTTTGAACGAGAATCTGAATACCTTGATCAAAGCGAAGGATGAAGTAATAAATGAAAAATTACATCTAGAAGAAGACTTAATCGGTATGCGAAATGAATTCGAAACCAGAAAGAGTGAGTATATGAAGGAATTAGAAAGTGAAGCAATAAAACTTCAGGAAATGAGAAAGTCATTCAATAAGGAATATGACAATAGACACACTCGTATCCAGACATACATAGATACGAACGATCAATTAAGTCTTGATAAGGCAAATTACAAATCCAAAATAAGCCGATATCAAAGCGAATTGGAGGAATTGAAACTTCAGTGCAGCAAACAAGCTGAAGACAATGAAACTATCCAGGTGGGCATTATAGCTTATAATAAACAACTGGAAGAGGATAGACAGAAACTCATGAATGAGCTTCAGGAATTGCAAACTACTGCAATAACCCTAGATAAATATGTAGAAGCCGCACAATTGACTATAGGTACTATAGATCCAAATGTGGTCTCTACAATGTTGGCGAAATCATCCCAAGATGTAACTCCCACCAGATTTAACCCATTCGTTGATGATGGGGCTGATAAAAATGTAGTATCCGGAATCTATAAGAAACCGGATAACACCGTGGCCAGCGGAATGAGTATCCAAGATAGTAATTGCCCACAGGGGACTACTAGTAAAGGATCCATGAATAGTGCATCTACACCTCAAGCTCCGGTGCTTGATACTGTAGGCCCTGCACCACCGATACCGGATTTGAGTCATAAGATTAAAGCGACTCATGTCAATGCAACTAGTGTACATAATACTACACCAGTAGCTCAACCGCAAGTACCGGGACCACCGAGAAATTTACTAACTCCACCATCGTATTTTTCTCAACCCGGTCATAGCACACCAGCAGGTGCAAGATTGCCTAACCCACCTTCAGGTCAGAGCAATGTTCCTAATGGTGGATGATTCCCTAGACCTAATCCCCCACAACCTAATGCGACAGGTGGTACATACCCTGCTAGCACTACTCATCTGAATGATGTCTTTTTTACGTAAATAACATGAGTTTTTACGTAAGAACGACGTAAATTGCACGAGTTGTGCTAGCTGGGTATCTACCAAGAACAACTCCCTATGGATATAGGAATAACTATAATCCGGCAGGAGGAAGTAATTACCAATATGGTAATACATATAACCAGGGATGGAATCAAAATAATTCCTACCCCAGGTATGCATCTTCCGGAACAACTGGAAATGCAAGTTATGGAGGTGGATATCCTAACGGTGCATCCGGGAACTACCCCAATGGTGGTCCCCTGGGAGGTAATCCCCCAGGCGGTCCTGGTGGATCCGGATCCGGAGGATCAGGATCGGGAGTAGATGGCAGGAAGCCAAACAGGAGAACTTCCATGCCTGCAGGGATGCAAAACATCTTTGATAGAAGCCAATGTATCCAAAATCTGGGCATTGACTGCTACCGGAAGGGAGCAGACGGCATGGAAGTCATGAACTGGAGCATGCAAGAAGCAGATAGACTACGAGGTTGTAATAATCCGGCACGTAGGCAAGCAAGGATACCCGCTCCATATGATTAGAATGATCCATGGAAGGATAGGTATCAGGCTTTTGTCGATGAAGTCAACTGTAGTGGTTGGACAAAAGAAGAAGCTCTGCCTTATCTGATCTGTTGGTTGAATAAAGGTGGAAAAGTAGCCCTCAATCAATGGAGAGCAGCATATGGAATATACGGCACCTATGATCAATTGGTCGAGTGTGCCGCGTACCTGTTTGGTTCGATTGTTAGAGAAGATCCATGGGTAAGCTTTAAGAAGAGGACACAGAAACCTAAAGAATCTCATAAAGTCTTTGGTTTGGAGCTACAGGACTTGCTATCGAAAGCAAGTCCAAACTAGCTCATGATGACGACTGCTATCTGCAAGAATTGTTTACACAATTCTACAGTGGTTTGCGGGATCCGGATCACAAACAAGTAGTTTGGGATTCTTGGAAGGATGACACATCCTTCAGTGACCTCTTCATATCAATCGACGGATATGATATGAAGAAAAGATTGGTAGGTCTAGGACCTAACCCGGTACGAGCAGCTCCATTGCAATACAGAGGCTCCCCTGCTCAGGTATATGAAACTTCCCAATTAGCTCCGGTTGATTTACAGGATGCTGATCAGGAAGATGAATATGTCTCCGATGAAAATGGAGAGTATATTGGATCAGTCCAGGTAGCTGGGAAGTATTACCGACAGAAACGGTATAGGAAAGTACATCCGAAAGGAAGGGGAGTGTCCGTTGCTAATAAAATGGCTTCCGGACCAATTCAAGGTGGTAACGTGACCCCTGCGGTCACACATACCATAGCAGCCGCTGCTGCTCCGACTAATATGATGGAGACATTGATAGCCGGATTGACAGAGGCTTTGAAAAGACCTAGAGTTGATAAATCTCAAAGGAGATGTTTCAGATGCCAGAAATTAGGACACTACGCGTCCGAATGTATGGCTGAGAAGCCTGTCCCCCGTAGACAGGAAGGTGTCTCTGGTATAATAGCAGAGGAAAACTAAGGAGGGGTCCCCCTATGGGCAGAGAAGGGGATCCTAGTGACAAATCTTGCCATAATATCACCATCCGTAACGATAGTTCGCATGAAGTAGCAAACTCGCCTAACACTGAGGTGGTTGTAGACACCCGGAAGGTTAGGGAAGCTGATATGACAGGTGCCCAGGGAGCACAGGGGAAACCCAATATCAGTAACGAGGTAGGCGGCTATGAGTTAGCCAGGGTTGGTAGTGCCCACCTACCCCCGGGTCATCCTTGTCTGGAATACCTGAAAGGATGTGGATCGACTCCAGGTGTGAACAATGACGTTCCAATCGTCACGGACATGCCCTCTGTTCTGAATGGAAGGCGGTGGTATGTTTGCCTCACTGTTAACGGAAGATCTGCCGAATTTCTTATGGATGCAGGTGCTAGCCACTCCTGAGGTTCTATGATCTTATTCCGAATGAACACGATACTCTCAAATTGGGAGGAAGTGCTCAAACGGCCGATGGCAGTACTATGCAAACGTATGGGAGAACTTGTTTGAAGTTGCAATTGGATGGAATGCATGACTATGTCATGAGTGCCACTGTTGCGGATATAGCAGATGAGGGGATACTCGGGTTGGATTTCGCATCCCTGTATGGGGTGGTTTTAGAACCACAATCAGGAGAGTTGAGTGTGAAATACCCGTATCCTGTAAAGGTTAGGTGTGTACTGAGACAAGTAAGCAGTATGGCTAGTGTAGCACACACTGTGCAATTCCCGCAGGTGTAGCCTGTGATGTGCTCGTAAGAAGCGATCCTGCAATGCGCAATAAGCCTGCAGTGATAGAACCGGATGTAGTTACTTTGTCAAGTATCGGATTAACTTCTGTAGACACTATAGTAGCAAATGCATCCTGGTCGGTAGTACCTGTTTCCAATACTGGAAACACTACTATCTACCTAAAAAAGTTTTTGGAAACGTGACTCTTTCAGAAACTGTAACAGATAGTAAATGAAATTTCGGATGACTTGCTTAAGTTGTATGAAGAAACTTCATTAGAAGATCCGGAACACCGGAAAGAGTTTTATGATATACTGTCAGTATAGGACTGCCTTTGCCAAATCTGGTGAAAAACTAGGTACGACAAATAAGGTAGTACACAAAATAGATACTGGAGATGCGGAACCCTTTAAAATACCGTATAGGCGGTTACCTTTAGCGAAAAAGAGAGTAGCTGAAGAGGAAATAAACAAGATGTTGGATCAGGATGTAATAGTCCCATCCAATAGCCCATGGAGTAGTCCTGTATGTATGACCATTTGTCATGAATCTTCCAGAAGTGGGCTGTTCTTGTTCCCCTTTTGATAAATTCTTCAAACAAACTACGATGCATATTTAGAGAGCTGGGGGCCTAAAACTGCCCAAAATGAGGGTTTTTCAATAAGAAAAAATAAAAATCTGTACTGCAAAGTTGCAAAAAATCAAAATTAAAGGTCACTGGGTCCCCTAATTTGTTTTGGTATTTCCCCCATAGCAAATGGAAAATTTTAAGACCATAAAGGTGTATGTAGCCAAATAATGTTTTATATTGGGGCCAGAAATGTATTTGGGCAGTTTCGCGTGGCTCCCGTCAGAGACCCTAACATGGCTCCCTTACTCTATTTTAAATATAGCAGGGGTATGAGAGAGATATACCATGCAAAGCCTTAACATGTCTATATATGCATACAAAAAAAAATTGGGCCTATCTCATATATCCTACCTTGGGTGCTCCAATGATACATTTGGGGTAGTTTTTTTGCGGCACCCGTCAGAGACCCTACGGCTCCCGTCAGAGACCCTACTAGCAGTCCATCTCTCCATAATATATATAACATATTTAACTAATGTGTTATATATGATAAATGACCTTGTTACCAAGGTATTTCACACAGTAAGGATCAACCCCATCCTCCACCATTGGACAGAGCTATGCCAACATCACCTAGTGGCGCTGGCGGCTCCCGTCAGAGACCCGGCACCCGTCAGATACCCTAGCAACTTCGCCGCTCTACCCTGGATCACAAAACGATATTTAACCTACCCAAATATATGGAGCCTAAGCCCCAACACCTATACTATATGTACCCAAAAAGTTTTTAGGCTGGTCCTGATTTGATTTTGGACCCCCCTGCTAGTCTACTTCTGGATGATTCATGACAATTGGTCATATGGTAACAAAAAAAGATGAAACCATTGACTCCTTAGGAGGTAACAGTTGGTTTTGTACCCTAGACTTGCAATCAGGATATTGGCAAGTGGGAATGAATCCATCAGATATGGAAAAGACAGCATTTTCGAGTCATATTGGACTATTCCAATATAACGTAATGCCATTTGGTTTGTGCAATGCACCAGCTACATTTGAAGCAATGACGGAAACTATATTAAGTGATCTATTGTGGAAAAGATGTCTTGTATATCTTGACGATGTAATAGTCTTCGGAAAAACATTCGAAGAGTGTTCTAACAATCTCAAATTGGTATTAGAACGTATTATTTCCAATGGTCTCAAATTGAAACCAAAGAAATGCCACATGTTTAGAAAGTCCATAAATTATTTGGGCCACATCATTAGTGATGAAGGAATAAAAGCTGATCCCGATAAAATTGAATCAGTAACGAATTGGAATAGACCTAAAACACCCAAAGAGGTGAGGTCCTTTTTAGGATTCTGTTCCTATTACAGGGAATTTATTCCGAATTATTCTAGAGTCAGTTACCCATTACAAGTAATAGCCAACTGGACTCCAGCAAGTACCAAGGACAAATTTCCTTGGACGCATGAACAGGAATCTGCTTTTCAAAAGCTAAAAGATATGTTCACGAGGACTCCCGTATTGCAATATCCGAATGAAACGGATCATTTTATACTGGATACAGATGCTAGTAATGACAGCATTGGTGCAGCTCTCTCGCAAGTCCAAAATGGGAGAGAGGTACCAATTGCCTTTGCCAGCAATACACTAAGTAGAACTCAGCGGAATTACTGCACAACCACAATTACTTCTTTCCGGCTGCTGCAGTGGGTGGGGCCGGGGGCCGAGGGTTGCGTGGGGCGCTGAACCGTGGTGCCGTGTTGTAGCCCATCTGCAGGAAGACTACGGGCATTCAGGGGAAATTCATCCCCTGCATGCCCATGGCCATTTGAGCACTGTTAGGCCGTTTAGGTGGGTACGGCCTTCGTTGCTGCGGCTTCGCAGCGGGTTTGGCCTTCCCGGGGGCGGTCTTCGGCTGGGAATTTTCCAGCTTCTCGCCATCTTATGGGCTGCATCCACTTCCTTGATGGCCTCTTCAAGATTACCACCGTGCAGGTATTTAGGATCGTTGCCTGCCTTCTTTAGGAGGTGTTCCCCATACTTGGGCATGATGACCGGCTTGAGGAGATCCTTTCGGCGAGCTGTAATAGCGTTGATCGTGCTGACGATCAGCTGCAAGCCATCTATGAATGACTCTCCGCAGTCATCCAACTTAGAGTCTGACGATCCTTGAGAGAGCCACAGTTCGATGACTGGCTGGAAAGCTAGCATCTGGTGAAAGCTTCTTCAGTGCTTCGTCCCTCTTGAGGTATTCAGCGCTGCCCAGCCTGTTCAGCAGTGCCTGCAGTGCGGGTTCCAGGTCAGGTGCTACTAGCTTGGCCGCGTTGTCTGGCTGCGGATACGACCCGTGGACGAGGTCGAGGTCCGCCTGTGTCCTCTTCTCCGAGAAGAGCGACCCCAGGAAGTCACTCACTAGTGGCGAGAGGTCCTTCCCTTTCTTGGACTTCTCCTTCTCCTTGACGATCCTTTCCGTCATCAAGTCATGGAGCTTGCCCGGTGGCAGAGCGTTGGAAGCTGCTGGTTCCGGCTCCAACTCTTCAGCCGCGTCTTCCTCTTCCTGGGTCGTGGCCTGAGCCTGACCCTGCATCATCTGCATCATCATTGATGACAGCATCTGGCCCATGAACATACCCGAGTTCGGACCCTGAAGCATGGCCGAGAGGTCGAACGGCGTTGGTGTCGCCGTGTTACTCCCAGCCCCGACACCTTAAGTGTCAGTGGTGTCGGTGCTAGGGTTTTATCAGATAGGCTCTATCAGTGAATTGAAGACAATACTTCTACAATTAGTTTTCTAACTGTGCCGCCAGCAGGATTCGAACCCACGACATCCTGATGTGTGCCGAGGGTGGGGTTCGAACCTGCGTTTTCCGACAGCAAAACGCGTCCGTGCGCCTAACTGCGCCGCCAGCAGGATTCGAACCCACGACGTCCTGATGTGCGCCGAGGGTGGGGTTTGAACCTGCGTTTTCCAACAGCGGAACGCGTCCGTGCGCTAAACTGCGCCGCCAGCAGGATTCGAACCCACGACGTCTTGATGTACACTAGCGCTCCCGCTAAAAACGGCGACTGGAGGAACTATTCCAGCGCCTTAACCCGCTTAGCCGCGGCGGCGAGGGTCCGGCCCGGCCGGTCCTGAGGGGTGCCGCTCCAGCTCAGGTCGTCGGAGGACGGGGTAAACTGAGCGATTTCTGAGCGAATGTGAGCGATTTAGAGGCTATTAGGGCGAATAACTCGTCCTAGACTAATCTGTGAGCTGCCGGGGGGCAGCAAATCGATCATTAAGTCTCTAATAAGTGTAAAACCGGACAGTTTGGCACCAGGGGGTACAGGTTAGTCCAGAGCTGGGTCAGCCCAGCTAGAAGGACGCCACCGTGACCTAGTTCCCGGCGTCGATCCGGGCGCGAGGGGAAGCAGTCCAAAATCATAAATAATTAATAATCTGCTGAACATCCGAGGTTCCGGGGGGAACCAAGGGCTGCAGAATACTTTTATACAGGTTCCCTGAAACAGGGAGCACTAGATAATAAGAAGAACTGAACAGTGGTGAACTGTAAGAACTGACTGTTGTTGTTGACGCGTTTTCCTGAACTGACTGCGCATGCGCGAATCCACCTCTCGTAGGTTTCCGGAAACGCGTAAGGTTTCCGAGGGATAATTATTGATGAACACCGGGAGGAGACCACATGGTCAAACATGCAGACTATTGCTAATTTTCTAAACCACCAGCCCTCCCCCGTGACTGTGGAAACAGCCTAGACTGCCCCCAGTCCACCACCAGGAGATACGATACCAAGAGACAGATTTCAGAACTTTTCAGACAATTGGCTGGCCCTGAAAAGGGCCTTTTTGGTATTGGGTTTTAACACCCTAGGTCAGACGGCACGATTTCACCAGAGAGCCTCGGGCTCCACGACAGCAGGACGGCAGGGGCTTGATCCATAGAGATTGCCGTGATCTCGATCCCACTCGATCAAGCGGGCCTCCAACGATTCCAGGGCATACTCTGCCGCACCAAGGGAGTCCCCGGACACGGTGAAATCGAGTAAACAGACGGCCATGAGATAATCCCACAGGACTCGCTCACGCGGCCCGAGATTGAAATTCATGGGCCAGGACCCTAAATTTGTAAGGGCCCTGGCCAAGAGGGCCAAAGTGGCCCCCGGTGCAGTGCGGAGTCCAGAAAGTACCGGCAATGGTACATGCTGACAATAATATCTCCATGACCACAGATTTCCCTGTAGTTCCTTATAAGGTACCCAAAATGAAGGGCTTGGCTAGCCTCCACCCTGGCCCTAGCCAAACTGCCCACTGTCATCACCTGAGATACAGGCAAGTCAAAAATTGCTTGATGATGAGCCATGGTGTACTAGGTAGGAACTACAGTGAAACACTGATACCCAAAACCAGCCACTCCCTCCTTTTATCACCACCCTGAACTGTCCACTGACACCAGGCTAGGCACTGCCACAGCCACACGTCAAAATCTGGCACCTAACACCTCAAAGTGCCACCACTGCATGAGCACTTCAGGGTGAGATTAGACATCTCACACCTGACACACACCTCCACTGTCAATGAAATTATCTAAGTATTGAAAATTAATTTAGAGAAAAAAAATGTACACAGCCACTTGTTGATATATAATATGAAAATCCATGGTATTCTCACAAAATCTTGATGATTAATGGGCGCATACACGCGCAAATTGTACTAAGTAATTTAGAAATTGTACAAATCTAAATAAAATACATGAATGCAAAGTAGATAACTAAGACAGTTTTGTACCACATTAGCACTTGTATACTATGCCAAGGTTTACTTAAAGCAACACACTTTAGGTAACCAAGAAATTGTTGAAAACGAATTATGTGAAAAGTATAAGAAAATCTTATACACAAAAAAAAAAGAATATATTTACAATGACTCGCGAAAAATGTTGAAATGTAAAGTAATTACTTAAGATACTCACCGAATAATCTTTTTCAGGGACATGTACTCAGGAAGCATACCGGCGGTTTGCTCCTTAAATGCTAGGGAAAAGTCAATTAAAGCAGCGGCCCACTGTCGAAATTGCCAATTAATACACCCATGTAGCAAAATTGCAGAGTAACTCAGAGACAAACAAGTCTATTGTACATGAAGTACTTCGTTTTTCCGGCTCTCGGAAAAATTTGTCTCAAGAAAAATCCCAAAATTTTATATCATGTACCAAGATTGTACATTTTTACTCAAATACACACTAAATTGTATGTTGCACACTAAATTGTACATTTGTACTCAATTGCACGCTAAAAAATGTATGTTGCACACTAAAATGTACATTTGTACTGAATTGCACGCTAAAAATTGTATGTTTGCACACTAAATTGTCATTTGTATCCAATTACATGCGAAATTGTATATTTGCATACTAAATTGTACGTTTGTACCCAATTGCACGCAAAAACTGTAATTTGCACACTACATTGTACGTTAGTACCAAAATTGTACACTATAATTATATATTTGTATGTTGAAAATGTATAGGCAGATACACCAATTTACATAAGGAATAAGGCAACTTCAAAGCCATGTTGTAAGTCAGGCACACCTAAGTATGTTTGGCATCCAAGTAGTTGCACAATTTATGGTCAAAAAGCTAGAATTAAGGAAATGTATTTTTACCCAAAAAGAAAAAAAAAGGATGTTATACATACTGACAAAGCTCTACCACAAAAATTGTATTTGAAGCACTCCCTATCACTTCAAATCCTCTTACATACGGTATGTAACTAGAAATAAGGTAAAAATATATATCGCACATTCCCTCTGCGAAATGACAGAGTTTCGTCTTCCTTAGGGGGACGGGGAGTATTCTATCATATACCATTTTATTATTCCAATTATCTTAACATATTACTGTATTAATCAAAGAATATATAAGAAATTAACACATTTACATCCATGTGAGCATTCATGTCCCACTGCACACCAGCTATGTCAGATATACATAGGTTACAACATCAAAGAGTCCACCCTCATGGTCCATTGCACAATATAATGCTTTTAAGAGTCTAAGAGACTGCCCTCATGGTCAAGTGCACAATATAATGTCTTGTAGGTGAATGCAACCGGCTGCAACATCACTAAGTTGATGGCACCGTCAAAAACAGTTTGCAGTGAGAAGGGTCCACAGTTTGTAGTGAAAAAGGCACACTGTTTGTCATGAAAAGGGCCTGCAGATTGCGATGAAAGGGTCCACAGTTTGCCGTGAAAAGGGCCCGCAGTTTGCCGTGAAAAGGGCTCACAGTTTGCCATGAAAAAAGTCCACAGTTTGCCATGAAAAGGGCTCACCCCATGAACTAGTTTGCATTTGATATCAGCCTTATTAAAATTCCTTGCATCTCCATAAACCCCCTTATCTTACATAGGACTTAATATAACATAAAAAGGAGCCTACTTTTAAGGGGGATAGAGGGGGGGTGGTCTGTACTATAGGATTCCAGGAAGTAACACATCCTAGGGAACCTATACCATCCTTGCCGGGTTCCCCCAAAGTTCTGATTCCTCCAGTTTCTTTCTCTGGCACCCTTGCCTTCCTTACTGGAATTTTCACAGAGCTGAAAGACACTCTCGTGTATGTCAAGTTTGCCTCTCCCAGGGGTGAGGACAATCTTGGCTTTAAGTTTTGAGTCTTTCGACTTCTGCACCTAGCATAGGACTTGATCACCCGACTTGATCTTAGTCCAGGCTGCAGTGTCACTCTTGTCATACTCCTTCATGAGCTCTCAGTGTAAGTCCATGACCTTCTTCCAGGCTAAATCGAGACCTTCCCCATGAGCAGACTTCTGGTGCCTTGCCAGATCACTACGTCTGTTGAAAGTAACTAACGAAGTGCACTTCTCTCCCTCCCAGTCAACAAAATACGTTGCAAAATGTTTCTGAACGTTTCCCTATGGCTCTTTATCATTGCAAAACGTTTTAAAACTTTGGTTTTAGTTTTCCTTAGCTTCCTGTCAGTTTCAATTTTATCAAGCTGTTGCTGTGCCTCATCCACAGCAGCAACACGTCTTTGGACTATCATGTGGATATCAAAATCTAGATCTACGCTGATTGTAGACGAATACTGACCCTGTGTGATTTCAGCCTCTCCTATATAGAAGCAGTCATCCCACTATTCGAATTCTGTAGCCGCAGTACGGAATTCCCGAAGGGTATGTAGATCGTACCAAATAGTCCTGGGATGTGGATAGACCTGCCCGTATTTGTCTGTCAAGCATCCTACCCAGTCTATATCCTGCCGAGTCATGTTCCAGGTTGACTTATCAGGCTTCTGATAGGCACCCAGCTCAAAGGCTCTATCGTGTCATAGACAATCATGCGGAACTCTGGGTCAACCATCAATCCACATAGGAAACAAGTCCAATCTGTAACCCACTCCAGTGGTGTCCTTTCGAGTATCTGAATGGTCACTACTTGGCTGTCTTACAGTTGTTTTCTCGCCGGTTGGCATCTCAGTTGTTTCCTGAGACAAACGCAATGGGGAAACAGCTGGTTCTGGTTCATCCAAGCTGAATGAGGCCAGGCGATTCTCTAATGACTGATCCTGGGCATTTTTTGTCCAGCTCCATCAGTTCATCCTCCTCCTTTCTAACAGGAGAGAACTTTTTGGTAGTGGGGAGCTCAGCCAATCAGGATCACCGGATAGCCTCACCACCATTACGGATTCTACAGCCATGGCCAAAAGAATCAAGTTCAGTCTTTAAGCTTTTTCCTAACTTAACGGCATCAGGAGCCAACACTGTACGGAGTCCTCTCCTGAAGGACTTGGCTCTTGAGGTGAAAATGCCTTTTAGCAACAAATCAGAGAGTGGACAAAACCCGTCGGCCCCTAAAAAAACAATATGGCGACTAGCCAAGACCTGTGACGTCATTTCCACACTCGAAAGCGAGGTTACAAGAGGTCAACCGAGACTGGACCCAATGATGTGATGCAGTAGACCACATGCATAGCGCGAAACATAAACAAACTGAATATTTTGGGGTAATTATCGCTCATGCTGTCGACTCTTCTTTTAGGTTTTGGGTGGTTTTCCTGGTCAGGGATTCGATTCAGATTCAGAATCTCATCAAATCCTTCACCATACATTTCTGTGGAGGTCTCCCTCCCAGACTATATTCTCAGTCTAGCGACATTGAACTTGTAAAATCATCCAATGTCTGATTTGATGAAAACGGTACAATCACTAACAATTTGAGTTATAGTGAAAGGAACATCCCAATTGGATGCTAATTTGATGGGGCTCATGCAACCTCAGTACTTTATCTCTGGTTTTGAATTATCTCATTAGTAGTATATAGATGCAAACTGAGCGCAATGGATTATATAGTAACTAGGTCATGACCTACTGGTAGACCGGAAGTGACCTACTTTCAACCAATCAGAGGCCTGGATTTGACAGGAAGTGATGTCACAAGGTCATGACCTAGTTTTCTCGACCAATCAGAGAGCTGGATTTGACATGACCTACTGACATGACCTAGTTGCATAAATTAAGTGAATTGCGCAATACCTAGGTTTGACCTACTTACAAATCGAAAGTGACGTCATGAAAACGTATGACCTACGTATGAAGGTGTATTGTGCAATAATAGAAAGAAGTTGCACAACAGTTATGACTCATGCAATATTTTTATGGATTCACGCAATACATGACCTTAAAGATGCACTCTGATAACTGATGAAATAAACAGAGAGAATTGCACTCCCGGCCTGAACAACTGCGTAGTCCGTTGGGGAGCCAGCCAACAGTTGTTCAGGCCGGGAGTGCAGTTCTCTCTGTTTATTTCATACATTGAAATAAAACACAACTCATTGAATTTACATGGCAGGTGATATTTTTATTAGACATAATATTTGCAGATGAAGACAGAATTTCCGGGGAGTGCACATATACAACAGAAACATTTGTTGTGTGTGAATTTACTTGCTTGATACCAGCTTTGACCAGTAAGACTAGATTTCACACTGTTCAGTTTGGCTATGTTAGATATAGCATGCTCAAACAAAGCCTCTGCCAGGAAGTAAGTTTGGCTGTTTTTAGGACCAGGTAAAAGACCAGATAGAAATCCATCCTTAAAGTTTACCTTGAAAGAGAAATGATTTTGCACTCCAGGTATACTTAAGGCATGAAGTTCCAGTGTCACCTGTAGACATGTGAAACAAATAGTTTTAGCAATTGCAGATACTTGCAGTTTACAGTTACACTGACAAAACACCCCTACTATGGGGTTACATTCTAACTCTTGGACAGTAACAACAAACTTTCTCACACTTTCAAAGTGTACCTTGCGTAGTGTCTTGGACAGCTAGGTTCAGTGTGCAATTGATATACTCCTATGCACCAATCATGCAATATCAAGTTAACTTTTTTCACTGACAATAGTACATGCAGTTTCTGTAGGCGTCCCAAAAAGCTGAAGAGAAATATTTGTACATTTTAATACTAGTTATACAGTGGTCAACAGTGTCTGGTTCAGCTCCTCTAAAATAATCAATTTTTTCTGCAGGTATTATTTCCCAAAAGAAATTCTCTGAACATCCACATGCTATAGAACTTATTTCATCACCTGATGAAGGCAACCTAATGCCGAAACGTTGTGATCATTGTAAAATATATACTGCAAATAAATATTTTCACATGAACTCTACTTCAGTCGTCATAGTTGTGTCTATTATAATAATATAACTTATTTCATTGTCAGGCGTAATAGAAGAAGCTTGACTATACAAAGCAACACTTTGTAAAACTGGACGCATGTAATAGTCATAAGGTGGAGTTTCTGTTGTTTGCTCCACAAGCATAGGCTCTAATTTGTCCATGTTAAACGTTGACTTAAATCTAATCAGATACTAAATTTTTTATCTGGTGAAGGTGGCGCAAAGAACAAAGAATTCTTGTAGTACTCTTTTTCAATTCCAAGCTAATTTCTTTAGCGCCGGATTTTTATTTTTTGTGGTGAACATGTATAGTGTTCACTTTTGTGAATAGTTTTTTAGATTTTTTTTTGGTGATACAGTTCACTTCATTTACTTTTGTTAGTTTTTTGCTCATACAGTTTACTTTTTACCTTTTATTCAAACTTTTTTTAATAAAAAGTTTACTTTTTTGTATGAATGTTCGTTTTTTATGCTATTTAACACATGTTTCTTTTGGGGAAAATGTTCATTTGAACAAATGTTCATTTGAACAATTGTTCAAAAAAAACATTTTCCTGTTTAACATGTGTTTCTATGGGGAAAAATGTTCATTTGAACAAATTGTCAAGGGACTATTCTATGTATTATAACTATTAATGCCATACGTTGACCAAGCTGGCCGAGCTTTCCCCTGTAGAACCCAAGGTTACCTATTTTTAGCCTACCGGGCTGAGTGACTCACTCACTCCAGAGTGACTCACTCACCCCCTCCCTCTCCCAGTGGGAACTGGCTGGCCCCAGGCCCACCTGTCCAAGTGACTCACCTTGGAGAGCAGCTCACCCCCCCCAAAACCGGATCAGACTGGATCTAACCGGACTGGGGCCGAGCTACTCACCCCCAGACTGAGTCACTGGACATGCCCTAATACGGAGGCATGAGTCACCCCGAGCAGCTCCTTTTCCCCCTTTATAAGCTGGAAGGATCCTGCTCAGATCATCTTATTCTTCTCTAAACCTAGACCCTACGACACTCAGGTGCCTTGGCCCCAGGATATAGCTTGGTCAGACTGTATACCGTATTGATTACTCTCATGCCAATCTTACAATAAAGCTGGATCATCAACTGAATTGTCTGGACTCCTGTTACCTCACTTCATGACATGTAACGACCTGTTGACAATGGTGGAGAACTCCAACTGTAACAATCCCATTGTTTTCACCTCTCATGAGCCATGAATCAAAGTGAGACGACGCCCAAAGAGCTCGCTTCACAACGCGCCGTTACACCCCCGGGGCTAGACGCGCCCCAAACAGAAACAGCAGCAGCATCCCCAGACGCACACCAGCCTACTCAGACAACTGACTCGTCACCTGACGCCTTTCTGTTGGATCCCATCCTCCCAGCCTCATTATTAACACCTAAGCAAACACCTGTGAGTAGTGACAAAACTTTCTCATCAACCATAGTTGATAATAATACCGGTACACAGACCAGCACACCCAGCACATCACAAGCACCAGGCCTTAATTTGACTTTACCTGGTTTCTCAGACACTGAGTACCCAGTACTGAGACTTGCTGGTCTGCCAGGTGAAATACAGTCCACACCTGTAATTAGCTCTCCTGGTCACCTGGATTTTGACTCACATTTAGAGCCCAGGTCTCCTCAACTACAGGCTGCCTTACAGAGCATACCAGTTCCTACTCAGCAGCCCAGTACCGGTACACACCCCACCCCCAGTCAAGCAGGTTTCATACACCCAGACCCCTCTGAGCTCACTTGGGATAATTTCATTGTCCCAGACTCCACTACCAACACACCACCCACCTCTGATCTCTGGAGACATAGAATAAGATCAGCTATCGCCAGGTGGAGATCAGCAGGCACCAATAGGAACAACAGAGCTCAGCAGGCACAAACCTGCAACCCTGAGAACACACAGTGTGGTGAGAGCCCCTCAGCCTTTTTACACCGTGTCAATAGAATATTGGAGGAGCAGTGGCCTGACGCCACAAACTTTAGGGATCCTTTCAGATCATACTTAAGCACCTCCACTCCTGAGGCAACCCCACCACCACCAAACACCCTCTCCCCAAGCTTGGGATCTGGATCCTCCACATCCGACTACACACCCTTACCTAGCCCCAGAAGGAGAAGGGCACGGTCCAGTTCACCTCATAGGAGACAAACACCTCCCTACTACAGACTGCTAAGAGGTGTAGAATCAGCAACAGCTGGAGGTAACATAAGAGCCACCTCTCACGTTTTCAGCAGAAGACAGGCCGCCCCCGAATTTACATCAGAGGACAGCATCACTTCTGGAGAGGATCCTGAAATCTCTTTCCCTCACCTTAACAGGCACAGGACAGACAGCAGCATGGCATCAGTACCCCCACCCAGATATGACGAAGATGACCTGGCCAGAAATCTGGTGAGAGAATGCACTCAGGCAGTCAGTGATTCTTTATCCAACCTACTGACTGGCCAAATTAATCTCCTGTCTGCTGAAATTAAAAGAGTAGGCCAGGAACACACCAGCCAACTGTCCAGGGTCAATGACAGATTGGATAACATGGACACCTGGAGAGTTCAAATGGAGCGTGACATGATACATACACAAAGGAGAGCCGCTGAGGACAGCACTGATGTTTTAAGGAGATCCGAAGCATTGGCTGCAGACATTTCTGAGAGAATAAACAGAAATATGGACGATGTTAGAAGGGACATTTACACAGCCTATGACAACAGAGCACCTGCTTATGTCCCTGTCACACACCCAGCACCAATCGGCACAGGGCTAGCTCAGACTACTCAGACCCCGAGTGCACCTCCCGCAGCCTCTAACCTACTACTGGGTGCAAACATCAGGTTAAGCCCTCCTAGTGCCTTCCACAGCAACACTCCAACAGGCTTAACACATGCCATGCCCACCTCAAACCAGCCGTCCCAAGGCGAAATTCCTGGTTTGTCTGCGACCCACCAGATGGCAGCGCCAGCTCCCGCCCAAGCAGACGCTAGACCCAGCGCCCTAGGCTCAGTAATAAGAGACATATACACTCCAGCACAAGGACACACCCCTGGTAACATGCCCATACCCATGCAAACCCTGCACTCCCAAAGCACGGGTGCACACCATATGGGTTATCACCAGGCATACCCCCACTCTACACCCTTGATCCCAAACCTAGGGCAGTCCCACTTCACTAATAGCATGGGACGAATGACGCTGGAAAATGATAGACTTTCCTCAGCCCAGCTCAGCTCTTTCAATAAGCCTGAGACCTTTGATAAACCAACTGAGTACAGATCTGCATCCAAATTCATCATGGAATTCAAATTCTGGATCAGAAACATGTACCCCCGCCATCCCCATCTTCATGCCTCATGTTTGTACACCTTTCTCAAGGGGAGAGCGGCCCAATGGTTTTTCTCTAATATATTTGAGAAGCCCATTATGTATGACAATGAGGCCGTATATGCTGCTTTCCTACAGCGTTTTGGCACCCCTGACCCTGCAACCATCATCAAAGGTTACAGGAATAGGAAACAACAGCCAAATGAAACTGTGGAACAATACCTAGCTGACATGACTCTCCTCCTTGCCAATAGCAGCCTAGAAGAATCGGTGCAGGTGGATTATCTGATCAATGGTCTAAAACCCGAGATTAAAACAGTAATCCTCCCCGAGGCACCCAAATCCATAGTGGAGGCAGAGCGCCTAGCACTCAAACAGGAGCTCAGCCTTGAAGCCAACAAAACCTCCCTTGCCTCCACCCAACAAGCAGACCTCTGTGCCATCTTTAACAACAATAAAAATAATGGCAGATCCAGAAAGGAAGCCCATTATCAGGACAACAAAAAGGAGGACAGGCTTCCAAGTGGCAACTACAACAAGCAGTATGATGCCAAATACAGAAGTGGTTTCAACAATCAATCTGAATCCAACTTCAGGAAATATAAGGGCAGATCCAGGTCCCAAGACTCACCTGGGAATGGAAAAGCCCAGCCACCCCAATTCAGAAGGTCTTTGAGCTCCCACAAGAGCCCAAGCTCGGATGAAAATAAAATCATCATCACTGTAGCTACAGCCCCATCTGACAATAAACAGGTCTCTTTCAAGAAAGCCTCCACCCCACCTGATGGCTCCTCATACTACAAGAAAAGGACCAGGGACCCAACACCCAGCAGATACTCCAAAAGCAGTAAGGGCAATGAGCCCACTGAATCGGACAACGATGCTGATCTCAACAACATTGATGAAGATAATCTTGATCACAATGATGGTGATAAAGATTTCGTTGATAATGAAGAAAGCTACAACGATGAAGAATAGGTTTCTGGGGAAGGTTGTATAGCACCCTGTAACCCCGCCCCCACCAAAATGGACAAGAAATCTGGAATGCCCCCCCGCCAGCCAACAGTCGCCTGATATTCAAAGTGATGCAGAAGTCAACTCTCTCCAGCAGCCAGATATCAACAACAAGCTAAACTTAGATGACAGCTCATCAGACAGTGAGGACTGTTATGAGGATAGCAGCAGCAGAGTGACACGCCTCAAACTGAGAATCAAGTCAGATAAGTATGGGCAGCAAGGTAAGGTCTCTTACATTGATACCGAGTTAACTAGAGGTGCAGTTTTTGTTGACATAAATGACCACCACTATAGAGCTTTGGTTGATTCTGGAGCATCCTTGTCTTTTATCAGTCAGAAAATTGCTGACAAGGTTGTTAACACCCCAAACTTCAGACATGGTAGGAGATCACGTATGACAGTCCTCCTAGCAGACAAGTCCTCAGTACAGGTAAATCACTCCTTAAACATAAGTTTTCTAATTGAGGGACAAGAATTTATCACAAGGTTCCATGTGGTCCCTAAATTAAACCACCCCCTCATCCTTGGAGTGAATTTCATGACCAAATACAAAGCCAGACTCAGTTTTGGCTCAAAATTGCCATCAATCTGCACCATAAGGCCAGTTAGAGGGCTCACAATTCCCTCTAATTCTGAAACCACATTAAATGCTATGGTACTTGGCCCAAACAAATTGACTAGACTCACAGGCATCACTGAAAGTGTCGATACAAGGTTGCCATTTTTGATTAAACACGCCTTGGTTAAACCCAAGACGAGAAAAAATTTAATACCGGTAACCGTGGCAAACCCAAATGATTTTCCTTTGCATTTTAAGAAGCACATGACTTTAGGTGCATTCAAGCCTTTTAACATCAAGAAGGCCATACCAGTTGGCCCCTTATATAGTCATCACTCACTGAACCATGTCACCCCTGACCAGGAGCTCTTCCCAATAAATTGTGGTGAAGACCCCCTAGAGCAGCTCCCAAAGGGCGATGAACCTTTGAAATATAAAATCTGTGAGCAGCTCACTCACAGCCAAAAGGAAGAAATCCGTAGAGTTGTGGAGGGGAATAGACAAGCTTTTGTGATTGATGACAGTGCCATTGGCTCCAATGTAGAGAATGAAGTGAAGTTGGAATTAATCCCCGACCACAAACCCTGCAACAGGCCATCTTATAGAATGTCCCCTCACAAAGAAATTTTCCAAAAAGAGCTCTTAGAAAAACATTTAGAGCAGGGAATCATTGAGGAATGCACCAGGCCATGTGAATGGAATTCACCAGCCTTCTTGGTACCCAAACCTCAGGGAGACAGATCTGTAGCCTCTGGGTGGAGAATTGTAGTGGACTATAGATGGGTTAATCAAAACCTGAAATCTTTTTCATACTCCTTCCCCAGAGCAGATGACCTCATGCAGCAAATAGGCAGAACAGGCGCCAAATTTTTCTCAAAATTGGATGTCTATAGCGCCTACCACCAAATTCCCCTGGCCGAAGAATCAAGGCCCATAACAACCTTTTCAGCCAATGGAACCAGGTATATGGCCAAAGTCCTCCCCATGGGACTCAAGACCTCAGGTCTCTCCTTCATGAATGTCATGGAACAGCTACTCATGAAATGTAAATACAGAAATGCAGTAGCATATGTAGATGACGTGGCTATTTATAGCCCCACTTGGGAAAGACATCTGCAGGACCTAGACGAGGTGCTCAAACTTTTCATCAAAGGAAATATCAAACTAAAATCAGAGAAATGTGAGTTTGGCACCACCAAGATGGATTTCTTGGGTTTCTCCCTAGACCAACACGGTGTGTCGCCTTCCCCAGACAAAATCTGGCCAGTCAAAACCTTTCCTCCACCCAAGAACATTCATGATCTTAGGTGTTTCAATGGCATGGCACAGTTTTACAAAAGATTCATCAAAGGTTTTGCTCAAATCATGAAGCCCCTATACGAGGCCACAAAAAGCACCTTCAAATGAACAGTAAACTGCCAGAAAGCTTTTGAAAAAATCAAAGCCTCAATTTGTACTGAAGCTGTACTCAAATTTCCAGACTACAGCAAACCCTTCGTCATCTTCACCGACTCTATAAATTACAGCTTGGGAGCTGTAATCACACAGGTGGATGATCATGGTTTCTACAGACCCATTAAATACGCAGGCAGAGGTTTGACCCCACAGGAAACCTGATATGGGATAACAGACAAAGAACTACTGGGCATAGTCTTTGCAGTAAAAAAATTCCACCATTATGTGGATGGAACTCACTTCAAGGTCTACTCCGACCACACCACCCTAGTTTCCCTTTTCAATAAAAAAGAAAACATCACAAATGGGAGATTAGCCAGGTGGGTGGACACAGTCATGTCCTACGGCTTTGAAGTAAAATACCTGCAGGGCAGAGCTAATCTCGTGGCAGATTTCCTTTCCAGGAGGACCTACCCACCAAGCTCTGACGACCCAATTCCCATCAGGTCACAAGGAAAAATCATACTTCCCCCCAAGAAGTTGTCTTTCTCCGACATCTCCATGACCAAAGTTTTTAGGTCCAATGAGCCAGTACCCAGTCACCCAATCCAGATGGGACCTCCAAGATCAATCCTAAAAGGAGGCAAAATCTGGGGAAGCACAGGCAAACCACCAAAGGGTGTCATTGCAAAGAAAAATAGCTCTGAAAGAAATTACACAGCTTCACTAACACCGCAATCAGAGCTGTGTGTCTTAACCAGGGCGCAGTCACAAAACTCCCAGGAAGACACACCCCCAGCCCCCACCCAATCATGGACCAGAACCACTGTAAACAAACAGAGCCGACCCACAAAGGTCAAGCCGGCTAGTTCTAGGTCAAGAGGTCGACCCCCCAAATCTAGGTCACCAAGGGTATCAGTCAGGGCGGCCAATGCCAAAAGAGCTAAGCTCTCACAAAAGGCACTACCCATGGCTGAAAGGGCAATATTGAAACTTTGCAGGCACACCTCCGCCACACCTTCTAGAGAAGCCTTGATTAAGGCACAAAAAGAGGACCTCTTTGCCTCATCAATGCTAGACTACATTGAATCTGGGAAATTGCCAATTGACTCAGGTTTGACAAATCAAATTTTGAGCAATCACGACCAATTCATCATACTTGATGAGGTCCTTTTCAGAATCACTGACACAGTGATGGGCAAATCACTAGACCCCACCCTTCAAATAGTGATCCCTGAAAAATGGGCAGAGTCTATAATTGAATCTACACACTGTTCCCCGCTAGGTGGACATTTGGGTTCAGTTAAGACATATGCAGCAGTCAGATCAAGATACTACTGGCGCTCAATGTTCAAACAGGTGTATGATTTCTGTGGCACCTGCCACACTTGTCTCACAACCAAAAAGAGACCTAAACACCTAAAATCACCAATGACACTCCGTGAACCAGTGCTAACAGCTTACTCCCACGTCACCATGGACACCATGGGCCCTTTCAATACAGCCGTGGATGGTTCCCACCATATACACGTGGTAACAGACCATGCCACTAGACATGTCACTGCATGGTGTACAGAAAAAAACACGGCTGCCGATGTAGCCCTTGGTTTTTTCCAAAGAGTAATCTGTATCCATGGAACTCCCTCAGTCCTAAACACCGACAATGCCAGACAATACACTTCAAAATTTTTTGCATTATTCTGCAATAAATTTGGCATCAGACATGTCACAGGGACCGCACATTGGAGCCGGAGCCAAGGTCTCTGTGAAAGACAACACCAGACAATAGAATCATCCCTCAGAGCTTTTGTATCCAAATCACAGAAGCATTGGTCTATTTTCCTCCAGGCTGTAATTTTCAGCATGAATAACACAGTCTCTAGCGCCCTGGGTTACTCACCCAACCTCTTGATTTTTGGCAAGCAGACACACTTACCCACAGAGGCCGCACTGGCGCTAATCACTTCAACTAGTGATACTAAACAGAAGGAGGATATAGCCACCCACCTGTTAAATCTCAGGGATGATATCCAAATGAAGGCAGCAGAGAACATGGTTATGGCTCATAAAAAGATGAAAGCCAAACATGATGCCTCAGCAGAGACATGCACCTTCAACACTGGTCAATTGGTGTACCTACACATCCCTAACCTCCTGGTTAAACACACAACCAAAAAGCTGCAACCCACTTACTCTGGCCCATACATCATAGCCAGAATGACCTCATCAGTAACTGCAAAATTAAAAAGATTGCAGGATGGAAAAGTTTTCAACAAAGCTGTACATGTATCAAGACTGAGACGACCAAACACCAGGGCCAGCGCCAAAGCCATAATTAAGAGGCTCCAGACAGGCCCTGTGTCGACCCTTTTTGACCCTGACTCAAGTTCAATGCCTGACCCCAGCACACCGACCCCTCCCCCCAAAAGGAAGAGAGGTCGACCAGCCAAGAAAGGCATTGTCACCTTTGCCCCATCTCCACTCAGAAAGGCAAAGAAAAATAAAACAGCCAAAGTTTCCTAAAGTTTCCATAAGATTTTCTAAGCACCCCCCCCCAACCCCACACACACAAACCAAATCCCACGCGACCCACGGCACACAGCCTGCCACGCGCCTCAGCCCTGTTATCTTCAAAAATCAACTCCACACACACCTAGCACCCAATTACACCAACCTCTATGTGACATCCTGACCTACAGTTCGTACTGGCGATAAGGCCTGTACAGCGGTTTCTCCAAAGAAACGCCAGTACCCAAGAATTCTCCAAAATACTAACACTTATACCATAATCCCCATCTCTGTATATTTTTTTTCATTATGGTATATTACTTTTTCTTTTCTTTATTATTTTTGTCACTTTCTTTCATCAAGAAACAAACCTCTCTCAAATTATCATCACTGAAGTTGCGACTTCAAAGACAATCTCAAGCCGCACTGCTAACCATTCAAGGGCAGCACGTACATATAATACTCACTCAGTAGCAGTTTGGTAGCCACGTATATTGCCCAAGGCAGCAGCGTATCCTCTGGTACATGTCTTTATTTCAAAAAAGCATGCATACCCCGGCTTGTTAGCTTTTCAGGGCTCCTATTTACCAGTATGGCATATTGCCAGTCGACACGCCTATTGTAGGTATCTGTGTTCCCCATGCCCGATCCATGTTTGTACCTCTGTTTAGGACGAGGGTGGTGATGCAGGTAGAATACAAAATTTATGACCTGTCAATTAAAGACAGCTCACCTACTCATGCATGTTTTCACACATCATGCCTCCCTGGTCAGTAGCTTCTACAAACACAATGTTGACATTACCCACCCCTCCCTTATCTCATACGACTGACCCCAGGGTCCCAATTATAAACCTTCCATACCTAGGCATAGGTACCAAAATTTGCATGGAGGGCAGCGCAGCCTAAACTGCATCCATCCAATAGAATTTGGCCAACGCCTTATAGGGCAAGACATACCAACATAGGGAGACCAGGAAGTGAGAAATAGCCACCCTCACGGATGGGTTTATAAGCCTTAGCCCACCCCAACCTTATCCACTCTCACAATAATTCCTTATCCAACCACATCACCGCACCAAGTCAGCAAGTACCTGGACTGGGATTACATCATGGCATCCACAGCATGCAGCAAGCCCAGGTAGGCCTGTCCTATGTGCCCACTCTAGTATTAGACTATCAGTCGTTAATGTATGTCAATGGCAAACTTGTTGTCATGATACCCAGGTACCTCTATTAACCAATGGCAGTGTGAGCCCAGATACCTCTAAAAAGTTTGAAGTTACTCATACCTCTTCACATCCGCACCTGAGTTGATTTTTATTTGCCTCTGTGTTACCCCCCTGCTTGTTTTATCAGTCTATTCAAAAAGTAGCTTACTCAAAATAAAAACTTCTCTGCAGGAAAAATGCTCATGATTGGACAATTCATGACCTCCTGGGACCCATTGGAATACCAAATGGCAGAAGAGATATTGTAGGGACTAGGTTGCTCATTATGGAGCACCAAAATTTGGTTATCAATATGACTGAGGGGGATAAGAGTTTCTACCTGAATGACCCGGCAGTGTTGAAAGAACTGCCCTTAAATGACCCAACGGTCGCCACTTTCATCAAAAGGATGATGTACTACGTGGTATGTGACAATCCCACTACTCCAGATTGGAGCACCTTCTCTACCAAGGCAGCAGCTTACATAGCGCTGTTATGTGCGCGCGCACTACTGGCTTCTGACAAGCCCCTTAAAGACCTTCCCAGATACTTCTCTGGGATAGGCAGACTTATGGTCATCAGAAATACTGTAGAGCTCACCTACCAACAAGCCATTTTTGAAACCCACTCGTGCCCAATGGGCAACCTAGATTCCACCAGCACCAGCCACCAGAGCTGATTTGAATAACCCAACCAGGGTAAGCTACCAATTTTCAGAATTTAAAAAAACCCCAACTAGCTTAGAACCTACTAATACCCTAGGTCATCTGTCACACCAAAAACCCTCACCTCACACCCAAAGCCAAGCAACCCTCCCCCCCCCACTCACACATATAATCACACCCAGCTAGGTGTACCAAAGCCCACCCACACAAACCCCAAAGCAAAAGACTTCCTTCTTCATACCACTAAAACATTCTCCCTCTCTACCTTTGTTCTAGGGATGCAGTCCCTACGGCAGTCATACTCATCCTCATTGCTGCCACCAGAGGAGCACAACATCAGGAGCCACACATAGGAAACATATTCAGACCCAATTATGGAGTCCTATTCACACCGATGCCCCAGCCTCTGCTGTCCAATTTCATGGACTACCCCCTGGTTTTTGGCCTAAATATATCCCTCACCCCCACCCTCCAGAGACCTGACAAAGTATTCCCCCTGGTCAGATCCAATGCCTCACCCTACATCACCCACACAGCTAATAGCTTGGACCTGATGATCAACACCCTATTTGATAAATCCCAAAATTCCCTAGACCTCCTTTTCAATCTAATTTCAAACCCCAAAAGTCACCAGAAATTCCCCCGGGCAAATCGTTGGCGACATTCTCAGGGCCACTATAGGTCTAGGAACCCAACCCGAAATTGATATTCTAAATTCAGATGTAACAGAAATAGACAGAAAGCTAGCCACCAAAATGCATGTAGTAGAACTGGCCACCCATTTTCTGCTCAACATTTCAGAGTACAATTATAAATCTTTAAATACTCTATCTGAATTCCAGAATGACACTGATGATGCCTTGTCCCTCCTGGCCCATAAACTTCAAAATTTAAACTCCAATTTTTCAAGTATTATTCTGAATTTGGAGAGCCAAGCCAGACAGGACAACTTCTATTCTATGCTGTTTTCTGCAGCAAATGCACAAATTGAATCACTCATTGATCTCCAAGATGACTTAGATACCCTTCTAAAAGCCATCAATGATTTGATGGAAGGCGAGCTACCACCCACCCTAATACCCCATGACACCCTAAGGCTAGGTCTAAACAATCTCTCCAGCGCCCTCAGTAGCGCCCACCAAGGTATCAGTATCCTACAGGTACCGGTAGGCTTTTACTACAAAAGAAGGGTGAGCGCTCACTGGAACGACAACTCTACCTTACATATAACCATACCAATACCCATAGGCCTAGGGGACAACACCTATTCTATTTTTAGGACCGAAACCTTCCCAGTCCCCTTCGACACCTCAGACCCAGGCTCCACAGGCTATACACTGGCACAACCCCTGCCCCCCTACATAGCCATGTCCAACAGCCACGCCCACTATAGAGCTACAGCAGGCTGACATGGACATGTGTACACAAGACTCCTTTATAAGCTGTAACCTACCCCTACCCCTGCTATCACCACTCCACCCCACTTGCACCCTATCCCTACTTTTAGATCTACCTGATGCAGTCCACCACACCTGCAGTTTTGCTGCACACATGGCTGCACCCATTCCAAATCTAATTAAACCCATAGCTAGGGACACATACCTTTTGATCACCAGCACCTCACCATCCCACCTACAATGTCGCAATGCTGGACAAATTACAATCAAAACGGCAGCTTATTCAGTGATAACAGTACCATGCCTATGCTCAATTAATAACGCTGGTATGATCATGATAAATTCAAACATGTCTTGTAAACAGAACATCACCTTAGACCCCCTAGCCATGAGCCCCGTCAACCTCCCCCTATGGCGACACTTTGGATCTCCTCCAGCCAATGTGTCAGGCGTCTCCATGACAACCACACCCCGGCCCCTGGAACTACCTAACTTTCAGCATTTAAAATTCCTACACAATCAAAAAATAGTACCTTTAATCAAGGAGGTACTCACCCTCAGGAACACAGCTGAAGGCCTGTCGGATGAAGCTTCCCTGTTGTCAGCAAGTTCACTGGTGCACCTCGGCCTCCAACTGGAGTACTCGCCCTGGTTGCACCTGTTGACCCCGTTGTTGGTCATCTTCTGTTGTGCAATCACGTGTCACTCATACAGGCGCGTCACACGCCTTGCCCAGTTGGTCACTGTCCACTCCATGCTTAAGCCCTCGACCATGGCAGACGCAGCAGCTTGGAAGAACCTCAAAGCAATGATAAATGAGGCCAACAACAACTGGCCCTCGCCGCCTACAAGGATCCCTCGGGACGAAGGTTTCGATTTCATCCAGCAACCCAACAGGTATGACACCATGTGGTCCATGGCCGTGGTCTTGGTGGTGTTGCACCTGCTGCGCCTCCTTGTCGCAAGATGCTGGAGACACTGGCCATACGGCAGGCAGGACAATTCCAGTGGCCTACCTCAGAATTCATTCTGGGGACCGATGCTTTGAATTTGTGGTGGGAACCATGATGTTCGGACCCAACTTGTGGCCCCCCTTCATTAAGGCCCCCAAGATCTCCAGACCCCGCCTAACTAGCCCCTTTGGCCGCCACCTAGATCTGCACTGGAAGGCTAAGGTTAGTTTCATCATTGCCGGACAGCTCAAGGTGGTGCAGCTGGAAAGATACCCCCGCTGCCCCCTTTTCTGGAGAATTCCGATCTATAGGGTCCTGGACTCAAGCCCCCACGTCATGACCCTAGTCATTAAATCCAAGGACCAACCAGACTTCCAGCTGTCACCGGCTCTAGACATCTCGGACTCCACTAATCTACCAGAGTTATCCGAAATCCAACGCCCCAGGAGCCCTCTTTCACCACTGAGATCGTCCCATCAATCCAGAAGTTTGGTGGAACTGACTGGCTACAGACCAAAGGAGCTCCAGCCCTTAAAGGATAAGTTCCTGTTCAACCCCTCCAGGCCTGATGAGGCTGCCAAATTCCTTCCAGTCGACGGTAGGTCAATTTAGAATCTAGCCCATGATCAGGAATTATGTGGGGATACCCTCATATATAGGTCATTTACCACAAACCCACCCGACCCACCTGGAGGATCCCACCAGATAGCCCCCCTCTGTTATACCTCATACCTCATAAAATAAACACCGACCCCCCATACCTTATCAGCCGATATCAGCTGACAAACAAACCCAACTAAAACAAACATACCGCCACATACCTATACAATAGCAGACCCACTGACCCAATTTGGACCTTGTATAGCGGATCGCAGACGTCGAGTGCTGACGCTGCGTCTGGGCATTTTCGCGCCAAACGCGGCGTCATGACATCACCTGAGCGTCCCCAATACAACTCCAAATGTCAGTTTTCGCACGTTATAACGTAGGATTGGCGTCATCAATACACAATCCGACGTTCGCACGTGGTGCACATATCAATACAACAACATAGGCACGTGTTTATATTGACAATAGACTTGCAACATACCCCGAATTACCACTCCCCGATCACTATACCAATCTAATACAGACAACACCGGCACCCAATTTACAAGCCCCAAAATTTATAACAAAACTCCAAACTGGTGGTGGACTTTCTATATTATCATTCAAAATTATCACAGGCAATCATTTGGTGCTCTCCTGGCCAATTATTATAATAATCACAGTTCAAATTATCACAGACAGTCTCTCTGCAACCTTCAGGGATTTAGTCATTCCTTTTTCTCGTCTTCATCTCCTTTCCTTTTGGCACCCCGCACTCCTCACATAAGCCGCAACAGCCGGCCATCCCTCTCACGCCCCAACTCTGAAAACAATTAATAAACTGACTCACTAACAAATTTTCGGAATCGGTTCCTCAACAAGCCGAAATTTTCAGAACAAATCTATACACACCAAATTCCAGATAAGTTTCAAATACAAAGCTGTTTCTCTGGACGTCGACAGGCCCAATATGCACCCACACATAAACGAACCTAAAAGCACAAATACATATCGTCAGATCACCAGCACAAAACTCCATCTCGGCACATCACAAACCGCACAAAATAATGTTCCCCATTAATCAGCAGTACTCACCCAAACAAGCCCAGCAGCACAACGAGCACGAACATCGTGCCCGACGGAGCCACCACCCAAGTCACAGCTAATATCTCCATTTCGGATCCGGGCATGAAAATCCTCCAAAATTTGACAAAGGTTCCTTAACCAAACCAGTGCGTCCTTCTGACGCCCCATACGCCATTCCCCCCCTTTTTATACTAGGCCTAGCCGCGGGAACATCAAGCCTAACTTTCGAACCCAAACCCAGACAAGATCAATCAAAATTCTTCAAAATTTCACTACCACACCACACAGCCATGAAAATTTTGAAACCCCCCCAGCCCCAACCTAACCCTGAAGGATTGGTGTGTAGGGCCACGGTTTAGTAGTAGTGTTTATGGCTTACGGGTTGCCTAGGTTCCGAGCGGAGCGGCCTTTCGGGTTGAGAGCCTGGTACGCTTGGCGGGCGGTGGCAGCACCACCCTCCAGGCTGCGGGGGTTGAACACGAGAGGTCGCTACCCAACCCCTGTGGCTATATAATAGTCGGGTCGGAACCTAGGATGAGGAGAATCCTACCGGATTCCCTAGGAATACCATCTGAACTTTACTGACTCCGAAGCCTTACCTGGTAGTCGTAAATCCGAGCTTTCCGAACAGTCCCTTTACCATACGGAATCTATTTAGCTCCCTGTAGCTTAGGATACTTTCCGAACCATCTACGGTCATACATTACACTGGTGCTGTGACCAGGATTCGGTTTTCGGAAGTGCGCAGCCCTGTCTGAACAAGACGAGAATCAGTGTCCGGAAGGTGGGTTTCCGGGAAGCCATGATGCCCCGGGCCTAGCCTATCAGGAATATAGGGATCCATCTCGGAATGAGGCCGAGACATTGGATTCCGGGAGTGAAGTGTCTACGGTAGGGTTGGACGCTACAACTGATGACCATCTGATCGCGCCAGCTAACCAAACCGCGCCCAATATAAGATCATCGGATTTATTGAGAGATGGGGATTTTAGTAGTCCCATCACCTTGGCCCCAGTCCCTGGTACTGAGCCACGAGGACGGGGGAGGGATCCGATCCACCTTGTGCCCTTGGCAGGTCAAGGGGTTTTTTTGAACCACCTGAATTCGGCATCCCTTTCTGACTCCGTTTTCAATCCCGGGGGGTCCAGTCAACCGGCTCCTGTGGGTGGGGCACACGTGGATAGATACCGGGAGGAAAGGAATAAGTATGAATCAGAAAGGACAGCTCATGCGGAATGGAAGCGGATGAGTGATCAGGAAAAATCCAGGGGTGAAAAGCTGCTGGAATATCAGAAGAAAGAGACCGAGCGGAAGCAGAATAAGGTAAAAGAGTTAGAAAGGGAGGTCGAAGACCTCTTAGACGAAATTGGGGACCTACGTAAGAGTAAGGGATTGTTAGAATGTACCACAGAAACCTTGGAACAAGAGGTGGATGTCCACCGTACTCGACTCCGAGAGATCGAGGCCATGACCCAGGGTAAGAGAGCCGAATATGAAAGGTACGCGAAGAAAGTTGAGGAAGTCGAACTGCAACTGAGTCTGGTGACCTCCACCCTGGAAGCTAAGACTTCAGAGCAGGATGAGACTATGGGACAATACCGAACATGGCTAGATGTCGCTGGTAAGCGCCTTACCGATTTGAAAAACCAAATCGAGGCCCAACATGAGATTTACGAAAAGAATCGGAAGGTCATAGAGAAACAACAGAAAGGACATGTGGCCCTTCGGGAAAAACATATTCAGGAGAACGATCGATTGATCACTGACATTCAGGATAACAATCGAGAGTTGTATCAGGAGAGAGATGATCTCATATATGAAATTACTAAGCTGCGGATGATGCAGGAGGGGTCCGAGGATTCCGATGAGGAAGAACCGGATCTCGAGGAGTCAGATGAGAATGAGGGAGCATTGGAGGATCCCAATATCAGTTGTATCCCACGGGATGGCGGAGAGGAAGGTCCACCGATCACCTCTACCCCAAAGCCCATTCTGAAGAAGGGGTATGACCCCTTTGTGAACAATCAGGCCACCCGGAATGTCGTAGGGGACAAGTATGTTCCCGGCAATGATAAGAACGTTCGGCTAAGTGTGGGCCAAAAGGACGCCACCTTCACCACCGATGGTGAATACCAGTACATTGACACC
The DNA here is from genome assembly GCA_949317995.1 of Acholoe squamosa. Lineage (NCBI taxonomy): Eukaryota > Metazoa > Annelida > Polychaeta > Phyllodocida > Polynoidae > Acholoe > Acholoe squamosa. The sequence continues at coordinate 20,495,233 of OX439045.1, read as the reverse complement.
AGGGGGCAAGCTCCAACCCTGAGTCACTTCGTCCACGCTCCTCCAGGGGGCGCTGGGGAACTAGGCGACATACCTAGCCAACTGCAGGACAGCAGTCAGTCTATTCCGAATGGTCAGACCTATAGGGTGGATAGTCAGGCGTGTAGTACAGATCAGAATAACAACGATACCCCGTGTGATAGTGGGACTTACCACACCGGTGCTCGGGCTCCTGGGAGTATAGGACCCCAGCCTGGTATGAATACAGGGTATGGGTTTACCTTCTGGAATAGTCCGAACAACAGCCATCCGGGATCCGGTGGTCCCGGATCTAATGGATCTGGTGGGGGTGGTAAGAAAACCAAGGATCAGAAAATGTTAGATTGGAGTCTGGAACAATGTACTAGGTTGAAAAGTAGGGAGATCTCAGCTAAGAAGAATCAGATCGAAACTAAGTCTTTCGATGGGTCAGAACCATGGAGAGATTGGTTTTCGGACTTCATGGATGACCGTGAGGTAGATGGATATGATGAAGACGAATCGTTACCTATACTGGTCAGATGCCTGAAAAAGGGACCAGGTAGGATTGTGGTCCTACTATAGCCAATATGAATGATGATGGGATACTTGGACTGGACTTCGCAAGCCTATTCGAGGCCGAGTTGAACCCGTGTACGGGGAAGTTGAGGATTCGGAAGCCCTATGATATCCAAGTGAGGTGTGTATTAAGACAGATAAGCGCAGTAGCTAGTGTGGTGGATACAGTAAAGATACCTCCGGGTGTCTCCTATGATGTTCTTTGCACTTCAGATAGAAGACTAAAAGATCAGGAAGGTGTATTTGAGCCAGATGTGGTTCATTTAGCCAGCATTGGGCTCGAATCAGTAGATACCCTGGTAGGAAACCCGTTCTGGAGCGTACTACCGGTAATGAATCGAGGAGATAAAACCATTTACCTACAGAAGGGATCCAAACTTGGGTCCACGACGTTAGTAAATGGGATACGAGATGACATTCGGGAACCCGAACGTAAACTGGTAGGGAAAGAGAAAATGAATATGGAACTGGATAACCTAATAGAGGAATCCTCTCTGGAAAATAGCTATCAGAAGATGGAAGTTCGGAATCTGGTACGGAAATACGAGGATGCTTTTGGCTACGCCGGTGGTCCCTTGGGCCGAAATGATAAGGTATTGCACCATATCAATACTGGAGAGGCGGAGCCCTTCAAGATTCCGTACCGCCGATTGCCACTTAAAAAGAAGATCATTTGTGAGAATGAGATAATAGACCAATTGGAAAAGGGGGTAATTGTGCCTAGCACTAGCCCCTGGTCTAGTCCAGTAGTCATGACTACTAAGAAAGATGGAAGCATTCGCTTCTGTGTGGATTATAGGAAACTAAATGGGCTGACTAAGAAAAACTCATATCCTTTACCCAGGGTTGACGAAACCTTAGATGCCCTGGGAGGGAACAATTGGTTCTGCACTCTGGATCTCCAATCCGGGTATTGGCAGATTGGAATGGAGCCTAAAGATATGGAAAAGACCGCGTTTTCCAGTCACTTAGGCCTGTTCGAATATACGGTTATGCCCTTCGGGTTATGTAACGCACCTGCTACTTTTGAAGCCATGATGGAAACACTCCTGAGTGATCTATTATGGAAGAAATGCCTGGTGTACCTGGACGACGTAATTGTCTTTGGAAAGACATTCCGTGGGTGTTTGGATAATTTGGAAGAGGTGATCAAAAGGATAGTATCCAATGGATTACGTCTAAAACCTAAGAAATGTAGATTATTTCAGAAATCAATCACTTACCTAGGTAGGATTATATCCACCGATGGGATTAAAGCTGATCCGGAAAAAGTAGAGAGTGTCCAGGACTGGGAGAGACCAAAAACTGCTAAGCAGGTACGATCTTTCCTGGGGTTCTGTAGTTACTACAGAGACTTCATTCCGGGATACTCTCGCGTAAGTTTTCCAATGCAGAGTATCGCCCATTGGACGTCTGGCGGAGTTCGGGAACCATTCCCATGGGGGAATGAACAGGAGGAGTCTTTTAGGAAACTAAAAGCCCTTTTTACGGATACACCGGTATTAAAATACCCAACCCCTTCAGATCACTTCATATTGGATACGGATGCTAGTAATGATAGCATTGGAGCCGCACTGTCCAAGGTCCAGGACGGTGTGGAAGTTCCGATCGCATTTGCTAGCAACACTCTGAATAAGGCCCAACGGAATTATTGCACCACTAAGAGGGAACTTCTGGCTGTGGTGGTGTATACTAAGAAATTTAAACACTTTTTATGGGGATCTGATTTTACACTAAGAACTGACCATTCATCTCTCCGATGGCTCCTTAACTTCAAGGATGCCGAGGGGATGATAGGTAGATGGTTGGCGCACCTTTCGGAATTCGGGTTGGAGCACAGCCAGATCCAACATAGGTCGGGGAAGAAGCACACCAATGCGGACGCCCTATCTAGGAAGCCAGTCCGGAAATGTGGTCGAGAGAGTTGTGGTGATTGCGGACAGCATAACGCAGTAATTGCTGCTGCGCATATGCCACTCCGGGACTATCCGGGAACTCTAATAGAATGGTCACCCGGAACCAAGGTAAGGACCCCATTACCAAGAAACTCCTGGAAACAGTTCCGTTAGGAATTAAACCTGTCCGTCCTGCTATCAGTATGGAGAACAGGGAAATGAGAAGACTCCTAGCCCAATGGGCCGAGCTAGAGGTCAGAGACGGAATCTTATGTAGATGGAAAATTAGTCCAACAAAAAAGATTCTTCAGATTGTTATTCCGAGCGTTATGCGTCAGGATATTATGTATTACTGCCATGGCCACGTGACAAGTGGTCATTTCGGAAAGAGTAGATCTCTGGAAAGACTTACCCGCAGATACTACTGGCCGGGAATGAGTGGAGATTTGCTAAGGTGGATCGCCACTTGTCCCGAATGTTGTAAGAATTAACCCAGGGAAGGGTTGGGGAAGAACCCATTAGTTCAGGAATTATTCGGGGTACGCTTCGCCAGGATTGCAATTGACATCATTAGCGGGTTTAATACAACCCCTAGGGATAACACTTGCATGATGGTTGTTTGCGATTACTATACGAAATACACAAAGGTGTACCGGCCCCAGTCGGACGGCTTAGTAGAACGGTTCAACAGAACCCTACTACAAGTTCTGAAACCCCTAGTGAATAAATATCAGGATGATTGGGATATCCAATGCGATTTCGTGGTGCATGCATATAACAGCACAGTGCATGCCTCTACTAATTGTACTCCGAACATGTTGGTTTATGGTGAAGACATCATAATGCCGGCAGATTTAGTGTTTGGGGTAATCGGAATAAGTCCTGAAACCCCGTGTTCGATTATGTTTGTAGAATCCTTACGGGATAACTTTAAGAAAGCTTATGAACTAGTTCGGAATCAGCTAGAGAAATCAGCAAAATGGCAGAAAGTGGGCTACGACACTGGACTGAAACCTAGATTTTTCAGGGTGGGAGATAGGGTCCTTAGATTCTATAAACCCCTTGATAGATTGAAAGTAGTGTCTAGCTGGGATGGCCCACATGTCATAACTCAGATAATTTCGGAAACCACCTGCTTTATGAGAGATCTGTAGGGGAACGTACGACAGTGTCATGTCGAAGTATTAAGGCCGTACAGAGGCAGGGAGTTAGCTGAAGAAATGTACGGGATAGGCCCGAATGTTATGGAATTACCAGAAGTTATCGACTTACCTGAATTAAGCGAATCTCCTGGTGTGGGGGATCGTAATGAAGATACGGGAAAACCTGTAAAGGAAGTAAAGAGAAATAAGAAGAAACCAAAAAAAATGCCGATGCTCGGCAGATGGAAACGAAGAAAACAGAAGAATATAACTGAATCAAATGAGAATGATGCTAAGAATAAAAAAGTCTCTGCAGGAGTAGGGAAGGCAAAGCGGACCGGGAACCCAAAGGCTAAAAATAGAACTGTTAAGGAGGGCGTTCGCCGTAGTGCTAGGATTGCTCAGAGAAGCGGTGTTACCTAAATAAGCCCGACAATAAGTTCTTATAAGTATTGAATCCTGAAACACAACGATGTACAGTCCTGTTTTTGTGTATGTTTACACCCTTAAATGTTTGTGTTGTTACTCGTTATGACAGAGAGTGGTGTCAACTATGTTGACAGCACCTTCGGGATGCTCGTCCGTTTGTAATGAAACCGCTCTAACCTGCTCTGTTGTCGGCTCCTCGAGGTTCCAGTGGGTAGTGGACGGATTAATCCGACGTATCAGCATAATGCTATACGTATTCTCCATGTGTACTCCAGATGATATCGAGCCGGGAAGACAATATGAACTCTGACAGACCGTTTTGTTTACGGATGCGTGGACAGCACGTGGCACCGCGTGACCTAATTACCCGAAACGAGGGTACGACCCTTGACCTCAGGTTTGGGGTTTCTCGTACGAGTTGACGCCATCTTGTTTAATCAAGCTTCTACGCCGGGGAAACTCGACGTGCTTGATTTTGCTCGGTAGCTTTTCCCTGCTGTAAGCGCAATACTCTGATAAATACGAACACCAACTAAGATTATAAGGTCAAGGAGTATGTTGAAGTACTGCTGGGCTCAGCTGGGGTGTCTGAATTCCGTCTAAATGGCGGAAAAGATGCTGTCGGAATCAAGTATGGAGGTCGATATGGAGGACCGCTCGGGAATGAGTCCGATCCATCCCGAAGAGGAGGCGGCTCTGGAAGATAGGGAAGCAGCAAACACGCTGGTATGTCTGGATCTGAACACTAGTGGAGTGGGAACTGCGGAGATGCCTCCACCCCCCTCCCCAGCAAAATCTGTACATTCAGAATCAACCGCAGCCATGATGGACCCCCCGGAAAGTCATGGTAAGATTGATTATTCGTTGGGAAGCATTGTATGGCCGAATGGTGATACGATCTTCCTCGAGAAGGACTATATCTGGAATCCGAAAACATCGAAACCGGAAAAGATTCCTGAGATGTGGAGGAACTTGATTAAGAAAGCAATCCCTGAAGATCTATCGATTCCGGACATATGGTTACTAAACTATATGGATTTTGCTACCGGTATGAGTGTGAACCAAGAGTTCTACCATACGGTGGCATACGTTAAGGACAAGTGGAGCCGGGATCACCCGGAGGCCACTGTTGAGGAGCATGCATCCCTGTTCTGGTACGGGATGCAGCCATCACGAAACCCACCGAGCCCTGTTAAGATTGATTCAGGATCGGACCATATGGATGTTGACGATGGAGGTGAAGCTGCGGGAGGGGCTACTGCTAGGCCTACCCACAGGAAATCCTCCGTCTCATCTGACACACTTTCTGAAACCGAGCTGCGAGCTGAAGACAGCCGGATTGAGAAGGAAGTCGTAAGAATGCAGTCAGAAGCCGAGGAGAAATTGGAACAACAGGAAGAAGTGTTAAGAAAACAGAAAGAACAGTTAACTGAAATAAGTACCGGGCTAAGTGCTTCAGTAGAGGAGACCAAAGCCCGGATGCAGGCCAGAGTAAGTACGAAGGGCACTGTTAAGGAAAAAGAAGGCTGGAAACAGAGTTTAAGTAAAAAGGCGAAAGCCCTGATTAAGAAAAAGGAGAAAGAGGAGAGGGATAAGCTTAAGAAGAAGGAAAAGATGGATAAGAAGGCGGAGGAGGAGGAAGCCGGAAACGAGGCAACTCGGGTTGCCTCAGCCACAAGTCCGAAGCCAACTGGCGCTATTCCGAAGACTGCTGTCGTTCCGAAACCTGTGGCTTCCGGCTCAAAGGATACCACGGAGTCGGATACATGGGATTGGTCTACGGACATAGACCATCCTGAGCTATATGATGACGAGGAAGCACCCACCCTCAATGAGAAGAAGATCTGGAACAATGTCAGGAGTGGATTCATGCACATGATTCCCAAATCCCTGGAAGAGTGTAAGCGAAACACTCGTTATTATAGCTGCCCTCCGTTCATTAACATGGATGGGGAGCAGGATGATGAAGAGTGGATGAGATACACTCGTCAGGACCGGAATCCGAATTATTTCTATGTAAACTGGGTTGAACAAACTATCGACAACCGGAATAAGGAGTATTACGATTTCGATGCCTACTGTAAAATCAAGTGGGCCATCGATAGTTGGGATAAAGATAACAACACCACCTGTCCGTTCATTATCTGTGCTAGGAGTAGTATATACATGCAAACTGAGCGCAATGGATTAGCTACTAACTAGGTCATGACCTACTGGTAGACCGGAAGTGACCTAGTTTCAGCCAATCAGAGGGCTGGATTTGACAGGAAGTGACGTCATAAGGTCATGACCTAGTTTTTTCGACCAATCAGAGAGCTGGATTCCATTTGACCTAGTGACCTGACCTAGTTACATAAATTAAAAGAATTGTGCAATACCTAGAGCTGACCTACTTGCAAACCGGAAGTGACCTACTAACCTACTTGCAAAAACGTATGACCTACGTATGAGGGTGCATTGCGCAATGCTTGTAAGAATTTACACAATGTTCTGATGCAATACTTTTATGGATTTACGTAATACTTATGACTCATTTTGTTATGTCTCTTCATTTCATGCATTAAAATAAAACACAACTCATTTATTTCACATAACAGATTATATTTTTATTAGACACAATATTTACAGATGAAGACAGATTTTCCATTTCCGGGGCGTGCACATATACTACAGAAACATTTGTTGTGTGTGAATTTACTTGCTTGATACCAGCTTTGACCAGTGAGACTAGTTTTCCATGTGTTGTGGAAACAATAACTGTTAAGTTTGGCTATGTTAGATATAGCATGCTCGAACAAAGCCTGGGCCAGGAAGTAAGTTTGACTGTTTTTGGGTCCAGGTAAAAGACCAGATAAAAAACCATCCTTAAAGTTTACCTCGAAGGAGAAATGATTTTTCACTCCAGGTATACTTAAGGCATGAAGTTCCAGTGAGACCTGCAGACATGTGAAACAAATAGTTTTAGCAATAGCAGATACTTCCAGTTTACAATTACACTGACAAAACACTCCTACTATGGGATTACATTCTAACTCTTGGAGAGTAAGAGCAAACTTTCTTACACTTCCTAAAGTGTACCTTGTGTAGTGTCTTGGGCAGCCAGTTCAGTGTGCAATTGATATACTCCTATACACCAATCATGCATTATCAAGTTAACTTTTTTCACTCGCCAATAGTACATGCAGTTTCTGTAGGCGTCCCAAAAAGCTGAAGAGAAATATTTGTACATTTTAACACTAGTTATACAGTGGTCAACAGTGTCTGGTTCAGCTCCTCTAAAATAACCAATGTTTTCTGCAGGTATTATTTCCCAAAAGAAATTCTCTGAACATCCACATGCTACAGAACTTATATCATTGTCAGGTGTTATAGAAGAAGCTTGATTATATGAAGCAACACTTTGTAAAACTGGACGCATGTAATAGTCATAAGGTGGAGTTTCTGTGGTTTGCTCCACAAGCATAGCTTCTAAACTTTCCATGTTAAAATGGTTGCTTAAATCTAACCAGATACTAATAATCTGGTGAACGTGACGCTATGAGTCAAGAAATCTGGTACCACTTTTTTTCTGTTCCAATTTCTTCAGCGCCGGATTTTTTTTATTTTTGTCGTGAACATGTACAGCGTTCACTTTTGTGAAAAGTTTTTTTTTATTTTTTGGGTGATACAGTTCACTTTTCTTACTTTTTTGTCAGTTTTTTTTCATGATACAGTACACATTTTTTACCTTTGTTTTTTATTTAAAAAATGTTCATTTGAACAAAAAATATTTTCCAGTTTAACACTGTTTTCTATGGAAAAAAATGTTCATTTGAACAAATGTTCGTTTGAACAATTGTTCAAATGAACATTTTCCATTTTAACACTGTTTTCTATGGGAAAAAATGTTCATTTGAACAAATGTTCGTTTGAACAATTGTTCAAATGAACATTTTCCATTTTAACACTGTTTTCTATGGGGAAAAATGTTCATTTGAACAAATGTTCGTTTGAACAATTGTTCAAATGAACATTTTTCATTTTAACACTGTTTTCTATGAAGGAAATTTGTTCATTTGAACAATTTGTTTAAAATTTTTTTCTTTCAACGAAATGTACAACTGGAAGTGAAACTAGAAAAAGAAACCATTTTTTTATATAGAAAGGGGTAGGGTGCTTACACCGTCTTCACATACTTGTCTCTTTATGTACTGATAGGTTAGACCTTGTTTCCTTTGAGAGTAAGTCGTAACGCTGTGGTTAACTACTTTAAATCCTTTGTTGACTACCGTGACAACATTTTCACTGTCCAGTACTTCTTTGTACTTGTCAGTGGTCAGGGGGTTTTGTTTTTGAATTACACCTTTGCAACTCATTTTAACGGGCACATTTACTCCTGTGCCTATGTAACATTTGGAGTTCAAGGCAGTCATTTCATCACCTTCCCACTCCACTTTGAATAACCCGGGGGTTCTCTTGTCAAACGCCAGACGGCTCTTACAGCATGGTTGAGGCAGCCACAGCTCACCCAAAACTTTGGTCTGAACATAGGTCTCTCTGTGGTGACTGTTGTCACATGATTCAGAGGGCAACCATTTGTGACGTTCTCTGAAGAAAGCTTCACGTTTTTCAGGAATAATTACGTCTTCTATGTTCTCTGCACTTAAAGCAAAGTAAAAACTGTCAGTGTCCATTTCACACATTTCAAAATCTTTCTCGTCTATGTATTCAAGGAGAAAGTCGTAATAGAAAGCCAACATTTTAAGTTTGGCATATTGGTATACCATGAACCCTATTTGAACTGGGAGGTCGTAGGTGATGGAGGTGGGCAAACAGGACAGTTCTACCGTGTTGTCACTTATGTCTTGCACATCTTGCACTGACCAGTGCATGGCCAAACGTCTTGCCTTAGAGGGGTGAAGATACTTTGTTTGAACAAAGTTTTGTTTGTTGCATATGGTTTTTCCGTATGAACCATTTCCCAAAAGTTTGTACAGATCTGACAGAATCTTACAGTCTATGTTTTCATCTCCCTTCCTCCTAGCTTTGGTCACTTCGTCCATGAAGGGTAAAAAAGTCTGTTCTGGTGTGTATTCTACGAGAAGGTGTACTGTCGTAACTACCAAACCTTTCTCCAGGTACCACTTCAAGAGAGGAGTTCCCAACAAAATTCCCTCTGCGTGGTAGCTGCCTATAAGTTGGCGTTGCGGTTGTTTCAGCTTACCTGCTGCTTCCAGGTAACGTTTCATATGTTCACCTACGTCTTTTTTTCCTACTAAACAGTTTTTGAAAATAGGTGTCATTTCACTGAATTTTTCTTTCAAAGATTCAGGTGTTTCTATGTCTACCTGGATAAGTCCAAAAGTTGTTCCTTTAGAAACCCCTCTCAGTATTTCATCCTGACTTTTTCTGCCTTGGGACAATGGTCTTTTAATTTCCCATTCACTTTTTGTTTCTCTGCACGAGTTTTCAGTTTTTTCTTTCAGCCACATACACTCATACTTTTCCTCTACTTGGTAACCTAACGACTGAAGATATAGGGTAGTCAAAATGGTATTTTGTTTTTTTTCTTCTAACCATGCCTTTCCATTGGGGTCTCTCAAAACTGATTTAGTGAGGTGACATATGTGACCATGCCAGTAGCACCCGTGAAACTGGTATACTTTTTTTGAAGCTGGATCATAGCCGTCCACTTTTATTTTCCTTGAACCCAATACTACTTCCCCGTAGTTGTATTGGTGTAATATCTTCACTTTGTCTGTCACAGTTTTGTATCGCAACCATTCTGTGGCTGAGTAGCTAATCTGTTGACTGCAGACAGCTTGAAAATCGTTTTCTTTCCTGCGCACCACATAATAACCTGTGCAGTGTTCTTCACCCATGCACTTGAGGTACAAGCTGTTAGCATCTACCCCTACTATGTGCCTACTTTGCTTTGTGACCCGTATTTTTTTTGTCTTATTCTTGTTTCTCCACTTTTGTGATGTCTGTGAAAAATAATAGAGGGACCCCCTACTAAGTTGCGTCTGAGCAAGGAGTGAACATCCTTTTCTTTCTCACCAAAAAGAATGTAAGGAGTGGCATTAGGTGCAGTGTTGTTGAAAAGAAACTTCAAGGTTAAACCTGGCAAAGTTAAACCGTCTTTGAACATGTCTACCCCACAATCTATAAAAAAGTTTGTGTGCTCGTTTATGGCTAAAACAAAGGGTTTAACGTCCAGGTTGTTGTAATATATCAAGTAGTCCTTCATAGTTTTCATTTTGTTTTCTGTCCAGACCTTTTTACATTCAAGATAATCTTCTTTGCCTATTCCACCACCCGACAAAGAACTGTAGAAGCAGTGGCGTGGAGGAAGAGCTTTGTTGTTCAGTTTTCTTATGTTGTCCATCCACTCGTAGGGAAAAAAACCTTTTTCAGCTTTCCCTTTCAGAAAGGCTTTCAGGTAGTTTGCGTAGGAATAACCTGGTGCCAAATAGTTGAACATGTCAAGGAAAAGAAGATGGTCTGTGTACACTGCTATGTACTTGTTGCATTTTTTTATGGTTTTCATTTCTGTCTTGTCTGTGTCTATAAAAAAAGAATGAAATTCCTTTTTTATCAAATTAATGTCATACTTTCCAGAGTTGAAACCTAGAATAGGGACTCTTTCTATGTAGGTAAGAAGTTTTTCCTTCACTTCAAGAACATGGGAGATTTTTTTTTTTGGATTTTTTTTGTTCTTTGCTGGAAAAACTTTGCTAGCTTTATGTTCTAGTTCCTTTTGTTTTTCTTCTAGAGAGTCTAGTTCGTCTAAAACATCTCTAAAATTCTCTTTCACCTGTTCTCCTATCAACTGCCCCAAGTTGTTTATGTGTTCCAACACATTTTTAACCAAAGGATCGTCATCCCTGTTGGAATTTCTGACAAAACACACTGGTTCTGTATGCCCAGGAAAATCAGAAGCTACACTGGCAGAAAGGGGTATGTGAGTTTTTTCTATCACAGTGTTAGCATTTTCTGGGGAGGAATTTTCAGGTTGGACGAAATAGTTTTCAAAGTCAAAAACAATTTTATAGGGGTATATTTTTTTCTCAGGTGAACAAACTATTCCCAGTTCCTCTAAAACTTGAAAAACTGTTTTGGATGGATTGTATGCTCCACCTTTGTACCTGAAGCTGACTTTGGTGCAATCTTTTTTCACCCCATTGTGTTGTTTCAAAAGGAAGTTACGAGTGAAAACTTTATGACACTTTTCACAGGGGTACATTTTACCATACAGTCCCATGTTAGTAATTAAACTTACATGGTTTCTGTGTAAGTTCAAGTTCATGATTTTTTTGGATGAACACATGTTTGACCTTATAATTTTAGGTCGCCCCTTTCTTTTACCAAAAGAGGGAAGGTAAAAAATTCTTATGTTAACTTCAAACATTTTTTCTAACCTGTCTAAATCTTTTATGTCAACACCCTCAAAAGTCTCCTTGTTCACCCCTGGATAGGCTTCAAGGAAAAGCTCTTGAGTTTTTTCTAAAGATTCATACAGGAAGAAAGACAGACATCTAAAGAAACACAAGTTGTCCTTGTACGCCCTTTTGGTTTTAGGGTCTCTGTGAAAGTGCTGCATTCCTCTTTGTCTTAAACCTGGTGGAACAGTTTTCATTTTACCTAAAAGATATTCTCCTCCCGTAGCCCTTATGAGTGTGATGTTGGCGTTCACGTTGCCTATTACACTCCATTTAGTAGAGGGTCTTTGAGTGTCTTCTTTAATGTTGTTTTCTATTAAATCTAAACACTCTGCAAAGTCTTTGTCGTCCCTTATAAAAATGTAAGGGTCTCTATGACTTTCACTGTCATAGAACAAAGACGAGTTGTTGGCAGAAGCATGAAAGTACATGACTTTCTCTTCTTCTTCCTCCTTAGAGGAAGACAACAACCTTCCAAAAGAGACAGCCACTTTGTAAGCCATAACTTGATTTCTATGAATAGAGGTAAGGGCCTCTATTACCTGTTTGGCTCCCAAGTCTTTGTTAAAACTTGTCATTCTGACGTTGAAAATGGACTGAAGCTTACCAAGCACAGCCAAACCTGAAGCTATGGACTTGAAGTTGTCACGGTAACTGCTTTTATGCAAAGAATTTTTTTCTATTTCTTTTGGAAGTTCTAAGCTGTCGGAAAAAGTTTCTCTTCTACAAGAATCTGAGTTACATAAAGTTTTTCCACTGTTTTCTACAGTGACCAAACGTGGAGGTCTAGGGGTGTTACACATTGGACAGTTGACGGTGTAAAGTTGTTTTACCTTTTTGGGCGGCATTTTTTTTTAAGGTTTCTTTTTCTTGTTTCACTTTATGTTCAATATACAAACTTATAACTAAAACCTAACCTAAGTATACATGGAGTACATATAGAACTTAAACCTAAGCTGGGCTATGTTGACTAAAGACGGAGTACATTTAAATCTAACTACAAATTAGCTGATATACATGATAATGTAAAAGCACTAAACAAGGAGCTGTTGACCAGACACTATACAAAGTTGACCACTTACCCAGAGTAGAAATCGGTCGTTTCGTCTAGGAAGGGACCAACTCGTGATTTTATGTCCTCCAGAATGAAGGGGGACACAGTGTGTCCGCAGTGTGTGGCTGAGGGGGGCATCCTGAAGCTGGAAGACACCGAGGCGTTCATCTCCTCCACGTAGCTGGTTGTTCCTATGTGAACTTTAGGACTTCCCTTGTACAAGTTTACCAGGATCATAGCCCGGCCTCCACTGGGGTCGGTGCAGTCTTGGTTCAAGGACAACAAAAGATTATCCACCTTCCTCTCTCCAAGGGCAGCTAGGCGGTGTAACTCCTTGTACTTTCCTAGGATGCACTCTATCTGGTCCACTAAGTTCCTGAACTCACGCGCCTCTAGATTTAAGCACCGCTCGTAAGGTTTGTCCAGGTAGGTCCTCAAGCATACTCCCCTGATGCTAGGTTCCCTGTATATTTCTATGCAGGCGTTGTTATCCCCTTCCGGATAAAAAACTTGGTCGGGGGCAGGTGACTTTTCTTGGAAACCAAATCGAGCAGGCCATTTTTTTGCCAACAAAGGCACTGACCTAAAGCCCACAAGCTTGCTGGAAGAACTGGGGGCAGTGCCCTCCCCAAACTTTTGCCTGTGTGACTTGTCTTTAGAAGAAGGAACACCTGGGACAGAACCAATTGGCTCGGCACCATAGGATGAAGTCGCTGAGGAAACTGAAGCAGGGGTAGAGACAGGGGTTTTCTTGTGGTAGGCGCGCTTCTGTCTTTTTTTCTTAGGCTCCCCTTCTCTCTCACTGGAACAGTTTCTTTTTTCCGGCGGGCTTTTAAGAAGCAGCTCCTCTACCGGAACCGGGAGAGAGTACAGAGGAGAAGGGCCGGTCAGATCTATAACCTCTACCTGTGAATACCCCCCGCGGTGAGCAGGTGAAGGTGTCCCTTGTGTTAAGTCCACCACTTCTATGGGGTTGACTGCCGGTGATGAGGTTGTAAGGTCTATGACCTTTATTGGACTGACCTGGGGAGAAGGTTCCTCCGGAGTCACGGGCGAGTAAGAGGCGGACGTAGGTGCTTCAGTGGGGGGTTGGTAGTTCAAAGGTGCCGGGGGATTGATGTATTCCCTGATGTCAAAATCGCCGTCGCCAGCTTCCTGAGGAGAGCGATCCCGGACGCGATCCAGGAAATCAGTGATTTCGCCATGAAGAGCTGCAAGAGCGGCTTCCTGTTCTCCTGCATCAGGCACTTCAGTTGGAAGCCGAGCAGGAGTTGCAGGTGGTTTATCAGCTGAGGCTGGAGAGGTAGGAGGAGGGGCGATGCCCGACGCCTTTTCCACTGTCTGTTTAGAAGTAGTAAAAGTCAGTGGAGCCAGTTTTTTAGCTCCTCCTCTCCTGACACTAAGTCCCGTCTTCATGCGACCAGGCATTGTTCTCCTTGAAGATGAAAGGGTGGCAGGGCTGGAAGGTGCAGGAGCAGGACGGCGAACAGCAGACAAACGTCAGAAAAGGTTTGATGAAGATCGAGCAGCTCAAGCCTTCTTTATAGTAACTATCCTGATACGATGCTGGGACGTTCCCTTGTCATTCAGATAACGTACAACCACGTCCATGAGTCGTAGATAACCGTGCTTTTCCATTCATAGTATGTTTTACACTTAGACAGTGTTGTTTTGGAAAAAAGTAAAAAGCTTAACTCAAATAAAAAAAACGTGATAACGCTCAGTCAACGTTCAGGGTGAGGCTTGTAAAACGAATCTTGTTGTTGCCATTCTGTGATTAACGCAGACCATTCATCATTTATCAGAACTAGCTTCTCTCAAGCAGACATGGCTAACTTTTGTCCTTTGCCTTTGTCTTTGACCGTAGGTCACAAAAGGCGTCAGGAGGTGTTTATTTCAGACATCAGGAGGGGCATAGAAGAAGGTAAGGTGTGGGCTGTGTGGAAATTCTGTCCTGAAAATTTGAACAGGGATCTTTACATCCCTCCTAACTGTAACTTCAAACAATGCTTCTTGCACAACCAAACCACTGCATTGGTTCCTAGTGGACCCTCTGTGAAAAAACTTATCTCAGAAAATGGGGAAAGTTTTTTTTCAGGTGTTCTTTTGGGACATGGTGCCATGGTACACTTGATGTCGAGACATTCCATTTCCTCTGGAAGTTCAAAAAAATTCATTTCAGACAGACAAAAACCCTTTTTTCTAAGGGATCAACCTTTGGGGGGAGGGCCTGGTAATTCAGTTTTCATCGATTCTACTATGGTGAAGGCTTTAATTAAAGCCACTTTACTTCACCCAGACAAAATTACACACTCTTTAGGTTCAAAAATTTTCTATGAAAGAGGATTCAGGACAGAGATTGGACACAATTACCATGGATGCTGTCATGTTGTGAGAGTTATAACTGAAATAACTACCTCCCATGAAAAAGGTCAGCTGAAGGTGGTAACAGCCTACCCCGTATCTAATTTTTGGTCCTCCTAATAAAACTGAACAAAAATAAACGATGATCCTCCGGGTAAGGCCCCTGGGCTAAACCCACCCTTCCACATGTTTTCCCCTCTTTTCAAAACGCTCAGGCACTGACCCTGACGTTTGTTTCGTCCTTGAGCAATAAATCATTTCAGGAAAGTGCGATAAGGAAAGACTGACAGGTTTCCTATAAAGGTTAAACGGGGACTAAACCATCATTATTTGACACAACGACCTTCGCCCTACCATGTCGCGTTACTCCCTGCAGCGTGTATTAGAACAACGTCACCCCGATGACACTCAAGTTCTGACGTACGTGAGGGAAAGAAATGAAATTATATGTTGCTCTTCAATTTGTTTCAGGTACGTGTGCAAATACTTGAAAGAATGTGTTCTTCATCGGAAAAAATTATACTTAGTTTTTTCTTCAGTGGAATCAAGTTTTACATCCAAAGACAGAAAAACCTTGAGGAAAATGGTTTTGAGTCATAACTTGTCGAAATTTTCGGCGGTGGAAACCTTGGGTTATGCCCTGAAGCATGGAGGAAAGGGAAAGGGCCCACTGAAAAACCCCTTCCATTTGGAAGCATTGAAAGCGGCAGAAGAGCATCACGCCAAAGAAAATCCCCGCCTACTTAACCAGCGTCTTCATTTCTTCATGTCTATTTTGGAACTTCTAGCTGAGTGCTTAGAAACCAAAACTTTGTTTTCCTCCTGCCCCATATTTCACATCCCATCATCGTCCCTGGATCGTTTCAGTGTAGAGGAGAAAGAAAAAGTTTGGTTTTATCTGGCTATGTGGTGCACCCAGCTTATCTCCCTTACTCACTGTTTTCACCACAATCAGCTTGCTTTACACTCAACATCATAACAAATTTAAACGAACGAAGAACGATGTAACAGGCTTACCTAAACAGGGGGAAGGGAATGGAAGAGATATATAGAATAGGGTAGAATAGGGTAGGATAAAATAGGGTAGGGTAGGGTAGGGTAGGGTAGGAAAGGGTGGGGGTGGGTTTAAAAAACTATGGGGTGGGGGGGTGGGGGCACCCCTCAAGTATGGGGGGTTTAAGGCTTGTTGGCCCGGGCTGGCCGCCCAAATAACCCACCTAACCCACCCACCCACCCACCTAAACCACCTACCCACCTACCCTACCCTACCCTACCCTACCCTATATAAGTTAACTGTATGCTTTCTAGCCTGTCATAACCTACCTGCCTACCTACCTGCCTACCTTACTTGCTGAACACCTTTTTTTTGGTTGCTATGGAGTTTCACCTTTCGGACGAGTTGTTATTCAAGATCAGTGAAAAAATATCGGAAAAAGACTACCCTCGATTAGGGGTTTACTTAGGACTTAGACTAAGTTTAATGGATTACATGGAAAAAACACCGTCTCTTCGTTCTATGGGGAGAGAAATGCTTATTTCATGGAGCAGAAAGAACGTGCGTTGCAAGTGGATGGTATTGAGACATGCATTAAGTGACATAGGTCGTTACGATCTAACTGATTATTGTAGATGGTACATGGGATATTACAATGTAGTGGACCATTGTGAAATACCTCCAGAACAGTGGAAAGTTGATACTTTGTTCGTCAACCTGGCAGACAAGTTAAAAATGCTTGACTAGAGGAAACTGGGAACTCAACTTGGATTGACCGACCACGAACTTGACCTCATATCCACCCCTGTTCCAGGGAAAAAAGGTGTCACAAATCCTGTTTTCGAAGTTCTAATGGTTTGGAAACATAGAGAAATATCTCATCCAAGCTGCCTTATAGCCAGTCTAAACAACATGGGACTTTTTGACGTAGCTCTTTACGTGGAAGGTTTGAACGAGGGTTCTACTGGTTTAAAAGAGGACGAGGTTGCTCCTTTGGTCACTTTGGTTTAAGATATCGTCCAACATGGATCACAAGGAAAAGGAGATCATTTTTGACCCACGTCTACAAAGCCCCTTCACAATGATCATAGCTGGACCTACTTCTTGTGGAAAAAGTCAACTTGTTTTCAAGTTGATTAAAGGTGTAGACGAGCTTATAACTCCAAAAATACACGACATATACTACTATGCTACAGTCAATGGCAAGATTGATTCAACGAAATGGTGAAGTTGGGGGTTAAGTTCAACAAAGGTCTTCTTTCAGAAGACTTTTTGTTCGAGGATAAAAGAGACGTGACTAAACATGGACTGGTCGTAATAGACGATCTCATGGATCCCGAGTACGTTCCCACCATAATGAAACTTTTCACTGTGGGCTCTCACCATCGCAGTTTAAGTGTAATTTTTATTACTCAAAACTTGTTTTTCAACAATCCTGCCTTCAGAACCTTGAGCTTAAATGCACACTACCTAGTTGTTTTTAAAAACCCTAGAGACATGAGTCAAATAGGGCACATCAGCAAACAGGCCTTTCCAGGACAGAAATCCTTTTTGACGGAGGTATATAACTCAGAAACCAAAGAGAAACATTCATACATCCTATTGGACTTTAAGCAGAGCACACCTAACGAGCTTAGGGTAAGGAACTGCATAACAACTCCTTGGAACACCTTGGTTTTCATTCCTCAAGCTTCAGCTTCGAAAAGAAAAAGATAGAATGGTGAACAAAAAATCTGCTTCTGGAGGAAAATTTAAAACAATAAGGAAACATTACCACTTGTTGAAACACATATCCAAGTGTTCCTCGGCAGAGTGTTCCCACATTATCAAAGGTCTCAGCGATGAGGTCATTAGGTTGATGAGTCAAATTTGCGTCAACGTAATGAACAAAAACCTGTTGCGTAACGAGTCAGACGCAGTCAAACGTTTATCACCCTACAAGAAAGAACTCAAGTCAGTCACAAGGCACAAGGCTACCGTTAAGCAGAAGAGGAAAACCTTTGAGCAAAAGGGTGGATTTTTGGGAACCATTTTGGGTCTGGCCTTACCCCTGATAACAGGTCTCATAGGAGCACGTCGATAAAAATCATGTCTTATTCAAGGATGGCCCTCGTAAGGGCGGATTTTGTTCCCCGAGAAAAAAGCCCTTCTTTTGTTAGTCCTTCCTCTCCTCCCCAGCCTGGACCTAGTGTTCAAAACCAGTACTACAGCACTCAACTTTTAAGAGAAGGTTTAACTCCTGATTCCAGCCTGGTTCAAGTCCTGAACCACCTTCAAAGTAAAGCACATGAGGTGCTTAACTCTCCTAACCTCAAACTGAAGGAAAAGTTAAGACAGTACAATCAACTTATGATAAAGTCGGGAATTTTAACTAAAAAAGCCAAGGCCTTAGGACAACGTAGGGAAGGTCCCTATCCTGGTCGAGCAGTAGGACAAGGCCCTGCAGGAGCAGCAGCAGCTAGGGGTGTGAACAATTCTTTAGAAGACACCGACGACGACGACGACGACGACGATGACGACACTTTCACAGAGACTAGAGACGATCCACCACTTCCTGACGATTCAGACGGAGAGAGTGTAGACGAATTCAAAGGGGAGAAAGGGTTTAAACCTCGTGCAAGAGACAACACAGAGGGTATGGACGCCGACATAAAAGAAAGAATACCCGCAACTTACAGAACGACTGCTAAAAATCTCTACAGAGAATTATCTCGTCACGGAAGTCAAATTTTGAATTGGAACAGAGACGGAGAAATATATGTTAACGGGGAACGTGTGCCTGGAACTGACATAACAGATTTGTTAGCTTTTGCTGCCCGACCAAAGTCTTTGAAAAAGGACCAACCTAAAGGAAGCCAGGTTTTCATGAGAGCAGTTAAAAGGTTGAACCCCACCTTAAAATTTGTCAAAAACAAGTCGGCTTTTGCAGGGCACAGTCCTTCCTTTGCTGCCAGTCCCTTGAAAAGAGCTTCCCCTATAAAGAAGAGGAAAGTAAGTCAAAAAGGAACTGGACGTAAGTTTATATGGCGCACAAGGCTTTGAAAAAAGATGTCCTCAGGTTTTACACAGATCCTGAACAACCTGGAAGTTTCACCAGTGTATCTAAACTTCAACGTCATCACTTCAAGAAAACAAAGAAAAAAAACATAGAACAAGCTTTGGAAGATGTAGACACTTACACCAGACACAAACCTTACAAGAGAAGATTTCCAAGAAGAAAAACACAAACATGGGGGATAGACAAACAGTGGCAACTTGACCTCATAGACATGCGAGAATTTTCAAAGGAAAACAAAGGAAACCAGTACATTCTAGCGGGAATAGATGTTTTTTCAAGGTATGGTTTTGGACAACCTGTGAAAAGTAAGAGAGCTGATGACGTGACAGAGGCTTTCAAAAAAATGAGCAAAGAAAGAAAACCTCAACAAATTCAAACTGACAAGGGCAAAGAGTTTGTCAACAAAATTTTCAAAAAACACTGTGAAGATCAAAAAATCAATTTTTTCACAGGAGAGAACGACGACGTGAAGTGTGCCTTAGCCGAAAGGTTCAACTCTACTTTACAAGGAAAAATGTGGAGATGTTTCTCTCATTTCAATAACTACAAATGGGTTGACTTGCTGCCCGACTTGGTTAAGTCCTACAATTTGACTTACCACAAAACCTTAGGAGCTGCCCCTTCAGACATAAATAAAGACAACTCTGAAGTCTTGTTCTACAGGTTGTACGATCAACCTCAAAAGAAAAAAGTTCCTGTCCTTCAGTTGAAGAGAAAAAATCAAGTGCGAATGTTGAAAACAAAGAAAACATTTAACAGAGGGTACGAACCTAACTGGACTGAGGAAATATACACAGTCGACAACATTTCGCCCAAAGGGTACAACCTGAAAGATCTCCTTGGAGAAGAGATAAAAGGAAGCTTCTACGAACCTGAAGTTCAGAAGGTGCAAGTCTGTCACGTAAGACGCTACAACATAGAAAAAATAGTAAAATACAGAGGAAAAGGCAAGAAAAGAGAAGCCTTGATTAAGTGGAAGGGTTATGGAGACAAGTTTAACTCTTGGGAACCTGTCAAGAACATAAACAAATGGCGTTTACCTTAACTTTACCTAGTAACTCATCTATGAACGTTTTTCCTGACAACACTTTAACTAGTTACAATACAATTTTGGCAGAATACATTAACTCTCCTACTCAGTTAGAGTGTGCTCTTCAAGAAATAACCTGTCCTACCATGTGGTACAACGTCAAAGAAGAACCCATTCTCTTGGCACAGGGAGAAAACGACCTGACAAACAACCTCCGCTCTGTAGTAGCTTTATTAAACAAACGCAGAAGAGAATTTTTTCCTCTGGAAAAACCAGGAGCCCATAGTGTCTTCAGTAGAGCTTCAAGCTCTACATCAAATCTATCAGCCCAATCTGCTTTGAAGAGAGGAGTAAAAATAACAAAAAACCCTGTGGGATCGACTGAAACCATTCCTCCTGCTGGTCCTGAAAGTGAAAGTCCACCAACTCCTGCTGCTGCGACTGAGACGCCATCTGGAGGATTCACTTCTAACCAACCCACGCCAGAGAAGGAGGAGAAGGAAGAGGAGGAGGATGAGGGGGAGCGTGACACGGCAGGCAGAGAGAAAAGGGAAATATCGTCGGCTGTGGCTGAAGTGATGTCTATGGATGACAGGGAAAAAAGGTCTCTTTCTTTTTTTGAAGAAAAGGCCGTCTTCACAGACTCTGCTAATGTTTCTCCTCTCTCTCCCAGTCAGTTACAGGCTGTGAAAATATGTACACGCTTCAAGGAAATTAGCAGATACCTGTCTAAGTATTACTTCAAGGAAGGTAGTACCTACAATATGTTTGCCTTAGAAGGTGTGAACCTGGAAAGCAACTCAGAGTTGATAGGATACTTGAACAGGACCATAAATAAACTACAGAGCATGTTGGTGAGAAAACTAAGAAACTACAGGAAAAACAACAAAGCCACCGTGTTTCACTACAACAAATACACAATGAAAAGTGTAGTTTCCTTGCCTCCTGGTGTGGTCATGCAACTCCCAGAAAACTTAGGGAAACAATTAGGTTTCGACGGAAGTGTTTTCCTAAGTGGAAAAACACAAAGCCCCTACGTGGTAGACCTTCAGTACAAAAGTCGATGTGCTTTCGTGTACTCTGACATAGTCAAGCACAGTCTTGTGGGTGACTCTAAAGCACCCCTTCTGAGGCAAATCAACATAAATCGCTACAACGGTGACATGCAAACCATAAGTTTCCAGAACTTGATATATCTGCCAGTCACTAAAACCACCTTCAGACAGATAGGGATATACTTAAGAGACAAGACTGGGGAACCGATACCATTTGAAAGCGGATCAGTGTCGGTGGTACTTGCCTTCAGACCTCTTCAAGGATAGGAGTATATTACCATGCTTCACTACTATGGAACACCTCCATACCTGGCCCCTAGGGGTCAGTACGCTGAATACTACAGAAAATCACAGTTTGGGAACGGTGCTTTACCAGCGTACGGTGGCAGGGGCAGACAAAGAGGGCACGGACTTGGTTCGTTAATAGGTGGTTTACTGAGAGGAGCTGTTCCCCTCTTAAGTAAAATAGGACGCTCAGCTGCCAAATCTGCAGGCAAAGCCTTGCTTACTACAGGAGCTGGAGTCTTGTCCGACGTGGTATCAGGAAAAGGCTTCAAGAAAAGTGTAGTTAGGAGAAGTAAAGCAACAGGGAAGAACTTACTCAAAAGGGCTGCTTCTTCTGCTCAAGGATACATAAGAGGTACATCTGGACCTCCTCCAGTCAAACGACGAGCAACCGGCAAGCGCGGAGGACGTAAGGGGCAACGCGGCAGAGGTAGAGGACAAGCTAGAGGAAGGACCTTGTTCTAGTCATGAGTCTCCTTCATCCCAAGGGTCAGGTATGTGCAGTAGGTGAACTAGACCTACACGCCTTGCCTGTCACTCAAAAGGACATATTAAAGTGTCAAAAAATAACCAAAACTACCAACAATGCCCTAACTCCACACACTGAATCATTTGACTTCACCTTCGAACCAAGCAACCTGTACACAGACCTCTCAGAAACTGAGCTGTACATGGAACTGGAAGCCGTGGCGGCAGACGGAACAACTCACCTTGCCGTCGGCATAGAAGCTGCTCCAGTCAACAACTTGGCACACGCTCTCTTTGCTTCCTGTCAGTTGCTGATAAATGGGGAGAAAGTCACCGGCAACAATGAAGACTATGGTCTCAAGGCCTACATTTTGGACACAATTTGTTGCAACAAAGAAGACAAAGAGACTCGGTTGAAAGGGTGTCAAAAGTACATGAAAGACACCTGTGGTCACATGGAAGCCAGAGCGGGCGATAATGCTGGATGGACGGCACGGAGAGCAGAGTTCAGTGCCCGCAACAAACATGCCTTAGTAATGAAGCCGCACCTGGATTTAATTAAACAGTGCAAGGTGCTGCCTCCGAACTGTGAAATCAAGTTCATATTCGAAAAAAATCAGCCCAATTACTACATGATGCAAGCAGCCGATCAAAACTACTGGGTCAAAATCACCAAAGCTGAAATGACACTTCTCCAAAAATGTGTCGACGACGAGGTGGTGAAAACTTATGTCAGCAGTGTCAGGAATCCACATTGGGGCCCTTTCAACTATCACATAGCCAGGTGTAAAGTAACTAAACACACTTTGGACGGCGGCTCACAAGACTACAGTTGGACTCAACCTGTCACTACTCAGATCCCCACCAGGATAGTCTTGTGTATGATAAAGGAAACAGCAGCTGCTGGGACTAAGACAGAAAATCCTTTCAACTGCAGGCATTTCAACGTGAAGGAAATATGCGTGAGATATGACGATCAAAAGTTTGAGTTGAAGACCGACTTCGAAACAGGCAACTGCATCAGAGCCTACAGTCAAATGTTCATAGACAGTGGGCTGTCGGCTTTGGGGCAAGACTGTGGCATAACTTTGGAAGATTTCAAAGATGGGTATTCCTTCTTTGTTTTCGACCTCACCCCAGACAGAGCACCTGAAGACAGTCGTATAAATCTCATCAAGCAAGGAAAGCTGGGCATTTCCCTTAGGTTTGCCGCCCTGACTACTCATGCCATATCTGCCGTCTTGTGTTCCTTCTACGACAACAACATCCAACTGACGGCTGACTGTCTTCCTGTCACAGACTACCACATGAACTGAGAAAAAAATGAGAACTTCAGACATAACAGGTGCACTGGGAAACCATCCACACACAAGGCGTTTCTACCTGGGAACTTTTGCCAGTAATCAATGTCCTAAAAAACCAATTCCCTCTACATGTTTCGTCAGTAACACAGATCCAAGCTCTAAACCTGGTCAGCACTGGGTGGCATTTTACGTTTCTCATGACGGGAATGTATTCTACTTTGATCCCTATGGCTTACCTCCATTTACTATATATCACCAGAGGTTCATGCAAAAGTCGTCAGATGGTCACGGGTCGTTCAGCAGAAAACAAGTGCAAAACTTTTACGCTAAAACATGTGGAGCCCACTGCATTAACTTCCTCATAGAAACATGTCGGACCAAGGACCCACACCACACTGTGAAAAGGTTTTCTCAGGTCCCCTTCAACTTAATGGACAAAATAGTCAGGCCCTTGCTGAGAAAAAGAGAGAAGAAGAGGCAATGAATTTCGAGATGAGTCCAGAAGAAGTAGCAGTCAAAGCAGACGTGAGCAATCTTTTGGTGAAAGGGAAAGTTAAACGTGAACTGGACATGATAGACGGGCTTCAGAGCACGGCGGAAGTAATAGACAAGATTCTCATGATCATGGCTGAGTTAATGGACAAAGTGGTAGCCCTGGAGGAGAACGACATAGGAAGAAAGGCCTTGAAGGATTTAATGGAGAGAATGCGGGCCTTAGAGGATTACTGGGATTACATTCTAACTCTTGGAGAGTAAGAGCAAACTTTCTTACACTTCCTAAAGTGTACCTTGTGTAGTGTCTTGGGCAGCCAGTTCAGTGTGCAATTGATATACTCCTATACACCAATCATGCATTATCAAGTTAACTTTTTTCACTCGCCAATAGTACATGCAGTTTCTGTAGGCGTCCCAAAAAGCTGAAGAGAAATATTTGTACATTTTAACACTAGTTATACAGTGGTCAACAGTGTCTGGTTCAGCTCCTCTAAAATAACCAATGTTTTCTGCAGGTATTATTTCCCAAAAGAAATTCTCTGAACATCCACATGCTACAGAACTTATATCATTGTCAGGTGTTATAGAAGAAGCTTGATTATATGAAGCAACACTTTGTAAAACTGGACGCATGTAATAGTCATAAGGTGGAGTTTCTGTGGTTTGCTCCACAAGCATAGCTTCTAAACTTTCCATGTTAAAATGGTTGCTTAAATCTAACCAGATACTAATAATCTGGTGAACGTGACGCTATGAGTCAAGAAATCTGGTACCACTTTTTTTCTGTTCCAATTTCTTCAGCGCCGGATTTTTTTTATTTTTGTCGTGAACATGTACAGCGTTCACTTTTGTGAAAAGTTTTTTTTTATTTTTTGGGTGATACAGTTCACTTTTCTTACTTTTTTGTCAGTTTTTTTTCATGATACAGTACACATTTTTTACCTTTGTTTTTTATTTAAAAAATGTTCATTTGAACAAAAAATATTTTCCAGTTTAACACTGTTTTCTATGGAAAAAAATGTTCATTTGAACAAATGTTCGTTTGAACAATTGTTCAAATGAACATTTTCCATTTTAACACTGTTTTCTATGGGAAAAAATGTTCATTTGAACAAATGTTCGTTTGAACAATTGTTCAAATGAACATTTTCCATTTTAACACTGTTTTCTATGGGGAAAAATGTTCATTTGAACAAATGTTCGTTTGAACAATTGTTCAAATGAACATTTTTCATTTTAACACTGTTTTCTATGAAGGAAATTTGTTCATTTGAACAATTTGTTTAAAATTTTTTTCTTTCAACGAAATGTACAACTGGAAGTGAAACTAGAAAAAGAAACCATTTTTTTATATAGAAAGGGGTAGGGTGCTTACACCGTCTTCACATACTTGTCTCTTTATGTACTGATAGGTTAGACCTTGTTTCCTTTGAGAGTAAGTCGTAACGCTGTGGTTAACTACTTTAAATCCTTTGTTGACTACCGTGACAACATTTTCACTGTCCAGTACTTCTTTGTACTTGTCAGTGGTCAGGGGGTTTTGTTTTTGAATTACACCTTTGCAACTCATTTTAACGGGCACATTTACTCCTGTGCCTATGTAACATTTGGAGTTCAAGGCAGTCATTTCATCACCTTCCCACTCCACTTTGAATAACCCGGGGGTTCTCTTGTCAAACGCCAGACGGCTCTTACAGCATGGTTGAGGCAGCCACAGCTCACCCAAAACTTTGGTCTGAACATAGGTCTCTCTGTGGTGACTGTTGTCACATGATTCAGAGGGCAACCATTTGTGACGTTCTCTGAAGAAAGCTTCACGTTTTTCAGGAATAATTACGTCTTCTATGTTCTCTGCACTTAAAGCAAAGTAAAAACTGTCAGTGTTCATTTCACACATTTCAAAGTCTTTCTCGTCTATGTATTCAAGGAGAAAGTCGTAATAGAAAGCCAACATTTTAAGTTTGGCATATTGGTATACCATGAAACCTATTTGAACTGGGAGGTCATAGGTAATGGAGGTGGGCAAACAGGACAGTTCTACCGTGTTGTCGCTTATGTCTTGCACGTCTTGAACTGACCAGTGCATGGCCAAACGTCTTGCCTTAGAGGGGAGAACATACTTTGTTTGAACAAAGTTTTGTTTGTTGCATATGGTTTTAACATGTGAACCATTTCCCAACAGTTTGTATAGATCTGACAGAATTGTACAGTCGATGTTTTCATCACCCTTCCTCCTAGCTTTGGTGACTTCATCCATGAAGGGTAAAAAAGTGTGTTCTGGTGTGTATTCTATGAAAAGGTGTACTGTGGTAACTACCAAACCTTTCTTCAGGTACCAATTTAAGAGAGGAGTTCCCAACAATTTCCCTCAGCGTGGTAACTGCCTATGAGTTGGCGTTGTGGCTGTTTCAGCTTACCTGCTGCTTCCAAATAACGTTTCATATGTTCACCTACGTCTTTTTTTCCTACTAGGCAGTTTTTGAATATAGATGTAATTTCGCTGAATTTTTCTTTCAAAGATTCAGGTGTTTCTATGTCTACCTGGATAAGTCCAAAAGTTGTTCCTTTAGAAACCCCTCTCAGTATTTCATCCTGACTTTTTCTGCCTTGGGACAATGGTCTTTTAATTTCCCATTCACTTTTTGTTTCTCTGCACGAGTTTTCAGTTTTTTCTTTCAGCCACATACACTCATACTTTTCCTCTACTTGGTAACCTAACGACTGAAGATATAGGGTAGTCAAAATGGTATTTTGTTTTTTTTCTTCTAACCATGCCTTTCCATTGGGGTCTCTCAAAACTGATTTAGTGAGGTGACATATGTGACCATGCCAGTAGCACCCGTGAAACTGGTATACTTTTTTTGAAGCTGGATCATAGCCGTCCACTTTTATTTTCCTTGAACCCAATACTACTTCCCCGTAGTTGTATTGGTGTAATATCTTCACTTTGTCTGTCACAGTTTTGTATCGCAACCATTCTGTGGCTGAGTAGCTAATCTGTTGACTGCAGACTGTTCATTTCTGTCTTGTCTGTGTCTATAAAAAAAGAATGAAATTCCTTTTTTATCAAATTAATGTCATACTTTCCAGAGTTGAAACCTAGAATAGGGACTCTTTCTATGTAGGTAAGAAGTTTTTCCTTCACTTCAAGAACATGGGAGATTTTTTTTTTTGGATTTTTTTTGTTCTTTGCTGGAAAAACTTTGCTAGCTTTATGTTCTAGTTCCTTTTGTTTTTCTTCTAGAGAGTCTAGTTCGTCTAAAACATCTCTAAAATTCTCTTTCACCTGTTCTCCTATCAACTGCCCCAAGTTGTTTATGTGTTCCAACACATTTTTAACCAAAGGATCGTCATCCCTGTTGGAATTTCTGACAAAACACACTGGTTCTGTATGCCCAGGAAAATCAGAAGCTACACTGGCAGAAAGGGGTATGTGAGTTTTTTCTATCACAGTGTTAGCATTTTCTGGGGACGAATTTTCAGGTTGGACGAAATAGTTTTCAAAGTCAAAAACAATTTTATAGGGGTATATTTTTTTCTCAGGTGAACAAACTATTCCCAGTTCCTCTAAAACTTGAAAAACTGTTTTGGATGGATTGTATGCTCCACCTTTGTACCTGAAGCTGACTTTGGTGCAATCTTTTTTCACCCCATTGTGTTGTTTCAAAAGGAAGTTACGAGTGAAAACTTTATGACACTTTTCACAGGGGTACATTTTACCATACAGTCCCATGTTAGTAATTAAACTTACATGGTTTCTGTGTAAGTTCAAGTTCATGATTTTTTTGGATGAACACATGTTTGACCTTATAATTTTAGGTCGCCCCTTTCTTTTACCAAAAGAGGGAAGGTAAAAAATTCTTATGTTAACTTCAAACATTTTTTCTAACCTGTCTAAATCTTTTATGTCAACACCCTCAAAAGTCTCCTTGTTCACCCCTGGATAGGCTTCAAGGAAAAGCTCTTGAGTTTTTTCTAAAGATTCATACAGGAAGAAAGACAGACATCTAAAGAAACACAAGTTGTCCTTGTACGCCCTTTTGGTTTTAGGGTCTCTGTGAAAGTGCTGCATTCCTCTTTGTCTTAAACCTGGTGGAACAGTTTTCATTTTACCTAAAAGATATTCTCCTCCCGTAGCCCTTATGAGTGTGATGTTGGCGTTCACGTTGCCTATTACACTCCATTTAGTAGAGGGTCTTTGAGTGTCTTCTTTAATGTTGTTTTCTATTAAATCTAAACACTCTGCAAAGTCTTTGTCGTCCCTTATAAAAATGTAAGGGTCTCTATGACTTTCACTGTCATAGAACAAAGACGAGTTGTTGGCAGAAGCATGAAAGTACATGACTTTCTCTTCTTCTTCCTCCTTAGAGGAAGACAACAACCTTCCAAAAGAGACAGCCACTTTGTAAGCCATGACTTGACCTTGATGAATAGAGGTAAGAGCTTTTATTACCTGTTTTGCTCCCAAGTCTTTGTCAAAACTTGTCATTCTGACATTGAAAATGAACGGAAGCTTACCAAGCACAGCCAAACCTGAAGCTATGGACTTGAAGTTGTCAGGGTAACTGTTTCTATAAGAAGAATTCGATTCTATTTCTTTTGGAATTTCAATGTTGTTGGAAAAATTTCTCTCTTACAAGAGGTTGAGTTACATAGTGTTTTTCCACTGTTTCTACAGTCACCAAACGTGGGGGTCTAGGTGTGTTACACATTGGACAGCTGACGGTGTAAAGTTATCTTTTTGGGAGGCATTTTGGTTTTTTTAGGTTTCTCTTTCTAGCTTCACTCTACATCCAATATACAACTTAAGAACTAGAATCTAAACTAACTAAACATGGAGAACATTTAAGTCTAACTGTAAATGAACATACATGAACATGTTAAAGCAACAATAAGGAGCTGTTGACCAGACACAATGGAAAGTTGACCACTTACCCAGAGTAAAAATCTGTTTAGCCCTCTAGGAACGGACCCACATGTGATTTAACGTCCTCCAGGATGAAGGGGGACACAGTGTGTCCACAGTGTGTGGCTGAGGGGGGCATCCGGTAGCTAGACGACACCGAGGCGTTCATCTCCTCTATGTAGCTGGCGGTTCCTATGTGAACTTTAGGTGTTCCCTTGTAAAGACTAACCAGCAGCATAGCCTGTTCTCCACGGGGTTTGGTGCTGTCTTCGTCCAAGGACAAAAGGAGGTTCTCTACATTCCTCTCTCCAAGGGCAGCTCTGCGATGAAGCTCCTTGTACTTGGCAAGGATGCACTCTATTTGGTCTACAAGTTGTTTGAACTCACGTGCATGGAGATTTAAGCAGCGTTCGTAGGGCTTGTCCAAGTAGGTTCTTAAGCAAACTCCTCTGATGCTAGGCTCCCTGTAAACCTCTATACAGGCGTTCTTGTCCCCCTCTGGATAGAAAACTTGGTCGGGGAAAGGTGACTTCTCTTGAAATCCAAATCGAGCAGGCCATTTTTTTACTACAAGTGGTACTAATCTGAAGCCCACAAGCTGGCTCAAAGAACTGGGGGCAGCACCCTCCCTTATACTTATTTAAGCTGATGGAACAGCTGGGACGGAACCAGCTGGCACGGTGGCGTAGGAAGCAGTTTCAGAGGGAACAGAAGCAGGACCAGAGGGAGTGGCAGAGGGGGTTTTCTTGTTGTAGGTGCGTTTCTGCCTTTTTTCTTTGGCTCCCCTTCACTCTCACCAGGACAGGTCCTTTTCTCCGGTGGGGTTTTAAGCAGCTCCTCTACCAGAACCAGCAGAGAAAAGGGTCAAATCGATGACCTCTACCTGTGAATACTCCCCTTGGTAAGCAGGTGAAGGTGTGCCTTGAGTGAGATACACTACTTCAATGGGGTGCACTGCTGGTGATGATGTGGGGTTTTGTGTTAGGTCTATAACCTCTATAGGACTGACCTGTGGAGAAGGTTCCTCTGGAGCTACTGGCGAGTAAGTGGCCAACGTGGGTTCTTCAGCAGGGGGGCTGGTAGTTGACAGGTGTGGGGGGATTAAGGAATTTGCCGATGTCAAAGTCGCCATGACGAGCTTCTTGAGGAGAGCGATCCCGGACGCGATCCATGAAATTAGTGATCTTGCCATGTAAAGCTGCATGAGCGCTTTCCTGTTCTGCTGCATCAGGTACTTCAGTGGGGAGCCAAGCAGGCCGCTGGAGAGTTTTGAGGAGGGGTGACCCCCGACGACTTCACCAAATCAGGTTTAGGTGGAGACAGTTTTTTAGCGGCTACCCTCCTGACACTAAGTCCTGCCTTCATGCGCATTCTCTCAGGATATCCTCCTTCAGTTGAAAGGGTTGCAGGAGTGGAAGGTGCAGGAGCAGGATGGCGTACAGCAGGGAACGTCAGAAAAGGTTTGATGAAGACCGAGCAGCTCGCACCTTCTTTATAGTAACTATCCTCATACGATCCTGGGACGTTCCCTTGTCGTTCAGATAACGTACAACCATGACCATGAGTCATAGATAACCATGCTTTTCCATTCATAGTGTGTATAACGCGTAGATAGTGTTGTTTCAGTAAAAAAACTTATAAACTAAACTCAATTTAAAAACCGTCATAACGCTCAGTCAGCGTTCGGCGTGTAACACGAACCTGTTTGTAACCGCTTTGTGATAAACGCAGACCGTTCGTCATTTTTCAAAACGAGCTTCTCTCTAGCAGACATGGCTCAGTTTTGTCCTTTGCCTTTGTCCTTGACCATTGGTCACAAAAGGCGTCAGCACGTGTTTATATCAGACATAAGGAGGGGCGTTGAAGAAGGTAAGGTGTGGGCTGTGTGGCAAAACTGTCCTGAAAATTTTAGCTGGGATCTTTACATCCCTCCTAACTGTAACTTTATGCAATGCTTCTTGCACAATCAAACCACTGCATTGGTTCCCCGTGGGCCCTCTGTGAAAAAACTTCTCTCAGAAGATGGGGAAAGTTTTTTTTTCAGGTGTTTATTTGGGACATGGTGCCATGGTACACTTGATGTCAAGACATTCTCTTTCATCTGGAAGTTCAAAAAAATTCATGACTGACAGAAAAAAAAGCCCTTTTTTTAAGGGAACAACCTTTCGGGGAAGGTCCTGGTAATTCAGTTTTCATCGATTAAACTATGGTCAAGGCTTTAATCAAAGCCACTTTACTTAACCCAGACAGGATTACTCACTCTATAGGTTCCAAAATTTTCTACGAAAGAGGATTTAGGACAGAGATGGGTCACGATTACCATGGGTGCTGTCATGTAGTGAGAGTCATTACCGAAATAACTGCCTCCCATGAAAAAACTCAGCTCAAGGTAGTAACAGCCTACCCCGTATCTAATTTTTGGTCCACCTTATGAAACTGAAAATAAACAATGATCATCCGGGTTAATCCCCAGGGCTAAACCCTCCCTTCTACATGTTTTCCCCTCTTTTACCATGGTCATCCCCTCACCATAATGTCTGTTTGGTCCTTCAGCAATAAATCATTTTTGAAAAGTGAGATAAGGAAAGGTTGACAGGTTGCATATAGAGGTTAAATGGGGACTAAGCAATCATTTGATACAAGAACCTTCGTCCTACCATGAAGAGAAGTGTAGTCAGGAGAAGCAAAGTAACAGGTAAGCAGTTGCTCAAAAGGGCTGCTTCTTCTGCTCAAGGATACATAAAAGGTACATCTGGACCTTCTATAGCCAAGCGACGAGCAACCACCAAGCGTGGAGGACGTAAGGGGCAACGAGGTAGAGGTCGAGGTAGAGGAAACACCTTGTTTTAGTCGCTAATGCAGGATGGACGGCCCAAAGAGCAGAATTTAGTGCTTGCAACAAACATGCCTTAGTCATGAGGCCACACCTGGATTTGATTAAACAGTGCAAGGTGCTGCCTCCTAACTGTGAAATCAAGTTCATCTTTGAAAAGAATCAACCCAATTACTACATGATGCAAGCAGCCGATCAAAACTATTGGATCAAAATTACTGTAGGGGTATGGTATTATTTTACACTTTACGTTCATGTACCCGTGAGACTCAGACCTAGGTCCTTCGGGTGTAGTGGGGGAATCTGGATGGCAGGTGGCAGCACCTGCCTCTGGGTTCGTATCCATTACACCAGGGGGCTTACCACTCGTCCGCCACACGTCACGTGGCCGGTCTGAGTTTCGCGGGCTTTTCCCCTATATAAGGCTGGTCCTAGCCCATGTTCTTCAGTAGTGGTTTACCCACTGCTCAACCAGGTTGTTACCCGAAAGGGTAACCGAATGCCCTAGTAGCATGTAGTCCTCTGAGGCTGTGATCGTATGTAACGTAAGCTATGAAATAAAAGCTCGGTTGCCTACCCGGAAACTTTTCTCTCTCTTCGTTATGATTTAATCTAACTTAACTAGACGAACCATTACACTGGTGCCGTGACCAGTTGGTCTTCGGGTAAGCGCAGTCAGAAATGACTGAGCTGAGCCCAGTCAGGGGAAATGGCCCAAATCATGAGCTAAACTCCCCGATGGAGGATGGTGAAATCAAATCACCACCCCAAGGTACAGAGTGGAGAAACCCACTGGAACACTACCCTGATGGGTTAGAGGATGTAAGAAAAAACTTACATGATGAACTGGATGAATTTGGAGACTCCTTATTCATGCCAGGAGGTACTTCGAAACCTGCACCAATGCATAAAAGTACTGCAGGTATGTTTGAAACTCCATATAGTTCTCGAATTAAACACCAGAAATGTGGATTCGAAAGGAACAAAATGGACGAGCTTGAAGACATGAGAGCTAAATAAGAGAAGATCCAGAAAGATCTTATTACACTGACCGGAACCCGAGACAAGATTCTGACTGAAAACAAACAGTTGATATCAGAACGTCTTGATTACGATCAAAGTTGTAGACGCCAACAACAATTGTTATTGGATCAGATGGAGAAAGAAAAACAAGATTTTCAACTCCAGCACGAACAGTATCGTGATGCACTATACACGGCGGATCTGGAATACAGAGCCTCGTGTGATGAGTTGAATAGAACTAAACAAGAGTTAAATTCAACTCAAACGGCCTATGGTAAGTACCAAGAAGAGCTGATGAAAATTGAATCAGCCTTCAAGGATGCTCGGAAAACGTATCAAAAACAAACCGATGAACATGAAAAACTCAAAGGTCAATGGATACATGAATCCACAGATTTGGCTGCCAAACAGACAAAGATGATGGATGATTATTCCGAACTGGAAGCTAAAGCTATCCAGATGTCAAAGTATCTAGAAGATACTGGTCGTGCAGTAGGCACTCTTGAATCAGACTTCACTGTTTCAGGAATTGCCCTAAACACGACGAGTAACCGGATGAACTCTTTGAGGGGCGATGACGGGGTAACAGAGACAACTGTACCTCGTTATGAAGAAATAAAGAGTCATCAGGTTAGATTTACGGACAATACCTTCAAACCTCTTGGTTTAGGTACGGGAAATGGTGGGGTTGACTCTGCAAGTGGAACTAAACAAAGCCACTCGGCAAAAACCTCCACCTTTGACGGCGGATGGCCACAACAGTCACCTTTAGGGGGACCAAATGGCCCGTATGCCCAGTATGGATGGAGTCAATCCCAAACAGGAGCGAATCCGTCCAAAGGTAACACCCGGAACATGTCCGGAGGAACAACCGGACAATCATCCGGGAATTCCAGTCCAGCTGGAGGGCAATCCGGATGTGACCAAGGATCCGGACCTTCAGGAGATCGTTCCAGAAGCAGATCCTCTGCTGGTGGGACTGGTTCCAATAATGGAAATCAGTCAAATGGAACAGGAGGAAACACTAATCCCAATAGTGGTTTCTTTAGCTTTGGTGGAAATACACAACCCACCAATAATCCTGGGCCAACTCCTCAAACCAGCGGATACACCTTCTCACAGGTGCCTCCATACGGAACAGGGGGATCAGGGGGCGGAGGAGGACCACCGCCTGGAGGCCCTGGAAGTACTTATGGTACGAATCCTCCAAGGAAAAAGAGACTCAGTCGCCGAGTATCTCTTTCTCCAGGGTTACAAGCGCTGCATGACTCTAATGCAGCGATTGCTAACTTAGGTGTTGATTGCTACAATCAAGGTCTGGACGATACGGAGATCATGGAATGGAGTAAGGGTTTATCCCTTACTGGATCCACGAATCCGGCCCGTAGAGTAGCTAAGATACCTACCCCCTTTAATGCCAAGAACCCTTGGAAGGAGGAGTATCAAGGCTGCGCGGATGTCTTTAACTGCAATGGATGGGGTAAAGCGGAAGCTCTCCCTTATTTAGTATGCTGGTTAAAGGAAGGCGACGGAAAAGGAGCCGTGGAACAATGGAGAGATTCTCAAATAGTAGGACTCTCAGCCCATATGAAATATGATGAACTCATAGAGATTGCTTCATATCTATATGGGAATATAGTTGGAGAATATCCTTGGCTGACGTTCACTAAAAGAACGCAGAAGCCTAACGAATCTGCCAAAGTGTTCGGCTTGGAATGTCAACGACTGTTGCATAAAGCCAGACCTCAATGGAGACTAGATGATGAATGCTTCCTAGATGAAATGTTTAAACAATTCATTGAAGGATTGCGGAATCAGGAACACAGGACAGTAGCCTGTGAAGCTTGGAAGAATGATGCCTCTCTGACAGATTTGTTCCAGTCCTTAGATCATTATGATCGAAAGGCCCGTATCTTTGCCGGGAAGGTACCCCAACGGATGTCAGCAATGATAATCCCGGAGGGAATACCCGAAACCGATTCATCCGAATCAGGGGAACCTGACGAAGATGAAAACGTTGGGGCAATTGGCCAAGGGAACCCCCGGTATAACCGGAACTGGGGAAAGAAACCGGGTTACGTCAAGGAGAAAATGATTACTTCTAAACCTCCTGTGACTCAACCCGATACCAAACTTACTACGGGTCCGTCTTTATCAGAGGACCTGGTTAACAATTTGGTAAAGAAGATTACTGAAAATCTTAGGAGGCCTAAGCCTGATAGGAGCGTTGTGACATGCTTCCGATGTCAGGAAACTGGGCATTATGCTGCCGAGTGTGAGGCAGATAAGCCAGTTTATAGAAACACTCGTTACCGGAACAATCCGGGTAAGGAGGACTCAGTGAAGAAGGAAAACTGAGAGGGGGTGTCCATGAAGGCAACCGGATTACCCCCCGAATGAGTGATTGCCATGACTGCCAGCCTATCGCCGCTTGCGGTACTGGTGAGAATCCTCTAGCGATTTCGCCCAGCAGTGAAGCTAAGGAGCCTGATCAGTTCCTTACTCATGAGGCTGGGGAGACTGATAGTACACCAGGTGTCAAGAACCGGCAGAAGAACACAGAGGGGAAACCCGATATCAGTCCAGAGGGAGCGGCCAACGAGTTGGCCAGGGTGGGGTGTGCCCAGTTCCCCCCGGGTCATCCTTGTCTCAAGTTTTTGGAGGGATGTGGATTTGACCTCGGCGCTAAGACGGAACTTGCTAAGTACGCAAGTAGTCCTACCTACTTGAAAGGTAGGAGGTGGTATGCAGTTGTATCTGTGAGTGGTAGATCCGCTGAGTTTCTTGTCGATACGGGTGCTAGCCACTCCTGCATTGCTAAGAGATTCTACGATCTTTTGCCTACGAATCATGAAACTTTCACAACGGAAGGAAATGCTCGTAGGGCCGACGGTAGCATGATACAAACGTTCGGTAGAACATGTATGAGGTTCAGTCTACAGGAAGATAAGGACTTCATCCTTACTCCTACTGTGGCGAACATCGCGGATGATGGTATACTTGGTCTGGATTTTGCTGCATTATATGGAGCAAGGTTAGATTCCCAGAGGGGAATATTGGAAGTGAGAGACCCGTATCATCTCGAAGTACAATGTGTGCTTAGGCAAGTAAGCAGTGTAGCCAGTGTAGCCCAGACTGTTAAGATACCACCAGGCACAGCCTGTGATGTCTTATGTCAAGCGGACAGACAGTTTCCAGGAAAAACTGGAGTTGTAGAGCCAGACATGGCCATGTTGTCAAGTATCGGATTGGAATCCGCCGACGTTCTAGTAGCTAACGCTGCTTGGACGGTGGTTCCTATATCCAATACCGGTAATAAGACTGTCTACGTACAGAAGGATACGATCCTCGGGTCGGTTGTCCTGTCTGAATTGGTAGAAGGCTGTAAACATGTTTCGGCACCCGGAGCCCCTTCCTCACCCGAAAGGAGCCCGGAACTAGACATTCTAGTAGCCGAAAGCCATGTAGAAAGTGATGAACAACGTGAAGCTCTAACTGACTTGTTATACAAGTACCGTAAAGCTTTTGCAGCACCAAGTGAAAAATTGGGGCGTACCGATAAGGTACTGCATACGATTGACACTGGTGAGAATGAACCTTTTAAGATTCCTTATAGAAGACTCCCACTAGCAAAAAAAAAGGTAGCTGAGGAGGAGATAGCTAAAATGCTTGAACAGGATGTAATAATTCCATCAACCAGTCCTTGGTCTAGCCCTGTGTGCATGGTGACTAAGAAAGATGGTACCATCCGTTTCTGCATAGATTACCGGAAATTGAATGGTATGACCAAGAAGAATTCATATCCCTTACCACGGATTGATGAGACTATAGACTCCCTTGGAGGTAAGCAATGGTATTGCTCTCTAGACTTACAATCCGGGTACTGGCAAGTGGGTATGCATCCGAAAGATATGGAGAAGACGGCCTTTTCCAGTCATATTGGATTATTCCAATATAATGTGATGCCGTTTGGATTGTGCAATGCACCGGCGACATTTGAAGCCATGATGGAAACTTTATTAAGTGACCTCTTATGGAAGAAATGTCTCGTCTATCTAGATGATGTGATTGTCTTTGGGAAGACATACGAAGAATGCTTGGAAAATTTAGGTATGGTCCTGGAAAGGATCATAACTAATGGTTTGAAGCTGAAGCCCAAGAAATGCGATCTTTTCAAAAGATCTATTAATTACTTGGGGCGAATAATCTCGAATGAAGGGATTAAAGCCGAACCGGAGAAACTGGATGCCGTGTCAAATTGGCAGGCACCCACGAATGCGAAAGAAGTCAGATCCTTCCTCGGATTCTGTTCCTACTACCGGGACTTTATCCCAGGATATTCAAGGGTTGCCTTTCCTATCCAGAGTTTGTCCCACTGGACACCCGGGATAAGAAAGGAACAATTCCCTTGGGGATCCGAGCAAGACGAGTCCTTTATGAAAATAAAGGATTTGTTTGCAAGTACACCTGTGTTGAAGTACCCTACGGAGAATGATCATTTCATTCTAGATACTGATGCTAGTAATGAAAGCATAGGAGCCGCCCTTTCTCAGGTCCAGGATGGGGTTGAAGTTCCTATAGCCTTCGCTAGTAACACGTTGAGTAAAACTCAAAGAAGTTATTGTACCACTAAACGTGAGTTATTGGCTGTGGTGGTCTATACGAAGAAGTTCAAGCACTTTTTGTGGGGGAGTGATTTCACTCTACGGACTGACCACTCTTCCCTCAGATGGTTATTGAACTTCAAAGATGCAGAGGGGATGATAGGTCGCTGGTTAGCGCACCTATCCGAATTCGGTCTAAATCACAGCCAGATTGAACACCGAGCCGGGGCAAAGCATTTGAATGCAGATGCTTTGTCTAGAATCCCAGTGAGGAAATGTGCAAATGCTGAGTGCACTGATTGTGGAGCACACAATGCTGTGTTGGCAGGGGTTCGAGTTCCATTCGAAACCCATCCGGAACATGTCTTGAATTGGTCCTTGGAGACCATCCAGCAGTTCCAGGAGTCTGATGCAGTCACATCACGTTTGATTAAGTTCCTTAATCAGGGTATCTGTCCTCCAAGACCCGAAGTGTCATTGGAAAACAGAGAGATGAGACGATTCTTAGCTCAATGGGCCGAGCTAGAAGTCCGGGATGGTATTCTGTTCCGATGGAAGAACCATTCTAATAGGAAGAAAACCTTGCAAGTTGTCATACCTAGTGCTATGCGACGAGATATTATGTATTTCTGTCATGGACATAGAACTAGTGGACACTTTGGAAAGAAACGGTCTCTAGAACGTCTAACCAGATGATACTATTGGCCCGGCATGAGTACAGATCTCACCCGATGGGTGGAGACCTGTCCCGAGTGCTGTAAGAACAAACCAGGACCCGGGTTAGGCAAACTGCCATTATCCCAGGAACTGTTTGGTGTAAGGTTTGCTAGAATAGCTGTTGACATTATTAGTGGGATTCCCCCCACTCCTAGTGGCAACACGTGTATGATGGTCGTGTCTGATTATTATACCAAGTACACCCGAGTGTTTCCTCTACCGGATCATAAGGCTGTTACTTGTGCTATGGCCTTTGTAAAAGGGTGGGTGCTGCACTTAGGTGTCCCACTCATGTTACATAGTGACCAAGGCAGAGAATTTGAGTCTAGTCTGTGGCAAGAGATGTGTAATTGTCTGGCGATCTGCAAGACAAGAACTAATCCCACAGAGCGATGGACAGGTAGAGAGATTCAATAGGACTTTGATCCAAGTATTGAAGTCTCTGGTAAATGAGCAGATGGATGATTGGGATGAACAATGTGAATTCGTGGTACATGCCTATAATGGCACTGTACATTCGAGCACAAACTGTTCTCCTAATCTCCTCGTTTTTGGAGAGGATTTGATTATGCCAGCCGATTTGGTGTTTGGCGTTATAAGAATGAATCCGGAAACCCCTTGCCAGGTGATGTTTGTAGAATCCCTACAGGATAATTTCAAACAAGCCTATGAGAGGGTAAGAGACGAGTTGCAGAAAACTGCGCGTTGGCAGAAAGTTGGCTATGACACAGGTCTAAAAGCTAGATTTTTTAATCTAGGGGATAGAGTACTGCGTCGACACCAACCTCTAGCCAACCTGAAATTAGCCAGCAATTGGGATGGACCTTTCACTATAACTCAGGTTATTAGTGATTGCACAGTGATTATTAAATCACAGCTTGGTAAATGTTACAAGTCAAATGTAGCGAGACTACGCCCATGGAGAGGGAGGGATACCTCCACCGAAATGTGTGGTGATGGTCTATTGAAAGTAATGGAACAGAGTCATGTTAAGCAACTCGAAGTGGTACCGACCCGAAAGCAAGGACCCGGGCGGCCACGAGAAGGTTGCAGACCCGAAGAGGGTGGTGCCCCCTGTCGTAACATCCGGAAAACAGGGGAAGATACAAAAAGTCTCGGCAGGCGCAGGTAAAAATAAGAGGAAAGGTCCTTCTAAGGCTAAGAAGACCTTGGAAAAGGCTCTTATGGATACCAGGTCAATAAAAGAGGCCTCAAAACCTCTTAGAAGCAGTCCAAGGTTGCTAAAGACTGCCGTGACCTAGCCTATTAACACAACGAGTGTGTTGTCCTGTACTGTGTACTGTTATATGTTGTAACCTAGTTCAATGTATATTTGAGCCGGTCATGAGTTTCTGGAAAAGGCCCTATGACAATGTACCCATGGTTTTGGACGGATAATCCGGTGGATATGCTTATGCTATCCATAAACTCCATAATACCTAGCGAGTTGTCATGGTTGAACCCTGAGTACGGTCGGACGACCGATCGGGTATTGTATTGTTTTTATGTAAGGGCGCGTGACCTAATTAAGGGCACGCGGGAAAGTTGTTGACCCATTTTCGAATGGTCACGTGAGGCGCCGGTTTGATCATGCGCAGCGATTCAAGTTCGAGTATCCCGCCATATTGTCTTATTCCTGCGAAGGAAGAAGACATGGCCGAGGGTGGTCTTACTCTTGTTGGAGTCTGATAGCCCGTGACAGCCATATTCCGAGGTGTGCCCTCGTTAAAAGGCACCCGCCTTTCACTGGGTAAGCAGTACTTACTGCTTATCCAGTGGATTGGGATATTTTATCCGCGAACAGCCACTTCTGTCGATGGCAGAAGAGGCCGTCCGCCTTGGCGGTGGTGCCGGTGCCAGCACCCCGCCAGAGTATGCCCCTCCATCCGAAGGTTTGAGTGGAGAGCCGGCAGGAGCCCAGTCTCATGACAGGGCTCTGATGCCACCTCCCCCTCAATTGCCGCCCCGTCTTGGTGGGAGTACCTCATTCGGTGCTTTGGGACCTTCTTCTCCGGTTGACAGGCCAATGTACCTAGAGCTGCCCCTCCCAGACAGTCCA
Organism: Acholoe squamosa; assembly: GCA_949317995.1. NCBI lineage: Eukaryota > Metazoa > Annelida > Polychaeta > Phyllodocida > Polynoidae > Acholoe > Acholoe squamosa. The sequence continues at coordinate 20,455,521 of OX439045.1, read as the reverse complement.
GAATGGCACGATGTAGCCGGTCCCTATGACGGACGGATGTTAGCAATTTCTGAGGAAATGCTGATACCCACCTGTTATGGGACGTCCAGAGAGGTTGACGAACGTGTTGTCAACGCAATCTGGGAATGTGCTCATCCGCAATGGGCTAATACCTTTCCGGAGTCCTGGTTGATGGATTACCATCAGATGGCCAAAGGATTGGTAGTCCACTTATGGTTTCGTAAAGCCGTCTGGGACGCAGAAATGGCTTTCCGAAGGAATACCTCTTATAGGCCTTCCTACGTGTCTGACAAAACGGGTTACACCGGTGTCAAGGCAGATGAGGTCTCTAGATACATAGATAGAGACCAGATCCTACTGTTAGGCACAGCGGATGAGTATGAAGCAGCAGGTAACGCTGTTGTGGATTACTGTCCAGGGGTCCCCATTACGTCTCAAACCATTGAGGCGGAAGTGGCCCGTATTGGTGTGTCTCCACTAGACAGACTCGGGGTAATACAGGACCTCGTAGTACGTCTATTGGAGAGGCAGTATGCACTGCGCATCCGGAGTTAGTACCCGGACCCGCACCCGTGCAAGTAACAGCCAAGATGGCCGATCGGATGGACCGTCTCATGTCTCCTGCTGAAGCTCCTACCTTGGGAGACGCAGCAGTAGTACCTGAGAAGGCCCTACCTGATGCAGATGGTTCCCTTAAAACTGCTCAGTCTACCCCTACGAAGACTGAGCAAGTAAAGGAGAAAGCAGCTGGTGGAAAGGGTAAAGCAACCCCCACCAAAGGTAAGGGTAAAGGGAAGCGGTCAGGAACCGAACCCTCTACCAGCACGAGTGTGGCCGACAGTACCCGAACCCGTCGGGTGTCTCCACGCTCGGCCAATAAGAAGGGCGCTAAGGCTTCGGATGTCTCCGGCAATGAGACGGACGCATCCGAGCCTGGCACTTCTACTAACGGCAGATCCCGCAGGCGGAATAAGAAGAGGGTTGACCAACGCAAACCTGAACCTATCGAGGTAGACGTTCAAGCTGATAATACAGAAGCTGAACCGGCTGTCCCAACCGTAAAAGTTGAGCTCGGTGTGCCAATCGTCAAGCTACACGACGTAATGGCCGATTTGAGTGGAGACGCTCAAGATGCCGCAGCCCAGGTTCTCGCGGGTCAACAACCCGTTGTGCAACCTGTGGATGTACCATCCGACCCGGAGGGAGAGGAGCCGGTTGACCCAGTTTTGGATGCCACTCCGACTGACGAGCAAGAGGCTGCTATCTGGGCTAACGCCAATAGCAACTTTGCCGACTTCATTCCTCTACACAGGGGACACCTGAAGGGGAGTAAATCCGTATGGAGACTGGCCCCTCGGATCACCTGTGAGAAGCGTGAAGATATGGAGGAGTGGCTTCGCAAGAAGCTCTCCGATAGAAAACCGGCCAATATGTACTGGATCTATTGGGAATTTGTTAAGAATTCGCCCAATGGTCTGTACAATTACGACCAGAAGGGCAAGCTCAAGTTTGCTCTAGATAAGTACTATGGGGAGGATCGTAAGGATTGTCCCTTTCAACGTTGTACTCAAAGTGAGGGTGAGGTTGAATTCTTCATCGAGAAAGACGAGTTCCTTCGTCATCTCGTGGAGGTTCATATGCACCAGAGACCGGAATATGTCTGCGACCGGGAGGTTGGCAAGAAATGTGCTAAATGCACAGGATGTGTCACCCCCCGACGTGGTGACATGGTCCGGCACTATGTGACTTCACATGGAGAGGGCCTGGAGGCAGCCATAGATCGGGTGATGAAAATTCACTCTGAACTCTATGGTAACCTTAAGGGCCTCAATGCAGAGAAGTTGGCTTCCCTCACACCGAGTACGAAGCAGTTTGCGCCTACGGTTCCTGGTACTAACCAGAAACTAAAGGCTCGGTTTGCCCAGACTCCCGGGTCCGGCAAACTAGAGTACGCTCAGGAGGAGTACGATCTGTTGAACGAATGGAGGAGCAACAAGGCCCGCCGTCGTGGTGGGGCTTATGTAACTCCATCCGGAGAACAGATCCGAAGCCGCAGGGATTACCGCCAGGGACCCTCCGCGGCAGATAGGAAGAGACAGGCGTCTGAATCTCCAAGCCGAGCCAGGTCACCACTGGAGGCGTTGGAGAGACAGACGAATGGGGGAAGGAAGAAGCCACATCTTCCATCTCCTACTGGAACTCCTTCCCATTATGGACGAGCACCAACTCCACTAGGTGCACAGAACCCGACATTCTTTGGTGTCAGTGGACCAGGTGGCCAGTCCTCCCGGAAACACGCGCCTTTGAATGTCAAAGACCCGAAGCAGTACCCTGCTATGGGCCCACCCGGACCAGAGATGCAAATCTTTGATCAGTACGGGAGGGTCAAGCAGGAACTGCCGACAGTAGGAGGTCAAGCTCCCCGACCTACAATGAGTGCTGTGGTGAGACAACGTCCACCCGCGCCATTGTTGACAGCCAAAGACCTTAGAAGGGAATTGTCGCGGTTGCCCCTAGCTCAGGGATTACCAAGTCAAGGCCCTTCTTCGACCACTGCTAGTGCGGCTACTACTGCGGTTACTTCTTCGCACACGCGTGTAGCTGTCACTGCGAGTGGGTCTGGAGCACAGCCGAAGCCTCAGGGTCAGGTACCCCCACCTGGTGCTGTGGTTCATCGGCCTAAGCTGATCCAGACAGTGGAGACCTTCTTCAAGAAGGAGGACAAATTGTCTTGCAATATTCAGAGCAAGCAATTTGAAACGTTACAGCACCATCTGAAAAACCTCCACCTGGATATGTATCGTCGGACCGTGTCGAGCACTCTCCAGTGCATTGATGCGATCCAGAAGTCAGAGATCAACCGGATCTCGACTCAGATAAAGGCGGATGTTGCCAAAGATAAGCAGGAAGCTGCTAATCTGCGGCAGGAGGCCCTATCCGAGAAGGAAACAGCTTCTCAGATGCTCGACCTAGAACGAGCAACGAACATGAAGAACCAGCAAAAGTTCTTCAAGGTTTTTGGAGTTATCATGGATAACTGGGACGGCACACCTGAGCATGCTTTGAACCTGTTCGAGGCACGCCAAAAGGTGAAACTAACACCTGCTGTCCCCGCATTGGCATCTACGGATGGAACCGGTGTGGACCCCCCCGTTCAGCCTCAGGCTCAACAACTGGGTCCAAACCAGCCACCCGAGGAGAACATGGAACAGTGAAAACTGTTGCATGAAGATGGGCATAATTGTGTGTCCCGGGGTGCTATTACCTATGTATTGTTGGATAGGAAACCATTTTTTTATCCAACCCGTATTGATTCGGGTACCAAACTGTACCCTAATCCGGAAACTGAAAACAGAAGGAGAAACAAACAAGTCACTCTGGAGGAGGAGTACGAATGCTGTAAACACCATAATTGTACTGTGCCATAATATAATGACTGTGCCTATTATAAAATCATGGACAATTTACACTAATATGGACCTTTTAAACTACAAACCGGATTTACTACTACACCACTACTATTTGTGAGCTAGCACTACAGGCATCAGGGTTTAGCTACGCCCATAAAGTCCATCAACAGTCTACAACTGGATCTACTATTACCTCCAGTTAGCTAGCACTACAGGCATCAGGGTTTAGCTACACCCACCAACAAGTTTTACTATAGCACTTCAGGCATCAGGGTTCAGCTCGCCCATACCAAGACATCAGCAGCATCCGACTCCTGTTACATCCTCCAATCATGAAAACAAGTAACTTTGTTGATAATATTATATTGTGTGTAAAATTGTATTTATAACTATATAATATCTTTTATAAAGATATATTATTATATAAAGGTACCTATAAATATACTGGATCTGCGAATCCTAAAAGTTGTTTAAGGTAATCCTAGACCTATAACTGTCTAGATAGGTCATTCCTGGTCTCAATATATTAAGAGACTATATTTCTTCTGTAACTTGTAAATATAAAACACTAAGGTATAAACTGAGCTGCGTCTCAAAAGTATGAATATTTTTCTATAAAATAAGAGAAGGTCCAACGGATTTCTCTAAACTTAGTATTGTATTACTCAGGTTAATACCTAATTGTGTTCATATAGTATCAGATTAATTGTTCATATCTGATCATTAATATTCAATTCACTTTGTAAAGTGAACAGAGTTGTTAATTTAAAAAGTTGAAAAAAATTTTCCGGGTTCAATAACTGTAATACGATCATTATTTACAACCACCGGTCCTTTTCAGGACCCTACTGTTGTCAAAACGTTACTATAAATCTGTGATAGTTGTATATTTATCATTTGTGGTTGTTATAAGCTACTGGTGGAAATGAAATGAACGACACTCGATGCTATTATTGTATAATTTTTCAGAAATAGGATAGTCTTATACTATAGCCTATTTCACATCGAGCAAAGTGTAATTAATACCCCTTTTTAGTATTGTAAACAATCACTTACTAGGTTATTAATACACTGCGGTTTAATTACCCCCAAGTTATTGTCTAAGGGGGGCAGTGTAGGGGTATGGTATTTACACTTTACGTTCATGTACCCGTGAGACTCAGACCTAGGTCCTTCGGGTGTAGTGGGGGAATCCGGATGGCAGGTGGCAGCACCTGCCTCTGGGTTCGTATCCATTACACCAGGGGGCCTACCACTCGTCCGCCACACGTCACGTGGCCGGTCTGAGTTTTGCGGGCTTTTCCCCTATATAAGGCTGGTCCTAGCCCATGTTCTTCAGTAGTGGTTTACCCACTGCTCAACCAGGTTGTTACCCGAAAGGGTAACCGAATGCCCTAGTAGCATGTAGTCCTCTGAGGCTGTGATCGTATGTAACGTAAGCTATGAAATAAAAGCTCGGTTGCCTACCCGGAAACTTTTCTCTCTCTTCGTTATTATTTAATCTAACTTAACGAGACGAACTATTACATTACCAAAGCTGAAATGTCACTTCTCCAAAATAGTGTCGACGACGAGGTAATAAAAACTCACGTCACCAGTGTGAGGAACCCGCAATGGGGACCTTTCAACTATCACATAACCAAGTGTAAAGTCACTAAACACACATTGGACGGTGGATCGCAAGACTACAGTTGGACACTACTCAAATCCCCACAAGGATAGTCTTGTGTATGATAAAGGAAACAGCAGCTGCTGGGACCAAGACAGAAAATCCTTTTAACTGCAGACACTTCAACGTGAAAGAAATTTGCGTAAGATATGACGATCAAAAGTTTGAGTTAAAGACTGACTTCGAAACAGGGAACTGCATCAGTGCCTACAGTCAAATGTTCAAAGACAGTGGGCTTTCGGCTTTGGGTCAAGACTGTGGAATAACTTTTCCAAGGATTTCCAAGGCGGATATTCCTTCTTTGTTTTCGACCTCACCCCAGACAGAGCACCTGAAGACAGTCGTATAAATCTCATCAAGCAAGGAAAGTTGGGCATTTCCCTCAGGTTTGCCGCCCGACTACTCATGCCATATCTGCCGTCTTGTGTTCCTTCTATGACAACAACATCCAACTGACGGCCGACTCTCTTCCTGCCACAGACTACCACATGAACTAAGAAGAATGAAAACTTCAGACTTAACAGCTGCACTGGGAAACCATCCACACACAAGGCGTTTCTACCTGGGAACTTTTGCCAGTAATCAATGTCCTAAAAAACCCACTCCCTCTACATGTTTCGTGAGTAACACAGATCCAAGTTCTAAACCCGGACAGCACTGGGTGGCATTTTACATTTCTCATAAAGGGAATGTGTTCTACTTTGATCCCTATGGCTTACCTCCATTAATTATATATCACAAGAGGTTCATGCAGAAGTCGTCAGATGGCCACGGGTTGTTCAGCAGACAACAAGTACAAAACTTTTACGCTAAAACATGTGGAGCACACTGCATTAACTTCCTCATACAAACATGTCACACCAATGACCCACACCACACTGTGAAAAGGTTTTCTCAGGTACCCTTCAACTTAATGGACAAAATAGTAAGTCCATTGCTGAGGAAAAGAGAGAAGAAGAGGCTATGGATTTCGAAATGAGTTCAGAAGAAGTAGGAGTGAAGACAGACGTGAGCAACCTGTTGGTGAGAGGGAGAGTTAAACGTGAATTGGACATGATAGACGGGCTTCAGAGCACAGCAGAAGTAATAGACAAGGTTCTGGCCATGATGGGAGAGTTAATGGACAAAGTGGTAGCCCTTGAGGAGAATGACATAGGAAGAACTGCCCTGAAGGATTTAATGGAGAGGATGCGTGCCTTAGAGGATCGTAGGCAAAGTCCAACTCCAGCTAAGACCGGGTGCAGTTGGTACTGCAACAAGAATTCAATTTCCATATAATAATCATGTACTTTGCTTACGAGCATATGATATCATCATTATACCTACCATGTACTCTGATTTGAGAAACAATAAAAAGGATGGAGTTGTGTCTTTTTTTGCATCTTAATTTGATATATTGCATAAAATCCATAGGAGTATTGCATTAGAACATTACACAAGAACCCTTTGTTATTTTGTCATGGGTATCAATGATTCATGGGTATTGCGTAAATCCAGAAATATTGCATCAGAACATGAGTCATGGCTATTGTGCAATTTCTTACAACGATTGCACAATACACCTTCATACATAGGTCATACGTTTTCATGACGTCACTTCCGATTTGTAAGTAGGTCAAACCTAGGTATTGCGCCATTCACTTAATTTATGCAACTGGGTCATGTCAGTAGGTCAGGTCAAGTCCAGCTCTCTGATTGGTCGAGAAAACTAGGTCACGACCTTTTGACGTCACTTCAAATCCAGGCCTCTGATTGGTTGAAAGTAGGTCACTTCTGGTCTACCAGTAGGTCCATTACGCTCAGTTTGCATCTATATACTACTCTCATTTTCAAATCCACATCATAGCCCACTTTCTGCCAGCGAGCAATTTACCCAAATTTAATTCGAACAGATTCGTAAGCCTTTTTGATTCTGTCCCTCAAGCATTCAACAAATACTACATGACAAGGTAGTAGGGTCCATTCCTACAACCCCAAACACTAAGTCAGCAGGCAATTATCAAATCCTTCCTGAATACTAACAAATTAGGAGAACAATAAGTACTCGAATGTACAGTACTGTTGCAAGCATATGTTACAAAGTGACACTGCTCATCCCAGTCATCCATGTTTTTTTTTTACAAATTAAATTCAAACTCTCTGCCTTGATCACTATGTAGCATCAATGGCACACCACAAGTCAACACCCAGCCTTTTACAAAGGCTTCAGCGCATGTCACGGCCTTATGATGGGGTAGTGGAAAGACTTTAGTATACTTTGTATAATGGTCACACACTACCATCATATAATAATATCTACTCCAACATGAGCAAATCTTACCCCAAACAACTCGTGTGAGAGAGGTAGTTTGCCCATTCCGGGTCCTGGTTTGTTTTCACAACAATCCGGACAAGTAGCAATCCATCTATCCAGCTATCTATGGCAATGAAGAGATCACTAAAGGAGGTCTCATCTTTCCATGAGTCCCAAACCACCTGTCGGTGATCATCATCCCGCAATCCTCCATAGAATTGTCTGAATAATTCTTGCAAATAGCAATCATCGTCATGTGCCCATTTTTTGACAACAGATATTGCAATTCTAAACCAAAGACTTTATGGGATTCCTTTGGTTTCTGGGTTCTCTTTTTCAAAGTAACCCATGGATCCTCTCTTACAATAGAGCCAAATAGGTATGCGGCACATTCAAGCAGCTGGTCATATGTACCGTATATCCCATACGCTGCTCTCCATTTTCCAGCTTTACTCAACCAACAGATTAGGTAGGGTAGAGCTTCTTCTTTAGTCCAACCACTACAGTTGACCTCATCCACAAAGGCTTGGTACCTATCCTTCCATGGATCATTCAGATCGTAGGGAGGGGGAGTCCGCGCCATTCTTCGTGCAGGATTTGCACATCCGCAGAGCTGATCGGCTTCTCGCATGCTGCAACCCATAATTTCCATGCCATCAGCACCCTTTCAATAGCAATCAATGCCCAGATTCTGAATGTACTTACTTCTATCAAAAATACTCTGCATTGCTGCAGGCATGAAGGTTCTACGGTTTGTTTTTCTACCATCTCCTCCGGATCCAGAAGCACTGGATCCGGGTCTGCCTGGATTTCCTCCAGGGGTCCACTTCCTCCAGCCCCAGGAGCCCCTCCAGTATAGCCAACACAGCCACCATAATTACCTGCCAATCCATTGTTGTAGGACTGGTTCCCTAAGTGCCTAGGATTATAACCGTTCTGGCTTTGTCCTAGAACCACTCCCGAAATAAGAGAATCCGCCTCCTCTAGATTGGGATCCACCATATTGTGTTCCAGGATAGTAGCTACCCTGGCCATGTCCAGGGTGAGGTCCACTTGGGCCTCCAGATTTTCCTGCTCTGCCAGATACAGATACTGGAATATATAGGTGTTTTGTGCCACATTCCCTCTCAATCCTGCTGTCACCTGAGACACTGGTATCTGAAATAAAGATACAGGTTGAGATGTAAGTGTTGGTTGGGACGATATGGCGCAAAGTTTAGGTGCTGTAATCTGCACAGGATTCGGACCGAGATTAGGTTGAGGTAACCTTGGCCTGGCTGTGTATAATAAGAGGGTGAGTAAACCTCTCACGGGTCCTACCAGCTGAGACACGGATCGTGGGACAGCACTTGGTGTAGTTACTACTACAGAGGCAATGATCTGAGGTGGAGTGGTCTTACGACTCAGATCAGGGATTGACGGTGCGTGACCTACTTGCGGGTCCTGTCTGGGATTTGCTAGTACTGGTATACTACTAATGGGTGTTTTAACAAAGGTAACTGTCAGCGCTTACCACTCCCCCAGAAACAGTATTGTCTGGTCTAGAATATACACCAGAGCTTACGTTTCTATCCACACCATCATTAACAAAGGGATCGTATCTGACACTCGCTGTAACCCTTGACTTTGACAGAGTATCGTCTGAATGATCATCATCATTCAGCATCTGAGAAACTACATTCGGGTCTATATTTCCTATAGACTTTTCTGCAGTTTCTACATACTTGTCCAGAGCTAAAGCAGTTTCCTGCATATATTGTAGTTCTTTTCTTGATTTCTTCTCTGTCTTCCTCCAGTTGTTTATTAAAGGCTATAATACGCAACTGGACCGCCTCATTATCTTGAGCTTGCTTGCTACATTGTTGTTTCAAGTTTTCCAACTCAGTACAATAATGATGTACTTCAGCTTCTTGATTAACTTTTTTAGGACAAAGCTGATCATTCGTTTCTATATAATCTTGAATACGAATATGACGGTTTTCATACTCCTGATTAAATGACTTTCTCAATTCTTGGAGTTTTCTATTTTCTTCTAGTTCCTTTAGGTACTCTTTCTTCTTGTTTTTGAATTCTTTTCATAATCCAAGAAGATCTTCCTCAAGTTGCTCTTTCTCAATAGCAATTTCATCCTTGGCCTTATGCAAAACATTTAGAGTTTCATTTAAGGTAACATAGTTGTCATTCATTAGGAAGACATCCGGTTGTCTGAACTCCTCGCCTTCGGGTATGACGTAAGTTACATCGTGGCCAATAGCACTATACTCCCAAATTGGTAAACCTGATCTGGGAACATCATACGGTAACTCTCTGAATGTAACTCTTTTGGCTGGCAATGGAGCCTGATGATCCAGGTTGGTACTTCCTCCAACCTCAAATATAGAATTGCATAATTCTCCAGAAAGCAATAAAAGTGCTCCCTCTCTGTATGGATATTTCTCTCATCACAGAATCAGGAATGTTCTCCTCAATATCCATCTAATAATGAGGACCAGTGTAGGGAATCGTATTTACTATGTGTCAAGACCTATGTATTCGAGACTGTTACTATATACCTTATCAGGGGAGGATAGGTGCTCTTCGGGAGCGTCTCCTACGTCTCTCGTAAGAGGGCACCAATGGTGGCCTCGGGTGGTGTGACGTAGGGGGTGGACCAGAGGGCACTCAGTGCGGAACCATTCAACCATAACGAAAGGTGTATATTCCGCCGTCCTCATATGTACAGGGGGAGAACCATATGTATAGTCCTACTGAGTTGGTAGGCTACTCTGGTCTCAAAACAGATCTAAGCAAGGGCATTACCACCTTACAGGGTACTGACTATAGACATATCAAAGGTTGAAACGTATTTGCAAGTCCTCTTGTAAACATACCGTGATAAAGTGATTCTGAAACCTACTCGAACCGACTAGTTATTGCTTCGATAATATAGTTATCTCAACATCAGTAGGATCTCGAAACGGCAATACCTACACTGGTGCCGTGACCAGAATCCAGTAGGGATTAAGAGTCAAAAGTGGAATTTTGTCAGGATGACGAGATCGGTTTAGAGGGGAGAGAAGATGTGGGAAAAGCTACAGGCTTTGCCACACCGACTCAATCTATAGAATCCGATAGTTATGTTGGATCAGCCCATTTAGAAAGCAAACAGGAACAGATTCTCTCTTCTGATGAAACGGAAGATGATTTATTTATTTCACAGGGAGTAAAGCTTGACGAGGAAATCTTTCCTCCCAGTTCTTGAGGCCGAGGCCTGCTACATTTTGCAGGAAAGAAAATGCCTTTTTCAAATCCCATGGGAGGGATAGAGGCAGAGCTCGAGGGGGTGCTTGAAGTCCCTGTAGTGGGGAAACCCTTGATGATATCCCTGGAGGTTTGACGAAAACGGCCCCAATGCCTCCAAAGAGAACCGTAGCATTCATGGACGAGGCAATACGGGAAGCTGAAAAAGCCCGAAAAGAACTCAAAGAGTTGCAAGCAGAGATTGCAAAATGAAATGTTTGCATTGATGATCTTGACAAAAGATACGACGCGAAACAACAGGACATGAATGCTACTACACATCAGTTGAATGGTGTAAAGAATGAGGTGCAGACCAACCAGCTAAAACTTGGCGAGACGTTTGACCAATTCAAACAGATTAACAAAAATCTGAACCAATTGGTACAAGCTCGAGACCGGCAAGTTGAAGAAAATGAAGAGATCCTTTGAGGTATTCTTAATGAGAATAAAGATCTCGAAAAAGAAAAAAGCTGAATCAGTTTGAGAACTAGCTGACCTTCAAATGAGGAAAAGTATGCTTGATGATTATATCAAGAGAACTAAAGCTCAGTTACCGCCTTTCAATGCACCTAATGTGAGTGCGGTACCTAACGCTGGAGATCAGTCTCAAGTTATGAGAAATGATAGCTCTGACGACGATGTTCATGTACCTACTAGTACGCCTGCTCCATCTCGAGCTAAATCGATACTGAAATCTTCCAGCTCGACACAAGCTGGAACTTCAGGAGGGGTTACGGGCTCGAGACCAAATGGTTCAAATCAGGTTCAGGCACCTGAAGACCAACAAGCACTACTACAGGCAACACCCAAAGCTAGGCTACCCGACAACCGTTGACCAGTAGCAAAAGTACCTCATCGGGGACTAGACCTGTATTTACAGGAACAGCTCAAAACCAAACAGCAGCAGGTATTAATCAAGGTAATACCCCTGTTTTCTCGAGCTCAGGCCCACCCTTGCAACCAGTAGCAAATCCAGCAGTAACTGTTATACCAATGGAACAATAAGTAGAGCACATTACTCAACGAGATCTACTACACCCACACCAGTTTGAAGGTCTAGTTTAAGCCCAAGAGTAAGCGATTTGTATAATTCTAACCCCGCCATTGCTGGCTTGGGATTAGATACAATCTCTCGACGTTTTGATGGTTTTGATGTTGTCAAGAAGAGTGTAAAACTTGCTCGCTCTATCAAAAGATCGGGTAACGCTGCTCGAAGAGTTGCATCACAGCCAAAACCATACAGGGGGGATATCCCTTGGTTAGAATGGTTAGCAGGTTTCATGGACGACATGAAAATAAGTGGATGGAGTGACGAGGAGGCCCTTCCTCAACTCTGTAAATGCCTCTGAGATGGAGTTGGAAAAGTAACCCTCGATAAATGGACTGAAGAATGTTCGGGTGGAACCTTCTTCCAGTTGATAGAGTGTGCTAGCTATGTTTTTGGGACAGTGGGACGTATAGACCCTCGAGCCGAATTTCGTAAGCGCACTCAAAAGCCAGGAGAGTCTCCTAAGATATATGGATTGGCTCTACAAAGTTTGTTAAGGAAGGTACACCCTACTTTATGGAAGAATTGTTTGTTCAGTTTGCTTCAGGACTAAAGGATCCGGCTGTACAACAAGTTGTGTATGATAGTTGGAAGAATGACAGTTCTTTGAACAATGTCTTCGAAGCTATCGATAATCACAATAAAAAGAAAACCTTGATGGCTGGTAAGGTACCACAAGCTAGAGCTAACCCAATGTTTCTCCCAGGGAGTTTCAAGGATAGCACTCCTGGTGACTGCGAGGATCCTTATATAGAGGATTCAGAGATGAATGTTAGCGTATTTTTATAGCTTTTTTGTTCCCAGTCAAGGGGATACCAAAACTGGCAACGAAATAATGAAAAAACAGCCCAAAGAACCCCTGTCGAGGAAAAGAAGGCTGTAGAGCCTCTTAATATAGAGCCCGATAGGAGTATGGTTGAAAGGCTAGTGAAGGAATCACTAGCCAAGAAGCGATCTAGAAATAGGCCAAAAGTTGATAAGAGCAATAAAACTTGCTATCGTTGTCAGGAGAAGGGACATTTCGCTATGAAATGCCCTGCCGAAAAGCCTGTATTGAAAGGTAAACAGGAAAACTAAAGGGGGTTGCTTCGAAAGGTGACCAGGTAACCCCAAGTGTGGAACTTAGCCATACAAGTGATACGGTGAATCAAGAGGAATCTAAAGTGATAAAAATGGCCAGCACTGTAATAGATGGGAAAGAACAGCCCGTTGAACAGGGGTCTGACAACCTCGAGAAAGAAAAATCGTTGACTATAGATGGTAGTCAATTTGAAAGCTCGAGTGAGGAGGGAGTCAAGCTTAAGGAAGCCATGAGAGCTGCAGGTTCTCAACCCTCCCCGAGTCATCAATGTTTCGAATACCTAAAGAATCAAGGATTAGATCTTGGTGTCACTAAAGATTTTAAACGATTCACAGTAGATCCTTCCCCGTTGGGAGGAAGACGCTGGTACTTGACGGTATCTGTACTAGGACGTATTGCTGAGTTTCTAGTTGATACAGGAGCTAGTCACTCCTTTATCAGCTCTAGACTTTACAATTCATTGCCCGGCACGACTGAAAACTTCGTTTCGAAGGTTCAGGCTTGTTTGGCTGATGGTACTCAGATGCAGACATATGGACGAACCTTTGTTTCATTGGAAGTAGGAAAAAGGGAATTTATTTTCTCACCTACTATTGCGGATATAGCTGATGACGGGATTATAGGCTTAGATTTTGCCTCCCTTTACGATGCTATTCTTAATCCCAGTACAGGTGTTCTAATTATAACTCGAAGTTAAGTGGTATCGAGTCTGTAGTAGAGCCCGATACAGAGTATCTTGCAAGTGTGGGATTGGTTTCTGTCGACACCTTGGTTTTGAATAGATCATGGACTGTCATGCCCATTTCGAATCCAGGAACTGAAGTTAAGTACTTATCAAAGGACAGAGAGATAGCAACGGTTATAGCTGTCGAGGCAACAGTAAATTCCAAAAAGTACTTACCTAAAGATGAAGTGAGTGTATTACCTGAAGCCCTGTAACGATTAGTAGAATCATCCGTAAGCTGTTCGGAGGAACAACAGAGTGAGATATGCCCGCTGCTTCGAAAGCATAGTAGAGGTTTTTAAGCGCCTGAGGAACCCTTAGGGTGCATTGATAAAGTTTTACATTGAATCGAAACAGGAGAATCTCCATCATTTAAAATGCCTTATTGGAGGTTACCTCTGTCAAAGAAAAAGCTGGTGGAAGAACATATAGAATCAATGTTGAAAAATGGTGTAATCATTCCAAGTACTAGCCCATGGTCTAGTCCAGTACAAATGGCTACGAAAAAGGATGGTACTATGAGGTTCTGTGTAGACTATAGAAAACTCAATGGTATCACCAAAAAAAATGCTTATCCTCTTCCTCGAATTGATGAAACATTGGATTCCCTAGGAGGGAATGAATGGTCCTGTAGCCTAGACCTAGAATCTGGCTATTGGCAGATTGCTATGAGGGAGGAGGACAAAGAGAAAGCCGCATTCACTAGTCATATGGGGTTATATCAATTTGAATTGATGCCTTTGAGGCCATGATGGAATCAGTCCAAAATGACCTCTTATGAAAAAGCTGTTTGGTATACCTCAACGATGTGATAGTGTTTGGTAAGACATTCGAAGAATGCACTAACAATCTTGAAATGGATTGGAGCAAATCCAACGTAATGGATTAAAGCTCAAAGTTAAAAAGTGTACATTGTTTCAGAAATCCATGGTTTACCTCAGAAGGATTATTAGTACTGAAGGTATTAAAGCAGATCCGGATAAACTCAATGCAGTTTCTGATTGGGAAAGACCAAAAGGCCCGAAAGATGTACACTCGTTTCTGGGATTCTGCTCTTACTATCGAGACTTTATTCCAGGATTTTCTAGGGTAGCATATTCCTTACAAGCTATCGTACACTGGACTCCTAGCAAGGCTCGAGATCCGTTCCCTTGGGGGATGATCAACAGATTGCTTTCAAGGAGTTGAAGCGATTGTTTAAGGAAACTCAAGTGTTGAGGTATCCAAATGAAACTGGTCATTTCATTCTGGATACTGATGCAAGTAACGAATCTATTGGAGCGGCATTATCCCAGATACAGAATGGTGTCAAGGTTCCAATAGCTTTTGCTTGTAATAGTCTTGATAAGGCTCAAAGGAATTATTGTACTACTAAATGAGAGTTGTTGGCTGTGGTGGTTTATACAAAAAATTTTAAACACTTTCTCTATGGAGGGAACTTTTCACTTTGAACCGATCATCCATACTTGAAATGGTTGTTAAACTTCAAGGATGCAGAAGGGATGACTGGGAGGTGGTTGGCACACTTGAGTGAATTTAGGCTGGAAAACAGTCATATCCAGCATAGACGAGGCAGGAAACCTGTTCGAAGATGCGGCAGACTAGAATGTAACAACTGCGGTGATCATGAGGTTGTAACAGCAGTGTGGGACCTCCTGTAGAACCTGTATTAATGCAGAGTCTTTTACAGTGGACTCCTGATTCGATACTAAAGTTTCAGGAGGCAGACCCTACATTGTCTTGTCTGAAAGAACTGGTGAGAAAAGGGAAATTTCCAGTGAGACCAGAAATCTCGTTGGAAAATAGAGAACTTAGGCTTTTTCTCTCACAATGGTCTGAATTATTGATTCGAGACAGACTATTATGTAGATGGAAGATAAGGCCTGGAAAGAGAAGGATATTACAAATTGTAATGCCTTCTGCCATGAGACGGGATGTCATGTTCTTCTGTCACGGACATACAACCAGTGGTCATTTTGGAAAGAAACGTTCTCTTGAGCGTCTTCAACAAAGATACTACTGGCCAGGAATGTCTAAAGACCTCGAGAGATGGATAAAGACATGCCCACAGTGCTGTACGAATAAACCAGGTGTTGGTGTGGGTAAAAGCCCTCTACAGCAAGAACTGCTTGGTGTAAGATTCACCAGAATTGCACTTGATATCATTACTGGTTTTGACACAACCATTAATGACAACACTTGCATGATGGTAGTCTCAGATTATTACACAAAGTACATAAAAGTGTTCCCGTTACCAAATCAGGCTAAAACCTGCGCGGTAGCGTTGGTCAAGGGCTGGATCCTCCAATTCGGGGCACCTTTGATATTACATTCAGATCAGGGACGGGAGTTCAAGTCCTCCCTCTGGTCAGAAATGTGTCATTACCTTGCCATATGTAAGATCGAACCAATCCATACAGACCACAGAGTGATGGTATGGTGGAAAGGTTCCATCGTACATTGATTCAATGCTTAAAACCATTGGTCAATACACATAGGGCTGATTGGGATGATCAATGTGATTTTGTTGTTCACGCCTACAACAATACAGTACATGCTTCGACTAATTGTACACTGAACATGTTGGTTTTTCGGGGAAAACATCATTATGCCTGCTGATTTGGTGTATGCTGTCCTAGGGATCAGTCCCAAAACCCCATGCACAATTTTGTTTGTTGAATCTTTAAGGGACAGATTTAAGCATGCTTATGAGTCTGTGAGAACTCAACTACAAAAAAGCGCCCAGTGGCAGAAAGTAGGCTACGACACGGGTTTGAAACCTCGTCATTTCAAACCGGGTGACAGAGAGGTTCGAATACACAAACCTCTCGTCAGTATAAAGTTAGCCTACAACTGGGACGGACCATATACTATTTTCGATATAGTAAGTGAGTCGACAGTCATTATACAATCTCTGTATGGGAGGGAGTATAAATCTAATGTGGATTGATTACAACCCTGGTTGGGGAGGGAGCTAACCACCAAAACCTACGGACTCAGTCTCGAGTTGGTGGAGGAGGTGGGCGAAGTAGTGCGGATTACCCTGTCTGATGCTAAAAAGGGCCCAGGTAGGCCCAGAAAGCAAAAGGTAGAGTAGGGACCCCCCAAACTAATGCTATCCCAACTGAAAGGTAAAAAGAAAAAAGTCTTGGCAGGTGAAGGTAAAAGGAGGAGGAAAACAGATGCTTAGACTAAGCAACCGATGGAAAAGGCTCCTCCCGCCAGCAGGTCTAAAGAGAACCCCAGGGTTTGTCAGTAGATGTCCCATAGATCCAGATCAGTGCTGCCACCTATCCGAAACCCTAGGAACACCCAGCGACAGGACTCACCCGCCATGCCAGACGACACAAGCTAGTATAACTATATGCCTCTACAGTATCTTGTTGGGTGTGAGCTTAATGGGGAAAAATAGTGGTTGACAACATCGGAAAGTCATTCAATATAAAGTTACTGCCAGTAATTTACTCATGGCTGCACCGTTCATGGCGATCCTCCCTGCTCTTCTAGAAACTATGAGGTTGGTGACACATCATCATGTCAGCATAATACATACATTAAATTCATTATAAATCTCACTTTATAGTAATCTCTATATATAATTATTGCCTCTACCTATTAACCACCCATATTTCACCTTTCTGTACAATTAGGCCCCACTAAAACAACTATACGTAAACCATACCACTAATAGTCCAGAATACATAAGGAACATACAAGGGACAACTATTAGGCAAGATATCCATTATACAGGATAACCACTATGCATGATAACCGTCATGCAGGGTTATCCCATAGTGAGGCCCATAGACCGGTTCATTCCAGTATGAACCAGACCTAGCAAGCCCATGGGACAGGATACCCATATCCCCATTAGTAGAATCAGTAGCAGCCCTGATGGTCACCCAGCTCGGAGGCAGGTTGTGCAGCGCCACCTTCCAGTATACAATAGTATAGCCAGGCAGTATGTGCTGCAACCTACACTGCAAAAATGGTATTTAGATCCTAAACACAATTCTAAACATATTCTTGCAACGTTTTTGTAATCACATTAACTTCCTAAACATGTTTAGCCAAACAATATGGTTAGCTCAAGTGTTTAGAAATGTAAGTGTTTAGGTTAAAACTTTGTGTTTAGATATCTATGAATTTTTGTGTTTAGGTGTTTATGAATTTTTGTGTTTAGATGATTAAATGATTTGATGGAGGGTTAAGGTTTGCAGACATGTATGCATTAAAAAAAGAGATATATTTTGTTTGTTTTCTCATTTACTGGGGGGGGGGTGATCAGCAGGTATTTACTTGTCAAAGTCTCCAAAGATGTCAGCCACAGCTATATACATGTACATGTATTACACACTGCATTAGAATGAGAGACTTGAGAAAGTACAACAGCTTGGCAGGAAGGACATTGTCTTATCTATTCCAGAATAACATCAAATAGGTGTCAGGCATGGAGCTTATTGATTATTTAATGCTAATGATGGTGGCATTAGGTGAATCTAGTCAATTTTCTATTGCCCTTTCTATTCACATGACATTCAATAAAATGAAACCATGATAAACATGGGATTTGGGGACATTTGTCACAACAATTGATTATAACTATGTGCAGATAGTCCATTCAAAGGTAGTGCTGCTACCTGGTGTGGATTCAACATCCAAGTATCTAAACATATTGATGTTTAAATCTAAACACCTATTATTCAACTGTTTCAACTCTAAACATCTAAACATGTTTAGCGTAAATGTTTATGTAATTAGAATAAAAGTGTTCATTTCCTAAATGTGTAGTCGATGAGACACCTAACTGACCTATATGTTTAGATTTTAAACGTGTTTAGACCTAAACATGTTTAAAATCTAAACACCATTTTTGCAGTGTATAGGTTAACTAATATACAGGCATGCCATGCCTGGAACCATAGACTCCCTATGATAATATTGGAGTGTACAATGGAAATCATAATCACGGCACGGAAGGACTTAATTATTATATTGTAAGTTGAGTATGGAATTTCTCACAATGGAAATGTGTATCGCCTCATTAGCCAAGCGAGAAGTATTGTTCACCATGAATTGTTACACCTATGCAATAAAGATATATAAACTGTATCTATGGGTTCTTGAGTTATCTCTTCATCAATATCATCGAGAATCATCATATTAAAAAGGATGTCTCGCCCAGACAATCAGATTATTAGTTAATGCAACAAGCTTTACATACGCCTGACATGGCATGGTCGGTCGGTGCAAGATGGAAAGGGCCAGGCAATATCTGTATTCCTTTATGATAAAACGAATCATCAGAATTCTGTTGAAAGCCAGGAGACATTCTCATCGAAATGAAAGATTAAAGTATCTCTGCAATGAAAAGAATTAAAAGACTTTGCTTCAACTTGACTGTTGACATTGTTGACTAAACCCCCTGATTCACTTCAGTGTCTGTATAATGTATTTACCCCAGCTAGGACACGCCGTCTTTTTGCACCTCTAATTGTTTGGTTGTTTTTTGGCTAACCTGAAAAGCTAACGCGTATGATGCTTTATGTCAATAAAAAATTGATAAACTTAAAAGCTCACCCAAGTTATGTTATCATCCAATATCATTCTGATTGTACAATCCCTGCTTTATTTCGCACCCTTCCCAAGAATAAGTTGCAGGGAGAAAAATATCTTGTGTCTAGTGGGCTTATGGCGGAGGTTTGGTGTTATCAATATGGCTGTGTATAGGAATACCAGGTCTGTGGCCCCTGTAACTGCCTGTATCTGTCTCGGTTTACATGCAATCCAGTAGTTATCGTTATGGGAAATGACGAATTGATGACAACATGTGTGGAAAGGAAAAGGCCGATAAAGGATGCAGCCCCTGTGTAAAGTGGCCACGTACTAAAAGTGCAATTCCTTGGTTGCCTGCACTTATGATATCATGTATGATTTAGTAGCTCATCTCTGTACTGCTGACAACACCTCCTCCCCCGGCACCCCCCCCCCCTCCCTACTGTCTCCATATCCGTTGGTACCCTCTAAAGACCTTCCTTCATCAGTACATTGTAGCCACCCTTCCCAAAGTCTCTCCCTTATTTCTCTCATCTCCTTTCTCTTTTGAATTGCCTTTCACTGTCGTCGCTTTTTCCACCCTGCTATTTTCTTTTAGCTACATGTTCCTCTCCTGAACCCCAATTCCTGAGCTCTTATCTATCCCTCCATACAGAAAACCTCCCTTTCCCCTGCTCCGCTTCCTCACTGCTGCTACCTACCATTTAATCTTCACACTGTCATTCTCTCTCTCTCTCTCTCTCTCTCTCTCTCTCTCTCTCTCTCTCTCTCTCTCTCTCCCTCTCCCAATCTCCATCACCCCGTTAAGGTGCTGGACGTGACCATTAGGATCAATGAGAATATAAATAGGACATGAATTGTAACTTTCCCTATTCTGCTTTGCCACCTTCCTGCCTGCCACCTCACCAAATAATACTGTACGATGCATACATATAACTATCTACATACCTTCCTATAAATATACATAGACACAGGCCTACTGGTACAGCCTGTCTGCATGTGTGCCCATTTGGTGTCTTCATTTTCTGCACTTACTTTTTTCTTCTAAAAAGTAGTGATGCAATGACAGATGGGGACAAAGACTGAAACAGGTAATATTATTGATTGCAACACTACATGCGATACGGGGCAATCTAGATCTAGCTGTAGGATTATATAATGCTAGTTATCAAAGTAAATACCAAAGTAGTGGAAAAAAGGCAACCAAAAGTTGGATTTATTTGTAGATGAGCAGTACAATGGAGTCAATAATGTGATGCATTGGCCAAATTTAGACATCGTAAAATGTATCACATAGTCCGGCTTCCTTCCTTTATAGCAGCATTAAGGTATTAAGCGTTTAACCCATGTTTACCCCAGCACTTGTTGGGTTTGTACCCTAATAACCTGGAGCGCTGACATGCTCCGGGTTATTAAAGTACAAAACCCAATGAGTGCTGGGGTAAACATGGGTAAAAGCATTTATCTAACAGATTTCCCCATACCTTATAACCCCATAATAAATGCAGGAGAATAGATTTTCTAAGTGGAACCAACCCAGTTCGCTTCGCTATGGCTGTCAGCGGAAATCGTCTTGTGCTTTCTTGTCCATATTCTGGGGCCTCTTCACCGCAGAGACTGGCATGTGGATAATCAAGTTCTTACGTTGAAATGTTATAATATTAAGCTTTTAACCAATAGATTCTTTAGTGTATGGAACCTACTATTATCCTTGCCATGTGTCATTGCCATTCTGGTCTATATAGAGGCCAAATACCAACAAATTCTCTTTAAATCTAAGCGAGTAGCCATGCCGGGCCATGTTGAAACTGTTGAACTAGACCGGAACTCGGCGTTTGACGCACTGACAGATCAAAGGTCAGCAAACTGCAATGGTGGGTGCCAAGATGTACCGCTATGAAAAATCATTGGATTCTTCTTCATTTTGAATAATATGGAGGAATTAGGTATGTCATGTTCATCTAGGATACCTTAGGATATTTCCCTGTTAATAACTCCACCTGCCACCATTGCTAACAAGGTGTGTAAAGCCCTAGGTATGTCGGACAAGTTATTCAAATCCTTTATATTCATTGGCTTCTGGTACTGTCCGGCTTGGTGTAGTGTATAGTGAGTCTGTCTACTGCCACAGCAGCCATGATATGATTCCCCATAGAACCCTGAATGGTTTTAACTGGAAATGTATGGCGATGTTGACTTTGTATACTTCTCCAATTTATTAACATGTCCAGGTTGAAACCAGCAGCTTCTTGGAGAAGAATTAAGGGTTTCAGGGTGCAGTTAAATGCTGATAACGAACGGAGCTTATGATACTGTAGAGCCAGAATCGTGAGATTAACTACATTATCCCTTGTTGAATACTGAGGCTCCATAGGTTTAACCAAGGAACACTATATTGCACCCCCTATGCAATAACTCTATCCCACATTTTTACGGCCAGTTGCTTCACCCTTAAAGGGTAATTGTCTAGATGATCAAATCATTATATATTGTGCCCAATAAATGGAATTTATCTCACTAAAACAACATGAGATAAATGAAAAGGTTTACTCAGACCAATTCTCGTAAACCTTTACCATTGTATCTAAGATACCTAATAAAATCATCACGAAAATAGGGTGGTCTTTTCTTTTAAAAAAGAAATCCATGGTGAAAGAATCTTGGAGAAGAAGTCAATCTACCCCACTCCATGCACCACATTCTTCTATCGGATAAGCCTACTTACTATATTCTTCACATGAGATCCTGTATATTCTATAACCCACTCACAATACACTACCTACAATCCCTCTGCTCCAATTACCACCGGAGGCACGTGACCGTGGATCGTTGTAATAAAATTCTATCTCGTGGGTTCAAGGCTTGAGACCCAGTAATCAGGGGTCAGTTTTCGGCCCAGCAGAGCTGTCAAAAAAGGCCATAATTTTGTAGTGGCGGCCAGAGCGCAGCAAGGTCTCGGCTGGAGCTATCGATACCCCAACCCTCCTGACCTCTTCTAGCTGACATTATTTCTTTATAGGCCCCCCTTTTCCCCCGGGCTGTACAGCCTTAACTGGACCAAAGCCATCTTACAGCGATGCCGATGTCATCCTATTGAATTTATTAGAACAAAGATGGGAATGGTGCTTTCAGGACCCTTAACTAGTTATAACGTGGGTATGGGCTGAACTGGACCTCCTGCGACGTCTGAGTGGTGAGAAATCTTGGTCATCATTCAGGGTCGCTGTAAGTAGCCAGTCTTCCCCCTAGTGCCCGCTTGCCGACCCAGGAATTGTCCTCCGAGGTACTTCCTGCCACCAGAGAGGGGTCTTGAAGCCAAGCTAAACCTCAGAACCTTTGGGAATGCAAGCTGCCGTCTGGAAGGAGTCCTTAGGAAGATGGTTGCGTTGCATGTTAGTCCCTATGTAGCAGTTGTTGAGTCAGGTGTATGCAGTTACAACCTGTGGTCGATGTGCAGGCAATCCCCGCCTATAGGATATGGCCACCTTGTGACCTCTTCATACTACCAAAGGACATGTTTATAGCAGGGTAGGGTGCTATTAACGCCCTCCCCTCACTCCCAGTCTATACTTCCCAGTGACGTCCACATGGGTATATATGGGATATTTAAAAAACGAATACGAAAATATGGAATATTTTGAAATACAAATCAAAAGTTAAAAGGTGCATTTGTAGTGCAGGACAATACGGCAGATTATTTCTAGTTATAAAACAGCTGGCAGTGCTCTGTTGCACAATAGAAGTGACCTTGAGTGCATTATAGCAGTACAGTGTACGCCTAAACAAGGTCACCATAGCTGTAAAAAAGTTAAGTGCTATTAATTGGTGTAGAAATACCTTGATTGGGTACTTGATTGATTAGAAGGAAATGTACAATGTTTTATAAAGACAATAGACAACTCCTTATTCACATCTTGACTGCCTGTCATCCTATAATGCACTCATATGCATTCATGCATTATATGACAACAGACAGTCTCGATGTGAAGAAGATCATTGTCTATTCTCTAAATAGCTGAGAACAAGCCTCAAGAATAGGAATAGAACTGTCTTATCCTGGAGTTTTCGACCATGTAAATCATGATTTTCTGAGGTGATGAAATTTGGACGAGAGTACTTTGAGGTATTTGGGCATTTGCCTTGATATTGACTTTTCTTGCAAAATCATTTGTTCTGGCATTCAACTTGAACATACTGTAATGGTTTTGTTTGACCAATTCGGTGGTTCAGGCCTTACGGATTAGGAAAGAAGGAGTAAGGCAGTTATTCAAGTGTATGCCAACCGTTTTATTCGGGATACTCTACAGCTATCCGGAAGGTGGTAATGGGGCAGCTAATCTCAATTACATTGCATCTATGAGCTCGGAGGCCTGAAGGGCCTCTGACGTAGCAACTGAGTCCCGGTCTCTATATATGGACCCTGGTGTTCGTTGCCAGATGTCGCACAAGCCCGGATTGGTCCTGCCACCTACCCGGAACCTTAGGAACACCCAGCGACTGGACTCACCCGCCACGCCAGACGGCACCCGTATATATATTATAGTACAATACCTCTACACTACTCCCCCAGACATTAGGCAGGAGTTATAACTATTATAGTATATAAATAGACATACGACAACTCCAATCTAGTTTGGGCAAATATTTTATTGGACCTGGCCAATAAACATACATAACCAGGCCTAAGTAACACAAGAAGAAGAAAAAAAAACTCCAATGTGAGACCGGTGGTCCTTCCTGGGGCTATCCAATATGGCCGACTACAAGGGCCACCAGTGAAGGAACCTGTTCTGTTACATAACACCTGAATGGAAGTGGTGACATCTAGTAATACATTGGGAACTGCTACTGCCCATTTATCACCACTTATATGCGCGCATATAAGTAGCTTATAAATAGACATACGACAACTCAAATCTAGTTTAGGCGAATATTTTTTTGGACCTGGCCAATAAACATACATAACCAGGCCAACACGCCAAACAGAATGGAGAAGAAAAGAAAACCCAGATATTACATGAATAAGGCGCTAACCATATGCCGATCAAGATGGATACGAGCTTGTTTGGATTTTGTCAAATAATGCAACACACTTAATGATTTCCAATCACCAATGTTCTTGATGTCCAATAGACTGAATCCTGCATCTGCCAAGGCCGATGCACCTCCTCTGCATAGCGAGTGTGAAGACAACTTATCGATGCCTGACTTGGCACACAACTTGTGCAACTTGCCCAAGTACCTCCAATTGTACATAATGACATATGTTTGATTATGTGGAGTCTATATTTACTTCAACTGTTTGGTATCTGTTTGAAATATAAATAAAAATGGTCGGCTCTATAGCGTTACATAAATGAACCTGACAGTTCATTAACGCAATGAGCTAGTCCAAAAAAAAAAAAAAAAAAGTACCATGAGTAACTGCCACGACACCATTGGCCATTTTTCATGTATGACACTACTTGTTAGTCACTGGATGGGGAGATCATAGATAACAGCAAGGTCAGATAATAGTGAAGGCAGAAGATTGAGTCATTGATGAGTGTGAAAGGTATGAACAAGACCCGCTCTTTAAATGAAATAGTCTTTGTACGGCAAAGTCTGACAGAGACACCCCAGACTTCGCAGGTCAAGTCTGACAAGCAGACTGCCAGTCCTTGTTCGCCAACATTGGACTTACGTAATAAGCCCCTGAAGCACATGATAACAGCGATCCAAAATGCCACATCCTCAGAATATGACATATCCAATTAGTTTATAAATACACTTTAAGTCCTGTACTGACGCTGGTCGCGCCTGGTCTACATGATCACCTAGGGTCCTTCGAATACCTCTCATAGTGATGTAGAGTTCAAATGTATCAGGGTTGACATGTGAATATCCTAGGACCTTGTGCAACACCCAAAGTCCTCCTAGGTACTGTCTAATGGAGCTGTAGCGCAATCTTTCAGCCAAGTGTGTAACATATAACAACATGACTTCTATACTAGCAGGGAATGGAACAAGCACACCATATAATATGCAAAATTCCATATAAGAGTTCCATTGACTCTTCCTAGTACGCTCTGTGGCTCCAGCCATCCACTGTGACTGGTAGTTCCGTAGTTTGTGAGTCAAGACATCCCCTGCAGCAGAAGTCATATATCAGAAGGCAATCCTTTTGCACACCTTTTATCCGTGCAGGGCGACAAAAAGTCAGGAACAACATTTTCTTTAGATTTAACGCGAGTAGCAACAATATGAAAATTATGTACAACTGATAAGCAAAATAATTCTCTTATCCACCACATACAGCGTACACTCCACGTTCTGCCCGTATTTATCACACGTTGGACTTGGGTATTGTCGGTTCTGACTATAACTTTTGTATCCGACCAATCATTTCCCCATCGCTGCACTGCGGCAACCACTGGCCAGACTTCCAGTAGGTTAATGTCCGCCAACTCATCATATTCACAAGGGGGTTCAACCGTATGATGTCAAGGAAAGCGATTGTATTTCCCCGAATAACTCTACTAGCGTGTGCTAAATGACCACACAGTTCTTGTAACTCTTTTTTGGTAGCAGTAGTTTTACCCAAGAACTTGTCAATCAGTACTAATAAGTTGTCTAACTTTTCCAAAAAACTACAAGGGCCACCAGTGAAGGAACCTGTTAGATAACACCTGAATGGAAGTGGTGACATCTAGTAATACATTGGGAACTGCTACTGCCCATTTATCACCACTTATATGCGCGCATATAAGTAGCCTATATTATATAGGGATAACATTACGTTATGTCTTACCCTAATAATAGAGGTATAACCATAGATATAACAACAACATTGTAGGGGTTTGTTCCCCCTTCGGGTGCGCAGAGCCTTCAGAGGGACTGTTCACTTGATTGTGTCACTCCCCCTATGTATACCATACCGATCCAGGGTAGTTGGAAGGTAGAGAATGTCAGGCCAGGGGAAGTAGCTCAGGGGTAGAGCTTCCGCTTCGAAGTTGGAGGGTCCCGGGTTCGAGTCCCGGTTTCTCCATGACATTTTCCGCTGACCACTACAACATTTAAAAAGTATCGTATGAGAAGTATTTAACATACTCGATAGTATTAATAGTTACAAATAATGATTTAGGAAGGTTGATACAATTCGACAATGTGGATAATAACAGATATATGAAACGGATCTGTTTAAGTATTGAATAAACCACATATTAATACACTAATGAGTTTGTTCTTATAACAAACATGATATGTATTTAGTCTTGATAAAGACTTTAAACGTAACCATACTATCTAATGATACTTGTAGTTAGATTATATTTCTATAGTAGAAATATTCTACATGATACCGTTTTAGTTTTATACACTTGAAAAATTACAAATATTTTAGAATCTCATGCATCTAAATTACTATCACCAGCACCAGATAAATATTATTATACAATGGTATGTCATAAATAGATAATTATGACAATCTGGTGTATCATAACCTATATCGGATCATATCAAATATTACTATAAGTGAAGATAGATCCGGTTAATTTATAAACCCGTAAGACAATTATAATGGTACATTAGTACAGGTATAAAATGATAGTTATATAAACATTTGAATAGTGATGAACACAATTTGCATGAAAACATTTATACAAAATATAATTAGGTTGTTGTGCGTAGTGTAGAGGTACACGTTATTAAACCATAGGAGTTGGGTACCGTCTGACGTGGCGGGTGAGTCGAGTCGTCGGACGTTCCTCAGGTTCCGGATAGGTGGCAGCACCGATCCGGGTCTGTGGGGACATCTGACGACGAACACCTGGGTCCGTATATAAAGCCCAGGGCTCAGCCGCTACGTCAGAGGCCCTTCTGGCCTCCACACCATGTAAACCATTGTCCTTTAATATTAGCTGCCTCTTTGACATCATCCTGCAGCCGTGAGTGTGCGTTAAGTAATAAAACTAACCGTTGGCATACACTTGGAATACTGTCTTACTCTTTCTTTCCGAACCATAAGACCCGAACCCCCCCCAGGTCCGTAAGGCCACAAACCCTTACACTGGTGCCGTGACCAGTTAATTCTGGTGTATAGCCCGGACGTTATAACGTCCGAACGGCTAGTACATGGGTTAGACACCCTCAGGGAAGCTAACCCAGAAGGGCAATCAATTGCCCAAGAAAATGGAAATGGATCATTAATGCTCCAAGCCCATTCGAACTCGCCAGATGCGGATTCAGCATCTTGGAGAGATCCGGGACCCCACTATAATGATAGTGAAGAGAATCTGCCAGACTCTGTACGACGCGAACAGTCTATACAGAGACATAGTAACTTAATAGGCCAACAATCACTTGTTGACGAATTAAGTAATTCGATGTTCGAAGTTGGTGGTAGTACTAACCCAGAACATCCGGCACCAATACCAAAAAGGGTAACATTCGGAGAACTACCTTATAGATTACCCAGGCCCGAATTACCAATATTAGATTACAGCGCTATATATGGCGTCTTAACCTATGCGGTACCGGAAGGTGAGGAATTCAAACGACCGGATGTCCTGTTGTTGAATGAAACTTATGTAACTTTGAACGAGAATTTAAATACCTTGGTCAAAGCTAAGGATGAAGTATTCCATGAAAAACTTCAGTTAGAAGAAGACCTAACTGGCATGCGAAAGGAATTCGAAGCCAGAAGGAGTGAGTACATGAAGGAACTCGAGAATGAAGATTTAAAACTTCAATCAATGAGAGAATCATTCAACAAAGAATATGATAATAGGCACACTCGTATCCAAACATACATAGATACGAATGACCAATTAAACCTTGATAAGACAAAATTCGAATCCGAAATTCGCCATTATCAAGACGAGTTGGATAAATTGAAACTTCAGTGTAGTAAACAAGCTGAAGACAATGAAACCATCCGGGTAGGCATTATAGCTTACAACAAACAACTGGAGGAGGATAGACAGAAACTCACAAATGAGCTTCAGGAATTGCAGACTACTGCAATAACTCTAGATAAATACGTAGAAGCCGCCCAGTTAACTATAGGTAATATAGATCCAGCTGTGGTATCTACAATGTTGGGAAAGACATCCAAAGATGCAACCCCAATTAGATACAACCCATTCATTGATGATGGGGCTGACAAGAATGTAGTATCCGGAATCTACCAGAAACCGGATAATACCACAGTAAATGGAACCGCACCTAAACCAGCAACTCCGATGCTGGATACGATAGGCCCGGCACCACCCATACCAGATTTGAGTCACAAAATTAAAGCGATTCACGATGGTGCTACTGGGACTAATAATAATACACCCGTGGCACAACCAAGAGCACCCGGACCAATGAGGCATATGTTGACACCACCTTCATATTTCCCCCAACCCGGCCACAGTACACCAGCAGGACCAAGATTACCGAATCCACCTCCGGGTTCTGGTAATGTTCCTACTGATGGACGTTTTCCAAGACCAAACCCGCCACAAAACAATACTAATGGCGGTACGTTTCAACCAAGAACATCTTCCTATGGATATAGTTATAATCCATCAGGAAGTGGTAATTATCAAAATGGTAATAGCTATAACCAGGGATGGAATCAAAATAATTCTTACCCTAGATATGCGTCTTCTGGAAACACCGGGTACAATGGTGGATGCCCTGGCGGTTCATCCGGAAGCTATAATAATAATGGTCCACCAGGAGGAAACCCTCCAGGCGGCCCAGGAGGATCCGGATCCGGAGGATCAGGATCAGGAGGAGATGGCAGGAAACCAAATAGGAGAACTTCTATGCCTGCAGGGATGCAAACCATCTTTGATAGGAGCCAATGTATCCAAAACCTTGGCATTGACTGCTACCGAAAGGGAGCAGACGGCATGGAAGTCATGAACTGGAGCATGCGAGAAGGAGATAGACTACGCGGATGTAATAATCCGGCATGTAGGCAGGCACGGATACCCCCTCCATATGATTCTAATGATCCATGGAAAGACAGGTATCAAGCTTTTGTCGACGAAGTCAATTGTAGTGGCTGGACAAAAGAAGAAGCTCTGCCTTATTTAATCTGTTGGTTAAATAAAGGCGGAAAAGTAGCTCTCAACCAATGGAGAGCAGCTTACGGATTATACGGTACCTATGATCAATTGGTAGAATGTGCCGCGTACCTATTTGGATCAATCGTTAGAGAAGATCCGTGGGTAAGTTTCAAGAAGAGAACACAAAAACCTAAAGAATCACACAAAGTCTTTGGTTTGGAGCTACAGGTCTTGCTTTCGAAAGCACGTCCAAATTGGGCTCATGACGATGATTGTTATCTACAAGAATTGTTTATACAATTCTACAGTGGATTGCGAGATCCGGATCACAAGCAAGTGGTCTGGGACTCTTGGAAAGATGACACTTCCTTCAGTGACCTGTTCATAGCAATCGATGGACATGACATGAAGAAACGTTTGGTAGGTCTTGGACCTAGTCCAGTAAGAGCAGCTCCATTCCAATACGGTGGTACACCTGCTCCGGTATATGATACTTCCCAGTTAGCTCCGGTTGAATCGAATGAAGTTGATGAGGAAGATGAATATGTCTCCGATGAAAACGGAGAATATATTGGTTCAGTCCAGGTGGCTGGAAAGTATTACCGACAAAAGCGGTATAGGAAAGTACATTCGAGAGGGAGAGGAGGATCTGTTGCTGGTAAAACAGCTTCCGGATCAACTCAACATGGCAGTGTAGCCTCTACGGCGAACTCAACTGTAGCAGCCACTGTTGCTCCGACTAACATGATGGAAACATTAATAGCCGGATTAACAGAAGCTCTAAGGAGACCAAGAGTTGATAAATCTCAAAGGAGATGTTTCAGATGCCAGAAACTGGGGCATTTTGCTCCCGAATGTATGGCTGAGAAGCCTGTCCCGCGTAAACAGGAGGGTGTCTCTGGGATAAGTACAGAGGAAAACTAGAAAGGGATCTCCCGAGGGGCAAAGAAGGGGATCCCAGTGACAAATCTTGCCATGATATCACCATCCGTGATGATAATTCGCATTTAGTAACAAGATCGCCTAACACCGAGGTGGTTGTAGACACCCGGAAGGTTAGGGAAGCTGATATAACAGGTGCCACGGGAGCACAGGGGAAACCCAATATCAGTAACGAGGCAGGCGGCTATGAATTAGCCAAGGTCTGTGGTGCCCACCTGCCCCCGGGTCATCCTTGTCTGGAATTCCTGAAAGGATGTGGATCGACTCCTGGTGTGAAAAATGACATTCCGATCGTCACGGACATACCCTCTGTTCTAAACGGAAGGCGGTGGTATGTTTGCCTCACTGTTAACGGAAGATCTGCCGAATTCCTTGTGGATACGGGAGCTAGCCACTCTTGTATCTCCAGGGGGTTCTACGATCTTATACCGGATGAACATGATACTCTCAAATCGGGAGGAAGTGCTCAGACGGCCGACGGCAGTACCTTGCAAACGTATGGTAGAACTTGTGTGAAACTACAGTTGGATGGTATACATGACTATGTCATGAGCACCACCGTTGCGGATATAGCAGATGAGGGGATACTTGGGTTGGATTTTGCATCCCTGTATGGTGCTGTGTTGGAACCTCAAACAGGAGTGTTGAGTGTGAGATACCCGTATCCCGTAAAGGTTAGATGTGTACTGAGACAAGTGAGCAGTATGGCTAGTGTGGCACACACTGTGCGAATCCCTCCGGGAGTAGCCTGTGATGTGCTCGTAAGAAGTGATCCTGCAATGCGTAATAAACCTGCAGTGATAGAACCAGATGTAGTTACTTTGTCAAGTATCGGATTAAATTCTGTAGACACGATAGTAGCGAATGCATCCTGGTCGGTAGTACCTGTCTCCAATACTGGAAACACTACTATCTACTTGAAAAAGGGACAAGTTTTTGGAAACGTGACCCTTTCGGAAACTGTAACGGATAGGAAGCTAAGCTTACAAAAGGTAACAGGGGATGATGAAATTTCGGAAGACTTACTTAAGTTGTATGAAGAAACTTCATTAGAAGATCCGGAACACCGGAAAGAGTTCTATGATATGCTCTGTCAGTATCATATTGCCTTTGCCAAACCTGGTGAAAAACTAGGTACGACAAATAAAGTATTACATAAAATAGATACTGGAGATGCTGAACCCTTTAAGATACCGTATAGCCGGTTACCTTTAGCGAAAAAGAGAGTAGCTGAAGATGAGATAAACAAGATGTTGGAACAGGATGTAATAGTCCCTTCCAATAGTCCATGGAGTAGTCCTGTGTGTATGGTAACAAAGAAAGACGGTACTATCCGCTTTTGCATAGACTACAGGAAGTTGAATGGAATAACGAAAAAGAATTCGTATCCATTACCGAGAATAGATGAAACCATTGACTCCTTAGGAGGAAACAGCTGGTTTTGTACCCTAGACTTGCAATCAGGTTATTGGCAAGTGGGAATGAACCCTTCAGATATGGAGAAAACTGCATTTTCGAGTCATATCGGATTATTCCAATATAATGTAATGCCGTTTGGATTGTGCAATGCACCTGCAACATTTGAAGCAATGATGGAAACAATTCTAAGTGATTTATTGTGGAAAAGATGTCTTGTATATCTTGACGATGTCATAGTCTTCGGAAAAACATTCGAAGAGTGTTCTAATAACCTAACAATGGTACTAGAACGTATTATTTCTAATGGTCTCAAGTTGAAACCTAAGAAATGCCACATGTTTAGAAAGTCCATAAACTATTTGGGCCGCATCATTAGTGATGAAGGAATAAAGGCTGATCCGGAAAAAATCGAATCAGTTACGAATTGGAATAGACCTAAAACACCCAAAGAAGTGAGGTCCTTTTTAGGATTCTGTTCCTATTACAGGGAATTTATTCCGAATTATTCTAGAGTCAGTTATCCATTACAAGCAATAGCTAACTGGACTCCAGGAAGTACCAAGGAAAAATTTCCTTGGACGCATGAACAGGAAACCGCTTTTCAAAAGCTAAAAGACCTGTTCACGAGTACTCCTGTATTGCAATATCCAAATGAAACGGATCATTTCATACTGGATACTGATGCTAGTAATGATAGCATTGGTGCAGCTCTCTCGCAAGTCCAAATGGGAGAGAAGTACCGATTGCCTTTGCCAGCAATACACTGAGCAAGACTCAGCGCAATTACTGCACAACCAAAAGAGAGTTGTTAGCAGTAGTCGTATATACCAAGAAGTTCAAACATTTTCTATGGGAAACGAACTTTACTTTACGTACGGATCACTCCTCTTTAAGGTGGCTACTGAACTTCCGAGATGCTGAAGGAATGTCAGGCCGATGGCTAGCCCATTTATCCGAATATGGGCTTGAACATCAACAGATTCAGCATAGACCCGGAGTTAAGCATTTAAATGCTGATGCTTTGTCTCGAATACCAATTCGGAAATGTGATAATCCGGATTGTACTGATTGTGGAGCTCATAGGGCAGTATTAGCAGGGATTCGAAGACCATTCGCACCCCTAGTTGCCAGTATACTGGATTGGTCTATGGATCACATACGACATTTCCAGGAAGCTGACTCGATAACTGCGCAGCTACTGCAATTAGTACCAAAGGGTATACGTCCAGTTAGACCGGAGGTCTCTCTGGAAAATCGAGAAATGAGAAGGTTTCTTGCTCAATGGACCGAGCTTGAAGTCCGGAAAGGCGTGTTATACCGTTGGAAGCCATGTAATAATGGTGAGAAAATCATGCAAGTGGTGATACCACATGCTATGAGACATGACATTATGTACTTCTGTCATGGGCATCGGACCAGTGGTCATTTCGGAAGGAAACGCTCGTTAGCACGACTTTCCAAGAAATACTATTGGCCTGGCATGACAAGGGACTTGCAAAGATGGATAATCACCTGTCCGGATTGTTGTAAAAATAAACCCGGACCCGGGATGGGCAAACTTCCCCTATCCCAAGAACTTTTCGGAGTTAGATTCGCAAGAATCGGGGTAGATATTATTAGTGGATTTAATACAACCGCTAATGATAATACCTGTATGATGGTAGTGTGTGATTATTATACGAAATACACTAAAGTATTTCCACTACCGGACCACAAAGCAATTACTTGTGCCGAAGCCTTTGTAAAAGGTTGTGTACTAAGTTTCGGTGCACCATTAATGTTACACAGTGACCAAGGCAGAGAATTCGAATCAAATCTCTGGCAGTGTATGTGCGAATACTTAGCTATTTGCAAGACTAGAACCAACCCGTATAGGCCACAAAGTGACGGATTGGTAGAAAGGTTCAATAGAACCCTCATCCAAGTTCTAAAGTCACTCGTTAATGAACATATGGATGACTGGGATGAGCAATGTCATTTCGTGACACATGCTTATAACAGTACGGTACATTCAAGTACAAATTGTACTCCGAACCTTTTAGTATTCGGAGAGGATTTGATAATGCCTGCTGACCTAGTTTTTGGAGTCATAGGGATGGACCCTGAACTACCCTGCCACGTAGTTTTTGTGGAATGTTTGAGAGACAGATTTAAAAAAGCATATGAGTCTGTCCGAATTGATTTGGAGAAAAGCGCCAAATGGCAGAAAGTAGGATACGATACAGATCTAAAGCATCGGAAATTCCAATCCGGAGACAGAGTTCTTAGATTACATGAACCACTTAGACACATAAAATTAGCGTCTAATTGGGATGGTCCCTTTACTATAACACAAGTTATCAGTGATTGTACCGTAATTATCAAATCTGACCTTGGTCGACTTTATAAGTCAAATGTGGCTAGATTAAGGAAATGGTCTGGGAGGGAGACCTCCACAGAAATGTATGGTGAAGGTTCCGGAAAGATCCTGAACCAGAATCGCATAATAGACCAGGTAAAGAACACTACAGTGAAGCGTGGTCGTGGTAGACCCAAAAAGTGTTCCGAATCAGTGACACTCACGCCAACACCGATTAAGCGTGGAGGAGTTAAAAAAGTCTCGGCAGGTGAAGACAAAAAGAGGAGGAAAGGTGTTTCTAAGGCTAAGAAGCACCTAGAGAAAGCTCTTCAGACTGTCAGGTCCGATAAAGAACTATCCGAGAAGGGGAGATACGTTCGCCGCAGCCCCCGAATTGCCCAGAGGACTGCAGTGACCTAACCTGTATACACAACGAGTGTAATGTTTTCATTTAGAGGAACGGATGACAACTGACCCGAAAGGCTTATTTGTCGCCGCCGCATGATGTACCAATGGGTAGTGGACGGATAATCCGGTGGATTTGCTTAAGCTTTCCATAATCTCCACTTAAATCCCCAGACGAGTCATCGGTGTGAGCGATAATTACCTAAAAACAATCAGTTTGTTGATGTACCGCCTGTAGCACGTGCGTTTCCGCATGACGTTACAGTGTCCAGTCTCGGCTGACCTCTCGTGACCCTGCGCGCAACGGGGAAATGACGTCACGAATGCTGGCCTGTCGCCATATTGTTTTTCGGTAACGTCCAAGACGGTCGAGCTCGCTCCCTTCTTGGATTTTACCGGCTAGCAAACTCCTCGCTGCTCCTCCAGAGTCTGTCTCCTGGTAGACAGACTCTGTTTGTGTCGGCCCCGGCGCCGTAAAAGCCGGAAAAAGGAGTAGTTTACTCCCGTGGGCGATTCCCCAGTCATGGCTGAGGAATCCGTAGCTGCAGCCAAGCTATCCGGTGACCCGGATAAGCTGACTCCGTCCGCAGAAGCTTTTCCGGAAGCTTTGTAGCCTGTTACACAGGAAGAGAGCGAGATGATGGACGTGGAGGAATCCACGGATCGCTCGTTCGAGGAGAAACTGGCTTCATTTTCACTAAATGAGCCGGGGAAGATGTTATCTCCACTCCCACCAGAGGGATCCGGAGCGACTGCGAGTGCCGAACCCGCAGCGAAAGAGTCCGAGACCACACAAGTCGACGGCTCGAAGGACCAGTGGAAGCCAGCAGTGGCTGACCCGTTCCCAGTAGAGTATGATGGTCGCTACCTGTATGTCCACCCGGAACTACAGGCACAAGTGACCTACGCAGACGGGACACCAGTCAGGTTGGACCCGAAAGTTAGGGTAGCTGTCGAGGGCGTTATGGTTCCCGATCAGCTGACCAGGACGCCTCCCGAGTGGCTTCGAGACTGGCCGTGGTTCCAACAGGGACTTATGGTAGACGCTGACTTCCGCGAGACAGTGTATGAAGCCAACCGAGCCTTCGAGCTCGGAGTGTACCCGAAGCCTGACATGTCCCTGTGGAACGTCAAGGCAAAGAACATTAACTGGGTAGGCTGCGTCTCGGATTCCGAGGGGCAGACTTACCCACGCCCTTGTGCTACCCGGCCCCAGTACCGGACCACAAAGGAGTATCGGGAGGCCGCTGCTAACTTCGAGCAATGGGATGAAGGTATTTATATAACCGAGCAAGAATTAGTGGACGTCCAGAACGGTTCACTAATCGGTTTGGACCGAGGTGCAGCCCTTCGGACGGTTCTCGTCCGCCGAATGACTGCCGAACGGGAGGCTCAGGAAGAGGCTAAGAGGGCCGCGGAAGCAACCGCACCTCCTATCCCCGACCTGAAACTTGCCACCAGGAGTTCAGCCAGTGCTACACCAGCCACCGGCAGTACTACCACTCAGGTAGGAGCCTCGACCTCCAGCACATCCGGAACCCAGGAACCGGAGGAAGACTGGAAGGTCAGCAAGAACCGAAGGTCCGCTGCTCGGAAACTTAAGAATCTCCCGGATTCTGCTAAGGCCGAGCCGAAACCCAGCACTTCAACCACTGGTAGTACTGCCATGGAGGTTGAATCGTCTGACGAGGAGTCTGTGCACGAGTCCTCGGTTGAGTATGATGAGAAGGCCACTCCATCAACTCAAACCGAGGCCGAACGCTGGGCTAACGCCAAATCCGGATTCAAAACCCGGATTCCGACGTGCTTCTCCGACTGTGCGTACGGAGTGAAGAAGGACGGCTCTACCCTCTATGCCTGTCCAGACTCAGTCAATAAGAACGATGAGTCGGATGATGAAGATTGGATGCGTCTTTCGGACGAGGACCCCAATCCGAGCAAAGCCTATCGAAAGATGTGGCTTATGCTAAACCACACCGAAGGGTATTACACTTATACCCAGAGGAGGAAGCTGCGTTGGGCTTTAGAGAAGTGGTACGGTGACGACCAAAGTCCTGTCCCTTCTCTATCTGCCAGGATGCGAGTGATGTCATGATCCGGACCTGGAGTACTCCGGCCCGGTTTCAACGGCATCTGGTAGAGGCCCACTTCCACCATCACCCGGTTTACATTTGTGATCCGAGCTATGGTAAGAAGGGCAAGAAGTGTACTACGAAGGTGCAATACAACCGACGTAGTGATCTGGCTAGACACCAGAAGAAATGCCACACAGAAGGTTTGGACGGGGCACGGAAGCGCATCATGGAGCTTCATCAGGAACTCATGAAGGAGTTCGACAGTCTGAGCGAGGATGCTTGGTCTAAGATCTGACCAGGGGACCAAGTCCTCTGCGAAGTTCCGAAGACCAAGGATTCGAAACTCAGAGCAAAGATAGTCCTGACTCCTGGAAAGGGTAAACTGGACATGCACGAGTCTCTCTGGCAGAAATGCGAGGAATCCGGAAAGGATGCAAAGAGAGCTCGTGAAAGGAACAGGAGAGATCAGAACCGTGGCAGCAACGGTAATGGTCAGGGCACCACTAAGCCGAAAGTCAGAGCAGAGGACCGTTCCAGGTCCCCTCTGGCTAGGCATCCCGCAGAGCAGGTTCAGGGCACTCCGGTGTTCAAGAAGCCCGAACCTGCCGGATACGCTGGAGCCGTATCTAAGCCTGGGAAAGTTGGTTCTCGAAACTTTCCGTCCTTAAACCAGGGACCTGGACCTGAGAGCCAGACCTTGGTGGTAGGAAAGGATGGTCGCCTTATGCCAAAGAAAACCACCGCATCTGCTGCCGCCGGATCTGCATCCGCTCCAGCCGCCATACCAGTTACCTTTACCCAGGAGCAGTTGAACATGTACCTGCAAATGGGATTGAAACAGAACGCACCACCTGCCTACTGTGTACCAACGGCAGGTGTGTCCGGAAGCCCTAAACCCGGAAGTGGTCCACAGGCCGCCTCGACTCCTCCCAAGGCTGTCGCTGCACCTGCGAAACCAAAAGACGCTATTACCATTAAAACCGGTAATGCGGAAGTTTGGTTCGAGAAGTCTCGCCAGGGGGAGGCAGATGTCCAGAAGGCCATCTACACCCACTGGGAGAAGTGTGTTCGTGAAAAAGCGACCGAGTTTCATCAGGGTCTCCTAAATGACACCCTGATGTGTATGAAACAGGTGGGCGACGCTGAAAAGCAACGCCTCGAGACCCTCATCCGGGACGATGTGAAGGCCCAGGAGGAGGCTGCCGCAGCTGCCCAAGAAAAGGCAGCTATGGATGTACATGCGTTCGAGAAACGTGTAAAAGAGGAGATTACTCGGAACACCAATCTGAACACTAAGTTCATGAGGGTGTTCGGAGTCGACTTGGACGAGTGGGACGGCACTCCCGAGTCGGCTCTAGCTCTTCTTAAGAAGAAGCATGCTAAGAAGTCCGTTTAAGCATGCTAGGGTTATTTCTTCCATAATTTTTTTCGAATGACCAGATATAGTCTTTGCGGAACCCTATAGGTCTGCGAATGTTTTATTCACTAGTGTATGAACACCTATAGTATGTGTTCCGGGTCCCTCTTATGACCAGCTTACTGTATAATTCAGGTTGTAT
Organism: Acholoe squamosa; assembly: GCA_949317995.1. NCBI lineage: Eukaryota > Metazoa > Annelida > Polychaeta > Phyllodocida > Polynoidae > Acholoe > Acholoe squamosa. The sequence continues at coordinate 20,417,683 of OX439045.1, read as the reverse complement.
AACCCCTATTGCACCCTGAATAGTCTATTCGGATTTATAACTTCACCTATGAACAATCCGATAGTAGACTTGCTGCTGTGAGACGTATCCGGATGCCAGTTCCAGATCCCTGCTGTTACCCGTGCTAACCACTTACTAGGATGGACTTTACGATTTACCTCTACAACTCATCTATACTCCCGAATGGACTTATACCAACTACTACTATTACTTCCGGATCAACCTATATTGGACTATTATCTACTTATGTCAACCAAGCTTAAAAAGGATTACGTTTTCTACATAGTTGACACATCCGGACTATTATTCTACATTCTACGCCATTCGGATTCACTTATAAACTTTAGCACTACTAGAGGATTGTGGGTAGCTGCCCCAAAATCAACTACCGTGTTCACTCTATATAAGGAAACCATAAACTTTAGCACGTCCATCCCGTGGTTAGCTGACCACACCTACCTACTAGTACCCGGAGGATTACAGCAGAGGACTTCAGCAGCATTTATAATTTCTGTATATTGTATATAATGTCATACTTCTATTTTTCTATAATATTATATGTATGTGCATATCCACTAGATAGATATTATAATACGGGTACATAGACATTTCTTGATACGGATCTCTGATTATTATTAGTATTCATATTATAAGATCCGTTAGACCTCACCAGAAAACACATATTATTGTCCTGCGAGACAAATTGTATAATAAGTATATTGATCTGGTGCTATAAAGGTTATTAGGTACACGGTGATAATATATCATTATTATATTCATTACCACACCGTGATTTTTTTCTTTTCTTTTCAAGTGTATGGTATAAATGGTCCTATTCGTACTACTCACGGAATCCTCAACGGATTCGTATGTTAATAATATACGACATGTCATTATATAGTGAAGTTACTATAACAGTCTTCTTTAAGACTATATATTCAAATGTGGTGTTAATAACTACAAACACACATACGGATGTTATTATGTGATTTATTTATTATCGACAGTTCCGTTACACATAACTGTCATCATCACATGTATACGATTCATATTACTTGTCTTATTAGTTATACCGTAAATATAATATAATATTATATGGTATAATAGTTTAACAAACAGTTCCGTTTCACATAACTGTCTCTTATTCAAGTAATTCGTATAATATTTCAACATCCTAATTGCTATTTGTAACTACATTTCACTATCGAATATATACATATAACATTCGGTTCATACTCAATTTGGTGTTAATGTTATACCTATGGTTGTACCTCTATTACTAAAGGTTTAGACATGTAGAAATGTTATCCTAGTAATTTAATAACTATAACACCCTCCTAAATGTCTGGGGGAGTGGTGTAGAGGTACACGTTATTAAACCATAGGAGTTGGGTACCGTCTGACGTGGCGGGTGAGTCGAGTCGTCGGACGTTCCTCAGGTTCCGGATAGGTGGCAGCACCGATCCGGGTCTGTGGGGACATCTGACGACGAACACCTGGGTCCGTATATAAAGCCCAGGGCTCAGCCGCTACGTCAGAGGCCCTTCTGGCCTCCACACCATGTAAACCATTGTCCTTTAATATTAGCTGCCTCTTTGACATCATCCGGCAGCCGTGAGTGTGCGTTAAGTAATAAAACTAACCGTTGGCATACACTTGGAATACTGTCTTACTCTTTCTTTCCGAACCGTAAGACCCGAACCCCCCCCCCGGTCCGTAAGGCCACAAACCCTTAAAGTAGTCTAGGAGTATGTCCGATGTGGTGTACAGGAGGAAGTGTGGTCAGCTAACCATGGGGTGGAAGCGCTATTGTCTATTGGATCCTAGATGTGGAGATATATAAATACATGGTAGTTGATTATGGGCAGCTACCCACAATCCTCTAGGTGTGCTATTGTTCTTTGAAATAATCTGCATGATGTTAATAAGTTATCCGGATGACAATATGTAGTAATAGTAGTCCGTTTGGTGTAATTGACAAAGTGATAGTCCAAAACATATATCCGGAAGTAGATAGGTAACAGTAGTAAGTCCATCCGGTAAGTAAAACAGGAACAGGTAACAGTAGTAAGTCCATCTGGTAAGTAAAACAGGAACAGGTAACATCAGGCATCAAGTGGCAGGTACGTATCCACATCCGGCAGTATTCCTAGCAGCACAACTACTATTCGGATTTTTAGGGAATTCATAATCCGAAACAGAAACATCAGGAGATAGGTGTCATGTTATTTCCTGATCAGGCCAACTCTGGTTATAAAAGAACCCGGAACACATAGAATAGACTTAAGTGTTATTTGTATAGGAACATCAGGAGGTAGATATTCTACCTTCTGCAAACACTAAGTCTGGTTGTAAAATGAGAAAGTAGGGAAGAAGAGAAAAAAAATTATGAGGGAAACCCGGAACACACTAAGTGGATTTCTTAGTGTGTTTCTTCCTTAGAAGGTCTAGGGCCAACTCGGGAGTGCCGTCCCATTTGTCGATGTCGACCCCGAACACCTTTATGAACTTAGTGTTCAGATTGGTGTTTCTCCTCCTTTACACGCTTTTCTAGAACGTGTACGTCCATAGCTGCCTGTTCTTTCGCAGCTATAGCTTCCTCCTCACGAGCTTTTACTTCGTCTCAGATTACGGATTCTAGGCGTTCCTTCTCAGCATCGCCTACTTCCTTCATACACATGAGAGTGTCATTCAGAAGACCCTGATGGAATTCTGTAGCTCTCTCCTTAACACATTTCTCCCAATGGGTGTAGATGGCCTTCTGCACATCAGCCTCCCCTTGGCGTGACTTCGTCATCTGATTCCCCATTCTTATTAACGGGCTCGGGGCAGGCGTACAAAGTGAAGCCATCTTTCTTTACTCCATATGCACAGACTTGGAAGCAGGTGGGTATCCGGGTCTTAAAACCAGACTTGGCATTAGACCAACGCTCTGCTTCTGTCTGAGTAGATGGGACACTTTTCTCATCATACTCTACTGAGGATTCATCTAAAGAATCCTCATCCAACGAGTCCACCTCCATGGTGGCACTCGAACTACTGGGACCTGAGGTACTTGACTTCTGTTCGGATTTGGCAGAATCGGGTAGATTCTTAAGCCATCGTAAAGCAGACCTCCTGTTCTTCGACACTTGCCAATCTTCCGGATCCTTGGCTCCGGGTTTGGCCTTTCCAGTGGGAGAAGCCTTACCCGAGGTGCTTGGGGTTTCCGGATCCACAGGTTTTCCGGTAGAGCCACTAGAGGCGGATTTAGGGGAATCCAAGCCTCTAGCATCTAGTTTTAAGTCAGGAATCGGGGGAGCTGTTACCTTCAATACTGTCTCCTCAATTCGGGCTTTATTGCGAGCCTCATCCTCAGCTGCCATACGACGGTGGATAATCATATGGAGAGCTGCATAACGGTCCAGTTCTAGGAGGGAGGAGTTCCTGACCTGGGTAACTTTGGCTTCTGCTATATAGTAGCCGTCGTCCAACTTTTCAAATGTAGAAGCGGCTTCTCTGAACTCCCTAATAGTATGGAGGTCATGCTGGATAGTTCTAGGGTGGGGGTAAGTTTGGCCTCAGGGATCCGAAACACAACCCACCCAGTCAACATTGTCACGTGTTAAGTGCCACTGAGACCTATCAGGCTTGGGATAGGCTCCCAGCTCAAAGGCTCTGTTCGCTTCGTAGACTGACTCTCAGAAGGAAATATCTACCATGAGTCCTCGTTGGAACCAAGTCTAGTCCCTAAGCCATTCCAGTGGCGTCCTCTCGAGTTGGAGCGGGTGCATCACATCCTCGATTATGTTTCCCACCTTAGGATCCATTTTAACTGGAGTACCATCAGGGTGCACTGTCTGTGCCTGTAGTTCCGGATGGATGTACAGGTACCTTCCCTCGTAGAACGCTGGAAACGGGTTATCCTCGATCGGTTCCCTTTCCTTCTCTTGGTCTTTAGATCCATCTACCTGGGTAGTTTCGGATCCGGTTGCACCTAGCTGTACTTCTGGCTTTGAAGCATCTCCAGGTCCCTCGGCAGGAAGTGGTGAAACTGGCTTTTCTGGCTCATTCAAAGAGAATGAAGCCAGCTTGTCCTCGAATGACCGATCAGCAGATTCATCCACCTCCATCAGGTCATTATCTGCCAGTGTTACAGGTGATAATGCTTCCGGAAAAGCATCTGCAGACGGAGTCAGCTTATCCGGGTCACCGGATAGCTTGGCTATGGTAACGGATTACTCAGCCATGACTGAAGGAATCTATACGGGAGTCCAACACTCCTTTTCCTGACTTAACAGCGTCAGGGGCCGACACAGATCGGAACCGCCTTCCTAAGAATCGACTCTGTTGACGGGGGGGCCAAACTGTTTAGAGGTAAAAATCGTCCGCCTCGATTCCTACCAAAAAACAATATGGCAACACGCCAGCTTCCGTGACGTCATTTCCACGCTAGTGAGCGGGGTCACTGAGTGATTTTAGGTAATTATCGCTCATGCTGTTGACTCATCTAGGTGTTTCTTGGCCTTCGAAACCCCCTTCCTCTTCTTATTGTCTTCACCTGCCGAGACTTTTGCCGTACTGATTCAGATACCTTCCTAGGCCTACCCCTGCCTCTCTTCGGTATCGGGTTCTTCTCCTGGTTCTTTATTCGATTCAGATTCAGAATCTTATCGAATCCTTCACCATACATTTCTGTGGAGGTCTCCCTCCCAGACCATTTTCTTAGTCTAGCCACGTTTGACTTGTACAGTTGTCCGAGATCTGATTAATTGATTACTGTACAATCACTAATAACCTGGGTTATTGTGAAAGGACCATCCCAATTAGACATTAAATTTACATGTCTAAGTGGTTCGTGCAACCTCAGCACTCTATCCCCGGATTTGACTTTTCTACTTTTCAAATCTGTATCATAACCTACTTTTTGCCATTTGGCACTTTTCTCTAAATCAATCCGCACAGATTCATATGCTTTCTTGAATCTGTCCTGTAAACACTCAATGAAAACTACATGGCAAGGTAGTTCCGGATCCATACCTACAACTCTGAATACCAAGTCTGCAGGCATTATTAAACCTTCTCCGAACACTAGAAGGTTGGGAGTGCAGTTAGTACTCGAATGTACCATACTGTTATAAGCATGTGTCACGAAGTGGCACTGCTCATCCCAGTCGTCCATGTTCTCACTTACGAGTGACTTCAGGACCTGAATCTGGGCTGTTGAACCTTTCAACCAATCCATCACTCTGAGGTCTGTATGGGTTGGTTCTAGTTTTGCAAATAGCTAAGTATTCGCACATTCCTTGCCAGAGATTTGATTCGAATTCTCTACCTTGGTCACTGTGTAGCATAAGTGGTACACCAAAGGTCAGTACCCAACCTTTTACAAAGGCTTCGGCACAAGTGACTGCTTTGTGATCCGGTAGTGGGAAAACTTTAGTATACTTCGTATAGTAATCACACACTACCATCATACAGGTATTGTCATTAGCGGTTGTGTTGAACCCACTAATGATATCTACTCCTATTCTCGCAAATCTCACTCTGAAAAGTTCCTGAGATAGGGGAAGTTTGCCCATTCCGGGTCCGGGTTTGTTTTTACAACAGTCCGGACCGGTGGTTACCCATCTTTGCAAATCTCGCTACATGCCAGGCCAATGGTATTTTTTAGAAAGTCGTGCTAACGAGCATTTCCTTCCAAAATGACCACTGGTCGGATGACCATGACAATAATACATGATGTCATGCCTCATTGCATGTGGTATAACCACTTGTATGAGTTTCTCACCATTATTACATGGCTTCCAATGGTATAACACGCCTTTCCGGACTTCAAGCTCTGTCCATTGAGCAAGAAACCTTCTCATTTCTCGATTTTCCAGGAAGACCTCTGGTCTAACTGGACGTATACCCTTAGGTACCAATTGCAGTAGCTGTGCAGTTATGGAGTCAGCTTCCTGGAACCGTCGGATGTGATCCATAGACCATTCCAGTATGCTAGCAACTAGGGGTTAAAAGGTCTTTGAATCCCTGCTAAAACTGCTCTGTGAGCCCCACAGTCTGTGCAATCCGGATTATCACATTTCCGAATTGGTATTCGAGACAAGGCATCAGCATTTAAATGCTTCACTCCGGGTCTATGCTGAATTTGGCGATGTTCTAGCCCGTATTCGGACAGATGGGCTAGCCATCAACCCAACATTCCTTCAGCATCTCTGAAGTTTAATAACCATCTTAAAGAGGAATGATCCGTACATAAAGTAAAGTCTGTCCCCCATAAGAAGTGTTTGTAAATACTACTACTGCTAGCAATTCTCATTTAGTCATGCAGTAGTTGCATTGAGTCTTACTCAGTGTATTGCTAGCAAAAGCAATAGGTACCTCTCTTCCATTTTGGACTTGCGAAAGAGCGGCGCCAATGCTATCATTACTAGCATCCATATCCAGTATGTAATGATCCGTCTCATTCAGATATTGCAATACAGGAGTACTTGTGAACAGATCCTTTAGCTTTAGAAAAGCAGATTCCTGTTCATGCGTCCAAGGAAATTTATCCTTGGTACATCCTGGAGTCCAATTAGCTAATATTTGTAAAGGGTAACTGACTCTAGAATAATTAGGGATGAATTCCCGGTAATAGGAACAGAAGCCTAAGAATGATCTCACTTCTTTAGGTGAGTTAGGTCTACTCTAATTCGTAACTGATTCTATTTTCTCTGGATCAGCTTTTATTCCCTCATCTGAAATGATACGGCCCAAATAATTTATGGACTTCCTGAACATATTACATTTCTTAGGTTTCAGTTTCAGACCATTAGAAATAATCCGTTCTAATACCATTTTAAGATTATTACGAAGACTATTACATCGTCAAGATATCCAGCCTGTTCAACTTCTGGAGTTTCAGTTTGAACGTCTACCTCGATAGATTCAGGTTTACGTTGGTTAACCTTCTTCTTATTCCGTCTGCAGGATCTGCCGTTGGTAGAGGTGCCAGGCTCGGATGCATCCGTCTCATTGCCGGAGACATCCAAAGCCTTAGCTCCCTTCCTATTGGCCGAGCATGGAGACACCCGACGGGTTCGGGTACTGTCGGCCACACTCGTGCTGGTAGAGGGTTCGGTTCCAGACCGCTTCTCTTTACCTTTACCTTTAGTGGGGGTTCCCTTACCCTTTCCACTAGCAGTTTTCCCTGACTTCTGGTCAGCCTCCATTGGGGTAGACTGAGCAGTTTTAGGGGAACCATCTGTACCAGATGGAGCCTCCTCAGGTACTTCTGCTGTACCTCCCAAGGTAGGAGTTTCAGCAGGAGACATGAGACGCTCCATCCGATCAGCCATTTTGGCTGTTACCTGCACGGGTGCTGGCTTGGGGACAAGCTCCGGGTGCGCCAGTGCATACTGCTTCTCCAATAGACGTACTACGAGGTCTTGTATCACCCCGAGTCTGTCTAGTGGAGACACACCAATCCGGGCCTCCTCTGCCTCAATGGTTTGAGACGTAATGGGGACCCCTGGACAGTAATCCACAACAGCGTTACCTGCTGCTTCATACTCCTCCGCTGTTCCTAAAATTAGGATCTGGTCTCTATCTATGTACCTAGAGACCTTTTCTACCTTGACACCGGTATAACCCGTTTTTTCAGACACATAGGAAGGCCTATAGAAGGTATTCCTTCGGAAAGCCATTTGTGCGTCCCAGACGGCTTTACGAAACCATAAATGGACTACCAGTCCTTTGGCCATCTGATGGTAATCCATCAGCCAGGCTTTCGGAAAGGTATTAGCCCATTGCGGATGAGCACATTCCCAGATCGTGTTGACAACACGCTCGTCAACCTCTCTGGGCGTCCCATAACAGGTGGGTATCAGCATTGGCTCGGAAATAGCTAACATCCGTCCGTCATATGGACCGGCTACATCGTTCCATTCGGGACTGTCTGGTAGGGGCAGCTCTAGGTACATTGGCCTGTCAACCGGAGGAGAACATGGGTTTGCCATTCTCTTGGACAATAAATTGTCCTTCAGAGTTAGCTTCCATGAGGTTGTCTAACCCATGTACTAGCCGTTCGAACGTTATAACGTCAGTGCTATACACCAGAATTAACTGGTCGTGGCACCAATGTAATGGTTTTGTTTGACCAATTCGGTGGTTCGGGCCTTACAGATGAGGAAAGAAGGAGTAAGGCAGTTATTCAAGTGTATGCCAACGGTTTTATTCGGGATACTCTACGGCTAGCCGGAAGGTGGTAATGGGGCAGCTAATCTGAATTACATTGCATCTATGAGCTCGGAGGCCTGAAGGGCCTCTGACGTAGCGACTGAGCCCGGGTCTTTATATATGGACCTTGGTGTTTGTCGCCAGATGTCGCACAGGCCCGGTAGATCGGTGCTGCCACCTACCCTGAACCTTAGGAACACCCAGCAACTGGACTCACCCACCACGCCAGACATCACCCATATATATATTTTAGTACAATACCTCTACAATACCAGTCATCACACCTATGGATTGATCTTCATCTGCAATACTAAAACGGTGTCTACAATCGATAATTCAATAATCGACACGGAATGTTGTGGGCCTCAATACACTCACGGATATAGTGTATAGATAAAGACAAAAACGACACACCAAGCAGTTGCAAGTATTTTGGACGTGAGACTAATGTAGTGGTTCGTCTCGTTAAGTTAGATTAAGTAATCATAACAAAGAGAGAAAAAGTTTCCTGGTAGGAAACCGAGCTTTTATTTCATAGCTTATGTTACATACGATCACAGCCTCAGAGGACTACATGCTACTAGGGCATTCGGTTAGCCTTTCGGGTAACGACCTGGTTGAGCAGTGGGCAAAACCACTACTGGAGAACATGGGGGTAGAACCAGCCTAATATAGGGGAAAAGCCCGCAAAACTCAGACCGGCCACGTGACGTGTGGCGGACGAGTGGTAGGCCGCCTGGTGTAATGGATACGAACCCAGAGTATCGTTCATTTCATTTCCACCAGTAGCCAACCACATATTATAAATATCACAGATTTATATTAACGTTTGACAACAGTAGGGTCCTGAAAAGGACCCGTGGTTGTAAATATTAATCGTATTACAGTTATTAAACCCGGAAACAAAAATTTTTAAATTAACAACTTTTTCCACTTTTAAAGTGAACAATAATGAACAGATATGAGTAATCATATGAACACAATAAGGTATTAACCTGAGTAATATAATACTAAGTTAAGAGAAATCCATTGGACCTTCTCTATTTTATAGAAAGAGATGATTATATATTTGAGACACAGCTCAATTTATACCTTAGTGTTTTATATTTACAAACTACAGAAGAAGTATAGTCTCTTAATATATTGAGACCAGGAATGACCTATCTAGACAGTTATAGGTCTAGTACTACCTTAAATAACTTTTAGGATACGCAGATCCAGTATATTTATAGGTAAGTACATTTATATAATAATATACCTTTATAAAAGATATTAGAGTTATAAATACAATTTCACATGCAATACAATATTATTAACAAAGTTACGTGTTTCTTGGTTGGAGAATATAAGTGGAGTCGGATGCTGCAGATGTCTTGGTATGGGCGAGCTGAACCCTGATGCCTGAAGTGCTATGTTTAATGCAGGAATTTGTAGATTTTGGGCGAGCTGAACCCTGATGCCTGAAGTGCTATAGAAGAATATGTTGATGGGCGTAGCTAAACCCTGTTGCCTGTAGTGCTAGCTAACTGGAAGTAGTAGTAGATCCAGTTGTAGATTATTGATGGACTTTATGGGTGTAGCTAAACCCGGATGCCTGTAGTGCTAGCTGACAAGTAGTAGTAGTGTATAAAGGCGTGCATATCGAGTGTAAGGTATCTACTACAATGAATCTAACCAGTACCCTGGTAACATAGGTATATATCAAAAGGTAGCATAGGTTATATAGATAGATATATAGATATAAGATATCTGCTACATATAATTGAACCATCACCAGGATACATATAACATGAGAAATAAGTATTTCAGTGTTTTGAGTGCTTCTGTAATAAACATTTTCGAAAACACTCGTACAAAGAAAAACAACCCTTTTTATTTCATTACAGTGACAGCTCTACACATTGAAGGGAATGTGGAATAGATGATAAGTGACACACTCTCAGGGAGAGCCTTTGAGAAATTCATCTGAATTCTTAGATTACCCTTTTTCATAGTAGGCCATACAGTACCATCTGATTCCTCTCGAATATCAGGCTCTAAATCAAAAGCAAACAATGTATAACCTTTAGCAAACTCACTATGTGTTATATACAGCCCCTCATCATGGCCATCTGTGAAACGTTCTCTTCCATACATAGCTATGTAAGCCTCAATGAACGATGACTTGTGATGGTTGCTATCAAAAGTCATCTGCAGTGCTTTCTGAGGTACACTCTCACCATCAACAGTGAGGTTCAGATATTTTAAATTAAAATGCTGGAAGTTATAGGGGTTTTTATTGTAAGTCCCCACTGTTGCTTGTTCCGAGACAAGACCACATATTAGTCTGGACGGTACGTTCCCTAAATAGATGTTATCAGCAGTGAAAGAATAATGACCCTTAGATATGGAGTATTTTTTTACATTATTTTTAAGATAGGGGTACACGGCAGCCCAGTTTTTCTTTTCCATGATCTCCTGATGCTTTATTAAGGCATCAGGAGAGGGAGTGACCATACGCACACACAGAGATGCATCTGTTTTTCTGTTTTATATTCAGGAGTGGTAGCTGCTGACTTGAGATGAAAATTAGGTAAAGTAGGCCAGAACCACACCATTCAAAATGTACCTGTTAGTCCAACACTCATCACTTAGTATAGGACCCATCATTTCAAAAATCTGACTTTTCTCGGAATATAAAGCATGTACAGTCAAGCCTGAATTACCCAATGATCCTCTGGCTGCATCCATTGTACCTGTATCCTTAGCCCAGAGCTGAGCCTGGAGGTGTGTATTCTTAGACTGGGTGTCATATTTGAAAAAAGTATTTAAATAAGCCTCATAAGGATAGTTTGAATTAGATGTGGTTAACAATTGTTTCTGAAGATAAATATCTACTTGAGAGAAAAGAGAATGAGGAACATTATTGACAGGACCAAAGTCCCCTAGACCAATGGAGCCTGTTCCTTCGGGTATATCAGTGTTCTCAGACTTTCTTACCCGACATTTAACAGGAGACATGTACGTCTAAAATCAATTTATCTATTTCTGGTATTGGGGATTTCAAATTCCAACCCAACATCCTCATTAAGTTGATTTAAAGGTTTATACTCCACATACTTGACTTTCCCCACACCTACATCAACTGTAGGCATGGAGAATAAGTCCATGCTCCCTCCTATACCAACACTACTGCGATCATCAACTTTAGATACTTCATACGCCATGGTGATATGTATCTGTATATATGTCAAACCTTGAGGCAGGGTACTATGAAAAATGAAATTCTATCTTCCCTCTTCAGGTATCACCTACAGAATTCTTAATGTCATTAAACAATTCCTCGCTCAGTCTCTTTGAACCTGATATTATATCCTTGAAAAGAAGGGAGTCTTTTGAATTTGGTTCATCTACACTAGGGATGTGATGTGTCCTCTGCTTCTGCGCAAGGTGTAGGTGGTGCGATGATATCATCAAAGAAGTCTCTGTATTTCAAACAGTCTTGACAAACCTTGATATCCTTGGGGCTATACTTTTTAGAGGAGGATACACACCCTTTCCTTAGTGTAGCTCCTGAAGAGTCAGGCATATATGTCAAATAGTCTGGAATAGCTGAGGAGTCAACAGATACTGGTAATTCAGTCTGACTTTTAACATCAGATGAAAGGTTATCATCTGGAGCTCCTTCATGCGTGTAAGACTGGCTTGAGGCGCATGACCATGTAGGAATGTCAGGATGAGTATCACATGAACTGCATGTGTAGTAACAACTGCTGTCAAGGCAGGACGGCGGTCTAGGATGGCTGCAGCTGCTATCACAGGGCGAGCGGTTACAGCTACGGGTGTGAGTCGGGCAGTCCTCACTTGGGCGCTTATGGGTCGGGTTGTGAGAAGGGTGTGGTTTTTTGAGTGCACGGTGTGTGCTGCCTGATGGTCCCTTAAGATCTGTGTCTATCTCAAGTAAAAGTACCTCGTCAGATGTGTCCTCGGTTTCTGCAGAGAGGAACTCAACATGGATTCTGGTCCTCTCAAAATATGGCGTGCAGGTGGTACCCTCAGAACAAAAACACTTAAAACATGCTGTCTGGGTACCGGTATTTGATGTTTCAGACACGTCTTGGGACTGGGGGGTCCTACCTGATGAGATAGCACTGTCATTCTTTATGACCCCTACAAGACAACTCCATCTTATCTCTCTCTCTCTGTCCCTCTCTCTTTCTTTCTCTCTCTCTGTCTCTCTCTCTGTCTCTCTCTCTGTCTCTCTCTCTGTCTCTCTCTCTGTCTCTCTCTCTCACCCTCACACCCCACTCCATATGGTGAAAAATTCGATGCTTTTTACTCCTGTCACCAACCCTACACTGCACACCATAAAAAAAAAAAAAAACGCCATTACAGGCGGGTGTCTATGTGAAGGTGGTGTAGGACGACCCTGAGGAATGTTTTACAACACCTCCACAGAAATAAAAGAGTCCTAAGAGTGTACAGTATCCTGTTTAATGAGGGTAAACACATCTACAGACCCTGTCCTGTGATACTGTGATGTGTAAATCTAAATTACAGATCTTGACCTTAGGTCAACACTGTAGAAATTGCATTAACTCTCAGCCATTGTTAAAAGATATATACCCCATCATACTTAGGGTAAAACCATCCCCCATCTATTCAAAAGGGGGTAAAACACATAAATAGAATGTAGCACAATGATCATATAGGGTAGAAAGAAGATGAAAAAGGGGTAAAAATGATGACTTCGTGGCTGCTTGTATATGATTGGTCAGACAATATATTATGGAGTGGGATTAATCAAGTCTATGTCAGGTTGGTTGATAAACTAGTGTTAAAAATCAGATGCACTCTCTCAGTGGAAGTCACACAGGGCGTACAAGAGGATAAGTAAGGATGTACATTGAGTGGATGCAGGTAGTGGAGAGAGCATGATGGATATAATTAAACCATACGTTTACATCATTTTATTCATGCTCGGAATATCAACCACTAATGGAATGTGCTACTGTGGTCCAGTATTATGATGCTTCTGCGTGCCAGACACTCAATCTATGCGGTGGTCAAGGATAGACATCAGTTCCAGAGTTAGGAGTTGAATACAGTTATTACAATAAACTGTTCTTACAGTATAACGATATAAGGTATGTATGGATCACAAAGATATACCACATCTTGGCTGTGCGGGATACCCCCATATCATGCAGAGAACATTTACCTAAATGGGTTCTACAGAATTCATGCTCACTGGAAATACCTGATTCTGGTGACATACATCCAGATAAGACCGTTCTTACAGAAGACGCAACAGGATATAAAGAGGTTGGGACTCCTTAAAATGATATAAGTGAAACAACTGAAGGGTGACCGATGGAGACTACAATGCAGTACTCCATTGTACCCTCAGTGGCTACGGGTGGTATGCATGCTCTAGCCAGCAGCATGCGCGTCTCTAGTGGCGATGATATTACTGCACCCGCAACCTCTCCACCGCCGGCTGTTCATGATGTAATAGAGAGCCGAGATATAGAGTGAGTCATGGGGTTATGACAGTGTGTCAGCACCTAATGTCAACACCACACCCTCAAGGTTGAACGGTGAGGCTCCGTATGAGCCAAGTGACGAGGTATCGCAAAGTGATATTATAATGACCACCCAGACATTTATAGAAACCATGACTCGAGTTGAATCTGTCACCAGAGATGAGTCTGGCATCTTAACCTCTAGATCTGAAGGACCCCAGTTAATGCCTGATGAACTTTCTACCCCCTATCAACAGCTTCTCACACACTTAGGACATCCTGATGATAATGGCTCTAAGACACCGTACAATGATAGCGGGATTGGCATGAAAACCATTGATGGTGAGGGACCAAGGAGTGGGAGTTTGAAATTGACAATATCTAAAGGGATAAACAATGGGAATATAACTGTTGGTGTTGGTATAGCGAGGAACAAAACTCATGTTATCCTTAAAGGACAGGTCGAACTGTACGTCCCTATTTTGTCTGTCCTGGGTGTTATTGTTATTATCGTTACAATAATCACAATGATTATTGCTCAGATTAAACAGCCTGGAAATAGCATCTGGAGAAACCTACTGACTTGTGGTAATACTGTCAACAGCACCATATTAGAACTTGTCCCCCACATGATTCCAGATTGGATGTAAGTATTATTCTTTGTTGATATTTTATATGTAATAAACCTGGTAATGATACATAGTGTATGACATAGAAGGAAGTAATAACGAATGGAATGAAATAAATTTATGTATTTTATTTCATAATATAGAAGTTCTTATACAATTACTTATACAATTCCAGGTAACCTGCCGGTAGATTATACAGATTGTCCATTGCCACACCAGCTAGCATTCAATATGTAAATGAAGATAATCAGAACAGGTAAATACCCACATGATATCCTACATGTATATACATGATGTAAGAGTATGACGTAAGGGTATATGACATTAAACATATGTTGTAAAATCAATATTTTTTAAGGCTAATTTCTCACAATGCTTATGAATACCATATAGGTTTTCTCAGAGACAAACCTGCTGACTGTGGGAACAAGGAAACCCGACCCTACCTGGAACCCTCTCAGGGTCCTATTACTGTAGCTTCCAGCACCTCTAACAACCAATCAACCTCATGGAAAGCTACTCAGCGGGGTGCAAATGGTGGGGGTGCACAAGATGTTGAGCAGCTTGGTGCCAGAAGTGCAGCACCTGGAAATTTCAAAGAATCATCCAACTCCTCAGCCCTGCATGGGGTGACATCCACCCCCATGGTCTTAACTTCTACGGTCTCAAGTATGGAAGAGGGTAGGTTCATGCCGCCCCAAGTGTCCCCTATCATTAACAGTTAAGCAGACCTCCCTAACAAATGGCTGTCCTCGGTTGAGCTAACATGTGATATTTCAATGGTTTCAGAAACCCCTAAACGCCCTGAGTGCATGAGGTTGAGATCTGGCCGTCATGTTGATTTTTAAGAATGTGTGTAAAAAAAATCTCATAAACTATGGAAAACTGTGATAGACACCTTAAAACCAGACTGTATCCGGTATATCCGGTGATATCCGATGAAACAATGCAAAACTGGTATCTATATTGGGTGGGTCCGTTTCTTTCAATTCTGATTTAACCTGCTTCACCGTGACCTCATGCTCACTCAGAAGTGGAGGTTTGAGACCTGTGGTAGTCCCACTTCATGAGTTTTAGCTGGTCTTAAAATTATAATTTTACTACGATTTTTCGAGGAACCATGCTGAGTACGCCCCTTATTTATTTGAAGCTTTTCTATCAGACAATAGCTTATGAATATGATCTTTAATAGCCATTTCTCACAAATCTGGAATAAAATGAAGAACACACGTAACAATACCAGCTGAAGTAACCTTAAGACTCTTGTTATCTTCTTTCAAGAAAATTGTCAAACTCACCAGATCCGACTGGAGTATAGATAATGTGTTTGAACTGATAATTCTCCATGAATGTATAAGACCCTGCAGTATTTGTTGGTATAGGATGAGAGCAGTTGATGCATTTTAAACATTTTTCACACATGATAGGATTTGTTTTATACCCTGCAGGGGGTACTGCACTACCTGAAGAGAATGTAATAAATGAGGGAGTGATCATTCTTAACACAGGAAGTCCTACTCTACCCACACTCTGCAGAGCAGCTACATCAGAGCATATATAATATGACTTACTCTCACCAGTGCTCACCTCCATACAGCATTCAACCAAACCACAATACCATTTACCTCTCTGTAGTGTTATACGTTCTTGGGGAGTAATAGTGAAAAAACCTCCACTGTTTTCGGGATATAACATTTGATCGTCATTCTTATTTAGGTGTAGATAAAACCCTTTCATTTTAAATCCTTTATATCCTTAGCGGGGATCCACTCATTGAATTAAGAAGGGTAATTTTTAAAACTAACAAGATACTGTTTAACCCTGTTCACTGTTCTCTCTTTTATAACCTGATCAACATCATAAAGCTTATTTACATCTGATGTAGCTCCTTGTAGCTCTACACCATAGAATGACCCTTTGAGCTCCTCACCTTTGTGGTCTTTTAAATTATACACAGGTATACCATCTCTTATAGATGTTCTCACAATCTCGAATACCTCCTCAGTCCACTTAGGCTCATAATCCTTAGTGAAAGGTTCTTTTTTCACAGCAAGACGTACCTGGTCACCTACTTTAAATCTTCTACTCTCAGTTCTAGTCTTTTCTTTTTTTAAACTATCTCTTATATCCTTTCTAGTTACACGGTTGTATTGGTAGTCAAATATTTGTTTTGTATTGGAATCTGTTACATTTACAGGTTCAATCCCAATACTGGAGTGCACAGTGTTATTGTAAGAATGAGTCACTTTAGGTAGTACATCAACCCATTTATAAGTTTTCTTACTGAAAAGATACTTAATTATCCTACCTTCTACAGTTCTTATACAACGCTCAGCATATGAATCTTTACCCTCCTTGTAAGCTATATAATGTTTTATGTCATGTTTTCTGAACAAATCCTGAGCCTTGATGGCTGTAAACTCCTTACCGGCATCTGTGCGTAAAACCTTGGGAACGGCTTTTGTAAAGACCTTACTGAATCCTATACTAACGTCCTCAGCATTCTTGCTTTTCAGGCTCTCTCTGTGTATTTGACGGGAAAAAATATCGATACAAAGCAACACAAATCTTTCCCCATTGTTATAACGTGATAGTGAATGCATATCCATTAGATCAGCATCCCACATATAATTAATTCTGGGTGAGATGATTCTAGAATGTATATGTATTTTTTTAGGAGTGGAGAATCTTAAATGAGTTTCCTACTGTTTCAACCATTCATTAAACTGCTCTCTCAATACTTTTTTAGATTTAGAATTAGAGGTCCCATTGAAAACGGCTTTTTTGACACCGCTGAAACTACCTGGTTTAGCAGGGTTATAATAATTAGTCTTGGCTTGCTGTACCGCCCATCCCTTTTTCCTTCTACCACGCCTTGATTTCCTGTGTCGAGACATTCACAGCATAAGCCAAGACCTTTTAAGTTTCTTTGTCTCGGGGTCTATTGATGATGTATTAATAGTAGAAGTAACATTAGAAGTTATAGGTGCTCTAGTCTCAATGATTCCTGATCCCTGCTCACACCTCTTAAGATAAGACAGAAAATCATCAACTGTGAAATTCTCTTCAGAATTGCTGTTGTGATGTTCTTTAGGAGTGGGTTCATCTTCAATATCTGATAACTGTTTTACATCATTGGGTTCTGAAATCTTATTTTCTTTACATGATGACTCATGAGGACTGAATAGGGCACCAGAACAAATTTCTCAGTGTTTTTCATCTCTCAAAACTTTACCAATGAGAAAAGATATTATTTTACCTACTTTAGCAAACAAAGAACGTCTAATTTTCCATGAGGTTCTTGATCTACACCCTAAACGTCTCAAATCTTTCTTGTATATAGACACTCTCTTAAACTCATCAGGAGATAAATGAATGTTACCCGCCAACGTGTTTAGAATAATCTCACATATAGCTATAACCTGATCTTTAGTAGCTATTCTTAAAAGAGTCTCACGTTTTTTGTTTTTTTTGTAGAATTAGCTATGAACTCGAGAAATGCTCTGTTTTTCTCTAATTTATCTGATGTCATTATAACAAGGCTGAGCAGACCCTCAAATCATTCAGTTATACCCCAAAGAAGCTTACCTTAAGGGTGTGTATACTATGGTGTGTAGATCAGGTGTGACACATGCACGTAGACGCATGCTCTCTTCACATTCCTGAGTAAGATCTATAAATAAATAGCCATTGATATTCACATGCAGTTATGGTCTTTCCCCATGGGGAAAATAGACACAGGGCTAAGAAATTTGACATGCTGATTGCCGGGGGACACCACATGAGGCACTGAGTGTCATTTTCTCTCTAGGTGCTATAAAACATAGAAAATTATGGGTAAAGTGTACGAAAAACCCTCGGAAATATAATGTTATAAAGGAAACAAATTGACAAAATACATCTTTACTCCATGTGCAATGGCTTGAACAGCCCCATTTGCATATTATTCAAGTCACCCCATGTTAGGACAAAAAAATAAACCAGATATGGTGAATACAAGGACATTTTATTAAGTGTCAGTAGACATTTATTGGCTGCATAGCTCGGGGAGAGAAAAATGATGTTTTTCTCCGATACATGTAAAGGCCTTCCATAGAGTGCTGAGGTCAATGGAAATAGATAGAAACAGCTTAGAATGTAAAATTCAGATCATTTTCACCCTGAAAACTATAATATTTGGTTATCTGGTACCCCGTAAAAAGAAGTATCAGGCTTGCTGATTGACGGCAGAATATTTCTCAGAAATCTCTCTGAGGCTAAAACTCCGCTACTATGATTTTCAGTGATCTGTACAATTAAATCAATGCATGAGTTTTCAAGAGAATACCCTTGTGAAAAATTATATTTCTTCAATACACGTGTAGAGGTCGGCGGAAAACGTCTTGGAGAAACCGGGAATCGAACCCGGGACCCTCCAACCTGCAGGCGGAAGCTCTACCGCTGAGCTACTTCCCCGTCTGACATTCTCTACCTTCCACCTACATCTGGATCGGTATAATACACAAGGGGGGCAGCTTATACCGGCTGACCAGCCCCTGAGGGCTGGTGCAACCGGAATGGGGCAGATGGCCTACCGCCATGGACTTACAGCCAGAGCTGGCCCCTACACTCCTCCCAACCAGCTTCAACCATGGCCAACCAGCACCAAGCATTCCTCCCAACCAGATCGATTGGGCTTTATCAAGCAGTGTGAGGCACTCCTGACTTCCCAGTTGACCTACCAGTACACAGTACTGCCAGGGTCGAAGCGTATCTGTATTATACCGTTCCAGGCACCTACACCTGGATTGGTATGACACACACGTAGGGGGGAGCTACCACCGGATGCCAGCCCCTGGGGGCTGGGATCTCCAGAAACGGGGCTGCTGGCCTTACGGCAGAGCTGGCCCCTACACTCCTCCCTACCAGATTCAATATAGGGTTCAGTACCCTATAGGTACCAGATACCCGGGACTAGTACTGAGTCGCATACCTGCCACCTCTTTCCAAGTCTCCCCAGTACTAGCAAATTGAATCGTCATTCGTGTCATACCAGCCCAGGTACCGAGTTCTCGTAGTCCCCCCTCACACGGGTCAGGACCAACTCGGTTTCTCCACCAGTGTAGAGGTCGGCGGAAAACGTCTTGGAGAAACCGGGAATCGAACCCGGGACCCTCCAACCTGCAGGCGGAAGCTCTACCGCTGAGCTACTTCCCCGTCTGACATTCTCTACCTTCCACCTACATCTGGATCGGTATAATACACAAGGGGGGCAGCTTATACCGGCTGACCAGCCCCTGAGGGCTGGTGCAACCGGAACGGGGCAGATGGCCTACCGCCATGGACTTACAGCCAGAGCTGGCCCCTACACACGCTTAGCTTCCATAGCACAGATGGCAGGTCGTTAATCCATAGGTATTCCACAGCTAGAAAGGATAGAGAGCATGCAGCGCACATCATACCAGCTGTATCGAGTATACTGAGGGTTTAATTCATGCGAATTTATAAATTGGTCTCTAGCTATCTCCTGATAGAGCTTTTATTACAATGCATTTAACTCTTAAACTATGTATGACCCTACCACTGTAGGTAACAACACAAATTAATTAACCCTGACCACCAGATCTGTCTACAACATACACACTCACTTCCTCTACCCCTGACTGTGGGGTCATCTAAGGACATAATCATAGACCAGTAGGTGTACACACTTAACTCCTGGTCACCCCTGACTGCGGGGTCAGATGAGGATAGTTTTCACGCTTTAGGTAGCAATTATCTTCGTCCAACGTTAAAACCCCATAGGGGCTCCGGACGCAGTTTAACATGTTCTCTACTCCCCCAGACATCTACCCCAAACCATTTACCCCCATGGATATAATAAAGGTTGAAGAAAATTAGGGTAGGTAGTAGGTAGGGACTCTTTTTTTTTTGAGAATTTTTTGAGGTTGGCGCTTCTAGAACTTCTAATTTTTTTCGACCAATTACCTGAACACAACAATTTATTTTAGGCCTTACCAATTAACACCCATTATTAGCCCAGCACGGTTTCGGACCAGGGATGGTGGAAAAAAACCCACCTGTTTCCAACACCATTAAAGGGGGGCTAGCACGGCTAAGATGTACCCGCCTTAGCAAGTCACGTGACCACCCCTTGACCAATCAGGGCACCACGATTTCTCTGCTGGGTCCTGTGATTTTATGAACAATCTTTGAACCAGTACCCATGTTGAACATCCCCGTGCTAGCCACCCTTTAAGTTAACCCAATATATACATGTCCCTTTGAACCATCTCAATTTACCATACTCTCTTCATGTACTTTGGGCCGGGGGTGGGGCGTATCTTTGCATGACGTCATGTTAAGGGAGGGGTCAAGCATAGTAAGACGAAACATGACAAGGGGGAAGGGGGGGTCAAAAATGGCCAAAAAAAGCATGACGTCATTTGTACACAGCCCCTATTTGTAGTTATACCTCTAGTATTCAGGTAGACATAATGTATATGTTATCCCTATATAATATCTAATAGTTATAACTCCTACCTATTGTCTGGGGGAGTAGTGTAGAGGTGTATTGAGATAAGAGTGTAGAGGTATACCAGTAAGAGATATTGTAATAAGGTGTCGCCTGGCGTGGCGGGTGAGTCCTGTCGTTGGATGTTCCTAGGGTTTCGGATAGGTGGCAGCACTGATCCGGACCCATGGGACATCTGGCAACAAACACAGGAGGGGAATTCAATAGCCGGCACGCCCAGCCATCGGCGCGCGCCCGGACCTGAACGTGCTCGCACTCCAGCTAGAGAGGAGGTGCGCCTGTGGCGCCCGCCGCGTGGCTGGCGTGCGGCTAATGAATACCGTGCAGGGTTCCTATATAAAGCCCGAGGCTCAGTCACTACCCAGAGGCCCTCCAGGCATCCGTACTTAACCTATCTATCCAAGTAGAAGATTAGCTGCCCCACCTACACCTTCCGGGTAGCTGTTGTGCTGGAATAAAACCGTTGGCATACACTTGAATTACTGTCTTGCCTTTTCCTTCCTAATCGCAAGGCTCAAACCACCGAACTGGTAAAACAAACCATTACAAGAGTATAATAACTATGCATTCCCTATGGACATTACAGACTATTTGGTATTTATATTAGGTTCAGAAACATCAATCTGGTTGGTATTTGTGGTTATGGTAATTAACACTTAATCTCTCACGATGGCTCTATGACTAAGGGAGTGGTCATTATTTATCAACAGGGGGGGGTTGGTGGGTTTTCGCGCGGACGCGCGGAAATTTTTTACGCCCCCCCCTCGACAGTAGTCAAAATTTTTTGTGCCCCCCCCCGCGCCGGAGGCGCGGAGAGTTTTCGTGCCCCTCTTTGATCTATAGTAGCGCGCGGGCTTTTTTGCTAAAAAGAGGGTGAATTTTTTTAGCCCCCCCCCTTAAGAGGGGTCAAAATTTTTTTAGCCCCCCCCTCGGGAGGGGTCTGAAAATTTTACGCCCCCCCCTCAAACCCACCCTCCCCCCCCTGTTGATAAATAATGACCACTCCCTAATACAGATGAGCGCATATTGGTCAATTAGCTACAGGCACTAGATTATGATTCTGGTGATATTGTTGGTAGAGACGTGACATCGCGGGACCGGAAGTCAGTTAGCGATGGCGGCCCGCAGAGCACATGGCTCAGATTATGAACTCTGAAGCATGTTGATATAAGTATAGTTGTATTGTACCACAGTAACCAAAGTATCATCACCTAATAAAGGTATACTTCATCAAGCATCCTGACTTCAACTTGGTGTCAGAAGTGGAGCTGTCAGGAACCCAAAAGCAAAATCACAAGGTAGTGCAACAACAAACATTCTCATTCTTAATGTGGTGGTGGTGACTTGAATTTCAAACATGTCTAGACCCAAGAAGCCAGAACTAAATCTAACAGGGAACATCCCAGAAAACTTCAAAAATTTTGAAATGAGATTCAACGACTACTGCATCGAGTCCGAATATAGAGACCTGTCCAAGAATCCCGAAACTCATCGGGCTGAGTACTATGCTAAGCCACTGATGGAAATTGCTGCATTACGTTCATCTATGCCCGATGAGGCACTGCAGGTTATTCGGTACAGCATAGAGCCCCAAATTTCAGCCGGGGACAAAAGCAAGCCGTGGGTTTGGTTGGAGAGACTCAGAACTCACTACACGGGCTCGGCCACATCCTCGCTGCTGACAGACAGATTCACCTTCTGGATGGCCACACAGGGCGCCCATGAGTCAGTGCAAGACTGGGAGACCCATGTACGGCGTGAGTGCAGCCTGTGTGACTATGGTACTTTAACTGATGAGATGAGCCGTGACAAGTTTATTTTTGGTTTACGAAACAGTGACATTCGGGCAGAGCTTCTAAAATGTCATGTCAAAGCTGACAACACAAAAAAGACACTTAGTGATGTTGTTGCGGAAGCCAAGGTGTTAGAAGTTGCAAAGCGGGCTAATCAGCTTATTGGCGAAGCCACCAGAGGCACAGACGAGGCTGTGAATTGGACGGCAAAAGGGAAGGCTCACAAAGATATGAAGCTGAAACGTGAGAACGGTACATGCCACTGGTGCGGTGACAGACGTGGAACACACCCTTGGTCGAAGTGTCCAGCCAATGGAAAGAAGTGTGGCAAGTGTGGTGGCAACGATCACTTCTCCCGTGTCTGTCTTGAACCTCAAGGAGACAGTCACCGGCCACAGACCCAGAGCCGTAGTGCGGGTCATTCCAGGAAAAATCAGCGGGGTAGAGGGGTCAACCATGGGCCTCAGAATAAGTTACCGCCTGACGACAGAAGAAGTCAACATAGCATCCATGCGGTCAACACTGATGAAGACCTAGCTCATGTACCCCAAGACCCTTACTCAGAAGTAGACTATGACGAGCAGTGTTACTCCCTGGAAGACACAGCTGTCTTTCAAGCTGGTGCAAGGAAAGGACGAAAGTACTTTGCACAGCTTCTTCTGTCGGATAAGGGTGACAGGTTTAACAGAATGAAGATACAGATAGACTCAGCAGCTGGAATCAACACAATGCCAGAACGCCTGGCCAGGAGTGTGTTTCCTTCTATCAAGATGACCCGTTCACCGTACCAGCTCTTCCCGTACAAAAACACTGCTCCAGTAAAACCCATTGGTCAGATCACCCTCTTATGTGACAGGGGGGATCGTTATCATGACTTGGTATTCCAGGTGCTAGCAGACAGTGACATTGGTGAGAAGCCTGCACTTCTCTCAGGAGAAGACAGTGAGAATCTGGGTCTTATCAAGATTATGGCGGACGAGGTCCTGTGTCTATCTCCGGATGTGGTTTCTGCAACAGCTCTGGACCAAGCTAAACCCTCACCAATGACTATTCAGATCCCTCGCTCCAGATGCCTGCCTCCAGCAGGCAACTTGACTAAAGATGCAGTCTTGCGTGAATACAAGGACAGCTTCCAGGGACTAGGGTGTCTGGGCCCACCTGTCCATTTTGAGTTGAAGGCAGATATTGTGCCAGTCCAGATGCCCAATCACCGGGTGCCGATCGCCAAGCGGGGAAAAGAGAAGGAAGCACTGGACAGGTATGTGACATTGGGGATCATGGCAAAGGTGGATGAGCCCACTCCCTGGTGTTCAAACGCACTCATCAGAGAAACCCCGAAGAAATTCCGCGTCTGTATTGACCCAAGTCAGACTGTCAACAAGGCATTGATAAGACCTCTCTTCCAAATCCCCACATTGAAGGAACATTTACACAAGCTGGGTAATGCCAAGTGTTTCTCTCTCCTTGATGTTCGGGAGGGATTCCTACACATTCCTCTTGATGAAGAGTCGTCTATGCACACCACCATGCACACATCATATGGTCGATATCGCTGGCTTCGACTACCTTTTGGTATATCATGTGCGCCAGAGGAGTTCCAAAAGAGACTCTTGGATGCCCTTGAGAACCTTGAAGGAATAATTTGCATTGCTGATGATATCCTTGTTTATGGTGAGGGTGAGGACTACACAACAGCAAAGACCAGCCATGACAGAAGATTGGTGGCATTGATGGAACGTTGTGTGGCTAAAGACATCAAACTCAATCCAGATAAGTTCAAGTTTGCCCTTCGGGAGCTCAAGTTCATGGGGAACATTATTACTGATAGTGGCTTGCGGCCAGACCCTGAGAAAGTGTCGGCAATCACGGGAATGGCAACCCCGACAGACAAGGCTGGTTTGATGCGGTTTATAGGCATGGCCACATACCTATCACAGTTTTGTGACAATCTGAGCTCGACTCTACAGCCCTTACGTATGCTGACAAAAGACGGTGCCAGTTTCATGTGGTCCAAGGTGCAGGAATCCGCATTCCAAAGAGCCAAGAAGCTCATCGCATCAGCACCTACACTCCTCTACTACAGTCTGGATAAACCAGTGACATTGCAGGTTGATGCAAGTGAGTCAGGTTTAGGAGCCGCACTTCTGCAACCAAACACAAAGGGAGAGCTACAGCCAGTAGCCTTCAGCTCATGCCGGCTCAGTGACACAGAAAGGAGGTATTCTCAAATGGAAAAAGAGTGCCTTGCCATTTGCCATGGTCTCCACAAGTTCGACCAATGGCTTTATGGGAAAGCTGATGTTACGGTGCACACTGATCACAAACCCTTGGTACCTATCATGTCAAAACCATTACACAAAGCACCCGCCAGACTGCAAAGGATGTTGATGACCTTGCAGCGGTACCGTTTTACATTGGAGTACAGGAAAGGCACCACGCTTCTCATAGCAGACACCCTATCCAGAGCAGCTTTACGCACCCCCGTCAATACACCCACAACAGGATTTGAGGTGTTCAGACTGGAGTGTGAATCGGTCAGCCGCAGTCCCAGGTTGACTGGAGAGACTGAGAGGGAGATAGTGCAAATGACTAATGCTGATGAGTTACTCAATGCTTTACGAGACATGATTATCGACGGCTGGCCAGATGACCGTGCTGTAGTTCCCAAGGATCTCAGGCCTTTTTGGGGATACAGAGATGAGCTGTCTGTACTGAATGAGGCTGTATACAAGGGGGAGACTGTGTTAGTGCCTCAGCAGCTTCGGGCCGCAATGTTGGCCAAGATCCATGCAAATCACCTTGGAGCTGAATCAAACTACAGGATGGCTAAGG
This sequence comes from Acholoe squamosa, assembly GCA_949317995.1. Taxonomy (NCBI): domain Eukaryota; kingdom Metazoa; phylum Annelida; class Polychaeta; order Phyllodocida; family Polynoidae; genus Acholoe; species Acholoe squamosa. The sequence goes on along the minus strand of OX439045.1, from coordinate 20,392,209 downwards.
AGGTACTATTCTGGCCAGGAATGAGAGCCGCGATAAAGGACATGTGTGATGCCTGCGAGACCTGTGCAGTATATGGTTCATCATCACAAAAGGAGCCCATGCTGTCACTGCCTATACCGACAAGACCTTGGGAACTACTTAGCCAAGACTTGTGTGCATATGAGGGGAAGGACTACCTAGTCACTGTGTGTCATTACTCAGATTGGATCGAGATAGACGAGCTGGGAGACACCCTTGCCTCTACAGTAGTCGACAAGACAGAGGTTCACCTAGCCACTTTTGGGGCCCCAGCAAGAATACACACAGATAATGGCCCTCAATTTATTAGTAAAGACTATGCAGACATGGTGACCAGGTTCAGGTTCACCCACACGACATCATCACCTTATTACCCGAAAGGGAATGGTCGAGCAGAGGCAGCAGTGAAGGTAGCTAAGGGGTTGCTAAAGAAATCGATGAACATCAAACTCGCCCTGTTACTTCACCGTAACACCCCCCAGGCTGGATATTCATACTCTCCTGCTCAGCGTATGCTATCCCGTCGGACACGCACTCCTCTCCCAACTTCAGACAGGCTGTTAGACTCTCAGGTGGCGGACAGTCAGGTGGTCCAGGAGGAAATCAATACTCGCAGGGTGGCCTCCAAGGCACTCTATGATAGGAATACTGTAAACCATCCACCTCTCTCAGTTGGAGACTATGCTTACCTGAAGCCGCCCCCTAACAGGCGTGGTCAACCATGGGCCTACGGGCAGGTAGTTGACTGCAGAAGACCCAGATCATACACCGTTCAGACTGATCGGGGACTGGCTAGCCGCAACCGGGTTCATGTGCGGCCAGCTGCTCCTCCCCCAGTTGGCATTAGACATGGGCAGTCAACTCAGCCCAGAACACCCTTGGCTCCAGTTACACCATCAGCCAGAGCCGACATTTCACCAGAACCAGCTGACAACCGGCGGGAGGTGCAACCGAAGGAGACTTGTTCCCCACAGAAAGTGCCAAGGTCACCTGCACCACCAAGCAGCAACATTGCTGCATCTCAGTCCAGGGCCACTAGTGGCTCTCTTGTGGGCGGTGGTACCTCCCTTGCCCCGAGCCCCTCTCCGGTTCGTCGCACAAGGACAAGGGAGATCTCACGACCTTCAAGATATGATGACTATATCCTTGCATAGAGACTCATGTGTTCAGACCATGTTCAAACATATGATTTATCTTGTGACTCAATATAATTAGTATTTTCTTTCAGCATAGACTGTTTTAACACTTGACGTTGGACTATACTTGTCTGCAGGGATGTGTTTGTTCTCTCTTTTTAAAAAAAAAAAAAAAAAATTGATAAAAGGGAGATGTTGGTAGAGACGTGACATCGCGGGACCGGAAGTCAGTTAGCGATGGCGGCCCGCAGAGCACATGGCTCAGATTATGAACTCTGAAGCATGTTGATATAAGTATAGTTGTATTGTACCACAGTAACCAAAGTATCATCACCTAATAAAGGTATACTTCATCAAGCATCCTGACTTCAACTATATCACGACCGACTACATTAGTGGTACTGGAGACAAGGTAAGCAGATAAGACCTTGATGTATATACTTTTATCCCCAAACAAAGACATCGCTCAACACTACACTGAGCTGTAGGTGCATCCGGAGGTGCATCAGTGCAGAACCACACCAGCCTGCAGGCTCGCCCCCTCCAGCCCGACAGAACTGAGTATCAATAGACGCTGGCCGAGGCTGACCAGCCTGGAGCTTGAACTGCTGCCTGGCAGGGTACTGCGTACCTGGGCGTCTGTGGATGTAGGTTAGTCAGTGTGTCGGCCTCTTCACCCATACAGGGAGAGGTGTACACCTGTAGACACCTCAGATCTGCAGTATACAGAGCTGGAGCAACGTGCCACTTTTAATAGTGGAGATCGAGAGTGGATACAGAGATTTATGACAGTCTGGTATGCCGTCATGTGCTGTCGCTGTGCTTAGAAATGGTAGGTTCCATAACAATTTGGCTTGGGGTTGCTATGGAAATGGTATGAAAATGGGCGATGATATTAAAGTGAACCGGGAAGTGAATAGGACCTTAAAGCCGTAATAAGCCTGGTATCACATTGGACGACTCATCTAAAGGCTAAAAAGCCTCCTATACATAGATGCTCTACACAGGGGGTAAATTAAAGGGTGACCCCTATCATGTTCACTTTTAATGGAGTAGGTTCCTAGGCTACATAGACGCCTGTGTGCAGCCACTGACAGTCAGGGGTGGCCCAGTCAATGCACCAGACACATATACACACAGGCTGCTCTTGGGACACGGGAAGCGATATTCGCACCTCTACGAGGTGCGTATAACTGTCCTTATATTCACCTCGGAAAGGTGCATATAATCGCCCTTATACGCACCTCGCCGAGGTGAGAATAGCAGCACTATTCTCACCTCGACGTGGTGAAGACAAAGTTCCTTATTTTCACCTTGAGGAGGTAGAGGTACAGCAGCCTGAGCAGGCCAAACCAGGGGGGCTTCCCGGCCCCAAAATGGCCAAAATTTTTACACCCCCCCCCTTTTGTTAGGGAGTGGTCCCCGGAGTGGTCATTTTTTAACAACGGGGGGGGGGGGGGGGGGGGGTGGTGAGTTTGGGGGGACAAAAAAATTTCAGACCCCTCTTAGGGAGTGGTCATTATTTATCAACAGGGGGGGTGGTGGGTTTGAGGGGTGTCGAAAAATTTTCAGGCCCCTCCCGAGGGGGGGCTAAAAAAGATTTGACCCCTCTTGAGGGGGGGGCTAAAATAATTCACCCTCTTTTTAGCGCAGCGCGGGGGGTGCAAAAGATTTTGACTGCCGTCGAGGGGGCGTAAAAAATTTCCGGGCGTCCGTGCGAAAACCCATGCCCCCCCCTGTTGATAAATGATGACCACTCCCTTAGGAGGGGACAAAAAAAATGTCGCTCCTTTTGAGCGAAAAAGCCAGCGCGCCAATAAAGAATAAAAGGGGGGCAAAGAAAAATATCAGACCCCTCCGGAGAAGGGATGGAAATGTTTTTGCCGCGGACGCACGGAATTTCACCAACCTCCCCTGTTGTTAAAAATTGATCATTCCCTTACCAAAAACAACTTTTTAAATTGGGATCTTTTTTTTATCCCCCACAGCCACCCTGCTCCAGTAGGGACAAGTCATTTATTGCCAGCTTGGAGGGGGTTGGTGAAATTCCACGCATGCGTGGCGAAATTTCTTCCGTTCCCCCTCCGAGGGGTCTAAAATTTTTCGCTCAAAAGGGGCCCCCCCTTAGAGGGGTCTGAAATTTTTTTGTCCCCCCCCAACCCAACCCCCCCTGTTGTTAAAAAAATGACCACTCCCTTTAGGAGGTATGGGGAGACAAATAAATGTTGCCCCTTTTTTGCTAAAAAGGGGTGAAACTTTTAAACCCCCCTGCAAGAGCGGTCTAAAATCATTTTACAGCCCATCCTCCCCTTTTATTAAAAATGACCATTCCCCAAAAACTTCAACATTTTTTAACCCCCTACCCCCTTGGTCATTTGAAATTTCTTGAGGGCCCCCCCCTTGCAGATCACACCTCCTCGAGGTGTGAATAAATTTGCAAACCACACCTCCAGGAGATGTGAATAAGAGCATACCTCCTCGAGGTGAGAATAAGGATTCTTATTTTCACCTCAATGTGGTACACCTCCCCGAGGTGAGAATAAGGCCACTGCTCGCACCTCGAGGAGGTGAGCGCCTTTTCGCACCTCGAGGATGTGTGTATATCATCGGCCTTGGGACACCTGTGCTGTGTCATCCTCTTGTGCTTGGTATGAATACTTCCTAAGACTTTTATTGTACTCTATAATCTTACCCTAAAATAAAGTGTAGAGGTACGTATTGTTTAACCATAGAGTTGGGTACCGTCTGACGTGGCGGGTGAGTCGAGTCGTCGGACATTCCTCAGGTTCCGGATAGGTGGCAGCACCGATCCGGGTCTGTGGGGACATCTGACGACGAACACCTGGGTCCTTATATAAAGCCCAGGGCTCAGCCGCTACGTCAGGGGCCCTTCTGGCCTCCGCAGAATATAGATCACTATTAATCATTATTAGCTGCCCCTTCTATACTATCCGGCAGCCGTGAGTGTGCATTAAGTAATAAATCTAACCGTTGGCATACACTTGAAATACTTTCTTACTCTTTCTTTCCGAATCGTAAGATCCGAACCCCCAGGTCCGTAAGGCCACAACCCCTTACACTGGTGCCGTGACCAGTTAATTCTGGTGTATAGCCCGGACGTTATAACGTCCGAACGGCTAGTTCATGGGTTAGATAGCCTCGCGGAAGCTAACCCAGCAGGGCAATTAGTTCCCCAGGAGAATGGCAATGGATCATTAGTGCTCCAAACCCATTCGAACTCCCAAGATGCGGAATCTGCATCTTGGAGAGATCCCGAACCCCACTATAATGATAGTGAGGAAAATCTACCAGACTCTGTACGACGTGAACAGTCCATACAGAGACAGGGTAACTTAATAGGCCAACAATCACTTGTTGACGAGTTAACTAATTCGATGTTCGAAGTTGGTGGTAGTACTAATCCAGAACATCCGGCACCAATGCCAAAAAGGGTAACATTCGGAGAACTACCTTATAGATTACCCAGACCCGGACTACCAATATTAGATTACAGCGCTATAGATGGCGACTTAACCTATGCGGTACCGGAAGGTGAGGAATTTAAACGACCGGATGTCCTGTTGTTAAATGAAACTTATGTAACTTTGAACGAGAACCTAAATACCTTGGTCAAAGCTAAAGATGAAGTATTCCATGAAAAACTTCAGCTGGAAGAGGACCTGACTGGCATGTGAAATGAATTCGAAGCCAGAAGGAGTGAGTGCATGAAGGAACTCGAAAATGAAGAGCTAAAACTTCAGGAAATGAGAAAGTCATTCAATAAAGAATATGACAATAGACACATTCGTATCCAAACATACATAGATACGAACGATCAACTAATTCTTGATAAGGCAAAATTCGAATCCGAAATATGCCATTATCAGAGCGAGTTAGAGAAATTGAAAATTCAGTGTAGTAAACAAGCTGAAGACAATGAAACCATCCGGGTAGGCATTATAGCTTACAATAAACAACTGGAGGAAGATAGACAGAAACTCACGAACGAGCTTCAGGAATTGCAGACTACTGCAATAACCTTAGACAAATACGTAGAAGCCGCCCAGCTGACTATAGGTGATATAGATCCAGCTGTGGTGTCTACGATGTTGGGAAAAACATCCAAGGATGCAACTCCAATTAGATACAACCCATTCGTTGATGACGGGGCTGATAAGAATGTAGTATCCGGAATCTATAAGAAACCGGATAATACCGCAGGTAATGGAAACGCACCTACACCAGCAGCTCCTATGCTGGATACAATAGGTCCGGCACCACCAATACCAGATTTGAGTCATAAAATTAAAGCGACTCACGATAGTGCTATCGGTGCTAACAATAATACACCCGTAGCACAACCGAGAGTACCGGGACCACCGAGACATATGTTAACACCACCTTCATATTTCTCCCAACCCGGCCACAGTACACCAGCAGGTCCAAGATTACCGAACCCACCTCCGGGTCAAGGTAATGGTCCTAATGATGGACGTTTTCCAAGACGAAACCCGCCACAAAACAATGTTAACGGCGGTACGTACCAACCAAGAACAACTTCCTATGGATATAGATATAATTATAATCCGGCAGGAAGTAGTAATTACCAAAATGGTAATAACTATAATCAGGGATGGAATCAAAATAATTCTTACCCTAGGTATGCATCTTCTGGAACAGCTGGAAATGCCGGTTACAGTGGTGGATGCCATAGCGGTTCATCCGGACACTATCCTAACAACGGTCCACCAGGAGGGAACCCTCCAGGCGGCCCAGGAGGATCCGGATCCGGAGGATCAGGATCGGGAGGAGATGGCAGGAAGCCAAACAGAAGAACTTCCATGCCTGCAGGGATGCAAACCATCTTTGATAGAAGCCAATGTATCCAAAACCTTGGCATTGATTGCTACCGAAAGGGAGCAGATGGCATGGAAGTCATGAACTGGAGCATGCGAGAAGCAGATAGACTACGCGGATGTAATAATCCGGCACGTAGACAGGCACGGATACCCCCTCCATATGATTCCAATGATCCATGGAAGGATAGGTATCAAGCTTTTGTCGACGAAGTCAATTGTAGTGGCTGGACAAAAGAAGAAGCTCTGCCGTATTTGATCTGTTGGTTGAATAAAGGTGGAAAAGTAGCCCTCAACCAATGGAGAGCAGCATACGGATTATACGGCACCTATGATCAATTGGTCGAATGTGCCGCATACCTATTCGGATCAATCGTTAGAGAAGATCCATGGGTAAGCTTCAAGAAAAGGACACAGAAACCTAAAGAATCTCACAAGGTCTTTGGTTTGGAGCTACAGGACTTGCTATCAAAAGCGCATCCGAATTGGGCTCATGACGATGACTGTTATCTACAGGAGTTGTTTATACAATTCTACAATGGATTGCGGGATCCAGATCACAAACAAGTAGTTTGGGATTCTTGGAAGGATGACACTTCCTTCAGTGACCTGTTCATATCAATTGATGGACATGACATGAAGAAACGATTGGTAGGTCTGGGACCTAACCCGGTAAGAGCAGCACCGTTTCAATACGGAGGTACACCTGCTCCGATATATGAAACTTCCCAATTAGCCCCGGTCGATTCGCATGAGGCTGATGAAGAAGATGAATATGTCTCCGATGAAAACGGAGAATATATTGGATCAGTCCAGGTAGCTGGAAAGTATTACCGACAGAAGCGGTATAGGAAGGTACATTCGAGAGGGAGGGGAGGATCCGTTGCTGGTAAAACAGCTTCCGGACCGACTCAATCTGGCAATGTAACCTCTACGGCGAAGCCAACTGTGGCAGCCACTGTTGCTCCTACTAATATGATGGAAACATTAATAGCCGGATTAACAGAAGCTCTAAAGAGACCGAGAGTTGATAAATCTCAAAGGAGATGTTTCAGATGCCAGAAACTGGGGCACTATGCTCCTGAATGTATGGCTGAGAAACCTGTCCCTCGTAGACAGGAAGGTGTCTCTGGAATAAGTACAGAGGAAAACTAAGGAGGGGTCTCCCGACGGGCAAAGAAGGGGATCCCAGTGACAAATCTTGCCATGATATCACCATCCGTGATGATAGTTCGCATGTAGTAGCAAACTCGCCTAGCAGCGAGGTGGTTGTAGACACCCGGAAGGTTAGGGAAGCTGATATAACAGGTGCCACGGGAGCACAGGGGAAACCCAATATCAGTAACGAGGCAGGCGGCTATGAGCTAGCCAGGGTTGGTAGTGCCCACCTGCCCCCGGGTCATCCTTGTCTGGAATACCTGAAAGGATGTGGATCGACTCCTGGTGTGAACAATGACATTCCGATCATCACGGATATGCCCTCTGTTTTAAACGGAAGGCGGTGGTATGTTTGCCTTACTGTTAACGGAAGATCTGCCGAATTTCTTATGGATACGGGAGCTAGCCACTCCTGTATCTCCAAGAGGTTCTATGATCTTATACCGGATGAACATGATACTCTCAAATCGGGAGGAAGTGCTCAGACGGCCGATGGCAGTACCTTGCAGACGTATGGTAGAACTTGTGTGAAGCTACAATTGGATGGAGTACATGACTATGTCATGAGCGCCACCGTTGCGGATATAGCAGATGAGGGGATACTCGGGTTGGATTTCGCATCCCTGTATGGAGTTGTGTTGGAACCCCAATCAGGAGTGTTGAGTGTGAAATACCCGTATCCTGTAAAGGTTAGATGTGTACTGAGACAAGTGAGCAGTATGGCTAGTGTGGCACACACTGTGCGAATCCCTCCGGGAGTAGCCTGTGATGTGCTAGTAAGAAGTGATCCTGCAATGCGCAATAAGCCTGCAGTGATAGAACCGGATGTAGCTACTCTGTCAAGTATCGGATTAATATCTGCAGACACTATTGTAGCAAATGCGTCCTGGTCGGTAGTACCTGTCTCCAATACTGGAAACAGTACTATCTACTTGAAAAAGGGACAAGTTTTTTGAAACGTGACCCTTTCGGAAACTGTAACGGATAGTAAGTTAAACTTACAAAAGGTAACAGGAAATGATGAAATTTCGGAAGACTTACTCAAGTTGTATGAAGAAACTTCATTAGAAGATCCGGAATACCGGAAAGAGTTCTATGATTTGCTCTGTCAGTATAGGACTGCCTTTGCCAAACCTGGTGAGAAACTAGGCACGACAAATAAGGTAGTACATAAAATAGATACTGGAGATGCAGAACCCTTTAAAATACCGTATAGACGGTTACCTTTAGCGAAGAAGAGAGTAGCTGAAGAGGAAATAAACAAGATGTTGGAACAGGATGTAATAGTCCCTTCCAATAGTCCATGGAGTAGTCCTGTGTGTATGGTAACAAAGAAAGATGGTACTATCCGCTTTTGCATAGACTACAGGAAGTTGAATGGAGTAACGAAAAAGAATTCGTATCCATTACCGAGAATAGACGAAACCATTGACTCCTTAGGAGGAAACAGTTGGTTTTGTACCCTAGACTTGCAATCAGGTTACTGGCAAGTGGGGATGAATCCTTCAGATATGGAGAAAACTGCATTTTCGAGTCATATTGGGCTATTCCAATATAACGTAATGCCGTTTGGTTTGTGCAATGCACCAGCAACATTTGAAGCAATGATGGAAACAATCCTAAGTGATTTATTGTGGAAAAGATGTCTTGTATACCTTGACGATGTCATAGTCTTCGGAAAAACATTCGAAGAGTGTTCTAATAACCTAAAAATGGTACTAGAATGTATTATCTCTAATGGTCTCAAATTGAAACCTAAGAAATGCCACATGTTTAGAAATTCCATAAATTATTTGGGCCGCATCATTAGTGATGAAGGAATAAAAGCTGATCCGGAGAAAATCGAATCAGTTACGAATTGGAATAGACCTAAAACACCCAAAGAAGTGAGGTCCTTTTTAGGATTCTGTTCCTATTATAGGGAATTTATTCCGAATTATTCTAGAGTCAGTTATCCATTACAAGCAATAGCTAACTGGACTCCAGGAAGTACCAAGGAAAAATTTCCTTGGACGCATGAACAGGAATCTGCTTTTCAAAAGCTAAAAGACCTGTTCACGAGTACTCCGGTATTACAATATCCGAATGAAACGGATCATTTCATACTGGATACTGATGCTAGTAATGATAGCATTGGTGCAGCTCTCTCGCAAGTCCAAAATGGGAGAGAGGTACCAATTGCCTTTGCCAGCAATACACTGAGCAAAACTCAATTACTGCACAACCAAAAGAGAGTTGTTAGCAGTAGTCGTATATACCAAGAAGTTCAAACATTTTCTATGGGGAACGAACTTTACATTACGTACGGATCACTCCTCTTTAAGATGGCTACTGAACTTCCGAGATGCTGAAGGAATGTTAGGCCGATGGTTAGCCCATCTATCAGAATATGGGCTTGAACATCACCAGATTCAGCATAGACCTGGAGTGAAGCATTTAAATGCTGATGCTTTGTCTCAAATACCAATCCGGAAATGTGATAATCCGGATTGTACTGATTGTGGAGCTCATAGGGCAGTGTTAGCAGGGATTCGAAGACCATTCGAACCCCTAGTTGCCAGTATACTGGATTGGTCTATGGATCACATACAACGTTTCCAGGAAGCTGACTCGATAACTGCGCAGCTACTGCAATTAGTACCAAAGGGTATACGTCCAGTTAGACCTGAGGTCTCTCTGGAAAATCGAGAAATGAGAAGGTTTCTTGCTCAATGGACCGAGCTTGAAGTCCGGAAAGGCGTGTTATACCGTTGGAAGCCATGTAATAATGGTGAGAAAATCATGCAAGTGGTGATACCACATGCCATGAGACATGACATTATGTACTTCTGTCATGGACATCGGACCAGTGGTCATTTCGGAAGGAAACGCTCGTTGGCACGACTTTCCAAGAAATACTACTGGCCTGGCATGACAAGAGACTTGCAAAGATGGGTAATCACCTGTCCGGATTGTTGTAAAAACAAACCCGGACCCGGGATGGGCAAACTTCCCCTATCTCAAGAACTTTTCGGAGTTAGATTCGCAAGAATCGGGGTAGATATCATTAGTGGATTGAATACAACCGCTAATGATAATACCTGTATGATGGTAGTGTGTGATTATTACACAAAATACACTAAAGTATTTCCACTACCGGACCACAAAGCAGTTACTTGTGCTGAAGCCTTTGTAAAAGGCTGGGTACTAAGTTTCGGTGTACCATTAATGCTACACAGTGACCAAGGCAGAGAATTCGAATCAAATCTCTGGCAGGGTATGTGCGAATACTTAGCTATTTGTAAGACTAGAACCAACCCGTATAGGCCACAAAGCGACGGATTGGTAGAAATGTTCAATAGAACCCTTATCCAAGTTCTAAAGTCACTCGTCAATGAACATATGGACGACTGGGATGAGCAATGTCATTTTGTGACACATGCTTATAACTGTACGGTACATTCAAGTACAAATTGTACTCTGAACCTTTTAGTATTCGGAGAGGATCTGATAATGCCTGCCGCCTTAGTATTTGGAGTCATAGGGATGGACCCGGAACTACCTTGCCATGTAGTTTTTGTGGAATGTTAAAGAGAGAGATTTAAAAAAGCATATGAGTCTGTCCGAATTGATTTGGAGAAAAGTGCCAAATGGCAGAAAGCTGGATATGATACCGATCTAAAGCATCGGAAATTCCAATCCGGAGACAGAGTTCTCAGATTACATGAACCACTTAGACACATAAAATTAGCGTCTAATTGGGATGGTCCCTTCACGGTAACACAAGTTATCAGTGATTGTACCGTAATTATTAAATCTGACCTTGGTCGACTTTATAAGTCAAATGTGGCCAGATTAAGGAAATGGTCTGGGAGGGACACCTCCACAGAAATGTATGGTGAAGGTTCCGGAAAGATCCTGAACCAGAATCGTATAATAGATCAGGTAAAGAACACTACAGTGAAGCGAGGCCGTGGTAGGCCTAAGAAGTGTTCCGAATCAGTGGCACCCACGCCAACACCGATTAAGCGTGGGGGAGTTGAAAAAGTCTCGGCAGGTGAAGACAAAAAGAAGAGGAAAGGTGTCTCGAAGGCTAAGAAACACCTAGAAAAGGCTCTTCAAACTTTCAGGTCCGATAAAGAACTATCCGAGAAGGGGAGATACGTTCGTCGCAGCCCTCGAATTGCCCAGAGGACTGCAGTGACCTAACCTGTATACACAACGGGTGTAATGTTTACATCTAGAGGAACGGATGACAACTGACCCGAAAGGCTTATTTGTCGCCACCGCATGATGTACCAATGGGAAGTGGACGGATAATCCGGTGGATTTGCTTAAGCTTTCCATAATCTCCACTTAAATCCCCAGACGAGTCATCGGCGTGAGCGATAATTACCTAAAAACAATCAGTTTGTTGATGTTCCGCTTGTAGCACATGCGTTTCCGCATGACGTCACCGTGTCCAGTCTCGGCTGACCTCTCGTGACCTCGCGAGCCGCGGGGAAATGACGTCACGAAAGCTGGCCTGTCACCATATTGTTTTTCGGTAACGTTCAAGACAGTCGAGCTCGCTCCCTTCTTGGATTTTACCGGCTAGCAACCTCCTCGCTGCTCCTCCAGAGTCTGTCTCCTGGTAGACAGACTCCGTCTGTGTCGGCCCCGGCGCCGTAAAAGCCGGAAAAAGGAGTAGTTTACTCCCGTGAGTGATTCCCCAGTCATGGCTGAGGAATCCGTAGCTGCAGCCAAGCTATCCGATGACCCGGATAAGCTGACTCCGTCCGCAGAAGCTTTTCCGGAAGCTTTGTCACCTGTTACACAGGAAGAGAGCGAGATGATGGACGTGGAGGAACCCACGGATCGCTCGTTCGAGGAGAAGCTGGCCTCATTCTCACTGAATGAGCCAGAGAAACTGTTGTCTCCACTCACACCCGAGGGATCCGGAGGGGCTACGAGTGTTGAACCCGCAGCGACTGCGTCCGAGACCGCACAGGTCGACGGACCGAAGGACCAGTGGAAGCCAGCAGTGGCTGACCCGTTCCCGGTAGAATACGACGGTCGCTACCTGTACGTCCACCCGGAACTACAGGCACAAGTGACCTATGCTGACGGTACACCAGTTAGGTTGGACCCGAAGGTGAGGATAGCTGTCGAGGGCGTCATGGTTCCCGAACAGCTGGACAGGACGCCTCCCGAATGGCTCCGAGACTGGCCGTGGTTCCACCGGGGACTCATGGTGGACGCTGCTTTCCGCGAAGCAGTGTACGAAGCCAACAGAGCTTTCCAGCTCGGAGCGTATCCGAAGCCGGATAAGACTCTGTGGAACGTCAAGGCGACGAACATCGATTGGGTAGGCTGCGTCTCGGAACCCGAGGGGCAGACTTACCCACGTCCTTATGCCACCCGGCCCCAGTACCGGACCACGAAGGATTTTCGGGAAGCCGCTGCCAACTTTGAACAGTGGGACGACGGTTATTACATAACCGAGCAGGAGTTAGTGGATGTTCAAAACAATTCACTAACCGGCATGAACCGAGGTGCAGCCCTTCGGACGGTTCTCGTCCGCCGAATGACTGCAGAACAGGAGGCCCAGGAAGAGGCTAAGAGGGCAGCGGAAGTACCCGCACCTCCTATCCCCGACCTGAAGCTTGCCACCCGAAGCATCAGCCACTGGCAGTACTACCACCCCGGTAGAAGCCTCGACCTCCAGCGCATCCGGAACCCAGGAACCGGAGGAAGACTGGAAGGTCAGTAAGAACAGGAGGTCCGCTGCTTGGAAGCTCAAGAATCTACCGGATTCTGCTAGAGCCGAGCCGAAAGCCATCACCTCAGCCACTGGTAGTACTGCCATGGAGGTTGAGTCGTCAGACGAGGAGTCGGTGCACGAATCCTCGGTTGAGTATGATGAGAAGGCCACTCCATCAACTCAAACTGAGGCCGAATGGGCTAACGCCAAATCCGGATTCAAAACCCGGATTCTGACGTGTTTCTCCGACTGTGCCTACGGAGTAAAAAAGGACGGCTCTACCCTATATGCCTGCCCGGACTCAGTTAATAAAAATAATGAGTCAGATGATGAAGATTGGATGCATCTTTCGGACGAGGATCCCAATCCGAGCAAAGCCTATCGAAAGATGTGGCTTATGCTAAACCACACCGAAGGGTATTACACTTATACCCAGAGGAGAAAGCTGCGTTGGGCTCTTGAGAAGTGGTACGGTGACGACCAGAAGTCCTGTCCCTTCTCTATCTGCCAGGATGCGAGTGATGTCTCGGTCCGGACCTGGAGTACTCCAGCCCGGTTCCAAAGGCATCTGGTAGAGGCCCACTTCCACCATCACCCGGTTTACATTTGTGATCCGAGTTATGGTAAGAAGGGCAAGAAGTGCACTACGAAGGTTCAATATAGCCGACGTAGCGATCTGGCGAGGCACCAGAAGAAATGCCACGCAGAAGGTTTGGATGGGGCCCGAAAGCGTATCATGGAGCTTCATCAGGAACTCATGAAGGAGTTCGATAGTCTGAGCGAGGATGCTTGGTCTAAGATCCGACCAGGGGACCAAGTCATCTGCGAGGTTCCGAAGACCAAGGATTCGAAACTCCAACCGAGGCCGAATGGGCTAACGCCAAATCCGGATTCAAAACCCGGATTCCGACGTGTTTCTCCGACTGTGCCTACGGAGTAAAAAAGGACGGCTCTACCCTATATGCCTGCCCGGACTCGGTTAATAAAAATAATGAGTCAGATGATGAAGATTGGATGCGTCTTTTGGACGAGGATCCCAATCCGAGCAAAGCCTATCGAAAGATGTGGCTTATGCTAAACCACACTGAAGGGTATTACACTTATACCCAGAGGAGAAAGCTGCGTTGGGCTCTTGAGAAGTGGTACGGTGACGACCAGAAGTCCTGTCCCTTCTCTATCTGCCAGGATGCGAGTGATGTCTCGGTCCGGACCTGGAGTACTCCAGCCCGGTTCCAAAGGCATCTGGTAGAGGCCCACTTCCACCATCACCCGGTTTACATTTGTGATCCGAGTTATGGTAAGAAGGGCAAGAAGTGCACTACGAAGGTTCAATATAGCCGACGTAGCGATCTGGCGAGGCACCAGAAGAAATGCCACGCAGAAGGTTTGGATGGGGCCCGAAAGCGTATCATGGAGCTTCATCAGGAACTCATGAAGGAGTTCGATAGTCTGAGCGAGGATGCTTGGTCTAAGATCCGACCAGGGGACCAAGTCCTCTGCGAGGTTCCGAAGACCAAGGATTCGAAACGCCGCGCAAAGATAGTCCTGACTCCTGGAAAGGGTAAGCTGGACATGCACGAGTCTCTCTGGCAGAAATGCGAGGAATCCGGCAAGGAGGGAAAGAGAGCTCGTGAAAGGAGCAGAAGGGATCAGAACCGTGGTGGTAACGGTAATGGTCAGACCACCACTAAAGTCAGAGCAGACGACTGCTCCAGGTCTCCTCTGGCTCGGCACCCCCACGAGCAGGTTCAGGGCACTCCGGTGTTCAAGAAACCCGAACCTGCCGGATACGCTGGCGCCGTATCAAAGCCTGGGAAAGTTAACCCCCGTAACTTTCCGTCCTTGACCCAGGGACCTGGACCTGAGAGCCAGACCCTGGTCGTTGGAAAGGGTGGTCGACTTGTTCCCAAGAAGACCTCAGCACCTGCTGCCGCCGGATCCGCATCCGCTCCAGCCGCCCTCCCAACCAACTTCACCCAGGAGCAGTTAAGCCTTTACCTGCAAATGGGATTGAAGCAGAGCCAGCCTCCTACCTACTGTATGCCAACAGCAGGCATGTCCGGGAGCCCCACACCCGGAAGTGGTCCTCAGGCCGCATTGACTCCCCCCAAGGCTGTCGCTGCACCTGCGAAACCAAAAGACGCCATTACCATTAAAACCGGTAATGCGGAAGTTTGGTTCGAGAAGTCTCGCCAGGGGGAAGCAGATGTCCAGAAGGCCATCTACACCCACTGGGAGAAATGTGTCCGTGAGAAGGCAACAGAATTCCATCAGGGTCTTCTTAACGATACCCTGTTGTGTCTGAAGGAGGTTGCGGATGCTGAAAAGCAGCGCCTCGAGACCCTCATTCGGGACGATGTAAAGTCCATGAGGGTATTCGGAGTCGATCTCGACAAGTGGGACGGTACTCCCGAGTCAGCTCTAGCTCTTCTTAAGAAGAAGCATGCGAAGAAATCCGCCTAAGCATGCTACGGGTTATTTTCTAAAAATTTTTTCTCTCCACTAAATAACCAGATATAGTCTTTGCGGAACCCTACAGGTCTGCGAATGTCTTTCATTAGTATATGAACACCTGTTCTTTGTGTTTCGGGTTCCTTTTATGACCAGCTTATTGTATAATTCAGGCCATATAATTCTTATTGTACCCTGAATAGTCTATTCGGATTCAGAACTTCACTTACAAACAATCCGATAGTAGACTTGCTGCTGTCAAACGTATCCGGATGCCGGTTCCAGACTTCTGCTGCTATCTGTGCTAACCACTTACTAGGATGGACTTTACGATTTACCTCTACATTTCACCTATACTCCCGAATGGACTTATACTACATATTACTACTACTTCCGGACCAGCCTATATTGGACTTTTGTACTTATGTCAACAATACTTAAATGGATTACGATTCTACACTGTTGACAAAACCGGATCTGCACTTTACTTCTACTCTACACCATTCGGATATACTTATGAACTATAGCACTTCCAGAGGATTGTGGGTAGCTGCCCCAAATTCATCTACCGTGTTCACTCTAATAACCATAGACTTTAGCACGTCCATTCCGTGGTTAGCTGACCACACCTACCTCCTAGTACCCGGAAAACTACAGAAGACTCCAGCAGCATCTATAATTTTTTTATATTGTACATAATATCATATGTCTATTTTTCTATAATGTTATTTGTATGTGCATATCCACACTATGGTCATAACTTATTATATATTGTGATACGGGTATATACATATCTATTGGTACGGATCTCAAATTGTTGTTCATATTAATAATATAAGATCCAATAAACTACACCAGAACGTAAACATTATTGTCCTGCGAGACATATTGTATTATAAATATATTAATCTGGTGTTATAGAGGTTATTTGGTACACGGTGATATCATATATATTATTATATTCATTACTACACCATGATTTTTTTCTTTTCAAGTGTATAATACAAATGGTTCTACTCGTACTACTCACGGAATCCTTAACGGATTCATATAATTATATGTCAATAGATAGTGTAGTTACTTTTAAAGTCTTTTTCAAGACTATATAATCAAATGTGTTATTAATAACTACAAACACATATGGATGTTATCATGTGATTTATTCGATATTGGACAGTTCCGTTACATATAACTGTTATTATCACATATATACGAATTATGGTACTTATCCTAATACTTATACCGTAAACATAGATTGTTACTATATGGTATAAAAGGTTAATTAACAGTTCCGCTACACATAACTGTTACTCATTCAACTAATTTGTATCATATTACAACATCCGGTCTGTTATTCTGTAACTATATACACTATCAAATTTGTAAAATTGACATTCGAATCATATTTAACCTGGTGTTAATGTTATATCTATGGTGGTACCTCTATTACTAATGGTTTAGACATATAGAAATGTTATCCTAGTAATATTACTATAACTATAACACCCTCCTAAATGTCTGGGGGAGTGGTGTAGAGGTACGTATTGTTTAACCATAGAGTTGGGTACCGTCTGACGTGGCGGGTGAGTCGAGTCGTCGGACGTTCCTCAGGTTCCGGATAGGTGGCAGCACCGATCCGGGTCTGTGGGGACATCTGACGACGAACACCTGGGTCCTTATATAAAGCCCAGGGCTCAGCCGCTACGTCAGAGGCCCTTCTGGCCTCCGCAGAATATAGATCACTATTAATCATTATTAGCTGCCCCTTCTATACTATCCGGCAGCCGTGAGTGTGCATTAAGTAATAAATCTAACCGTTGGCATACACTTGAAATACTGTCTTACTCTTTCTTTCCGAATCGTAAGACCCGAACCCCCAGGTCCGTAAGGCCACAACCCCTTACAAAAGTATAGGTGGTTTAGTGTATATTATGTCTCTAGCTCTATCAAAACAGGGGCGGATCCAGGATTTTGAAAAGGGGGGGGTCCAACCCTGGGGGCCTGGGGCAGGCACAGCACTGCAAGGGCGTCACGAGGCTGCAAGTGCAGCACCACAACATAACTAGGGGGGTTTGGGGGCATGCCCCCCAAGAAAATTTTGAAATTGAGACATCAAATGGTGCATTCTGATGCATACAAAGTGGACATCTTGGATGGGCCCAAAAGGGGGGGGACATGTTATGGGTGGACCAAAAGGGGGGGGGTCCTGACCCCCAGGACTCCCCCCCCCCCTGGATCCGCCCCTGCAAAATAGACATAAGCCCCCTGCGATATTAAATGTGATTATACATGGGTGCTCAAAAACTCTCAGGCTGTCACTCCGTCACCTTTTAGGAAGGATGGATTGCCACTCTGTCAGTTTTATGTATATATCCAGGAAAGGACTGTGAAATTCTGAAACTCTGTCTGTCAATGTCTAAAACCCCAGCTTCAGCAGCGTTAGTTTTTGAAACCCCTACATCACTGTGTACTCATGCATAGGCACATCAATTAAAGAAAATAAAGATCGTGTGCATTTTTCTTGATATTCAATTCATCTTTCTTATAGGTTAGACCCAAGAATTGAATCTAAATCAATCGACGTCAAGGAGAGGGATGTGCTAAAGAGCGAGACGAGCCCTAGGGATAAGCCCAGCCAGATGGGGTACCAAGACGGAATCTCATGAGTTATCAACTAGTAGGCCAATGAATTGAATCATGGTGTATAAGGACAGGGAGATACTCTATTTCCCTGCTAATGTTATGCACTTTGTGGCCAGTACTTTCTACAACACAGAACGTTTAGACTAAAGGAAAGACGACCAATAGGAATGCCAGATTTGCGATGTCTTTGGTACTGCATTCCTATTTCCGTAGGAGACACTTTGTCCCCTTGTTGATATTTGTTATCATTGTGGTGCCCTTCCTTGGCCTTAATCTCCTCGTTTCCCAGAATGGTGATAGGGATGAAGACATGCAGCAGGTCCATCAGTTCAACCTCCATCTGCAGGGTGGCACTAAGATCAAAAACCGATTCCTTCAGCATGTTCTGAAGCAGAATGGATCATCCAGTGTAAATGAGAGCTATATAGATGACAGACACCAATCTAAGGATGACTACCAGAAAGCATTTTATGTTCGTGAGCAGATCCTTGATGAACAACGCAGTGCTGCCAATCAAAAATATGAAGAGGCCTGTTTGAGAAACCTTCAGGGGGCAAACAGAATTTTGTCAGGAGTAAATGCTTTCAACTATTCACACGCCATTCCCATGTGGCAGATAAAACTTACAGCATGCAGATATATGGAGAAAAGCAAGTTCTATCTCACCTCAGCTCTCCAGGTACGGATCTATAAAGCCGACGAGGCCAAATGGAGTCTGAATGAGCTGAAGCAATGGCTGCACTACATGTTTTGGGCTGGTGTTGAGCATGTTTATATATGTGACCATTACCATTTCCCATCTGAGCGCCTCGTCCACCAGCTCCAAACCTACATAGAGGCAAAGCTTATCACGTACATTGACTGGAGCCACATCCGGATACCCATGACTGCCCAGGTTGCCTGCTATCAACATATCATTGACAAATTTGGCACAGACTCCACTTGGCAAATTGCCATTGACATCGACGAATACCCATTCATGCCCAATGATATCCATGAACAATTCCTTGTGCGCTATCTCAAATCACTAAGTTTTTCTGTTAGCGAGGTGTCCTTGCACAATTTTCTAATGCTTGGTCATGGTGACAGATCCAGAACTATGGCCATTGACAGGATCACACGAATGACTCCTGAGCCTGCAAATGATCTAGACAAGCCGGTATACCGACCTCTGCGGGTGGTGGCCAGTATACATCACAACATGGTACGACATGGCAGGAGGACTGAGGGAATTGATGATGAAATCCGCTTGTTACACTACTGGGGATCACGAATTAACCACTTTGGACCTGATCCACCTGATCTGAACAACAAAACTATTGAATACACTGTTTTAAGAGATTCTCTTGCAGATGCTATAAGGCATTCTCTTCTGGGTTTTGGTGAATTGGATGCATTCAGCAATAGTACTGGGCCCTAGAAGCTGTCTATATTATGGTGCGCTCAATTTATATCCGTAATCTGGCACTGGCTAAAATTAATATGGGTGTGGACCACTAAATTTGACATGGTGACATGGCAATTTCTTAAAATCGACATGTGACATGAGAGGTTCTTAGAGGTGACATGGGACATGGGGATTTAAGTGACATGTGACATAACCATTTCTTAAAATTGACATGTGACATGGGGGACCCCCCGTCCACACCCCCATTAATGAGCTGGGGAGACACCAATATCTTGGTCCCAATCGACAGACTGTGCCTGCAGTATACATGTATAAGTAATAGATAAAGTATGGGTTTAAGCAAGTATATATTACGTAACATGGTTAAATCCCATAGTTTATTCTGTGAGTGCATGTTGTTTAGGTTGCTGTGGAGTTGTAATGTTGTAAGCAGTGACAGTTTATGAGTTTTTATTTTTGCTCTATCTAAGTCATTATGTAGGGTATATCGGACTCGGCCTGACAGCCTCGTCTGATATCCTATACAACAGGCATTTGTCGATCTGATATCCATTTAATTACTCACCTAATATAGTAACATGGACTGCTATAGAATTGGACTGCTCTATATTTTAACTTAAACTATGGACAAGTTTGTCACACCTAGTGTATAATTATGGGAGACCTTTCTATACACCAGGTTATGTGATATATCTACAGTGTGGTTCTTTTGTTTTAAGGTGTGACCATAGTTTAAATATATTTAAATTATGGTCACACCTTGGAACTCAAGAAAATCACTGCGGATATATCATATACACAGAGTTATAGAAATGCTTCTCATATGTACACTAGGTGTGAAAAATATGCCCATAGTTTAAGCTAGATATGTTCATGTGACCCTGTTACCCGGTATTAACGTTACCAATTTCCAACTTAAATTGATCGGTGCTAGGGTGATATCAGTCTTAAAGAGAGAGATTCATGAGGCCATTGGGACCTAGTCTAAAGGGACATATACAACAAAACAGGTCTCTTTCTAGCATAATAGGTAGGGCCTCAGCCAAAGATGCATGGGAGGAGGCAAAACCATCTGACATTTTGTAATTGTGGTCATGGATGAATGGAGGACACAGAGCCTGACCCATTTCTGCACATACAAACACAGCAAGTTATATTTAGCAAGTCAGACTACAAGCACCACACTGCACCGAACCTTTTGCTGGGGACCTTTGTGCAGCAGTTATAGTAGGCATGGCAGGGGGTTAAAAATTGTTTTTCAAAAAATTCAAAAAACAAAATTTATCAATACTTTAGGATGCTAGAAGTGCCAAAAGTGTGTTTTTATTAGGGTTTGATATGGGTTTGACAGCAAAATCCATCATGATGAGATGCTGTCTGGAACAGGCTTTTCACTGAGAATTGTCCTGAATCTGCCCGAACATGGGGTCCTGGCAAGAATCTAAGAAATTGAAAATGTCATCACAGAGCTATCTATCACCGGTCATAACAAAACCCAACATTTTCCCTCTATGAATCAATTAGATTTATCTTCCTAATGTCAGTAGTTTTTGTACAAGAGGCGATTGTGTACAGGCTGTCAGAGGGAGTTTTCACAGAAAATGATAAAAAAGCACACTTGGCATCTTCAATATAAATGGTCATAAGTCAATGAATTGTCAATGGATTTTGATGCCGTTAGGTTTTCCTTGTAGGGAAAATATTATATTATCACATCATTGATTCATTTTAGATATTCGGTGACGTTTTCCTAATTTTGAAGACCATGAAAGTGGACATAGCTAAAATTTCAGGGTCAACCTTGCTCTACACCTTACTTTCCCACAAACACTGCCATGCACAAATCAATGAACATAAGACTGATTTCTATAGAAAAATAATGACTTTCCATCACTTATATAGTGGCTAGAGAGTATCAGCAACTTTGTCAGTTTTTCAGCATAACCTAACTTTGAACCTCTGATATATATCATTGATAATTTGTTTTTACTAAAATTATAGCCTGATACTCAAACTAGAGGTGTTGTAGGCAATCATAGCATTTGGAATTATTCAAATATCTCTATAGGTTCTCCTCCAGGGTGGGGGCAAAGTTGACCATACCCAGACAGAAGAACTAGGGCAGAAATGGCTGCTGCAGCAGGCACAGTGCCTGGTGCGCCCTCTTCAGGACACTGCCCTGCCTAGTTATAGGTATTTGGTTCTGAACATAGATATATAGCTAATAACAATAAGAATTTTGGTAGTATCTTACAAATATATGGAAACTTGAAATATGAAAGTGATTTTAACAGTATATCATTGGTCATTCATGGATATATCATAATACTTAATTAGATCATTCAATTTGATATAGGTATGGTTAATGGTAATGACATTGCAATTTCCCCTAACAAACCTTATCATGTCAAAGTAACAATGTATGCAATCTTTGCCATGACTTGTCAAAATAAAGTAAGTTGTCATATAGTAAAAAATAACAGCCCTTATTGACATGCTAATTTCATAGCAGATATAAATGATACAAAACTTACAGTCTTTCACAATCAGCACTGTAGAGGTAGTCTCTAGTGCTGCAGTGGTGTGCAGCAGGTGGTGAATAGATATCCATCCAGCGGAGGAGACAGTGGGCAATCCTCAAGCAGCAAAGGATCATTATGCCAGCTCATATATTACAGTGCTTTAGGTCTACCCATATATGTGAGTACCAGAACTAAGAGTCCTCAATTCTACTACCCTCCTCCCAGTCCTCCAGGTAACAGGAGGAGTAGTAGTATGTGGAGCTAGGAACGTTGTGCTTGTGTTTTCCTTTACAGATCCATTTCTAAACTTCTGTTCCCCCCATTTCTGTACAATCTCTGCAATTTGGGCTTGCAAAACATACCCTTGTATCTGGGATTCTCCATCTTGTACAAGAAGTCAGCTAATTAGTAAAACACATAGGTTGAAACAGGTAGAATGTCTTCTTGAATCCTACCCAGGTGGAGTAAGGGGCTGTGTACAAATGACGTCATGCTTTTTTTGGCCATTTTTGACCCCCCCTTGTCATGTTTCGTCATGAGGAGTGGGACCCCCCCTCCTGCATGACGTCATTTGTACACAGCCCCTAAGATGGCATGTTATTCTTTCAGTTGCCACATGGTGGTGGTATTGAGCCCACTACCGGTAGATCTTTTTTATGACATTACCGTAATCTCCCGCGTAAAAGACGCGTCCTCTACGCCAAACAAAATGCTGGGGAGTCTTATAGGATGTATTGAAATTGGGGGTGCGTCTTATACGAGGAGTAATTTTACTATAGAAATGTATTGAATTTACAAATATCAGCATTAAAATGTGCGTCTTATATGCGAAAATGCATGTGCTGAGTTTGGGGTGCGTCCTATACGCGCAGTGCGTCTTCTACGCGGGAGATTACGGTACCACTAGTTAGAACCAGTAGTTTAATAACTAATGAAAGATGCCCTTACATAAGATAAATTGCTCTCATACCATATAAATTGTATATCATTGATTTAATAGTGGAACCAATATCTCTTTTTGATGAATCTAACCAGGCACAAATCACAGGATGTCAATAGGCCCAATCTAGTAACCACTCTAGGAGACAGAAACTTACATGTGCCTACTTACCACTTACCGTAATCTCCTGCGTAGAAGACGCACTGCGCATATAAGACACACCTCAAACTCAGCACATGCATTTTCGCGTATAAGACGCACCTCTTAGGCACCAATTTTGTAAATTCAGTACATTTCTATAGTAAAATTACCCCTCGTATAAGACGAACCCAAATTTCAGTACATCCTATAAGACGCACAAGGCATTTGTTTGGCGTAGAGGACACGTCTTATACGCGAGGTTTTACGGTACTTCTATTTTCAAGTATCATCAAAAGTGACAAATGACATCTACACAGAAGGGAACACATCTGAGTGAAAGAAATATCCCAGTGTATGTTGACCAAAACAATTAGTTCCCTATGCACCCCACAGAAAACTTGTCCTGATGAAGTGGGGGGGGGGGTATAGTGTGAGTTAGTGAGCTCCCTGCTACTTCACAGGATGGTTAGCTGTGAGTAATCATTGCCTACACATGGTTAGGTAGCTTCTCCATGAGATGAAACCTATCAACATATTAGATAATTCATTGTTAGATTGATACATACGAGCCAGTTGTACCTTCTATTAATTTGATATGTAAGATGATATGGTTAAATATGCAGAATAGTACATGAATATAAGATTATCATCTCTGTACTAACTACAGGTAAATGAGACATAGTCCCCTTACCCAAGGGTGTGAAATCCTGAAACCGATTTCCTCGGAAGCTTACTGTTCCATCTACCCAGGAATCTTAGTCTGTATTTTTACATTATAGGGAATTGATTAAAATAGTTAAGTGGACACTTCATACCACCTGATATTTATAAAGGGAGGCTTAGCACAACAATTTGGATGCTTTAAGATCTCAACGTTAGCTGACATTAGATCCAACATTGGGCAAAATTCAAAGACCCCCCTCGCCTCATAAATGCTAATTCATTTTCTCAGTGGATTTGCACAGATATCAGGAATGATCCTGGAAAGCATCAAAACCACTGAATTCAGCGTTTCAGCCGAGATTTCACGTCCCTGTTACCTTGAATGCACCCAGAGGGCAATTCGGTATATTGGTCTGTTTTCTCACAGAGACTATAAATAGATACAATTAGTAACTGTAACTCATGCTATTTGGGGCCAACATGGTGCTAGTCACATCATTGTTAGCCATGGGAGTGGTAAAAGCAAACTTCAATCCTCTTACTACTTACTACAGAGTTCTTCCTTATGGTGCAGTTACTTGACCAGACCGTTACCAGTGGTTTCAAAGAGGTCAGCTTAGTGCTATTCCTGCTGGCAGCCTAATATAGCCTAATATATGTTACAGACATTCCCTGATATATAAATGCCTCATTACGTGCTCCTATATCTATTTGAATTGAGGAATACTGACTTCATTATGTAGCGACAAAAGGTATTACCTCGTAAATAACAGAGATGTCAGTTGGGTATGGGCTAAACCTCTGAAAATGTTTGGGTGTTAGCAAAGCACCCATTCCCCCAATGTATTGTGCTAAAACACCCATCTTGTCTTAATTTCAACCTGTTCCTCTCACTCAAAAACATTAAAACCATCTCTAGAATGGATGGTCATTGAAAGACAATTTAAAACACTGCATCAGAATTTCAGCCAATCAGCAGCCAGCTTAGATTCATGTCCTCTGAAATGAGATTTCAGAGATGCTCTGATCTCTGAAAGGTGGTTTGTATAGCAACAGTTAGAGGGCAGCACAAGGCATGCTTAATTCCACCTGCTGAAGCCTAAACTATGCTCAGCCTTAGTAAGCCTTAGGCTCCCAAGAAGTAGAAAGGAAATGTTGTAAGGTAATCTATGATTAATGTAATTCTCTCTTTCAAAATAATGACCACAAGTTGGAAGCAGCCTCTGAGATGTCTGATTTTTAGGAAAGTTTGAACATCTGAAAATAGACAGACCTCTGAAGGTCTGACATCTCTGAAATAAGGTACACCTGCACTTCAGCCTCTTGTTCCTTTTAGACTAAAAATATGACTTCACTTACCAGTACTTTACCCCAAGATAAAAGAAATAAACATGGTGCCGTGCATTTTCTTTAATAGAGAATAGAAGGGGGTCTGGAATCCATTAAAAACGAGTCAAGTAAATGGGCATATATAGATTGTATAGTGGAGGTCATAGCAAGAAGCTTCAATAGATAGGAGGTGAAACTCAGAGCTTTACCTATGGACACAGTGTAACAGACCCCCCCCCCTCTACCCCCCCCCCCTTCAAAGTAGGCTCCCTTTTGTGTTCAGTATTGAGTCCTATGTAGGATAAGGGGGTTTATAGAGATGTCAGGAATCTTTATCAGAATGATATCAAATGGAAACAAGGGGCCACCTATACCAAAAACTCCTGCTGAATCCAAAATTTGTGATCTTGATTCTCAAAATTTGACCAAAAGTACCTAAAAATGAGGTTTGATGATGAGAATATTTTAAAAATGTACAAAAGTTATATTGAAAATGATTTGAAATTTTTATAGATGCAACATGCTAATCAAAGTCAATACCTCAATCTACAAATCCCAATGTCTGCCTATCTCAACCTGACAAGTACTCTACCTGTGTATGGCTCTGCCTCTCCAACATACTGCCTATCCCTTAGTCTACCTATCACTCATACTACATGTACCTATCCCTTGAAACATCTAGAGTTTAATTAGGTTTTCCCTCAAATGGATTAAAGGATTAAAGTTTACCCCTCACCTTTGTACCTAATTTTCTCTGTACATTCTTACCATTAGTCTACCTATCCTCAATCTGCCTATCATTCACTTTACCTATCCCTCATGGTGACTATCCCCCAACTCTTCACATCCCTCATGTTTGACTGGCACATCTGTGATATTACCTAGCACCAATGTACCTTTTGAATATGCTCACTTCACAAGGTACTCTCTATGCCTATCTCTTAAACTGTTTATTACACATGCTACCTATCCTCCTTGCTACCCATCCTCTTCAATACCTATCCCTCATGTTCAGCTGGGATAGCTCACAACCAACCTTCATTTTGATCTCTTAGTCAACCTCTCCCCTAAGGAACAAATTTAACATTCTACCTCACGCATACATCTACCTATCACTCATGCTATATATCCTTCAGGCTACCTATCCTTCATGGTATAGAGCCCTCAGTTTATTACCTTAAAAAATGTTTTGTTGTCAAGTGGGATAGCATGAATGATATGCAGCATGGAGGATAGGAAGAGGGGAATAAACAACAGACATGTAGGATAGGAAGTTAGCTAGTCTAATGATAGCCATGGTGAGGCATTTAAGAAAAGCATGATAATTCAATGGGCTGAGGGATATGTAAGGTAAACATGAGTGATATGCAGACTTGAGGATAGGTACAATGAGCGATAGGTATATTTCACAAGGCATAGACTATAAGAGCTATTATAAAGGTAGAAAGAATAGAATACAAGGTGAGAGATACATAGATAGCTGGTTAGGTAGACTGAAGGCTATATACCATGAAGGATAGGCACCCTGAAGGATAGGTAACCTCAAGGATATATAACATGAGTGATCAGTAGATGTATGCTTGAGGTAGGCTGTTGGATTTGTTCTTTAGGGGATAGGTTGACTAAGAGATCATAATAAAGGTTGGATGTGAGCTATCCCAGCTGATCAAGCTGTGATAGGTAGGAAAGCTATAAAGTGAGCTTGAGGGATAGGTATTGAAGAGGATGGGTAGCAAGGAGGATAGATAATAAACAGTTTAAGAGATAGGCACAGAGGGTACCTTGTAAGGTGAGCATATTCAAAAGATATATTGGTGCTAGGTAATATCACAGATGTGCCAGTCAGATATGAGGGATGTGCAGAGTTGGGGGATAGTCACCATACGGGATAGGTAAAGTGAATGATAGGCAGATTGAGGATAGGTAGACTAATGGTAAGAATGTACAGAGAAAATTAGGTACAAAGGTGAGGGGTAAACTTTAATCCTTTAAGCCATTTGAGGGAAAACCTAATTAAACTCTAGATGTTTCAAGGGATAGGTAGTATGAGTGATAGGCAGACTAAGGGATAGGCAGTATGTTGGAGAGGCAGAGCCATATGCAGGCAGAGTACTTGTCAGGTTGGCATAGGCAAACATTGGGATATGTAGATTGAGGTACTGACTTTGATTAGCATGTTGCATCTATAAAAAGTTCAAATCTTTTTCAATATAACTTTTGTACATTTTTTCAAATATTCTCATTATCAAACCTCATTTTTAGGTACCTTTGGCCAAATTTTGAGAATCAATACCACAAATTTTGGATTCAGCAGGAGTTTTTGGTATAGGTGGCCCCTTGTTTCCATTTGATATCACTCTGATAAAGATTCCTGACATCTCCATAAACCCCCTTATCTTACATAGGACTCAGTACTGAACACAAAAGGTAGCCTACTTTTAAGGGGGGGTAGAGGGGGGTGGCTTGCACTATAGGACTCTATGGAGTAACATATCCTAGGGAACCTATACTATTCTTGGTCATAGGCATAGGCCATAGGCCTTCAGTGTACAATGGGACAGGCTTGAGTCAGTCTATGAGGCTATCTTCAGAGGTAGGTGACTTGTGCTGCCTTCTATAGTGAACCTAGAAAACTTCTTGGTGGCACCATCTCATGGGGAGAAGATGAACTAGAACCCAAAGCTAGTACAATTTGCATTAAAGTGACATTTCTTTTAGACCTTCAGGAAAATATGGAATCTTTGAATGAAAAAAAAAATGACTGCACCATTCTGTTGTCATTTTCATAGAGATAACTTTAGAATAAAATTTGGCTGTATCCCTGTCTCTGTAAGGGTGTTATTTCACATTAAGTAGCATTGCTTTGTGATGTTTTTTGGTAACTACTGGAAAAATAACTTTTTTTCCAGGAAAGTGGGTAAAAAAAATATAAAATAAAGATGAAACAAATATCCTATGACCTATATATCATTTTCAACTTGTTTCATACATATTTTCTAGGACATAGAACCATAAATGTAGAAATAGGACAGAAAAGGCCCTTCAGAAAATGAGTTCAAGTAACCAATAGTGCTATTAGGTGTAGATCAAGTAGATCTATGGTATTACTTGACTCGCTAATAAAATAAAACTACAATGGGAACACAAACAAACATTCTTACGTTCATCTTTCCCCTATTTTATTTAACGTATATTTCTGAATTAACAGCTCTCATTTCCTACAAATATAACCACAAAAACTGACAAAAGCTAAAATTTTGCATCCTTATACTTCTGATTCATAAAATGAAATACACATCATACACAGATAATGGATGCACAGCAACTTCTTCTTGTTACTCTTACTCTTACAGCTACCTTTCAATATCATTAAGAATAAAACATGAAATATATATTTCACTGCTTGACAAGACCTTCTGACCATCACTCATCATGTATTATTATGAAAAGAAAGACGACCCAAAATATCACAAAAGAAATGTTTAGGGTCACAAGGTAATGTCCAAACCATCCTTTATCCCTCAGGGACATTGGAGTAGATGTCATGTGTTTATCATTTTCTACCTCAACTCTGGCCACTTTCTGTGCTGTTCGTACATATCCAAAATGACTTTTACTGATGCGTTTTGTCCCTACTCTTGGATTTATCCCTGAATTTGAACATCTAAATGTGACATACTATGTATGAGCATGGGGGGCAAAAACCAACATAGAATCTTAATGGCCAGCATGGTGAAAAATATTCAAATGATAAGCAAAAATAGGGCTGTTTTTTCGTATTTTCTCTATGATCAAGCATTTTACACTTCTTTATACAAGTATGAAACCATGTAAGGTGAAGTTTCTACCAGTACCTTAAACTATTGATAGTTATTTGGCCTATATGAGATGGAAATGGCCTGTGTAAAATGCAAGGAGGCAGCCTGCGCTGAGAAAAGTTTCCGGCAACACTGGCCTTAATGTTATTAGAATGTGTGGATTACTAGGATAAGGATGCTCATATCAACAATAAAATTTTAACACAAACACAATTGTGAATTATTTCAAACGGAGAATCTTGGTATGTTTGTTAATAGCAAGCACTGAATTGCTTGTAAATGTTTGTACAAAATCATACAAGAGGAACCCAGATATCCACCCACTACCATACCACTCCAGTTTATATACATAATGTCAAATAACGAACATACAGAGGTATACTGAATCTACCACAACCTGGCGAGGCCGACAAAGGCCCTGCCTAATGAGTTCACCATGAGGGGTCCAATGCTTAAATCAATAGTAGTCACTGTTTTGTGGGGGACCAATAAGCACCTACCGGAGGATGCCCAATCAAGATACTTCCCAAACACACTTACAAGGCTCCATTGTGTGCAGACATTGGTAGGATAGCTTCTCTTATGGTGGTTGTAAGACCAAAGCTGAGATTGAGGAAATGGATGATAGTCTGTCAAGAATAGTTTAGTTGATAGTTTACTTTGTATCACTAATAGTGGGAATTACAACCTCACAGCCGGGGGCCTCCCCAGGTTGTGGTAGATTCAGTATATTATCATCTAAGTTTGGCTGACGAACTGTGTCCTACTAAAAAATCTATATCTGATGTTCAACATTGGTCAGTGTGCTGCACTGCACAGTGGACACCCCCTGTGTCAAACAAGAACTTAAAAGGCGCCACTGCCCTCTGATGTATTCTACCATAACTAAGATTCAGTTCGGTCATCCTTCTCTGTTGACTGTCTTCTCTATTCGTCTATTGACCATACACTCTCACCCTCTCTCAATGACGTCGGTTTACTCCACACTCATACTCCACATGTTTGTATGCTTAGCCTTAGGCCTCACTGTGTGCTAGTTTGTGGCCATCCATAATCCATATACCAGTAGCTATGATTAACACAACACCATACAACGCTTCCGATAAGAATCAATTAAACTTGAAGAGCATGTGCACGGAAAGTGTTGCTATTGACACAAAGCTACTCCTTCTGATAGATCTCTGGTTGTACTAAACCAATGCATTTACAGCCAGGTTGGGATATTTCTACCGATTGTTATGAACATGATAAATTAAAACGTGTAAGTAATAAAAGCAAATTGATACCACGTAATATTTATGCATTATGCAGTTAGTACAGCAGCATAACTTCATATTCACACGAGGGATACATCCCTCTCACTATACGACTCTTAAACCAGAGGTACCTACGGTATGCCCAAAGCACAGGTTATCTGCACTCATATAAACTCAAATAAGCCTGGCAAATAACCAGTACACATTCTGATACACATGGTAATATACTCATATAGATAAATAGGCAATGACACACAGTCCAACAAATCACTCAAGGAAGAGTTAATAAATTAAAAAAAAAAAAAAACAGAAAAGGGCCAAACGCAACACTATTATAGCGTACAAGAGGCAGCGTCAATACACCCAGGTAATCAATACTAAGTACAGACTTCGAGAGCATCGTTTCTATGGCAACTGGTTCAACCAATGCAGTCTAACAATCATAAAGAAGACACCTAGGTATGTTTGTTGGGAGATACACTCAGTGTTCATACTTTTACCACTAAACTCATATTGTCCTCAGTACACGGCAGGGTCACTACTTCTCCGCGCAATACTTCTACAGTGCCCAAGTCTTACCTGTTTATTAGGGAATGTTAAAGCAAAAATTTGCGAGGATGACTGGATGGATCAGACTTAGCAATGGGTTACTAGGTAATATAATGAAATTCTTCAGTCAATTTTTTTGTATTGACAGGAAATATATATAGGGCACAAGCTGCATATACATTTGTGTTTCTTTCAAGATGTTTAAAAAATATCAAGACATTTCCAAAATAGCGTTTTTCACGGGTCAACGTGATACATCTTTGGGGAGGAGGGATTGCATATGTTGATAGATAGCTTCCAGCACTTCCACATTTACGCGCAGTTGCATGTTGCCCATTTAACACAATAAACCTTTTTAATAAAAGTGATAAGTAACCCCGCTGTTATAAACAGCTGGTCTGTTAAATGGCAGCAGTGATGTAGTGGATGGGAAATGCAAACACGGGTAAGAATCTAGTGTTACACGACCATACATGCTAACAGCTCAGTACCATAGTACCTCTGCTAACAGCTCAGTGCCATAGTACCTCTGCTAACAGCTCAGTGCCATAGTACCTCTGCTAACAGCTCAGTGCCATAGTACCTCTGCTAACAGCTCAGTGCCATAGTACCTCTGCTAACAGCTCAGTGCCATAGTACCTCTGCTAACAGCTCAGTGCCATAGTACCTCTGCTAACAGCTCAGTGCCATAGTACCTCTGCTAACAGCTCAGTGCCATAGTACCTCTGCTAACAGCTCAGTGCCATAGTACCTCTGCTAACAGCTCAGTGCCATAGTACCTCTGCTAACAGCTCAGTGCCCTAGTACCTCTGATAACAGCTCAGTGCTATAGTACCTCTGCTAACAGCTCAGTGCCATAGTACCTCTGCTAACAGCTCAGTGCCCTAGTACCTCTGATAACAGCTCAGTGCCATATTACCTCTGCTAACAACTCAGTACCATAGTACCTCGTGTATAAGCTACAGCTATCGGGAGGTACGGTAATCATCTTTGACACTATACCCACATGATGGAGCAGACTCATTAGTCTCAGATTTATCTGACTGAGACAACTTTTACATATTTATCTACATTAGTGCAATATGAATCGAGTTTCATGTCACCGCTTGTTTGTCACAGCATGTTGCACCTTCATGTGCAAGTTGATTGTAATATGCTCATCACAAATATATACATGTATATGCATGTTCTTCTACGGGACGCAACGGTGAAATGCAAAGCCACACACAGGATATTTTATGTCAACAATGTGGATGGCGCTTGACAGAGAAAAACTAGTTTCTGATTTACATCTATGCAAACTCACGTATCACTCTGTGATATACACATGTACCTCCAGTAAGGTACAACTAAAACATTGTCTGCCTCTTCTATGTCCCTCATGTAAATATCTGTTGTGACTGAATCCTTCTAGGCTTTAAATTGTTTAGAAGATCCAGCTGAGTCAGGGATGGAAGTTCACTTCTTTGTACTGTTCCCATTCCAGAGCTTGGTGTGACGTGGGATGATCGGGGATATGACAAGGACTGTAATGCAGAGGTCATTAAAGTCTATGTTCCTACTGCACCATTTAATGGCGAAAGTCACTTTCACGCACTACTGTGAAAAGAACCAGCAAGCGGGTTTAAAATCTGTACAGCATGGTTGAGTAGCGCGCCATCAGAGAGCGTGCCTGCTTGGGGTGCAGACGCTGCGGATCTATCTGACAGTTATATATATATATATATATATATATATATATATATATATATGTGTGTGTGTGTGTGTGTGTGTGTGTGTGTGTGTGTGTTTTGTTGTAGAATAACAGCGTCAATTATGTACAAAGCCACAGCGTGTATGATACAGTAGTGTAGGCTGGGGTGTGTAGGGTGCAGTCTAACATCAGTAACTTATAGCCTGAGGTTCTCCATTTACTGTTCTTGATTTCACCGAACCATCCTCTTCAACCGTTACTGTTTCTACGCCATTTTCGATGACCCTTTAATTTAAAGAAGTTAATGTATATGTGAGGACTACATACTATAGTGTGCAAGTCTATTCATTTAGAAACAGGTCTTAAGAATAAAGCATTAAGGCCACACCAAAAAAATAAGTTGGTCTACGGATCGCCCTCTCCACATTTTCAGAAATGCAAATTTTTTTTTTCTTTGAAAAAAATCTTGTCTACGGATTTCGCTCGCTTCAATTTCTACAAGTTTTCTTTTTGTGATGTTTGGCAAAATTGAAAAAAAAAAAAAATTGTTCGATTGCCTCAATTTCCCAGCAAGGAATCCATTGGACGCTAAAAAATTCCTTAAAAAAAAAATAAAAAAAAATTGGCTCACTCGCACCATTTTTTCAAAACCAAAATCTGTAGACCAACTTATTTTTTTGGTGTGGCCTAAATGGCTTGGAATTGATTTATATACCATTACATATCTCATTTACACCCTATATATAATTGCTTTCCTGAAATAAATCCAATAGATGAGAAGTGGATTTTTCACGGGTTACAGAACATAGGACAAACTTACTTTCTTGTAACAATTTTCTTGCCATTAACAAATTTGGTAGATGTGGATGTTGACTTAAAGTTGCCACCACTGCCGCCGCTTGGTCCATTAAAAGATGACGAGGAGAAAGATGTGAACCTGGAAAGCAGTAGTTAACTTTAAGCCTACAACTTTATCTATTAGAGTTATGTACATGATACAGTAACATAATGTCGATCGAGCATGATTAGATCTAATCAATTTATAACACTGAAAAGTAGACACACTTCATTTTCTTTAAAACAGATATCAATGATATTTTAATGTTATACGCTGAAGAACCAATGCCTTATAATCTAAGTATAGAGAGCCCATGAAGCTTTGACAAGCTTAGGGCCAATCTCTACACTCTGTATTCATATTTTACTCTTTAGTCTGTCATGTTGAGACTGCCCAATACAACATAATGCAGCAATTTAAATTGCTTGTAACTTGAAAAGCAATCAAAAGCAAATGGAAGATCGGCATTATCACCCATATTCCTGTGGAATGAACTCTCAGGTTATTTGCATCACCAACCAACCCCTCTCCCTGCAGCCCATAGTGGTACTGCTGGTGCTGATGTCATAATCCGCACCACCTACAGAGTTTTCTCGCCCTTTTTCACTATTCGCACCACACACCCAGAAAAGGCGGCAATGTTGATATTTGTTGATCATTCTAGTACATTTCCTATGTGATGTCATACAAAACTCACAGTCATCTCATAGCATTCTCATCAAGATATCTAAAATTCAACAAATGATATAAAAAAACTAACTGATCCTGCATCATCTATACATGCCTTGAAAAGAGTTTACCACTGTTTTGAAACATATATCCCCGTTTTTTAAAGCTGTATTTGACAAATTTTCCTGGAACTCTTAAAAGCGGCCCTCCTCCCGTCTCCT
The DNA here is from genome assembly GCA_949317995.1 of Acholoe squamosa. NCBI lineage: Eukaryota > Metazoa > Annelida > Polychaeta > Phyllodocida > Polynoidae > Acholoe > Acholoe squamosa. The sequence continues at coordinate 20,358,178 of OX439045.1, read as the reverse complement.
ATAACTCTTTTCAAGTTAAAAATATACACTACCGGTAGTATCAACACCATCCTCAATTACCAAATAAAAGTAGGTAGGCTCATGTGCCTAACCATCTATCAAATCAGCGAAAGTTTCCCCGATACAGTTAGATACAGTGCTTCTCCAAAAAGCACTGCCTTTTGACAATGAAGTGTTTTTTCATGTGCTGGGTAAGATTGATCATCCCCCTAGTTCCCTGAGGCTAACGATCATATTCTCTGAAAAGTTGCGGGTTTCAGCGGTCTTACTTTAAAACTTTAGTGGAGATTAACAAATGGATGTAAGACAATTATGTGTAATTAAATTAGGAAATAGCTAATTTCTTAACTAGAAGAAAGTGCATGAAATCATTGATAACTCAGAATGATTTTCTTGCACCTGGAGAAGCACCTCAAATAAGTAGCCAAAGAAAAAATTCAGCACATCTCAGTCACACTGATGCAAGGTGCACGATGCTTTGGACACCTCCATGGTTAAGGGTATAGTGCAGGGGCAAGTGTCAGGGTTTTGGGTGTCGTGGGAAGTGAATGTTAATTTTGCCCAACATATATTAATATGTTCCTTGGGTACCTAAGCTTCCAAAAATGTATGTTGGGAATTTTTCTTTTCATGTTGGTTACCATGGCAACCGTTTTCCTTGGCAACTCTCAAAATCAGCTAAAATGCCCCCTAAAGTGCATAATACGGTGTCAAATGATAATACTTACCACCCCTACCCCCTAATATCAAAGCTATCAAGCTGGCTCTATGGGTTACCCCAGTGCCCCAGATCTATTAGAAACAAAGTAAAATCATATAGCAACAACCATTTGCTATCTAGGGACCTTGGATGCTTAGCAACAGTAGCTATGTAAAGGATTTCCTTAGCAATGCTATTATCATAATGTTATTCAGCATGTGTCAACATGATGATTCATTCAAGCTGGCTGTATAGGTTATCCCATTGCCCTAGATCTATTACAAACAAAGTAAAGTCATATAGCAACCATCATTTGCTATCTGGGGACCTTGGTTGTTTAGCAACAATAGCTATGTAAAAGATTTCCATAGGAATGATATCTGTGCAATGTTAATCAGCATATTTGTACATAAGTATTATTTCAAGCTTATTCTATGGGTTACCCCAGTGCCCTAGATATATCAAAAGCAATCAAAATCATATAGAAACTACCATTTGCTATACTTTCCCATAGCAACAGGCACATCCCCTTGCACGAAAATGCTAAACATCGGTCTAAATATTCGCCTATAAATTTCTCAAGTGATGAAAAAGGTATTCCTAGCAAATTTTTGCCATGATCAATGGCTACATTATTTCAAATAACCATAGACACTTAGCAACTACAACTAATTCCAAGATTTACCTAGCAACATATTTACTATTGTATTGTTTAAAATTACTGGATAAAAATATCTCAATAATTGAGTCAAACAGGTATGGGGCTATCCAAGATGGTTCCTAAATCTCTCCTCCTGCTGGTATTTGAGATTAGATATACAGGATAACTGCATTCAGAGTACCCCCCTCCCCTAAAAAATGTTAAAATATTGTCTCATTGGACCTATACAAATCACAAAAGTGATCCATTATTATTTCAGACTTATTTGGATGTAGCTAGTTGGTAATCCTAATATATAACCCATTTAGTTCTTTTTGGTCTACCTTCTTGGCAGTAAGCATGTTAATTGCTGCCCCCCTTTAACTATCAGTCATATGCCGTAGAGCAGTAGAATGGAATTAGCATGGTACTCTCAGTTAGTAACTAAGAAGGATGATAAATCCATGAGAATAGGGTCTTGTACTTTTCTCACAAGGATATATGTGTATTCATATAGGTCACATAGCCATTCATGTAAGGAGGCAGAATCTTTAACCATTGACTGTCCCTGACAGCCATCTTGGATTCAGCATAAAATGCTGGGTAAAACCTGACCACTACCTGTATACTCTTCATATCAATATTAAACATGGTGGATGGCACTCCACTGATGGAAATATTTAAATTACCATTTACCATTCAATTGTACTTACTAACCTAATCCAATATGTCACTTTACTATAATATGTGCCTAATTTTGAAAGCCCTTGCTCAAACTTATGCCATTCATGTAGGAATACTGCATTTTGGTTGACATTGCTTGACTGTATCATTAGTCCAAGATAAATATTGTCAAAAATGCATATTATAGAGATTAAGAATGAATGTTCTATGGGACCAGGCAAATGAAAGAACACTTGCTATACTTCGAGAAGAGTAGGGGATTTTAGCCCCTGTAGTGGTTTCCCCCTCACTCCTCCTCACAGATTAGATCATTTCTCTCATAGATGCAGTCATCCAAAGATGCAATCACTGGCAAGCAACATAATATTTGTCTAGCTGTTTAAAAAAGCAGTTTGTGAATACCTGTCTAAACAGAAAAGAAAGGACTTAATAGCCACAAACCACAGTAACTCTGCTAAGTACTATTACGGCAAAAATCAGGAAGCCATACATTTACTTGATATAAAAGCTATCTATTCTTCCAAACAACCCTCTTTACCACTTGTATAAAGAAAATAAACATCAGTCAAAAATTTCAGAAATCAGGAAATCCTGATAAAACCTGAAGACTTACATCCCTGCACTATTAGTGGAGGTAAAATCAACCAAACCAAACCAAACCAAATCCTAGGGCAACATTATGTTGGTAGCCTGTTGTGGGCTTTTAGAAAAACATGACTGACAGTATACAAATGTTTGTATTGTTTGTTAATGTCCAACAGTATGGTAGCTTACTCTACTAGCATTTGGTATTGTTTCTTTAATTATAGGTTAAGGGCAACTTTATTCCTATACCTGGTACTAGACAAGGGTTAGAGTGACATAGAGTATATGCACCTGTCAGGGAAATGTTCAGATACTTTGGTATTGTCTCTATCATTCCACATCACCACATTATTGAGAAGAAATTAACCAATAGAACACACAATTCATCTTGTAAAAGATATTGATTATAGACCATTGGCCTTTGAACTACACTGAATAACCCTCTATCATCGCATCCTCATTTGAAATAGCAGAGCCTGTGACAATGGCATCAAGTTGAAAATCTATCATTTGGGAGATTTACAGGTCTTTTTATAAGGTGTCTATGTCTATGTTTTTTCTGTGCTCTAAGGAGAAGGGCTGTTGCTGTTGCTCTTTATAGCAAATGGTTGGTGCTATATGACTTTTCTTTGCTTTTGATGGATAAAGGGCACTGAGAAGCTTAGAACCACCTTGAGCGAACGCTCATGTAGAATGCTGAATAATCTTGTGTTAATACCGTTGCTCAGGAAACCCTTTACATAGCTGATGTTGCTAAACAACTAAGGTCCCCAGATAGCAAATGGTTGTTGCTATATGATTTTGCTTTGTTCCTAATAAATCTAGGGCACCATGGTAACCCATAGAGAAAGCTTGGATGAATCATCATGTGGAAACATGCTAAATAACATCATAATAATAGTGTTGCTAAGGAAATCCTTTACATAGCTGCTGTTGCTAAGCAACCAAGGTCCCTAGATAGCAAATGATTGTTGCTATATGACTTTACTTTGTTTCTAATAGATCTAGGGCACTGGGGTAACCCATAGAGCCAGCTTGAATGAATCCTCATGTTGAAACATGCTGAAAAACATTATATTGATAGCGTTGCTAAGGAAATCCTTTAACTACCTGTTGTTGCTAAGCAACAAATGTCCCTAGAAACAAACCAATATGTAAAGTAGGCACACTAGGTTTGATATAAGGGGGTATGGTTGGTTAGTATTATCATTTGACACAGTATTATGCACTTTAGGGAGTATTTTAGCTAATTTTGAGTGTTGCCAAGGAAAACAGTTGCTATGGTAACCATACATTTTTGGAAGCTTAGGTACCCAAGGAACATATTTATGTATGTTGGGTAAAATTAACATCCACTTCCCACGAAACTACACTTGCCCCTCTACTAGTACCTTGAATGAGTAAGTGAGTATTAGATGTTTAACGCCATTTCGACAGCTAAGGTCATATTCATGGCAAGAACTTCATTACACAATTTCACAGGGGAATGTGTCAGTGCCCGTGTATATGTGCACCACACACATCCCGAGGGGATAGGAAAGAGGAGAAATAGACCCTTTTAAGTGGGCTAGGGAAGCCCGACTAGTACCTTGAAGTGGCATAGTCCGATGGTTGGGGCTAAAAAATCAATCTTCTCAAAAATGAACCAGGGTTCACATAGATCATATATACTTCCTATAGTACCTACTTTATTTGCTCTCCTTGTCATAATTGAGCTCATCTTTGAAGGAATTGTCAGATTTATACCCCACTTCCTACTTTTGGAGTGCATGCTAAAACTTAAAAAGCCCATCCATTGGAACTACATGGCAAATGCCATGGGACCCCTTTATAAGCTTGTGTGAGCTAAAGATACCAACATCAGGTCCACTCGCACCTAAATATGATGTTATTACAGTGAATGGAACACATTTTAATAGAATTTGAAAAAAAGGAGAAGAAACTGGCTATGTCAATTTAAAAGCATGGGAAAAAAGGTTTCCAAAAGGTATCCATATGCCATAAAACCCTGGTCATAAGCGGACCCCGGTAATAATCCAGGGGTAGAGTTCAGGGGAAAGTTGATTTTGGGGTCATTTTATCATTAAGAAAACCCTGCTTTTAAGCCGGTAGGGAGGGGGGGGGCTGACTAGGGTGCCGCCCAAACCCAAGGGCCACATACACCCTAACATGTGACTGATTTTCAGTGAGTTTTGATAATTGTTCTACCATTCTAATCATTTTTGAAAAACCTCAGTCATAAGAGGAAGACTTTGACGTTATATTAGAAGCAAATTTTGTCCCAAATAGTAAATTGGCTTATCACCAGGGTTTAATACTTTACTATTGCAGCCAAAAAGCAACGCCTTGAGGGTGATTTTTAGACTATATTATGGTTATCGCCCATCTATGATATTTTTATCAGATGATTTTTGAATGTATTTGTACCCTGTGTAGTCTATACTTTATACAGTACAGAGAAAATAGATATTTACATTTGAATGCTGTTATCTTAGTTTATTTTGGTAACATTGTCAGTTTTCTCTCATTTTCAGGACACCTCAAACCTGTTTATCCATCCTGGCGCCTGTAACTCTTTAAAGTTTATCAATAAATGATGAAATAATATATCTGGGGAAACTTAGGGAGTGGTCATTATTTACCAACAGGTGGGGGTGGTGGGTTTGACGGGGGGCGTAAAATTTTCAGACCCCTCCCGAGGGGGGGGCCAAAAATTTTTTGACCCCTCTTGAGGCTAAAAAAAATTCACCCTCTTTTTAGCAAAAAAGCCCACGCGCAACTATAGATCAAAGAGGGGCGCAAAAACTCTCCACGCCTCTGGCATCGAAGGGGGGCATAAAAATTTTCGTGCGTCCGCGCGAAAACCCACCACCCCGCCCGTTGATAAATAATGACCAATCCCTTATTATATCAGAACTTATTCTTTTCAATTCTTCGACTCATTTAACTCAAAATAGATTCACAAAACAAATACAGAATGCCATATTGAACAATGTCCAAAGTAAGTCTAAAAGAGGCAACAAAAGACTTCAAGTCTATCATCAGAAAAACTGTGGCTTGGTTCTATCTGAAAAACGCTCATGCAAAAAAAGAAAGGGGGGAAAAAGTACAACAACAAAAAACACACACAGTGGTAACACAAAACAATTGAAATGAAGAAATCTAAGTGAAGATCAAATGCACTGTCATTCAAATTTGCTTGCCAAACAAAATCACTAAAATACAACAAAACCAGAATGCAATACTCAAAACTCAAGAATAGAAAACAATGTCTCCTGTTGGACAGACACACTGGAACTAATAATGGTTATATGTCAAATCTATGTAAATCTTTGTCACATATTTCAAACTTTCTAAAATGCACATTCACATCCAATGGCTCAATCTGAGTTAGCTCTTGTATTGAACGCAGGCTTGATAGTCACATTCCTACTACGTTGTATTCTCATGTTGTGTTATTACATATATGCATGTCTTGTATTCCTCAAACAGAACGAACAAACAGCAATATCTATTGCTCATAACTCTAAAAGTCAAGTTTACTTTTAATTCCATAAAGCATTGCTTTGACACATTTTCCTCTTGGCGGAAAAGGTCGGGAAAGTTCATTCCCCACAGAGAATGCATTGTTTGCATTCATATATTTGCCATCTTAAGGTGGATCGCTACCATTGAATTAAAGATCCTAGATTTTCTTCATTTTTCTCCCAGAGTTACAAAAAAACATTTAGAATAAGAATATGAAAAGAAAAGTAGGGGGTCCCGTGCTACTTTTTTTTTTTTTACAGATTTTTTAAAAGTAAATTATTTCCATTTTCACCTAAGAATCTGAAAAAAATTTAAGATTTGAGATTTTTTTCTGCAACAACTATCAAACACAGAAATATGAAAACTCACAAGGTGAACGTTCTAATATCCTAATTTATCATGAATTTTTCTTTTCTCTCCAATACAAGGGATTATGGCTAAATTTCTCCCGTTTTGGCAAAAAGGAGGATACATTTTCTAATTTTTTATAAGAAAAACAATTAGATCATCCATTTCTAGACAATAGATTCTTCTTAAAATTTTCTCAAAATATCCTTCGGATAATTTGCTTTAAAATTTGAGTAAATTTGATATGGGGTCCTGTGCATAATTTTATATTTTTGGTCATTTGAAATAAAATTAAAATTTTTGAAAAATTAACTAAAATCCATATTCAAAGCACTGCATGATGGGTAAAATTTATAAATCATTGGCAAAACATTGTTTCATTATATGCTCTCAATCATTGTGAGCAGCATATCATGATTAAAGTGTAATGGTTCGTATTGACTTATATGTTGGGTGGCTCTTTGGCTCGCTTACCACTAGAAATACCAACACAACACAAGCAGTTCGGGTTGGGCAAAGCCCCAGGAACCCCTACCTCTCGGGTAGGACTTTATTCCACTCTAGTCTACAGGTTAAACTGCGCGTCTGGACTGGACTAGATCCAGTCACCTTCTGCCGCTCGTCCGGCTCCTTAGTAGGAGCTGGACGCGAGGCATGGTGCCGCCCCCTCTTGTACCAACGGGGTATCACAAAGCGACACCTAGCTGGCATAGAAGGAACAGGCACCACACGAACACGTCTCTCGGATGAACAGCACTAATATATATACGACGATACCGGCCCCTACACCACCCCCACTAGACTATACCTAGGGTTAGGTGTAATTAACAAATACCTATTGTTAGCTTTATACAGTAATATCATACACAAATAGGTAAGTCTATATATACAGTTCGTATAGGATATAGAACATCTAGGGGCATTATAAATAATATGTACATAATGAGGCATCGTCGCATATAACCCGAAGTAATGATAATTAATAATAACAAATAGGAAGTGGCGCCTTATGCACCAGCGACCTATGGTGATATGTAGTAACAGTGTTACAATGATGTTATTATTATAAACGAGACGCATTAAAAAGTGGTAGACGAGTAATCAGGTGATATGAATAAAATTTTACAGTATTAACTAACCGACCCGAGGTGGGGTAGATAACCCGAGAAAAATTTTGTTTGTTTTAATTACGAGAATATAGATTTGGTATGAAAATATATTTATACAAAAATAATAATACTGATAAATATAGGTGTCCTACCAGGGTAGCAGGATCACCCTTACAATATACCGGACTTCCGGCGAATCTGGAACGACTGGTTTCTGCAGCTCCATCTGGCGACATATGTGTGGTGGCAAGCCACGTTGCTGTTGTGATGTGCCCTGATGAAGATGGGAAGATGGAGCCCCGGGTAGGTGTGGTAATCCTTTTTGGCGTGTCGGGTTTAGCGTCCATCTTCGCTGCAGGTTCCGTTCCAGATGTTAGGGGTCCAGCGTAAGGAGCAGTGCCTCTGGCATATTAAATGCTTTTACCCTCGGGTACAAAGAAGACACCGTCAGATGGACACTTAAAGATCTTCCGGATCCGTGTCCATCTTCTCAGCCGACTCCACTGAGGCAGATGGAGCCGAGCTGCTACAGCTGCTCGCAGAGAGCACCGCGGAAGCCTCGCTGGGCGTATCGCTCCTCAAGCTCAAGGCCCTCATCACCGCGGATGGACTGTCCATTGCCTCGGATGCTGGTGAAGCAACCGTGGCAGTTGGAGCAGTCCGGGTGACAGAAGGCGGCGGGAGCAGGAGAGCTGCCGGAACTGGCGGAGCAGCCGGGACCGGTGGAGTGGCAGGAACCGGTGGAGTAGCCGGGACCGGTGGGGCATCCGGTGGTACATCCGGTACGAAGATAAGGGACGACGGTAAGCCGTCCCACTCCTCCAGATGTTTCCCGAATGCCAGGAAAAACTTGAGGTCAGCCTCCTTGAACCTGTGGATGTACCTGGCGTTCTCAGCTTGGTGGAACTCCTTAAGCTTTTCGGCTTCCTTCTGCTGACGCCGGCAGGATTCGAGAGCCTCCTGGACTCTGTCCTTCTCCAGCTGCCTGATCTTGTCTTCCTCCCTCTTCTGGATTTCGTATACCAGATTGAGGGTGGCTTCAGTCATCGCCCACCAGTAGTCGACTGACTTCTGGCGGTGCAATGCCTGCCACTCCGCCATCAGTTCGTTCTGGATGTGAACCGTTTGGACATCCCGGTGGTCAACAAACGTGTTCGGATCCTGAAGACCTGACAGCGTATCCGAAATTAGCTCCATCAGGGGTACCCGAGGGCCCGTTGGTGGAGCTATGACTGGTGGAGGCGCGGTGGCTTCCACTGAGGCAGGTGGAGTACCTGCTGGAGGAGCAGACGGGCCCTCAACTGTTAAACCGCCCCGGCCTCGGCCACCACCCGGAGAAGCTCGGGTGGACTCCAGCCCACCACGGCCTCTACCACGGGGTTTGGTCCGGCCCAGGGAGGTAAGGACCTGCGACTCGGGTCCAGCTGGTCCCATAGCAGGGAACTTCGCCGCGTACTCACTATACGTGGGGCGCTTGCCGGAAGATCCCTCTCCGGCCCACCAAGATGAATACCCGGATGGGGGAGCGAAGATTTCGCCCCCATCATCCTGGCTGCCAGAGGCTTCGCCCGGGCGTTGTTCCGCGGGTGCAGGTGTAGAGGTGGTGGTAGGAGTAGCCGGTGTGGCTGCCTGGCTAACCGCCCTACGGGCCTGGTTGCTGGGCATATCCAGAGCCGAGACTTGTTGTCCCGACTCGCGACGATCAGCTGGGTTTGCTGGTCTTGGCTGGTCCTTGCCACCCGAAGGGCTCACGGACCAGTCTGCTCGGGTCCTCTTGGAAGCACCGGTAGCTGTTGTTGTGCCTCCGCCGGGACCCTTCGAGCGGGCCTTGGCCTTCTCTCGCTTATCATCCCCTCGCCACTTTTTCACCTTCAGGTGCACCTCACTGGGCATCCCGAACTTCGTGGACGAGAAGTTGATTTGGAAGAAGGTCAACAAGTTGCCACTCTTCCACGAGCAGAATCCGGTCTCGAATGCCTGCTCCTTGACGTCTTTAACGCTCAACGAGGCCCAGTTAGCTAGGAGCTCGTTGAAGCACTTGATGGCTCGTTTCCTGGTTTTCTCCAGGCCGATGCCATGGGCCTTCTGCAAGTGCAGAGCCATGTCTCGGCGCCGGTGAGTGCTGAACGAGCCATCACAATGTTTGCTCGGGCGGTCCCCAAGCACACACATCATCACAGGCTTGTGGTGCATGTGATGTTCAACAATGTGGCGAGCGAAGCGAGGCTTCGTCTCGAACATCTTCTCACCCGTGAGAGCCAGCTGGCATGACTCGAATGGGCACCGTCGGCGGCTGCCGGTTGGTCCCCATTGGGTCATTGCCCACTGAACTTTCGTCCGGGCCTCGTAGCTGTAAATCGACCCCAATTTGGATTTCAGCTGGTCAATCCAAATGAGGTAGAATTTACCTACAGGCGTATCCGAGGGGCCGGATTTCATCCACTCCTCGTCATCGCTGTCACCGTCCTTATTGACGGCGCCGGGACACATGTAGTGGACCGTGTCGTAGGCACAGTCCGCGAAGCAGCGAGGAGTCCGTTCTTTGAACCCTTCGGCTGCATTCTTCCACATCCATTTCTGATTGTCGTCCTTCGGGACATCCGTGGTCATCTCTTCCCACGTTGTCACGGACTCCAAATCAGATTTGGCCGACTCGGGCAGTTCTGGATCGCTGTCGCTATCCTCACTGTCCGTGTAGATACCAGCTCCCCTACGGCTCGTTCGGCTGGTGGTAGTGGTACCAGCCGAAGCCTTGGCAGAGGATTTGGCGCCTTTTCCGCTGGTGCTGGCAGTGGAAGCTACAGCTGAGGTGGCTACTGTGGTGGTTGAGGGTGTGGTGGTGGAGGCGGGCGCCTTCGGCTGACCCTTACCCCTCGGCTTGGTGGGGGGCGTGGGCTCTGCCGGAGACGCTTTCGCTCCGCTCTTCTTCTTCCGGCGCTGAACCTTGGTTGGCTGCACCGGCATCTCAGGACTGGAATCCGACTCCCGTGGATTCCTGTCCTCTGTACGAGGGCTCCTCCTTCCGCTGACCGGGGAGTCAGAGTCGGAAGAGACCTTGGCTTTTTGTTGGGCCTGCTGTTTACGATGGGCCCGGCGAGCTGCGGTGAGCTCCTTCTGCTGCTTGGCAAGCTCGGCTCGCTTTGCCTCCACAGCAGCCTGCTGGCGCGAGATGTCCTCTTCCGAGATCTCGCCAGGTGCCTCCGGGATGTTGGCAGCTGGGTCGGTCTCGGTTGTGGACCTCTCGACGGAGATGCGGACATCCTCAGCCTCCAGATCGCTCTCGGTGAGAGGACCCTTAGGCGCAGGTTTACGGGTCAATCGCTTGACCCGGTCGGTTTCCACCGACGACAAGGTGACTGTGGAGTCTGTATCCATGTCGGATTCAGACTCTCTTAACTCCGAGGCCTTTCGGGTGATGCCCTCGGAGATCAACACAGCTCGGGCCAGACTCTCGTTGACCGCCATCTTCTCCGCTAACTTCAGGTAGTTGCGAAGCCAAGAGACTGGCATATTGTCAGCCAACTCGTCACTGCACGAGTCCATTACCAGAGTCTTGAAATCATCTGGTATGGGCTCGGGCACGCCCTGCTCCACCGCCATTGGTCCGCATCCGAACATGGAGGCGTGCATGGGGATGTAGGTCCCCCAGGAAGTGTAGACAACACCGGCCTCGCGATCGACGTGTGCCATACGTTCGATCCGAGTCTTGAATCCCGGAGGATACATTGGAATGTCCAGGACATCCACTTTGCTACCCGAAGCGGCTGCTGCAGACGAGCGCTCCGGGCGTGGTGGTGGTGGAGGTGGCATCCTCTCCCGGTCGGTGGCCTCGGCCATAGCCGAGAGCGTCCGGGCGGCCTCCTCTGTCGAAGAATCCATAGATTCCTCGACCCGAGACGGGACCTTCGGGTCCTCGCCTAGTTCCAACAGAACGTTGGCAGTCTGACGCGCGGCGTCGATCGTCCCCTGTGCCATGGCACTGAAGACGACTTCCAAATAATTTGGCGTCTGTGTTGGACTCCTCCCGAAGGATTCGTCCAAAAAAAAGGTAGGCGTTAGGCAAGCTAACCGACAGCTAGGGGCCTGTAAAACTGCCAACACTAACTAGAGCAAAAACGGGTGGCGTCTAACCACCACGAGTCCGCTCTAGTTATGACCAGTATGACGTCACGCATCTCGCCTCGCGAGATCCCGCCGTGGCTATCCGGTGACCTAGTTCCGAGCTTTCCCGCCACACCCGCGGCGCCACCTAGGGAACTAGATCCGAACTAACATTCGACTCGACATGCGAGACGCGGCCTACCACCCGAGTGCTATCTGCTTCAAGCGAATGTACCGGTTAATCTGACCGCCGCTCACGGGATACAGCTACCCGGGGAGGGCACGTTCGGCATCTCCAGCCGTGGAACGTATGTTACCCGCCTATGGCGGACAACACGCAGCAGCTCGTTGTGTACTGAGTTAGGTTACGGCAGACCTCAACCGGGGACTGCGTCTAACGCCTTCGGTTAGCCTTCTATTTTTCCCGGCTTTACGTACGGCCTTTTCCAGATTCCGCTTAGCCACTGCGGGCACCTTCCCATACGTAATGCCTTCACTCAGCGAGACATTTTTCCTTTTCTTACGATTAGGTCGTTTCCTGGCCTTCGTCTTCTTTTTCACCATACCCTCATCTCCCGGCATCTTTCTCGGCCGGCCTCTAGGGCGTTTCGTCGGTACTACCACGCTTGGTCCACTAGGGACAGATACAGGTGGTTTGTAGCCGAACTCCCTCTCCGCCTCTTCGCGTCCCTTCCAGGGCCGAAGTTTTCCGACATTTGTCTTCCATTTCCTACCAGTTAGGCAGTCCTCCATCATCACCGTGGACTCGGAGATGACACGAATTATTTTAAACGGACCTTCCCAAGGCGTTACGAGCTTCAGCTTCTCTAGCATTGGTGTCATAACCCACCTTCTGCCACTTCGCACTCTTCAGCAGTTCTTTACGAACGGCCTCGTATGCCTGTTTGAACCTGTCCCTTAATGACTCCACAAACAACACAGTGCAGGGCGCCTCCGGGTCTATACCAACCACTCCATACACTAAGTCGGTGGGCATTATGATGTCCTCGCCGAACACTAGCATGTTGGGGGTGCAATTAGTGGATGAATGGACAGTGTTGTTGTAGGCATGTACCACAAACTCACACTGTTCATCCCAGTCGTCCTGGTGGGTATTGACCAGGGGCTTTAGCACTTGTATGAGGGTTCTGTTGAAACGCTCTACCTGCCCATCCGACTGTGGTCGGTATGGGTTTGTTCGGGTCTTGCAAATAGCTAGGTAATGGCACATTTCCTGCCATAGCTCCGACTCGAACTCCCTTCCTTGGTCGCTGTGCATCATAAGGGGAACACCCAAATGTAGCACCCAGCCTTTCACAAATGCCTCCGCACACGTGGCGGCTTTGTGGTTAGGAAGGGGGAACACCCGAGTGTACTTGGTATAATAGTCGGTTACGACCATCATACAAGTATTATCTCGGGGCGTCGTTTTAATTCCGCTGATGATATCTATCGCCACTTGAGCGAATCTGATACCAAACAATTCCTGGGATAGGGGTTGCTTACCCAGGCCGGGTCCCGGCTTGTTTTTACAGCAATCCGGGCAAGTGGCGATCCACCGAAGCAGGTCGCCTCTCATACCGGGCCAGTAGTAACGCCTTTGTAGGCGCTCTATTGACCTTTTCTTACCGAAATGGCCACTTGTTTGATGGCCATGGCAATAATACATGATATCCCTCCTCATCGTGGTGGGTATCACTATTTGCAACAGCCTACCATTGGTGGGAGTTGTCTTCCACCTGTACAGTATGCCGTCTCGGATCTCTAGCTCGGTCCATTGGGCTAGCAACCGCCTCGCCTCCCTATCTTCTAGGGATACTAGCGGCCTTGCCGGTTTAATACCTGACCGTAGGTATTCCATTAGGCGCGCAGTGGTGGGATCCGACTGTTGGAACTTCTTGATGGTCTCTGGGGACCAATCAAGATAGCTACACACAGCCTCCTCCCAGGGGATACGGGGGGTGGTATAATTAAATACCAACCCGGCTACCACAGCATTGTGGGCCCCGCAGTCATCACAAGTGGCATTTTGGCACCTTCGGATGGGTCGTCTCGACAAGGCATCCGCATTGATATGTTTAGTACCGGGTCGGTGCTCTATTTGCTTATGCTCTAATCCGAATTCGGATAGGTGAGCTAACCATCGTCCTATCATCCCCTCGGCGTCCTTAAAGTTAAGGAGCCACCTAAGAGACGAATGGTCGGTTCTTAAAGTAAAGTCACTTCCCCAAAGGAAATGCTTGAACTTCTTCGTATACACCACCACAGCGAGGAGTTCTCGCTTGGTGGTACAATAATTTCGCTGTGTCTTGCTTAACGTGTTGCTAGCAAATGCTATTGGCACTTCGACTCCCTCTTGGACCTGAGAGAGAGCTGCCCCAATTGCATCATTGCTCGCATCGGTGTCTAAGATGAAATGTCCCTCGGGAGTGGGATATTTCAACACGGGTGTATTCCTAAACAAATCTTTTATTTTATTAAAAGATTCTTCCTGCTCGCTGGTCCATGGGAATGGGTCCCGTGCCCTACCCGGAGTCCAGTGAGCTAAACACTGCATGGGGAAGCTCACACGAGAGTAATTTGGTATGAAATCACGATAATAGGAACAGAATCCTAGAAATGATCTCACCTCCTTAGCACTCGTAGGTCTTTCCCAATTTTCTACAGCTTCCAACTTTTCCGGATCTGCACTCACCCCGTTAGGAGTAATGATCCTTCCCAAGTATGTAATGGTTTTCTTAAACAAATTACACTTCTTGGGTTTAAGTTTAAGACCGTTTGATAGTATCCGGTCGAGGACTAATTGCAGATTCGCCAGGCATTGCTTGAACGACTTGCCGAATACGACTACATCGTCCAAGTAAACCAAGCATTTCTTCCACAAAAGATCACTCAGTAAGGATTCCATCATAGCCTCGAATGTAGCGGGGGCGTTACACAATCCAAAGGGTAAGACATTATACTCGAATAGCCCCATATGACTGGAGAATGCTGTCTTCTCCTTGTCATCGGGGTGCATCGGTATTTGCCAATACCCGGACTGTAAATCCAAGGTACAGAACCATTGGTTTCCACCCAAGCTATCTAAAGTCTCGTCTATCCTTGGTAAAGGATACGAGTTCTTCTTTGTTATACCATTCAGTTTCCGGTAGTCGACACAAAAGCGGATTGTACCGTCTTTCTTAGTGGTCATACAAACAGGGCTGGACCAGGGACTCCAGCTAGGCACGATTACCCCTAGGTCCAACTGTTTTTGTATTTCCTCTTCGCAAATTAACTTCTTCTTTAGAGGAAGTCTACGATACGGAATTTTAAAAGGTTTCTCGTTGCCCACATCTATGGTGTGCAACACCTTATCGGATCTACCCACCGGTCCTCCCTCCCTGCCAAAAGCACTCTCGTACTTTTGTAGGAGTTTCGCCAGGCAATCCTTATCCTCCGTATTCTCTAAATCAGACTGATCAATCAGCTTTTGAAATTCTTCATCCAAAGGATGCTTACTAACAGGGTTCAGTGGTTTATTGAATTTGGCCTCGGCGACATGTTCTACCGAGCTCATCCTCCCAATACAGTCGCCTCGCCTCAAATAGACCACTGAACCACTTCGGTTAGTCATGGGTAATACAGTCCAAGCTGCATTAGCCACTAATGTATCCACTGAGTCTAACCCGACGCTCGACAAGTACACCGTATCGGGTTCATAGACTCCAGTTTCATTCCTTTGAGCCATGGACCCGCCACAAAGGACATCGCAAGTGGTACCCGGTGGGATCTTCACCGTATGTATCACTGATGCGACCGAAGACACCTGTCTCAATACGCATTGGACATGCAAGCCATACGGGTTCCGTATACTCATCATACCGTCCCTCGGGTCCAAGACGGCCCCGTATAAGCTTGCAAAATCCAGTCCGAGGATTCCGTCATCACTAACCTCTGCTATAGTCGGCGAAAGAACAAATTCTTTGCCTCCTATACGGATAGGCATAAACGTCCTACCAAATGTACGCATGCTGCTTCCGTCGGCCGTGCAAGCATTTACCCCCGTTTTGAGGTTCTCATGGCTGCTGGCCACCGAGTCGAAAAACCTTTTGGACACACAGGAGTGGCTAGCTCCGGTATCCACCAAGAATTCTCCTACCCGGCCTTCCACAGATATGGGTA
Source organism: Acholoe squamosa (assembly GCA_949317995.1). Lineage (NCBI taxonomy): Eukaryota > Metazoa > Annelida > Polychaeta > Phyllodocida > Polynoidae > Acholoe > Acholoe squamosa. The sequence goes on along the minus strand of OX439045.1, from coordinate 20,342,319 downwards.
CATACCACCGTCTCCCCCCTAAGGGTGAGGGGTTACTGGTAAACTGGCGAAAGTCTCCCGAATCACCAAGATTCAATCCGAGTCCTCTCAGGAATTCCAGACACGGATGACTTGGGGGAAGGCGCGTCCCACACACTCGGATCAACTCTTTGATCCATCCTTCCTCTCCCCTAGTGCGGCCACTCGCCTCCATATGTTCACTCCCATCCATACAGACACTAGGGTCCCCGGCCCCGGCCAAGGTGCAGGGGTGCGCACCCCCGGCCACCCGGCCTCCAGGTGTAATTGATTCGAAATCTTCCACCGGGTCACCCCCGGTAGCATTTTGGCATTCGTTCTTCCTTGGGGTCGTATCAGATGCCGTTGATACAACCCCCACTAGTTTTCCACGTCAGTGGAATCCGTAGTGTTCTCCCTTCCTTCGCCATTGTCTTCGGCTTCATAGAAGGCAGCCATTACCGGTTTAGCAGCGGTACACTCAGATGAATAGTGTCCCATGCGCTGGCACCTGAAACACTTTACAGTTCGGCAATCCACTCGGGGTCTTTGCCGACTGGCTTGGATGGCATCTGTAATTTTCTTACACATGTCCTCCATAAGTTTGGTCATGTCTGGGGACTGACCCTTCACTTTATCGGCGCTTACGAAAGGTTTGGATGCCTTCTCACTGGCCTTCGGGTCACTCTTGACCTCGGGTGGTGGTCTAGAGTCCCTTGGCTTATTGAGCGCTTTCCTTGGAATATACTTCCTACCTGTAGTATTCTTCCTTAATTGAACCGAACAGAAGGTTCCGTCCTCCTGTTCGATTTCAATCAATTCGAAATCGTCTGAGGGAACTTGTGCCTCAGACTGCTGGACTACTGACACCAGGGGAGCCGAGCTGCTGGCATTCGGTATGTCTCCAGCTAACATCGTTCGCTTCTTCACGGCCATATCTATACCATTAAATATGTCGTGAAGCGTTACGCCTTCTTTCCAGGCATCCCTGGCAGCAATCTGCTCATCTCGGTCTCTCAGACCCTTGACGAATTGTGTAATCAAATCGTCCATATACCAGTCTTGGTTTTCAGTACCGGGTCTAGCCTTACTTAGCAGGGCATGGAGCTCCATACCGTATGCTCGGAAAGCTTCGTTAGGCTTCTGTGTACGTTTCTTGAAACGGACCATCGGGTCCTCCTTGACCATGTTACATAACAGTCCACTAGCAGATTCTACCAACTGCTCAAAACTTCCAACAAGACCATACCAGGTCCGCCATTGCTCTACAGCCATGCGACCCGGGCCGCCTTTCAAACATCTTACCAGATGTGGCTTGGCCTCGTATGGGGTCCACCCATTACAATTCATTACATCAATGAAGTCTTCAAACCACTCTTTCCATGGTCGAGTACCGTCATATTCTTTTGGAATAACGGCTACCCTTCGGGCAGAATTATGAGCATACACCAATCTAGTGCATTGCTGTTTGCTCCATTCAACCGCCTTTGTTTCATTCAAGGTTCGGTTGCCCCCTATACCACCGAAGCTCGTATTGCCCGGTGGAGGTGGTGGTGGTGGCTGTGTGTACGTCCACTGTGCCCCACTGTGGTTCGTATGACCCGCGCCACCCTGGTTAGGGCCGGGACCCGAGGTACCACTGTAGCCCGTGGTACCCGAGGCACCGCCCCATCCTTGTGTGCTTTGATAACCGCCGCTGGAAGGTTGGTTACCCGCCGGATGGCTGCCATCGTTTGATGGATTGGGTTGGTTGCTGTCATTACCAGCTCCCAACCCCACACTGTCACTCGGATCCACATGTATGTGGAATCCGTTAGTCTCTGCGCTACTGTCAGAGGCTTCCCGTGGTACATAATCCGGGTCCAAATTGTGGACTATGGGGACTTCACTTATCCGGACTCTACTAGTTCGGCCATGTTTATCTTGGGTTCTGATATAAACTCCCCCTTGATCTACATTCCGCGTCGCATTATCATTGATAAAAGGATTATACGGCGGATGCTTCGGCGTAGAACAGGAGACTGGGTCACCCTGTTTAACGAAAGTCGAGTTCGGGTTTGTGTCCTTACTCGCTGGAGGGGCATTCGCTTGCTCCTGCTCCTGTAAATAACTCTCCATGGCAGACTTATTTATTGTGAGGGTAGCTAAATCTGTGGTCAGGTTTCGCTGTTCCTCCCTCAGCTGTGCGTTTTCTGCTAAGATTTCGGATCGAATCTTTTCATTTTCCGCCACAGCTCGGTTACGTTCTTCCTGAGCGGCTAAAGCCTTTCGCTTAAAAGTATCCTTTAGTAAGCGGTACTTTTCACCTTTTTCTTTCTGAGACCTTTGGTACTCATTGGTCTCCTTCCTTATCTCGGCTTGTTCCGAGACCATTTTGGCATCTGTCTCCGCCTTTCGGAGTTGAAGTTTCTTTAGCTTCTCCTCCATAGCATGCAACTCGGATTGTAATCTGTTTACATCCCGGGCCTTAGCAACCTCTTCGGCTCTAGCCTTTTCGATTGCTCTAAGTCTATTGGCTTCTTCGAGTTTTAACTCGGCCAATCTTTTCTCTTTCTCGCGTTCGTCTCTCTCCTTCCTTTCCAAACGATGGGTTACCGAAGTTAGACGATATTTTAGGTCAGATTCTTTTAGAATCGCCTCCTGCTCATCGGAACGTAATTTTCCGATCCGAGACTTAGTTTCCTCTTCTATTTTTAATTGGGCCGCCATGAATTGTTCATGTTGCCGCTTAGCCTGTAACTCTATCTGTTCTTTGGCTTTCAAATAGGCCGGGGTAGTTTTATACCCGGGGCCCATCCGACGTCCGTATATAGACCTGCGACTGCCTCCAGGGTTAAACATGGAGTCAGACAAGCCTTCGTCTAGCGATCGGCCTAGGTGATGCCTTTCCGAGCTTTTCGGTTCAGTTCCCCTAGGCTTAATCTTCGCATTCACTTCTGGGACTATTTCGTCCCTTCTGGCTTTCCCATCGTCGCTGTCATGGTCCGACGATGTCATTAATGGGGCTACCTCGTTTGCACCATCTGGTACTGCTTCTGGGGGGGTTGCAGTACGCTTTCCAGGGCTTGGTGCTACTGGCATACCCAAGTTACTAGCCGAGCCTGCTGGTACAATAGGACACAGCTGGCGTCTGCTAGTTATAGCTTGGGACCAATCACTCAGGTCTAATGTTGGGGGTTTTATTATTCCCTTGAACAATCCCGTATCCGGTACTCCCATTTGAGGTGTACCCGGATACAAGTTTACGATACCATCACCCGTGGCACCGTCCATCAGACCGGGTGTCGAGAAAACAGTTCGGACACCCGCTGGATTATACATTTGTTGTTGACTGGGTTTCCAGTCTAACAACAGATGCTGGGATGTGAAGTCATCCTCTTCGAATCCCTCTAGCCCAGGGCTGGGGGGATCCGCTTCGGGTTTCCCGAGGCTTTCGGCCAATGTGGCCGCGCACCACCCCCGAACCAACTGGTCACGGCACCAGTGTAATGGTTCGTATTGACTTATATGTTGGGTGGCTCTTTGGCTCGCTTACCACTAGAAATACCAACACAACACGAGCAGTTCGGGTTGGGCAAAGCCCCAGGAACCCCTACCTCACGGGTAGGACTTTATTCCACTCTAGTCTACAGGTTAAACTGCGCGTCTGGACTGGACTAGATCCAGTCACCTTCTGCCGCTCGTCCGGCTCCTTAGTAGGAGCTGGACGCGAGGCATGGTGCCGCCCCCTCTTGTACCAACGGGGTATCACAAAGCGACACCTAGCTGGCATAGAAGGAACAGGCACCACACGAACACGTCTCTCGGATGAACGGCACTAATATATATACGACGATACCGGCCCCTACAAAAGCATTGTCTAGGTAATGTGAGGGGCATAATTGTAAGGTCCAAAAGAATGTTAGAGAATGAAGAAAATAATTCAAATGTAAACATGCCAAAATTTAAAGTTGTCATAAAATGGACAGTTTCGATCAAAATCCCCCAAAATCTTTTCTAGGCACTTAGGGCATATGTAGGTATGTGCTTACCAAAAATGATCTCATTCTGGTGAAAAAAAACCTATATGTGCATAAACCTGTGCAGTACGCTCAATCTCAATGGTAGCGACCCACCTTAAAAGCGAACCTGTCTTAATGTCACTAATAATTTCTCAACTTGCATAAAAAGTCTTCAGATATCTATCTCAAACATGTAGCCGACATATGCCCCTATACATACATACCAATCCTTTTAAAGTACAACTACTCTAACATAGTTTATTTTGAGTGGAAACTATGAGTAACCCCTAGTTTTTTCTTCCATTTCAGACGTCTTAATGGCACAGGACCCAGGGTCTCACCAATATCTTTTAGAGTCAATTAGCCTTGGCCAAAGTGAGTTGGGAAGAAGTAAATCCAAGAGATAGGTAGCCGACATATGCCCCTATACATACATACCAATCCTTTTAAAGTACAACTACTCTAACATAGTTTATTTTGAGTGGAAACTATGAGTAACCCCTAGTTTTTTCTTCCATTTCAGACGTCTTAATGGCACAGGACCCAGGGTCTCACCAATATCTTTTAGAGTCAATTAGCTTTGGCCAAAGTGAGTTGGGAAGAAGTAAATCCAAGAAATAGGTCTTTGTACGGCCCACAACTACTTCTAACATGTTAAGCTCTCGACTACACCAAGCTTCTACTCTTGTTCAATATAGCTATTGCTAGGACTTCTTTAACCCTAATAAGGGAATGTTCAACAATTACGTCACTGCTTAGGGCGTGGGGGTCTTTGGGTTCCTCTATATGTTCCATACATAAACAGTGACAAGGGGGTGGGTGGGTCCTGAAAAATGCCTAAATACCGGGGACATAATTGTTGAACGTTCCCTAAGGTCTCCCAATGATGAAATGGGTTTAAATGTAACTGTGACTACCGTAATCTCCCGCGTAGAAGACCTGCTGCGCATATAAGATGCACCTCAAACTTAGCAAATGCATTTTCACGTATAAGACGCACATTTTAAGGCTCAATTTTGTAAATTCAGTACATTTCTATAGTAAAATTACCCCTCGTATAAGACGCACCCCCAATTTCAGTACATCCTATAAGACTCCCCAGCATTTTGTTTGGCGTAGAGGACGCGTCTTATACGCGGGAGATTACGGTAAATAAACTGCCTATAAAATTCAATATTCGGGTATGAGCACTAAAGACAGCAATGCAATGAGGTCATCTTCATTCAAAACATCACTTTCATTCATAAGTATTCCAGTAGAATATGTACCATGCTTTGCGTAAGACATTCTAGGGAATGGTGAGATGAGTTGTTTGCTGGTAAAACAGCATATACCACTGCTTACATTATCCAAATTATTTACATTATCCAAATTATTGTGGGTTTTACCTACTACATGTACCTCGAAGCTGTTTAGAAGGATGCACATTAGTTTATTCAACCCTTCAATGAAGTACCCATATACATGTATATCAAAGGTCAGTTTATTTGACATAAGATTCTCCTAATCTTATACTGGAGTTACATTACCCTAAGCGCATGTATTATATTAGGCTTTAGTACTTAGGATTATCTATTCTGCTTTGACGCATTAAGGAAATTTTGGGAAGGGAGCCTTTGTTAGAATCCGGTCTGTATATTGTCGCCTTAGTGTAACAGGGATGTAACTGCATTTTTGAAGTTTTGCATGAGAGGCAAAAGAAGAGTTCGACTTACTAAAGCACCAAGTTGATACCCTAAAATTGTATAAGCCGCACCCACGTACATGCCGCACCCTGAGCTAAGGAGGAATCGTTAGAGTGCACATAAGGCTTAAAAATTGAAGGTTTTATACTGGTTTGAATACTCGTCTATAAGCTGCACCCTGACTTTAGTGACATTCTATAGGCCCCAGGAATGTTCTGATTAATATAGGAATGTCCTGATTGACCTGCAGGTACACAAATCATAGACAAGGGCTTCAGTACTTTCACAGTAGGTAAATAAGGGTCAGAAGATGTGAATACTGAAGAAAACTTAATTTTGCCAAAATGTCTGTTACAACCTTGTTGGACTGAATCTAAGATATATCCAGTTATTTATAATATAGGTGTATGTGGGTCTAAGGTCAGCCTCATCTCCTGCCTGTAAGTAGGCACCAATCTAGTCATCTGTCTAAAGGGCATTCAGACTGGTCCTATGAACTTGAAATGTACAAGATTTTTTTCGGCCAGAAAGTCGTGAATAAAATTGTGTGGTCTGGCTTAGTCCTATGACCATTAAATCATCCAAAATCTCATGATTTTCAAATCGTGAAAGTTTGATTAGCTTAACTTTGAAAATTGTGGGAAAATTCCGTTGTAGTTGTGATTTTTCTGTCGCAGTCCTAAATATTCTACAACTAGTTTTACCCTTAATAGAAAAACCCCATCCAATTTTCTTGAACACTTATTTTGATGGCTTTACAATCAAATGAAAAGTTTCTGCCACAATTGTTAAAATATGGGTCCCCATAGAGGAGCAGCAGGTTTTTTTCTGATGTATCTGAATACGTCACGATTGATAAAATGCACCAGGTGCTGCATTGCTTATACATTGAAGATGTTGCAAAAGGTATCATATTGAGAATGGTAAAAGTTACATTGTAATGATACTGCACAGGAAGCTTCTGTTGGGTAATATATTGATGTTTGTTGAGGGAAATAGTAAAACATACCAGATAATAAGCTACAAAGAGCATCAGTTTGCACCCTTACAGTGTTGTGCAAGCATAAATGTGGTGCATTTTGTCAATCGTGACGTCATCAGATGCATCAGATAAACCTGCTGCTCTCCTCAATAGTAACACATATTTCAATGATGATGCCAGAATCCTTTTATTTGTTTGAAAGGGTATCAAAATAAGCTATCATGAAAATTGGATAGGGTTTTTCTTTAACTATTTATTTACGGGTAGTTTTTGGAATCAATTCTGGTGTGAATAGAAACTCTAAGTGACATGATTGAGATGTAACTACCAGTAGGGCCGAATATTGATGAATAGCACATGTGAGGTTAGCTACAACACCATAGATGGAAAGTTAGAGAGACAGACTACCTGGTGTTTGTTTCTATGTGGCTGTATGATGGGTTTCCACATATATGTGGCTGTTACTATGGAGGTATGGAGGTAATTCAGGCCAATACATCAATATACCTGGTAACCATGATGTGGGTAAAGAAGCTATTGCATGCATGCTGCAACCAGGACCAATACACACAACCATAAGGGGTTAGGTACAACACTGATAGACAGGTGAGAAGGGAACCCAACCGGTTCTCCACAAACTGATTTCATTCAGGTAGGTCAAGAGTCGGCAGGAGGCAGGCAGGCAGGCAGCTGGAGTAAAGACAAGCTTTTATTTACCCAACATTAAAGAACGGAGAAGAATTAAAGAATGAAGATAGTCCGAAATGCGGACGCTGGTGGTTTCCATGTTGGATGCTGCGTTCATGGTTGTGGTTGTGTTGGTGATGATGGTGGTGGTGGTGGTGCGGTGCTGGTGGCCGCCCCTGGCGTCGGCTCCGGTTACTGCAATGGGAATCGTTCATCAGATCCAACCTAGAGGCCTTGCTCTGGGCGGTCCCTTCCAATATCATATCATGTACAGAGTGTTCTATACAACGCAGAAACCACACAAGAACTCATTTCTCCTGCTAGTAGGTTGCCTGAATTTGCCTCCAATTCTAAATCCAGGGATGAAAGTCACAGAGCAAAAAAAAATCCCTGAAATGGTCCAATATCGGCCCAAATACCTGGATTTTTATAGGATTGAATAGGTACTTGGAACTTCAAAATCCCTAAAATCAGGGAAATCCCTGAAGACTTTCATCCCTGTAAATCCTACCACCAATTGAATTCCAAATAGACATGGCTCTTTTGAAATATGCTATAATACAATCGTCCCATCTTTGCATCTTTGATAATAAAATATTATGTAAAATGCAAAATATTTCATGGGTACGGATACCTCTACTTTAGTCCAACCTTTTATCTTTTTACACGAGTCCATGGAGAGTAGCCTAATGATCTATTTGCAATTTAAGTACCGATTTGCCAGCAGAAACCTTGACACTAACCACTGACAAACAAGCAATGGATGTGTGCTGGTTGTATGCATATTAAGAACCTCTGAGAAGAATTACTAAACAATATGCTGTTTTGGTTACACAAACCATAAGTCCTATAGGGCTTATATTAAGGGCTAATTGGGAAATGCAATATGCATTTTCCAGTACATAGCAACACGGGAGAGGGATTTTGCAGTATCAACACTGGATACTGCAGACCATGTTCCATATAGGGAGTTTGTCTGAAGAAGATCACATCACGAAGACGTCAACATGGATCATGACCAGCACTGCAAACTTAATACCAACAAACGGTAACACAGGTCATTAAAATAGACGTATCATGCTGCGCACCACTGAGCGTCATTCACATGCAAAGTTAGGGAGTAAAAATCTAACCTACGAAAGTCAGCTTCTACCCAGTATGTGCATTAGAGCAACGTTAAAGTTGAACCATAAGCATACTAACTATATTGACATATAGCTTAGCAGCGCAATGTGAAAACCTCTATTAATAAGATGACAACATGTAATAATGGGATAATGATCAAAATAGGCAAATTCACACGAAATCGACTTCAAGTGTGTTATTTTAAACTACTGTGAATGATAGGGATAGTAAAGACATTTAAATTGTCCTCTGTCAACAATCATCCTCAATATATGTGTTTGTGTGTTGCATTGCGAAGTATGGACATAATGCCAAAGGCACTACATATTAGCTGCCTGTTACAACATGGTTTTAACCTGGGTTATGTGAATGTGTTCTTTGTATTCCAGTTACAATTCCAGTAACATATTAGCAGTGACAACACGTGGGTGGGACTCATTAAAAGCCATGGTGATATTCATAATCCTGGAGATCAGCTGGCAGGGGCAGGCCTCTATGTAGGCAGAGTGAGACGAATAACATGATGTAACAGTAGACAGCAGCAGTCTGCTGCACACTGCTGCCATAATACCCATTACTTTTCTACATGACTCATTCTGAGAATAGGTGTGTGTCTAGTTCAATGGGTTATCTTGTGTGAGCTTGAATGTTAAAGTTATGCCCACTGCCAGGACTCGAAGCCCTAGCCCCACAGTGGGAGTATGGGTTCCCAATGCCACAGGTCCAAAAGCGCCACCTAGCTACCACTGCCAAGGTCACCTGCAGGTCACACAGAGGTCACAGATGTATGTTGCATACCTGGCCTAGGCTGTATGGGTCAGTGCTGCTTTCTCATATACCAAGGTTGTCTGTATGGGTCAGTGCTGGTCTATTTTATAACAAGGCTGTCTGTGTGAGTCAGTGTTGGTCCTGTACCAAGGCTGTCATTGTGAGTCAGTGCTGGTGCCTCATATACCAAGGCTGTCGGTGTGAGTCAGTGCTGGTCCCTCATGTACCAAGGCTGTCTGTGTGAGTCAGTGTTGGTCATGTACCAAGGCTGTCTGTGTGAGTCAGTGCTGGTCATGTACCAAGGCTCTCTGTGTGAGTCAGTGCCAGTCTCTCATATACCAAGGCTGTCTGTGTGGGTCAGTGCTGGTCCCTCATGTACCAAGGCTGTCAGTGTGAGTCAGTGCTGTTCCCTCATATACCAAGGCTGTCTGTGTGGGTCAGTGCTGGTCCCTCATGTACCAAGGCTGTCGGTGTGAGTCAGTGCTGTTCCCTCATATACCAAGGCTGTCTGTGTGGGTCAGTGCTGGTCCCTCATGTACCAAGGCTGTCGGTGTGAGTCAGTGCTGTTCCCTCATATACCAAGGCTGTCTGTGTGGGTCAGTGCTGGTCCCTCATGTACCAAGGCTGTCGGTGTGAGTCAGTGCTGTTCCCTCATATACCAAGGCTGTCTGTGGGTCAGTGCTGGTCCCTCATGTACCAAGGCTGTCTGTGAGTCAGTGCTTGTCTCTCATGTATCAAGGTTATTGGTGTGAGGCAGTGCTGGTCATGTACCAAGGCTGTCTGTGTGAGTCAGTGTTGGCCATATACCAAGGCTGTCTGTGTGAGTCAGTGTTGGCCATATACCAAGGCTGTCTGTGTGAGTCAGTGCTGGTCATGTACCAAGGCTGTCTGTGTGAGTCAGTGTTGGCCATATACCAAGGCTGTCTGTGTGAGTCAGTGCTGGTCATATACCAAGGCTGTCTGTGTGAGTCAGTGTTGGTCATGTACCAAGGCTGTCAGTGTGAGTCAGTGTTGGTCATGTACCAAAGCTATCTGTGTGAGTCAGTGTTGGCCATATACCAAGGCTGTCTGTGTGAGTCAGTGTTGGTCATGTACCAAAGCTATCTGTGTGAGTCAGTGTTGGTCATATACCAAGGCTGTCTGTGTGAGTCAGTGTTGGTCATGTACCAAAGCTATCTGTGTGAGTCAGTGTTGGTCATATACCAAGGCTGTCTGTGTGAGTCAGTGTTGGTCATGTACCAAAGCTATCTGTGTGAGTCAGTGCTTGTCTCTCATGTACCAAGGCTATTGGTGTGAGTCAGTGTTGGTCATATACCAAGGCTGTCGGTGTGAGTCAGTGTTGGTCATGTACCAAGGCTATTGGTGTGAGGCAGTGCTGGTCATGTACCAAGGCTGTCTGTGTGAGTCAGTGCTGGTCTCTCATGTACCAAGGCTACACATTATGTGAGTTGTTTGCCAATTATGAGTTACATGAAAATTGCACCACAATGTGATTGTTAATGAAACGGTACCAGGTTACAAAGCCAAATAAATTGTTGATTATCAACAAACCCTACAAAGTACAAACCTACACTGCTAACGATTTAGTTTGAGGACTGACTGGCACATCATGCATATACATAAACTGATTGGTAGTAGCCTGTGATAGAATTCCTAGGAGGGTTATGACCAGTAGGGTTTACATAGAGATACCATTGCCATCTTCTTTACTTTGTGAATGAAGGTATGTTATCACAACAAGGGTTCAGATATCACAACAAGGGTTCAGATGACACAGGGAGGGTACCTGACTGCTCTAAGGGTGCACAAGGGACGCACAGACACGTTACATTAACTAGGCACTTAGTGACTCGTGACTGAATCACACTTTGCACCTCAAAATCATTAATGAGTATACCTCAGAGGACGAGTGTAGGAACCGTCTGCACCTAAACAATACCTTGCTTCTTCTGGCTTGGTTGCCATGCCAAAAAAAAATTATTATACCGTAAATTCCTGTGTATAAGCGGCGGTTTATATGTGAACTAGAGGCCTCCTGTGGCTTATAGGATGTTCCTAAAATCTGGGGATATTTACCATAGAGACCAGTACTAAGTCATCAATATTCAGTCTGCAGGTGCGGCTTCTCTAAATCAGACTGCGGCTTATATGTAGGAATTTACGGTACATATGTTCGGCACTAACATGTGCAGATTCTTCCAATATTACATAACTTGAAAGTAGTTTTCCACCAACCCCTCAACTGTATAAAACATAAGCCTTTGTTAATTAAATTGATAATGTGTGTAAGATGCCATAGTTGAATAAAGTTGTCCGTTCTATATATGTGTTGTGTGTATGGTGGAAGAGATATTGTGACCAAAGTATGTTGACTTACCCTGACCGTCCGCCAAACATATCACCAAATGGATCCATTCCTCCACTACCAAAGGGATCTGCTCCAAACGGGGACATTCCAAAGCCAAAGCCTTGAAGACAGCAGAGACAAAACTTTCAAATCTCAAGTTATTTATATTCAAATAGATGTGCTTGAGGCAGTTATCTTACTGGGTAAATTAAGATATGATGTATCAAAATTTGTCTAAAGTTACCCCATACTACAAATACAAATTTCATTCACAATGAATCTGGCTGTAATAACCTAAAACACAGAAGATATATTCACTTATCAAACTATATGTATAACAGGTCTAGGTCTGATGTCTATAGAGTAAACACCAGATTACCAACACGTTAACATGATGCTCCACTATGTAAAATCATCACATCAAATTGTGTCTCATATGCAAGGAGTCTGGAATTCTATGGTGCACAACAATGGAACCTACTTCCTGCGGGCAGAAGAAACGCTGAATCCTTTGAATTATTTTAAAAAATAGTATAGAATATCTTAAATCACTTGTGCCCTATGGATACAGGCTGACATTGCTTTCCTTTACACATATAATATTGTGGGTATGATGAGCTGTTCCCCCCCCCCCTTATACATTCATGTGTAAACCCCCTTCCCCCAAATATTTTTATTATTACTATTATTATTATCATTATTATATTGTGTCATATTTGCAAATACATTATTATATACCTAGGTAGGACCAGAAGGATCAGCCCTGACACTACCTAAGTGGGGATAAGGTCCATACCTTCTTATTGCCTATAACGATATATTGTATAATATGGTCAGTGATTTATCAACAGCTTGATCATCTGTGAGAGTTCATCTTGTATTGGAACCGCTACTTTAGCTATGTCCATTTGTGTATATACCAGTAGAGAGACTACACAGTTATATTATATTGTATTATGAATCAATGAGACAAAAGCGATAAAACCATTTGTGCATTTTCAATAACGTCAAACAAACTCTATGGCAAACAAAGTAAATTCAAACAAAAAAAAAATATGACAGGACCAAATGTAACCCCGTAATGGTTCTTCTGAGCTCTGATCTACAGAAGATTGTATTGAACATTGCACTATATGAGCTGGTATCCAATATAAACAAATTGCTATGAGGTATGGAGTATATAGTTTTTTCTTTTGCTCCCCCCCCCTCTGTTTTGACAAGGAAATGTAAGCTGACCTGAGCCTCCTCCTCCACCAAGGAAGTCTGCAAAGGGGTCCCGGCCCCCAAAGAACTCCCGGAATACATCTTCTGGGTTACGGAATGTGAAGTGGCCGAAACCACCAAAATTGTTGTAATCAAAGTCACTGTCACTGTTGGTACTGAGTCCTGCCTTCCCATACCGGTCATATGTGTCACGTTTTTCCTCTGCAGAAAAAAGTATGAGACAAGTTTCAATAACTACAATGTAGGAATTCATCAAATAATACTGTAAAAGTAGCAAATACACTACATAAAAAATGCCCAGTGAATGAAAAAGCCTCATCTTTCTAGGGAGCCGAAATTCAAATAATACAGTTTTTAATATCCTCTTACTCCATTAAGCAAGGATACATAGAGCACCTCTGTACTAAAGAAGCTCTTGTACCGCGTTTTAAACAAATAAAAGGTTTGAGGGAACTCGAATAGGCAATACATGTGTCACCTGGAAAAAGAATTTACCGGTAGTAAAAGATGATATACCGTAATCTCCCACGTATAAGACACGTCCTCTACGCCAAACAAAATGCTGGGGCGTCTTATAGGATCTACTGAAATTTGGGATGCGGCTTATACGAGGGGTAATTTTTCTATAGAAACGTACTAATCTTAAAATTTCAGCATTAAAATGTGCGTCTTATACGCGAAAATGCATGTGCTGAGTTTGGGGTGCGTCTTATACGCGCAGCGCGTCTTCTACGCGGGAGATTACAGTACTAAATAATTCAACGTCTGAACACCATTGGTAAGGGGAAAAATATTAACCATGAGTTTGTTCATAATTAACCTAATTATCCTGCATTGAACATCATGCAATACTTACTGTCAGATAGAACTTCATATGCTTCTGAAATCTCTTTGAATCGTTTCTCGGCCTCCTCTTTGTTTTCTGGATTTTTGTCGGGGTGCCACCGTAATGCCATTTTACGATACCTGGTGAATGCCGATAACATATGAAGAGAATCCACTTGAATGGATGGTCATTGATCTGACCAACAAGTACAAGTACTTGGTTTAATAGTATGAAATAATTTCTGCATAAAATGTAAACCTTCCAAGATGAAGGAGGTGAGTGAGTGAGTAATAGATGTTTAACGCCATTTCGACAGCTAAGGTCATATTCATGGCGAGAACTACATTACACAATTTCACAGAGGAATGTATCGATGCCCTCGCATATATGCACCGCATACATCCGAGGGGATAGAAAAGAGGAGATATAGACCCTTTTAAGTGGGCTAGGCAAGCCCAACGAGGGGATAGGAAAGAGGAGAAATAGACCCTTTTAAGTGGGCTAGGGAAGCCCGAGATGAAGGAGGTAACCTGATAAAATCAATGTAGGCATTGAATGTCTTTATCCACTAAGGTGGCAAGCTTGGCATGAAAAGCCAAAAGGTTGAAATTGAAGCACTTGTGTGCATTTTAGTTACAAGTTGTTGGTTCAGATCAAATATATACAAATAGAGCTGTAGTCACTCTAATTCGACCTAGGGAGCGATGATATAGTGTTAACTTCATCTGACCACCCACCCGTCAGTACGACGTGGTACAATTAGGGATCCTGTGCCAGTAGGTTTCAGCCTATGCACAATTGGTGCCAGGTAAAGGCAAATCATATTCAAATTTGGCGAACCAGGTAGACGAATATATTATCATGTGATTATATATTCATGATTGCAGATGCACGAGAACAAGCAATCACTTTCGTTTATTGGGCCACTCAAAAAAAGAAACTGGTTTCTCATCACCAACCCCTGAAAAAGTATGATGAGGGCGATTTTTTTTTCTTTTCACCTTGGGCATATCGGGGTGAAAACTGCGTGGGGTGAGACCAAAATTTCGATTTTAGTACTTAAGAGTTTATTGATTATAAATAGTTGTGAAAATGCACTCAATCTCTGGTCCACTGCATTGCTGACAATGTTAGCTTTAATTTGATACCAAATATGCCCATGTTTGTCTATTTTTACCATGACTTTTGACTAAAATTATGTAAAAAAAAAAAAAAAAAAAATATTCAAAACACAATTTTATGATGCGCGCGGTGATGAGAAACCAGTTTTTTTTGGTTTTTTTTGTGAGGCCTTACTAAATCATTTTAACTACTTGAATAAAAGCTGGTAAAAACTACTACGGATTAACTAAATCACTCAAGAATCTAATTGGAGCTATTGCTACATACGCTTTCTTTATGTCACTCTGTGTAGCATCCCGGTCAACACTGAGTGCCTTGTAGTAGTCGGATTCCGACATGGTGGAAGGTCACAGTTGAAGGTCCCACACTTGCAAGGCCGTATGTCAGTCTGAAGTATTGTTTCTCTCTCACCTGTTCAACACACAAAGATAAAACTGGGTTACATTGGATTCAACTCAATATTCATTTTCACAACCCCTCTCCCCTAATTATACTACCATGTGGCAGTCTTCCCACATACACTGATACAGGACTGGTTATGGTTTGTTGGTGATAGGAACGATGTCTAGTATAATCGGGTCGCACTAGCTGCAAAAAAAGGAAGCACACAATTAAAGTACAGTGTATAGCTTAAGAACAGAATGAGCTATGTAAACTTAGTAGAGTTAATTGTACAATTAATCGTTTGGTCTTACTGGACGTACTTCCTGCTTTTTCACCTAAGATATATATTTATTATAGTGCCTGAACCCTAGGTTCTGGAAAAATTGCCACCTTTAATGGGCCCCATGTAATTTGGATGCCCACAGACCACCAAGTTCTGAATAAAAATTATCCTTATAATTTTATTCTGAACACTGTGTAGACCCGGAGCCAACACAAATAGGCCTAGCCACTCCGCCACCACCCACAATGGCCCGCGGGGAGTCTAGAACCTATAAATAATTTTTTGGCACCCATAATCTCTGGATTATGAAGCTTGAAAATTATACCCTAACCCTCTTTATAGTTAGGGACCGCTCAATTAATTTTTAGGATTTTATTGGCCAGCCATAGACCCTAAAATTAATTTATTTCAAATGCAGTCTGAAGATCCCCTTAGGTGAAACCGCCCAGTTCCTCTAATTAATCACACAGTGATGAGGACCAATCAGGAGCCCTATTAGCCATCCACATGGCAACAATCCTCCTGACAACAATCTAAACAAACAAACATCTGTTGTGATTGGTCAATTCAGGTCAGGTGACAACCACTATATAAGGGCACTTTTCAAAATTGTGCCTCATTCCAGCGGTAACTGCCATCAAACACAGATACCCCGTACTACACATAAACTTAGCAGAGTTGTTTTAGAAGTTGTGCTGAAACTGTGCTATTGTGTCTGGTGGTGGGTGAGCACTAAGTCTAGACGTGGGGTTCGGCAGCTGCACCCACGCCTCCCAGTATACACACACTCAGTTAGCAACAGTAATGTACCTCTCTTCTTAACAACCCCCGGGTAACATCCCTACTTTTCTGTTCAACCTATTCCAACCTAGCAGGATACATCACTTACCAATCAGAAAATTTCCTTCATTCAGTGCAGACTTTTTAGGGTGCATTACATAACACCTGGTACCCATCAGCTGGCTATCATCAGTCCTCATCTCGCAAGGTACCAGCTAAAGCAGGGGTCGCCCCACTTAGGATCCTGCTACCCAGGAATAGCTCCAAGCGCCTAACTATAAGACGCACAGCATGTATAAAGCACATCCAGATTTTGTGGATTTCAAATTCCAAATAGCATAATTTCTGTTCTAATCGATAGTTTTCAAATCTCAAAGGCATAACAGAGACATAAAACTACAGAGATGGGAATCCCTATAGCATTGCAAATCCACCTGACCTGGTAGTATAACACTGTTGTGACTGGGTCTGTTACAAGGCAAAACATTGAGTTCTTCCTTCTGTTTTCTAACATGTCAAGTCTATTGGTGGTAATACCGCTTTTAATGATAAAGTAATTTTGTCCAATATTAGTATGAAGAATGATTGGCCAGGCATCGATCTGGTTAAAGGGGATCCAAACTGTAAATTAGACACTTTTATTTTAATTACTTGGATTACTGTTCCAATTTTATTTTTATTTTTGTATGCCCCAAACTATGTCCAGGGTACTGGGGTGGAAATAAACAATATGTATCTCAATTAAGCGATAGTCTTATATAAGCACCGGGCCAGTAGTACATGTATTAGAATCTATGAACCCAGGAGGTCGCCAGAATGGATCACTTCACATACATGCTTTCACACAATCATTTGCGACAGTTATCATCAATATAAAGCTTGACTACTGACAAACGCTGCTAGATGTTTCAATCACTGTCCTTGTAGAGAGGTGAGAATCCAGATTAGCTCGGCAATAACCGTGATGTTAAGCGATATTACCGGTGTGGAACAGCTGACACCTAATCACTGATCCCAGTTAGTTAATACCTCTCGCATTGTCCCTGTTCCAATCAATCACACCCCGAGACACTACCCTAATGCCTATATACATGGATCTGTACACTGTACAAACCTGGCCTCTACCCTCATGCCTATATACATGAATCTGTACTGTCTACAAACCTGGCGTCTATACCCTCATGCCTATATACATGGATCTGTACGCAGTACAAACCTGGCGTCTACCCTAATGCCTATATACATGGATCTGGACTGTCTACAAACCTGGCATCTACCCTCATGCCTATATACATGGATCTGTAGTGTCTACAAACCTGGCGTCTACCCTAATGCCTATATACATGGATCTGTATTGTCTACAAACCTGGCGTCTACCCTAATGCCTATATACACGGATCTGTACTGTCTACAAACCTGGCGTTTTCCCTAATGCCTATATACGTGAATCTGTACTCTGTACAAAGCTGGCGTCTACCCTCATGCCTATATACATGGATCTGTACGCTGTACAAACCTGGCGTCTACCCTCATGCCTATATACATGGATCTGTACTTTCTACAAACCTGGCGTCTACCCTCATGCCTATATACATGGATCTGTACTGTCTACAAACCTGGTCTCTACCCTAATGCCTATATATGTGAATCTGTACTCTGTACAAAC
The DNA here is from genome assembly GCA_949317995.1 of Acholoe squamosa. Taxonomy (NCBI): domain Eukaryota; kingdom Metazoa; phylum Annelida; class Polychaeta; order Phyllodocida; family Polynoidae; genus Acholoe; species Acholoe squamosa. Next base: position 20,324,442 of record OX439045.1, on the reverse strand, counting down.
TTGGTCTCTACCCTAATGCCTATATACATGGATCTGTACTCTGTACAAACCTGGCGTCTACCCTAGTGCCTATATACGTGAATCTGTACTCTGTACAAACCTGGTCTCTACCCTAATGCCTATATACGTGAATCTGTACTGTCTACAAACCTGGCATCTACCCTAGTGCCTATATACGTGAATCTGTACTCTGTACAAACCTAGTCTCTACCCTAATGCCTATATACATGGATCTGTACTCTGTACAAACCTGGCGTCTACCCTAGTGCCTATATACGTGAATCTGTACTATGTACAAACCTGGTCTCTACCCTAATGCCTATATACATGGATCTGTACTGTGTACAAACCTGGTCTCTGTCTCCTAGTCCCACGTCCTATGAGCTGCACAAGTGGAGCTGTTGTGAGCTGCTCAGATGTGACCAGACTCTCTATAAACCACTCCCATAGATACCTCAGTCACAGCCCACACATACTCAGCACTCTCACCCCATTTCAACCACAAATATGAATCAACTTAATCAAGGCAGGAAAGAAAAATGGCCCAAGAGCTTGGCAGTCTCCATTGTAGGTTACCATAGCAACACTTTCTGTGACCATAATAAAGGTTGTTGATACTAGGACAAGATGTATCCTGTTCCAGTTTCTACAAGGCGTCTGTGTATATGTACATGTTGGCTTGGCTACCTTGGACCTGGAATTAGGTCTTCAGTGAGTGAGTGAGTGAGTAAGTGAGTGAGTGAGTGAGTGAGTGAGTGAGTGAGTGAGTGAGTGAGTGAGTGAGTGAGTGAGTGAGTGAGTAATAGATGTATAACACCATTTCGACAGCTAAGGTCATATTCATGGCGAGAAAGACATTACACATGTTCACAGAGGAATGTGTTGGTGCCTGCGCATATGTGTACCACACACATCCGAGGGGATAGGAAAGAGGAGAAATAGACCCTTTTAAGTGGGCTAGGGAAGCCCTAGGTCTTCAGTCATATATATTAGGCCACCAGCACGATGTGGAATAAATGTGTCAAGGGCTCACTTGAATGTAAACTGACACTACACTGTGCATCATCTACATTATCTTGATGCTGGCTGTGGTCATTATGACACCCGCCAATGGACAAATACACCGAACGAGGAATAACAACTACAAAGAGAGCAGGCACTGCTCTATAAGAGTTTGGTCAGCCAGTGGACATGGCATAGCTTGGGAGTAGACAATGGGTCTCCTTCGGATTGGTAGTGGACTCTATTCTAACAGGCGTTGTACCAACTCTTCAGGTCTATTTCTTGACAAGGCTTGATATAAGATGGCTGTTAACGCCCTATTGACACCATATAGTAGACCGGCTTTGCTTAGGGAGCATGCATTATTTATGGGCAGGGGATATGGAATTTTTTTTTTTGGGGGGGGTGGGGGGGATTTCTGGGGTATTCATGGGGGAGGGCACCTCATTTAGGATCAATCATATAGGGGGCAGTTCATTTTGGGGTATTTAGATGGGGGGGCACTTCTTTTATGGGTATTCGTTTTGGTGGGTGCTTTGTTTATGGGCATCACTTTGATTGGTGTGAAGCAGAGAAAATGTTGGAAGAAATAATTCGCTGATGCGATTGAAGCCCTTGGACATTTACACAGTATTGATAAACAGCTGAAATCAGTGCATGGAGCTTTGTTAGCTAGGAATGTTTTAGATGATACAAACATCAATAACCTCTGATATACACATGTAGTTCATGACAGATCTCTCTTATATCACACAATCATCAGTGACTACTGGGAATGTCAACAGTTTAAACTTCACTTTAATTGTTACTCAGCTTTATTTCACAGCAACCAGGTAAATGTGTCTTTGAAAGATCACTTTGCAAGAGACATCTAACAGTGTCTTGTACTGAATGAAATTCCAGAGGACGAAATTTGAAACCGTCCACACCTCGACACTACCTTGCTACTTCTGGCGTGGTTGCCATGCTCGCCCTCCCTTATCAACTTCCGTTGGTAGGGCAGTCTCCAGGGCAATCATTGTTATCAGTACACAAAGATGCATCATCACCATGGTATCACAGACGTCCTGTGGGACCCCAGGGTCTTGGAGATCTGTAGATCTCCAAGCACTGGACCATAACTCCTAACATATGTTTAGAGTTTATTGATGTGTAATCAATATGGGTGATAACAAGGTTTTCGACCCTCTTAGGTCTCATCAGGTGTCACATGAGGTAATACAAGGCATGTGACATTGTCACAGTTTCATCCTAAATAATAAAATATTACTTAAGGCAGTGTCTCAAAGGGAATAGATCAACCTGAGAAAGAGTAGTGGACACAGAGAATATATAAAAAGGGCTGAGAGATTGTTCAGTCAAATATATTCTAAATAGTGGATTTGGTACACCATAGAGGTTGGGTAAAGAAGTGTTAGACTATTGATTTAATAGTCAAATGTAACCAACTTAAAATCCAAAAATTAATTAGTGTAATTAATAGGGAGAAAGATACCCGGTAATCATTGTTTTTTTCAACGGAGCCTAAGGGTAAATTCCCAGGTTTTATGGTGTATCACTAATCTAAAAGTTTGGTGCATCGATTAGATTCAGTCCAAAAGGGACCTGGGTATGTAGCTTCAGTATCCAGTTCCTTTCTAGTTTATTGCGGAGTTTCTCTGCATACTCTGAGTGTGGATTCTTGTTTATGAATTCCACAATGTGGATTTCCACATCATTGAGGCCTTGGTGTCCATCAGAGTTAAAGTGGGCACCAATGTCTGTGCCCATCCTCTTTTTCGTGATGTTACCAATATGGGGATAGAACCTCTGTCGCAGTTTCTGCTTTGTTTGTCCTACATATTGTTTGCCACATCTCTTGCATGACAAAACATATATGACATTTGAGCAGAGGCATGAGACATTGATCTTTGCCTGATATGTCTGTTTGGTGTGGCCAGAGGTGATCTGTCCACTCTTATTAAGCAGGGGGCAACACTGACCAAAAAAAAAAAAAAAAAAAAAAACTGAATGAAATTCCAGACTATGTATTTCAACCTTGCAAATGGTTAGAATGTTGGAATCGCGACGTGGGGCCTTCTTTGAATAAGACTGAAATGATTCAAAGGAATCATCCAACTCGTTCTCACAAAGATGTCTGTGGTTGACCCTCACTGATTCAGTGGCACATCCAATCGAGCCTGACAGCATCAGACATGTGTGATATCACTGATTATATTGAGATACTTATGGTTAGCCTGGCTTTAGGAATTCTGCAGACTTTGTCAGAAATCACAACATAAAAACTGCAGGGGCAGTAATTCCCCATACTCGGTTGACCAACCTCGAGGGGCCGGAATTCAGGTGTGTATCTTACTGGGTGTGGTTGGAAGGTGAGAAGATCAGGCAGGGGGATGTAGATCAGTGGTAGAGCGCTCGCTTGCAAGTTGAGAGACCCGGGTTAAAATCCTGGTGTTTCCAGAAATGTTTTCACCGACCTCTACATTGGTGGAACGCAATCATGAGACCAAAGATATGCATGTCTGCGTGTATCTCGACTGATTGAGGACTCAGGACCTTGGACGGTATGATACAGATAACGTTTCAACCTGTAGGGGTGAACTAGTCACCTGCTGGAGGTTGGGTTGGAGGAGCAGGGTTGAAGTTGATGGGGAGGAGTGTACATGTTTATCTTGTCAGAGAGGTACTCGATATGTTTACCATACCTAATGACTTTTACTCCATGAGCCGCCATGCATAAAAACAGGCTAATATTGGCTGACAGGACATCATGAATGGAAGGATCTTTAATTTTATCACTGTCCATATGTGGTTCAATGTCGAAAGTGATCAACTTACACTTGCCATTCTTGTCGACAGGAATCTCACTCTGCTGGAACCATCCTCCTGCTGGACCGTAGCTCATACTAGAGGTTGGTACTCCCATCGGGACGTATTGCTTCCCTAGTTGGAGATCTCCATGAGTGGCCCTTCCCACCGACTGGTGGCCCACCTGTTTCTTCATGATGGTCTGTAGTAGGGCCAGGTTCTGCAACCCCATGTCTTGTTGGTCTTCAGTCCGTTCCTGGATATCATCACCTAACTCATCGTCGTCCTCCTCATCATCATATCTCAATTCATCATCTTGTGGATTGAGAACTCCCAGGGGATTTGTGCCACCTCCCATTGCACCCAAGGTTCCTCCTGCAGCACTCACACCTGGCCCCCCTAATCCACCGGTCTTTGTCTTGGAGCCCGCGCTTTTTGGGCTGCCATTACCCAAGGATAATCCGGCCACCAACTGAGACATAATCTTCATCTGCTCCTGCATAATTTTTCGTGACTCCTTCATTTCCTCCACTAAGGAGGCTACTACTGTAGCGTCAATCAAAGTAGGTGTGGAACCTAGGCTCCCGCCTGAGTCAACTTTTAAGTAGGCGTCTGAATCAGTTTGGATCTTGGTTATATCCAGGAAAAGTTTCCAATTATCAGGATCCCCCCGCCCAGTCGCAAAGTTTTTAGCTACCTGTGTGTAGGAACATGGTTTGCCTCCTTTTGGTGGGTGCTGGTTTTCACCTTCCGCACACTTTTGCAAAGATCGGACCATGATCTAGCCTCCCAACGGCTGTGTGTGCTTACTCCTCGGTGATTTGAACAGGTGTGTGTGGGTTACCTGTAACTGGCAGATGTCCTTTGTGCACAGTCCACTAGGTGGCGGGACTGTGACAGACAGGTCCATTATGTATTAGTTCTAACCCCACCACCCAGGTGGCGATACTGTCTAACATATGTCCTGCCTTTATCGGCGAATAAGCTGGCACTTATTCATACAGTTTAGTAGTAGCATCCATGGCTTACGGGTTGACTAGGTTCCGAGCGGAGTGGCCTTTCGGGTTGAAGACCTAGTACGCCTGGCGGGTGGTGGCAGCACTGCCCCCCAAGCTTCTCGGGTTAAACACCAGAGGTCGCCACCCAACCCCTGTGGCTATACGAGGATGCGCTTGCTTGAGAATCTGAGATTTTTAATATATTTAAATTTTAAGGAATTTGTACGATTAGTTGAGAATCTAATCATTGAGAACTTTTGAGATAGGTACAGCAGTGCTGTAGTGAATTCTTTATTAGTATTTTAAGATTATAATCCAGTATTTGAAATTATTCTCTGACTATAGAAATAACTAATCAATAACTAATCAATACATTTCAAATTAGTAAATAAAATAACCAAAAAATGTCATTTTTAATTGCTAATGAGTTATTACTAATATTTATTTATACATCAGTAATTACTCACTATTAGTCAGCAATTAGTCCATATATGTCAGTAATTACTCACTATATATCAGCAATTAGTCAATACATGTCAGTATTTACTCAGAATTCATCAGCAATTAGTCAATATATTTGAGTATTTACTCGCATTTGAATGAATAAATGATAGTAATAACTCACTAGCAATTGGTCAATATATGTTAGTATTTAGTCACTATATAACAGCAATTAATCAATATACGCCAGTAATTACTCACTTTGTCAGCAATTAGTCAATATATGTCAGTAATTACTCACTATTATTCCGAAATTAGTCAATATATGTCAATAATTACTCACTCTTTGTCAGCAATTAGTCAATATATGTCAGTAATTACTCACTATTTGTCAGCAGTCAGTCAATATATGCCAGTACTTAGTCATTATTAAACAACACTTAGTCCATATATGTCAGTAATTACTCACAATTTGTCAGATATTAGTCAATAGTGAGCAATTACTAACATATATTGACTAAATACTGATAAAATGTAAGTAACTACTACCATGTATTAACTAATTGCTGACAAATAGTGAATAGTTACTAACATATATTGACTAATTGTTGACAAATAGTCAATAGATACTGACATATTTTGCCAAATACCAGTCAAGACAGAATGCACAATTGAATCAATGGCTATTTCTGTTATATATTGACTAATTGCTGACAGATTATGAGTAAATACTGACATGTATTGATAATTGCTGATATAGAGTGACTAAGTACTGACGTATATTGACTAATTGCTGACAAATTGTGAGTAATTACCGATATATATTGACTAATTGCTGACAAATAGTGAGTAATTACTAATATATATTGAATAATTGCTGACAAATAGTGAGCAATTACTAACATATATACTAATTGCTGACAAATAGTGAGCAATTACTAACATATATACTAATTGCTGACAAATAGTGAGCAATTACAACCATCTATTGACTAATTGCTGACAAATAGTGAATAATTACTAACATATACTAACTAATTGCTGACAAATAGTGCATAGATACTAACATATTTTGACAAATACCAGTCAAGGCAGGATGTACAATTGTGAGTAAATACTGACATGTATTGATAATTGCTGATATATAGTGACTAAGTACTGACATATATTGACTAATTGCTAACAAATAGTGATTAATTACTAACATATATTGATTAACCGCTGATAAATAGTGAGTAATTACTATCATACCATACCACTAATACTAACCTGTTATAGCCTTAAACTCAATACATGTACCGTAAAAACACAGATTAAAACACAAATTAAAACACACAATGGCGTCAACATTTTCAATCAAACACCAGAGAATGGAGAAATGGAAAGACATCCATTCAGCAATGACACACATCTATAATTATGGAAAAGTACCAAGATACTGGATAATTATGCTAATTATGCAAATAATATGCGTGGATATGGAATGTTTGATATCAATCTGGGGTGTTTCGTCCCCCTAAAGGACATGACCCCCTAAAAAATTTGTTTCGGAAAAGAATAAGCGAAATAAATTTTTTAACTATCAGCCTTTTCAGCCTGAGCCGATCCACCTGCGCCCTACCTCCAGCCAAAACCTATCAGTTTTAAGTGTCACCGGCGAAAAAGGGCAGGTTTGAGGAAGGAATGGATCGAAATATAGGCTTTTATGGGACGCGGGGGCAGATGCCAGTCCAGGCACTGGCAGTGAGGTCCAAGAACTGGCAGTTTTACAAAATAAATCGTATCTCCCTTAATAATAGGAGTTTCCCATAGTGTGACCTATAGATAAAGGGTAGCTCGAGCTGGCGAACGTCATGGCGGTCTTTATTTTCAAATCTGCACAATGGGACCAAAGTTATCGATACTTTTAGTCTATTACACCAACTTAGTGATCTTTTAAGGACAAATAAATGCAATGGAACGTCAGTTTGAACTACTAATAAGTACATCTATATGGAGAGGTATGTGAGTGGGGGGGGGGGTACCTATTGGTACTGGAGTGTTGTGGTGGTAAGCACCAGACCAGGGGGACTAATGACAGTGAGTAACCAGAGTAGCCAGCGGATTTTTCCTGGCCAGATTCAATAAACAGAATGACCTGGCACAAAAAAAAATCACTACAGGTACTTGGAGGCGCCTAGAACTGGTGGAGAAGCTATTAGCCCGCCCCAGAACGACCTGGCACAAAAACAATTCACTACAGGTACTTGGAGGCGCCTAGAACTGGTGTAGAAGCTATCAGCCCGCCCCAGAACGACCTGGGACAATAAGAATTCACTACAGGTACTTGGAGGCGCCTAAAACTGGTGTAGAAGCTATCAGCCCACCCCAGAACGACCTGGGACAATAACAATTCACTACAGGTATTTAGAGGTGCCTAGATCTGGTGTAGAAGGAGGGCAGCTTTCTCTACCTGTTATGTTATTTTAGGCCTATTTACCAGAGGTACCTGAAGCCGTTCTGAAGCCCCAAACGGCTTCAGGTACTTTGGTCAAAAAGCAATTAAGACACTGTAGATAGATGTATCCAGGTTTCGTTCCCTAAAGGGAAAGAATCCAATAATAGCCGGGTCGGAACCTAGGGACAGAATCCTCCCGGATTCTGTATGAACAACATGAGATCTTACTGACTCCGAAGCCTTACCTGGTAGTCATAAATCAGATCTCACACCCATCTGGAATACCTTAAGCTTACTGTACTCTAGGATATTGAATAAACCTTGTTGCCTTCTGAACCGGATATCCTTGTACTCGTGATCCTTTCCGAACCCATACACGGTCATACATTACACTGGTGCCATGACCAGGATTCGGTTTTAAGAAGCGCGCAGCCCTGTCTGAACAAGAGAGTCAGTATCCGGAAGGCAAGTCCCCGGGAAGCCATGAAACCCTGGGCATAGCCTATCAGGAACATAGGGAACCATCTCGGAATGATGCTGAAGCATTGGATTCCAGGAGTGAGATCTCCACAGTAGGTTTAGATGTCACTGTTGATGACCATCCGATAGCGCCCGCTAACTAGACCGTGCCTTACATCAGATCGTCGGATTTATTGAGAGATGGAAATTTCAGCAGCCCCATTCTTTTGGCTCAGGTACCTAGTAGTGAACCACGGGGACGGGGGCAAGATTCGATTCACCTTATGCCTTTAGCTGGCCAGGGGGTGTTTTTGAACCAAATAAGTACGGCCCTCCTTTCTGAATCCATTTTCAATCCTGGTGGATCCAGCCAACCGGCTCCTATGAGTATGGTTAGCGGGGATAGATATCGAGAAGAAAGGAATAACTATGAAACAGAAAGGTTAGCCCATGCGGGATGGAGGCGAATGAGTGATCAGGAGAAATCCAGGGGTGAAAAACTACTGGAATATCAGAAAAAAGAGGGTGAGCAAAAACAAAATAAGATAAAGGAGTTGGAAAAAGAGATTAATGAGCTCCTGGATGAGATTGGAGATCTGAAAAAGAATAAGGGATTGTTGGAACGCACTACTGAAACCCTAGCACCCTAGAGGTGGATGCCCACCGTGCTCGATTCAGGGAAATCGAGGCTAGGATTCAGGGTAAGAAAGCCGAGTATGGAATGTACGAGAAAAATGTTGAGGATGTAAGGTTGCAATTGAGTCTGGTCACCTCCACCTTGGAAACCAAGACTTCCGAGCAAGACAAGACCTTAGGACAGTACCAAACAGGGCTAGATATAGCCAGCACTCGCCTTGCTGACTTGGAAAAACAAGTCGAAGCCCAACATGAGATCTATAAAAAGAATAAGAAAACTATAGAAAAACAGCAGAAGGAACATGTGGCCCTCCAGGAGCAACACATTCGGGAGAATGATCGATTAATCACTGACATTCAGGATAACAATAGAGTTGTATCAGGAAAGAGATGATCTTGTATACAGGATTACAAAACTAAGAATCTTACAGGAAGGGTCCGAGGATTCCTATGAGGAGGAACCGGACCTAGATGAAGTGGACGAAATTGAAGAAGAATTAGAGGAGCCCGACCTCAGTCAGTCACCTCTACTCCGAAACCCATTCTGAATAACCAGGCTACCAGGAATGTCGTGGGGGACAGATAAGTTCCCGGCAATGATAAGAATGTTCGGTTAAGTGTGGGTCAAAAGGACACCACCTTCACCACAGATGGTGAGTATCAGTATATTGATACCAGGGGGCAGGTCCTGTCCTCTACCTATTTGGACCACACCTCTCCAGGGGGCGCTGGGGAGCTGGAGGATATATCTGACCAAGTGGAAGACGACGATCAGTCCATTCCAAACAATCAGACCTATAGGGTAGAAAATCAGAAGTGTGACCCACCTAGTACTGATCAGAACAATAACGATACCCCTTGTGATAGTGGGACTCACCCTAGCAGTGCTAACACTACTGGGGATACAGGGTTCCAGCCAGGTATGAACACAGGGTATGGATTTACCTTCTGGAATAATTCGAACAGCAACCATTCGGGATCCGGTGGTCCGGGATCGAATGGATCTGGTGGGCGTGGTAAGAAGAGTAAGGATCAGAAGATGTTGGATTGGAGTCTGGAGCAATGCACCAGACTGAAAAGTAGGGAGAGTTCAGCTAAGAAGAATCAGATTGAGACTAAGCCTTTCGATTGTTCCGAACCATGGAGAGATTGGTTTCCGGACTTCACGGACGACCGTGAGGTAGACGGGTATGATGAAGATGAGTCCTTACCTATACTGGTGAGATGTCTGAAGAAGGGTCCGGGTAGGATTGCTGTGGACGAACACCTAGTGCATTGAGAAGGAAGAAGAATACTTTGGGGTATTGTTGAGTTTACCCGTAGTTCGGAAGTTTCGCCATAATGGCGGAAAAGATGTTGTCTGAAGGGAGTATGGAGGTCGACACTGACGATCGTTCCGGACTGAGCCCCGTCCATCCCGAGGAGGACGCGGCTCTCGAAGATAGGGAAGCAGCGAGCACACTGGTATGTTTGGATCGGAATACAGGAGGGGCGGACGCATTGGAAATGCCTCAACCGCCTTCACCTGCAGCATCTGGAAAGTCTGAATTGATTGCGACCATGGTGGATCCCCCGGAGACCCATGGCAAAATTGATTACTCGGTATGTAGCATCGTATGGCCGAACGGGGATACGATATTCCTCGAGAAGGACAACATCTGGAATCCGAAAACATCGAAGCCAGAAAAGGTTCGAAAGTTATGGAGGGACCTGATTAAGAAAGCTATCCCAGAAGATTTGTTAATTCCGGATATATGGTTGTTAAACTATATGGATTTGGCAACTGGTATGAGTGTGAATCAGGAGTTCTACCGGACGGTGGCCTATGTTAAGGACAAGTGGGACCGGGAACATAGGCCACGGTTGAGGAGTGTGCATCCCTGTACTGGTAAGGGATGCAGCCATCCCGGAACCCTCCGAGCCCTGCTAAGATTGATTCCGGATCAGACCAAATGGAAGTCGACGAGGAGGGCGACACTGGGAGGGAGGCTCTTGTCAAGCCTGTCTCTCAGAGAACTTCCACCTCGTCTGACAGGCTGTCTGAAGCCAAACTACAGGCTGAAGACAGTCGGATTGAAAAAGAAGTCGTAAGGATGCATTCAGAAGCCAAGGAGAAACTCAAACAGCAGGAGGAAGTGTTAAGAAGCCCGCGGGAACAGCTGACACAGATAAGTGCTGGGCTGGGTGCGTCAGTAGAAGACGCCAAAGCTCGTATGCAAGCTAGGGTTACGACTTAGGGTACTGTTAAGGGAAACAGAGCTTAAGTAAGAAGGTGAAAGCCTTGGTTAAGAAGAAAGAAAAAGAGGAGAAAGAGAAAATCAAGAAGAAGGAAAAGATGGATAGTAAGAAGGAAGAGCAGGCCGAAACGGAGGTGACTCCGGCTGTGGCTGCTACCGTTCCGAAGCCAACTGGCAATCCGAAACCTGTGGCTTCTGGCTCACACGAAACGCCAGAATCGATCACGTGGGATTGGTCTACGGATATAGACCATCCCGAATTGTACGATGATGAGGGAGTACCCACTCCTAATGAGAAGATCTGGGACAATGTCAGAAGCGGATTCATGCAGATGATTCCCAAGTGTCTGGAGGAGTGTAAACGTAATACGAAGTATTACAGCTGGCCTCCGTTCATAAACATGGATGGAGAGCAGGATGATGAGGAGTGGATGAGGTACACACGTCAGGACCGGAATCCGAATTACTTTTATGTAAACTGGGTCGAACAGATCATCGACAACCGGAATAGGGAGTATTATAATTTCGATGCCTACTGCAAAATTAAGTGGGCTATCGACAGTTGGGACAAGGAGGCGAACACCACCTGTCATTTCATTATCTGTGCCCGTGGGAGTGATGAACCCGAAAAGTTCAGCTCTCATGAGATTCATCCGACACATCGTTGAGGAGCATATGCACCACCATCAGGTATACATGTGCTATATGAACAAGGGTAGGGATAGCTCTATCTGTTCGGGACTCTCCACGTTCTGAAAGTGCAAGCTGATCAGACATCTGAAGGAGGAACACCAAGTCGGTGTTAATTCCACTCTGAAAGCAGCCCTAGATCTGCACAAGCTTCTGATCGATAAGTGGGATTCCTGGAAGAAGACTAACTTACGGAGTCTGAACTCGAAAGTAAGTAGACTGTGTGAGGTTGAGGAACTCCAAACTGGAGGCGGAATTTCAGCTCAACTACACTCCGGGAAGGTTAAGGATTACGAATGAACAATTCGGAGAGATGAGGGAGTACCGGGGCGATAGCGCATACCGGAACTCCAGTAAGGCCACCACTGCCAAACGTATGAAGGCACAGCCGGGTAAGATCTCATTCCGTGGGATCCAATGGCCAGCGCCAGATCGGAGCATTCGGGATCGAAGCCTGGAGAAAGCGTCCCCTCTGTCCAGACTGAGAGGCGCTCCTGCCCCTGTGTTTGATGTGAATAAGGATAAAGATAAGGACTTCCCGGGGAGGGGACCAGCTGGACCCGAGAGCCAGACCCTAAACCAACGGGGTAGAGTTCGGGCTACCGGAATCGGGCGGGGAACACCTAAATTGGGATCGTCTGAAAGTAGGACTGTTGGGAGTTGGGCCAGAGTGGCCACCTGTCGGAAATGGTAGAGGAGTCACCATAGCTACCCCTCAGGGAGATGTAGTGAACTCCTCTGTAGCCTCAGAAAGCCTGACTGAGAATCCGAGACCTAGGAAACACTCTGGATCCTCAGATTATTCAGAACGTGAGCCATTGCCCACCCGGGTTCCATAAATGAAGGACCCAGCTAGGTATGATATCAGTAACATCACCCCGGAAAGTTTTCAGATCCAACAGAGTTGCATGACCGACTGGCAGCAACGCCATCATGCGCTCTCGGTAGAATACCTTCAGGAAGTTGTGGGTTCCATAGTCTATCTGACACAAAAGATCCACTCATTGGAAATTACTAGGATTGAATCAGAAAGAGATGTAGAACATAGGGAGAAGATGAAACAGTTGGAAGCCCAAGAGACACGTCAGAAGAAATCAGCAGAATTTTGGACAGTTGAGGTTGCTAAGGCTAGAAGTGAGGTAGACTTCCTCAATCAGAAGTTCTTTGAAGCATCCCAAAGGAGATTGTCCGATTGGGATGGTACTCGCCGTGAGGCCAAGGAACTTCTGGATGATCAGATTGCTATGTACAGATTAGAACCAGAGAAACCGAAGGATTCTGAAAATAAATAAGATGAATATATGATTATACTGATTTTTTTTTATGTATCTGAATTGGTATGATGAGTGCTGTCACCTAAATGTGGACAAGGACTGGAGGACGATGGATATGTTACGTGGATTTTACGATTGAGCAGTTCGCTGTTACCTGAAGGGACATTCAGGACATATTGGACACTGGAGAGATGAACTGTCCCAGCTGTACTCAGACTGTAACTAATTAGAGTCTGTGTTAAAAAAACAAACAAAAAAAAACGGTGTTTTGAAGGTAACTTTCATTCCAACTTAAGGTTTGAACTATATATTTTGGAATTTTGGGAAACTTCCCGTAGGGTACCGGAGGGAAGTTGAAGTAAAACTTCTTATTTTACCGAAAGAATACGGGTATCCCGGGGGGAGTGAGCAACTTAGTGAATATTCTTGGTGCACATGAAAGACCGTTTGGCATCCCTACAAACTGGTAGATATTGTTTGTTTGTTTGTTTAGTTTTACGTCCGGGGGCCATAAAGGAACTCAGACATTCAAGGTTTCTCGGACATTAAGTCCTTTCTTTTCTGTTTGGACAGGAATTTATATGCTGCTTGCCCGACACAGCAGTGACCGAATCTATGAGATGAATGACCGCAACTGGTAGAGGACCCCATTCCACCTGAACTTCAGAAATTTACGATAATCTTCTCGTACAGGGATGGAGTAATAAGCATCCTTCAAATCTACACTCCCCATAAAACAATTAGGGGTGACAGGGTCCACAGCAGTTTGTAGGGAGGCCATCTTAAAATGCTCATATATGACCTGCTTGTTCATATCTGTCAAATCCAATATAAGCCTGTAATCTTCATTGGGCTTGGGACGCAGGAAAACATTGGAGATGAATTCGCCCTGTTCATGTACAGAATACTCAATAATACCCTTAGCTACCATTTTCTCTACTTCCTTATCCATGAAGGCCACCTCTACCGGATCAAGTTTATATGGAGGAGGCACCCAGTCCTGGGATGGTAAGGGTGACAAGGTCCACAGCAGTTTGTAGGGAGGCCATCTTAAAATGCTCATATATGACCTGCTTGTTCATATCTGTCAAATCCAATATAAGCCTGTAAGGCATTAAAGTCAATGGTGACACCCTGAGACATGGCTAAGATCCAAGGGTCCTTGGTGAGTTAAAACCAAGCATCAGCACACTTCAGAATGTTACCCCCTTGAAAGGATTGGACAGTGTTATGTAGTGGAAAGGGACTCACCTGCCCTACTTGGGCCCCTTCTTGGAAAAACCCTACTGGGTTTGCTGCTGCTGACCCTGGCCCTGAGGACGTGGTGCTTTGAAGCGGTAACCCTGGCCTTGTGTCTGGTAATTCTGAGAGTAAGTCTGCCCGTAGCCATGAGCAACTTGAAATCTCGGCTGAGCGTATTGATGGCGCGGAGCGGGGTAGCGGCCCCTAGGGCCCTGGACATAGTAGTGGTTTTGTCCATAAGGGTGCCTAGGTTCCCAGGCTTGAGCAGGTGCTGTGCCCATGACCTTCTGCCTCTTAGACTGGGAATGAGAATCCCTGGGAGTTTAGACGCTAGAACCTTGTCCGAGATCTTCTTGTCCTCCTCAGCTTGCTTAATACGAGCCTCCAGGTTGCCCCCAAAAGGCCATTGTGGGTCCCCGTCAATGTTGGTCTTGGTGAGCGCCTTAGCATAAGGCTTAGCAAGGAAAGGTTTTAGCAAGTCCCTCCTCTTTACCGATAGCCCATTGCACACATTGACAAGTAATCTGGTTGCCTTATTGAAATCCCTTCCAAAAGCATCCAGTTGTTGGTCCTCGGGTCCTTTCTCTAACATCATCGAGCCTAACGGTGCCATAGCTGCAATGGCCGAGACCACCCCTTTCTGCAGGGTCTGAAGAGATACATCCAGCATACGCACTGCCGCATTCTTGGAAAGCGCCTCAGAGTTGAAAATTGCTTCCTCTAGTTTAGGCGCTACCAGTCTCTGCACATTTGAGGGCCTAGGAAATTCTTTAGTCGCTTTCTCTAAGTCCTGGGCAATATAAGTCTCTTCAAAATAGGAATTGATGGCATCCGAGAGGGCTTCATGTACGGTGGGGCCTTCCTTGGTTAGTTCTGCTTTTTCCCGTCTGTAGGACTGGATACTCTCAGCTAGGCTTCCAGTTAGCCCCTTGAGATGGTCAATTGGAGGTGGCTTAGCCTTTGACGACTGTGCCTCAAAATCACCCTGCACAGAAGCCACTTCCTCCTCATCATCAACCACCGACATAGCATGTGCCTGTCCATGTGGGCCTAGAACCACATAACCCTGACCTTCCTCCTCTACTGGTTCACACTGGTAGGCCATGTGATCCATACCATAGGCATAATCCATTGGCTGATAAGGTTCCTGATAGTATTCATAACCCTGTTGGTAGTAGGGCATAGGAGGAACCCACCTTTGAGGTGGCTGCTGGATCAACACCACAGGAGCCCTAGAAGTCTCAGTAGTTTGAACTTCAGGCTCCTTCTCAGAGTTAACAGGACTCACAGTCTCTTTCTCAGAACCCTTATCTTTAGAATGTCTAGATGAAGATCTAGCAGAGCTGGAACTCCCTGAACTAGAGTTCTTGTGTGCTTTCTTTCCCTTCTCCACAGCAGTGGGACTGGACTGTGATGTACTTGCCATCCTGGAAAACAGACCAGAAATAAAAGATTAGAGACTAGCGACATGGTCGCGGTATGTACCTGGAGCAGGACAACATAGTACTACCTAGACCCAATGTTTAGCTTCGGTCTACTCTAAGTACCACCATTCGCGGTTACTTTAGGTACACCGACAGGCCGACAACACACATAACGGCGAAAAACTCGCCAAATTTAACCAAATACCTTCCCCAATCTTAGTAAAGACGGAAAATAAGTGTACATTTTAACTATATTACTCTAGGTACGTAGCGATATAAACTTAGTTACGCCGACATGCCGACGACGGACATTACGGCGAAAACTCGCCGAAATTAAGGCAAAAAGTGAAGGCAAAAAGTGCCATAACATCAGGGAATGCTCAAAAACCCCTGTAAGATCCCTGTAACGAGAGAATTCCAGTGGAATTCCTCCAGGAATTTGTAAAAATGTAAGATCTCTCTACAGCCTGCCGACACGACGACTGTCTTTGACGGAAAACTTTTATTTTCTAGTGCTAAAAACGTAACCTTGGCTAGATGTAAAACAAGAACAAAAACCCTTAAAATAGGGCAAAAACTGCCCAAAAAAGGGCAGTAAAAAGGTAAAAACCGATCAAAAACTCACCTGGAAGTTTGAAACCGTCTGCCAAACACAAATGCTCGATCCAAACTGCTATCACGTGACCGGCTTCGTTCATATCTCATCGGTTCCGGAAATACCCGAGGTATTCCCGAGGTAAAATTATTGTTAGTATTCTGTAGGGAATCAACCCAAGTACTGTACTCACATAATAATTTTATTCGGGTTGATGGATCCAGACTAATCCAGGTTAATATGGAATATACGGAATGACTTTAAATTGTCTTCCATTACTACTGTATACGGTATCATAATTATCACTATAGCCTTATGTGTAAAATGAAACATATACTACTAATACGACATCCATATGGATGCGTTTTCTTCACATAATACTTATATACTATGGTGTACATATGTTTAAAAACTGTATCAGTATTCATCATATATCCATATTTGTCCTTTAATTTAAGTCAGACAACCTGTAAGCCAGCCGTGCGCCCTGTATAATATATTTTTGTTGTAAATACTATAACTTAGTTACTACCCATTATGTAACACCTTGTTATAGTCTTGGTGGGGGTAGTGTAGGGGCACGGTTTAGTAGTAGCGTCCATGGCTTACGGGTTGACTAGGTTCCAAGCGGAGCGGCCTTTTGAGTTGAAGACCTGGTACGCCTGGCGGGTGGTGGCAGCACTGCCCCCCAGGCTTCTCGGGTTAAACACAAGAGGTCGCCACCCAACCCCTGTGGCTATATAATAGCCGGGTCGGTACCTAGGGACAGAATCCTCCCGGATTCTGTATGAACAACATAAGATCTTACTGACTCCGAAACCTTACCTGGTAGTCGTAAATCAGAGCTATCCGAACGATCTCACACCCATCTGGAATACCTTTAGCTTACTGTACTCTAGGATATTGAATAAACCTTGTTGCCTTCTGAACCAGATATCCTTGTATTCGTGATCCTTTCCGAACCCATACACGGTCATACATTACACTAGTACCAAGCAAATTAGCTAGGTGGCTCATGTAGTCAGGGGCTAGATCAGCAGTTGGCCTCTTTGTACAGTTTACTTTGGTTGGCCCTTCCTAAAAGTCTATATGAAGCTATATTCTAGAAGTTCATACCTTTGGATAGCAAATACTTTAAACTTAAGCAATGTACCGTAATCTCCCACGTATAAGGCGCGTCTTATACGGGGGTTTTAGTTCTCATTGTTTTGATATCTCACATGCCCCCTTGGTCATAATAGGACAAAATGGGGCCCAGGAGGGCCCAAGGTGGCCCAAGCTACCCATAGGTTTTTGTATTTTGAAAATTCATTCAGTAGAACCAAAGTTATGCATTTTTCATTTTTTTGAGAATTTTCCAAAACTCTAGATGCGCCTTATACGCAGGCTGATTACGGGTATGTTTTATGTAGACTTAGTACTTCAAATACAAGAGAAAAAAAACTTTAAAAGTTTTCTAAGAGGGCACATATAATCCAAGCTGAGTAGAACCAAGCCATTGTCTCCTTATCAGGCTAATCCCCTCCATTCACACCTAAAACAGTGGACAGGTACTTAAGGTGATTAAGATAGAGGCAGCTTATCATTCTTATCAATTCCCACTGTTTTCTGTGGGTGGAGGGGAAGATAAGAGATTACCCACAATCCTCTGCCAGATCCAAGATAGCCGTTGGGGGGGCAGTTACATAACTGATTTCAAGATGGCCACCTCCATACAGGAATGGCTCTGTTCCCTATAGCAAATAGTTTCAACTTTAATGAGATAAGGTTAGTTAAAACCTAACAGTTCAAAAACATTAGAAATAAAACTCAAAAATTCCAATAAGAGGTCACATATCACTCAGATTGAGTACACCCAGGCCATTGTCTCCCTATCAAGCTAATCCACTCCCCTCACACCTGAAACAATAGGGAGGTACTTAGGGTGATAAAGATAGGGGCAGGGTGCAGCTTGTCTCCCTTATCAGTGTTATCAATCCCCATTGTTCAGAGGTGTGAACAGTGGCTGATAAGAAATTTACCCAGAATGCAAATTTATGACACCAACATAGACCACTTCTGGATTGGAATTAGAAGTGACCCCGCGTATAAGACCCCCAACTCAGGCTCTTCCTCTAAGGTGCACCCACGATCTGATTCACGTAAAAGACACGCCTTTTATGGTAGTGTGCAATTTTTACAGGGAAATGGCTTTTTTAATTCTATCAGAATGAATTATGGACAGGGACATTCCATACGAGGGGGCAATAGATAGGATATTAGGATCAGGATATTGATTCAGCTGAAATCTTAGGGTCCATATCTAGGATATTAGGATCAGATTTTAGGATTAGACATGGCCACGGTCTTAATAGCAGACATTTTTATATTGCCGTATATTATACTTATTTAAAATTTAATCTGGTAGTTTCATGATATTTTATCATTCAAAACCAAATTATTGTAATCACAGAATAATGCCGTACGCATAAATACTAAGATAATTAGGAGCTATAATCCAAGATTGTAAAGGAAAAACATTTAAACTTTATCATGGAGGTGGTGGACTAATATACCAGCATGCTAACATCTTTTGAAGATCAAAATTCAGCATGTATGGCCTGGATCCCTGTGTTTCCGAACACCAAGATGGCCGACACACATGGAAAACAATAGAATCCGGTAGTTGAGGTGTTCCAATGGTCACTAACATCCACCTGATAACTTTTGAAGATCAAAATTCACCACATATGGCCTGGATCCCTGTGTTTTTGAAAACCAAGATGGCCGACACACATGGAAAACGAGAATTCAAGGGACTAAAATTTATGATTTAAGATTTGTTTTTAATGATTTCTGAAGGTACAGCATAGCTGTAATGTCACGTTGGCTTAAAAGGTTAATGATTTACTAAAGCTAATTATTGTGTGGTGGAGAGAAGCTAGACAGTGTAAGTTCAACACACATTTTTACAGTGTAGGGAGGGAGGTTTTAGTGGTGGAGAGAAGCTAGATAGTGTGAGATCAACACACATTTTTTACAGTGTAGGGAGTAGGGTCGCAGTAGTGGTGAGAAGCTAGACAGTGTAAGTTCAACACACATTTTGTTTACAGTTTAGGGGGTTTGTGGTGGTGTTAAGAAGCTAGACAGTGTAAGTTCAACACACATTTTTTACAGTGTAGGGAGGAGGGTCATAGTGGTGTTGAGAAGCTAGACAGTGTAAGTGCAACACACATTTTTTACAGTGTGGGGAGGAGGGTCATAGTGGTGTTGAGAAGCTAGACAGTGTAGGTTCAAGACATTTTTTACAGTGTAGGTGGGGTTGTGGTGGTGTTGAGAAGCTAGACAGTGTAAGTTCAACACACATTTTTTACAGTGTAGGGAGGAGGGTCATAGTGGTGTTGAGAAGCTAGACAGTGTAAGTGCAACACACATTGTTTACAGTGTAGGGAGGGGGTGGTGGTGGAGAGAAGCTAGACAGTGTAAGTTCAACACACAATTTTTACAGTGTGGGGAGGAGGGTCATAGGGGTGGTGAGAAGCTAGACAGTGTAGGTTCAAGACATTTTTTACAGTGTAGGTGGGGTTGTGGTGGTGTTGAGAAGCTAGACAGCGTAAGTTCAACACACATTTTTTACAGTGTAGGGAAGGGGGTTGTAGTGGTTGAGAGAAGCTAGACAGTGTATGTTTAAAACACTTTATTTACAGTGTATGGAGAAGTGGTGGTGAGAAGCTAGACAGTTTAAGTTCAACACACATTTTTTACAGTGTATGGAGTTGTTGTGACACTGGAAACAAGCCAGACAGTGTGAGTTCAACACTCAACACACTTTTTACAGTGTAGGCAGGAGGGTCATAGTGGTGGAGAGAAGCTAGACAGTGTAAGTTCAAAAGACATTTTTTACAGTGAGGGAGGGGGGTGGTGACAGTGGAAACAAGCTGGACAGTATAAGTTCAACACAAATTTTTTACAGTGTATGGGTGTTGTGGTGGTGTTGAAAAGCTAGACAGTGTACCTTCAACACATTTTTTTTTTACAGTGTAGGGGTATTGTGGTGGTGTTAAGAAGCTAGACAGTTTAAGTTCAACACACATTTTTTACAGTGTAGGGAGGAGGGTCATAGTGGTGGTGAGAAGCTAGACAGTTTAGGGGGGGAGGGTTGTGGTGGTGTTGAGATGCTAGAGAGTGAAAGTTCAACACACATTTTTTACAGTGTAAGGAGGGGGTGGTGGTGGAGAGAAGCTAGACAGTGTAAGTTGAACACACATTAATTTACAGTGTAGGGAGGGGGTGATGATGGAGTGAAGCTAGACAGTGTAAGTTCAACACACATTTTTTACAGTGTAGGGAGGGGGTGATGGTGGAGAGAAGCTAGACAGTGTAAGTTCAACACACATTAATTTACAGTGTAGGGAGGGGGTGATGATGGAGTGAAGCTAGACAGTGTAAGTTCAACACACATTTTTTACAGTGTAGGGAGGGGGTGATGGTGGAGAGAAGCTAGACTGTGTAAGTTCAACACACATTTTTTACAGTGTAAGGAGGGGGTGGTGGTGGAGAGAAGCTAGACAGTGTAAGTTCAACACACATTTTTACAGTGTAGGGAGGGGGTGGTGGTGGAGAGAAGCTAGACAGTGTAAGTTCAACACACATTTTTTACAGTGTAGGGAGGGGGTGATGGTGGAGAGAAGCTAGACAGTGTAAGTTCAACACACATTTTTTTACAGTGTATGGGGGTTGTGGTGGTGTTGAAAAGCTAGACAGTGTAACTTCAACACATTTTTTTTTACAGTGTAGGGGTATTGTGGTGGTGTTAAGAAGCTAGACAGTTAAAGTTCAACACACATTTTTTACAGTGTAGGGAGGGGGGTTGTGACAGTGTGAACAAGCTGGACAGTGTAAGTTCAACACACATTTTTACAGTGTAGGGAGGGAGGTTTTAGTGGTGGAGAGAAGCTAGATAGTGTGAGATCAACACACATTTTTTACAGTGTAGGGAGTAGGGTCGCAGTAGTGGTGAGAAGCTAGACAGTGTAAGTTCAACACACATTTTGTTTACAGTTTAGGGGGGTTGTGGTGGTGTTGAGAAGCTAGACAGTGTAAGTTCAACACACATTTTTTACAGTGTAGGGAGGAGGGTCATAGTGGTGTTGAGAAGCTAGACAGTGTAAGTGCAACACACATTTTTTACAGTGTGGGGAGGAGGGTCATAGTGGTGTTGAGAAGCTAGACAGTGTAGGTTCAAGACATTTTTTACAGTGTAGGTGGGGTTGTGGTGGTGTTGAGAAGCTAGACAGTGTAAGTTCAACACACATTTTTTACAGTGTAGGGAGGAGGGTCATAGTGGTGTTGAGAAGCTAGACAGTGTAAGTGCAACACACATTGTTTACAGTGTAGGGAGGGGGTGGTGGTGGAGAGAAGCTAGACAGTGTAAGTTCAACACACAATTTTTACAGTGTAGGGAGGAGGGTCATAGTGGTGGTGAGAAGCTAGACAGTGTAAGTTCAACACACAATTTTTACAGTGTGGGGAGGAGGGTCATAGGGGTGGTGAGAAGCTAGACAGTGTAGGTTCAAGACATTTTTTACAGTGTAGGTGGGGTTGTGGTGGTGTTGAGAAGCTAGACAGTGTAAGTTCAACACACATTTTTTACAGTGTAGGGAAGGGGGTTGTAGTGGTTGAGAGAAGCTAGACAGTGTATGTTTAAAACACTTTATTTACAGTGTATGGAGAAGTGGTGGTGAGAAGCTAGACAGTTTAAGTTCAACACACATTTTTTACAGTGTATGGAGTTGTTGTGACACTGGAAACAAGCCAGACAGTGTGAGTTCAACACTCAACACACTTTTTACAGTGTAGGCAGGAGGGTCATAGTGGTGGAGAGAAGCTAGACAGTGTAAGTTCAAAAGACATTTTTTACAGTGAGGGAGGGGGGTGGTGACAGTGGAAACAAGCTGGACAGTATAAGTTCAACACAAATTTTTTACAGTGTATGGGTGTTGTGGTGGTGTTGAAAAGCTAGACAGTGTACCTTCAACACATTTTTTTTTTACAGTGTAGGGGTATTGTGGTGGTGTTAAGAAGCTAGACAGTTTAAGTTCAACACACATTTTTTACAGTGTAGGGAGGAGGGTCATAGTGGTGGTGAGAAGCTAGACAGTTTAGGGGGGGAGGGTTGTGGTGGTGTTGAGATGCTAGAGAGTGAAAGTTCAACACACATTTTTTACAGTGTAAGGAGGGGGTGGTGGTGGAGAGAAGCTAGACAGTGTAAGTTGAACACACATTAATTTACAGTGTAGGGAGGGGGTGATGATGGAGTGAAGCTAGACAGTGTAAGTTCAACACACATTTTTTACAGTGTAGGGAGGGGGTGATGGTGGAGAGAAGCTAGACTGTGTAAGTTCAACACACATTTTTTACAGTGTAGGGAGGGGGTGGTGGTGGAGAGAAGCTAGACAGTGTAAGTTCAACACACATTTTTTACAGTGTAGGGAGGGGGTGGTGGTGGAGAGAAGCTAGACAGTGTAAGTTCAACACACATTTTTTACAGTGTAGGGAGGGGGTGATGGTGGAGAGAAGCTAGACAGTGTAAGTTCAACACACATTTTTTTACAGTGTATGGGGGTTGTGGTGGTGTTGAAAAGCTAGACAGTGTAACTTCAACACATTTTTTTTTACAGTGTAGGGGTATTGTGGTGGTGATAAGAAGCTAGACAGTTAAAGTTCAACACACATTTTTTACAGTGTAGGGAGGGGGGTTGTGACAGTGTGAACACGCTCGACAGTGTAAGTTCAACACTCATTTTTTACAGTGTAGGGAGGGGGTGATGGTGGAGTGAAGCTAGACAGTGTAAGTTCAACACACATTTTTTACAATGTAGGGAGGGGATGATGGTGGAGAGAAGCTAGACTGTGTAAGTTCAACACACATTTTTTACAGTGTAGGGAGGGGGGTTGTGACGGTGGAGAGAAGGTAGACAGTGTAAGTTCAACACACATTTTTTACAGTGTAGGAAGGGGGTGGTGGTGGAGAGAAGCTAGACAGTGTAAGTTCAACACACATTTTTTACAGTGTAGGGAGGAGGGCCATAGTGGTGGTGAGAAGGTAGACAGTTTAAGTTCAACACACATTTTTTTACAGTGTATGGGGGTTGTGGTGGTGTTGAAAAGCTAGACAGTGTAAGTTCAACACACATTTTTTACAATGTAGGGAGGGGGGTTGTGACGGTGGAACCAAGCTGGACAGTGTAAGTTCAACACAAATTTTTTACAGTGTAGGGAGGGGGTGGTGGTGGAGAGAAGGTAGACAGTGTAAGTTCAACACACATTTTTTACAGTGTAGGGAGGGGGTGGTGGTGGAGAGAAGCTAGACAGTGTAAGTTCAACACACATTTTTACAGTGTAGGGAGGGGGGTTGTGACAGTGTGAACAAGCTGGACAGTGTAAGTTCAACACAATTTTTTTCACAGTGTAGGGGTGTTGTGATAGTGTTTAGAAGCTAGACAGTGTAAGTTCCACACACATTTTTTTATATTGTAGGGAGGGGGTGGTGGTGGAGAGAAGCTAGACAGTGTAAGTTCAACACACTTATTTTACAGTGTAGGGAGGGGGGGGGGTGTAATGGTAGGAGGGCAAGAGCTGATGTGCCCACTGGCCAGGAGTTCAGCCTGGCCAGGATAGGAGTAGAATGGATCCTGAATGTAGCAAACTTTTGACAAAAACAGATGAATGAAATAATTTTCTCATACAAAATTATCTTCAAGATGGCTTGCCCAACACATCACTAGGTTCATTTTTTCAAAATAAAGTCATTTTGTAGGTTCATTTTTCGAAATTAAGTCATTTTGAAGCTTTTGTGCAAAAGCAATGCTGCTGCTACCACACAGTCTGTAACATGACCATGAGGAACAGGTAGAGCCTAACACATTACTGCGATACTCCCAGTGGTGTCACAACATGAGGATTAGACTTGAACAAGGCCTATTTATAGGATTATGGGTCTACTGCTAATAGCCAATACACTAGGGTTCATAGGTTTTAGGAGCAAGGACAAAAAAAATGAATAGCCAAGGCTGGCAGACTGGTGGCAATTCCGAATATGGGCTATTTTTTTAGCGATGGCTATACTGAAGTAAACTGTCACGAATGGCCAAGGCCATCGTGACAACAATAGAATTTGGTAGTTGAGGTGTTCCTATGGCTACTAACATCCACCTGATAACTTTGAAAGATCAAAATTGACCATACATGGCCTAGATCCCTGTGTTTCTGAAAACCAAGATGGCTGACACACATGGGAAACAATAGAATCGGGTAGTTGAGGTGTCCCAATGGTCACTAACATCAATCTGATAACTTTTGAAGGTCAAAATTGACCATAATATATATATAGCCTGGATCCCTGTGTTTCTGAAAACCAAGATGGCCGACACACATGGAAAACAATAGAATCAGGCAGTTGAGCTGTTCCAATGGTCACTAACATCCATCTGATAAGTTTTGAAGATCAAAATTGACCATGTATGGCCTGGATCCCTGTGTTTCTGAAAACCAAGATGGCCGACACACATGGAAAACAATAGAATTTGGTAGGTGAGGTGTCCCTTTGGCTACTAACATCCACCTGATAACTTTAAAAGATCAAAATTGACCATGTATGGCCTGGATCCCTGTTTCTGAAAACCAAGATGGCCGACACACATGGAAAACAATAGAATCGGGTAGTTGAGGTGTCCCTATGGCTACTAACATCCACCTGATAACTTTGAAAGATCAAAATTGACCATATATGGCCTGGATCCCTGTTCATTCCTCATAGGAACGATCGGCAATAAAGGTATTCTAAAAGGGGTGGGGGCGCTTCACTTTAGATTATTCCTGAGTGGGGCGCTTTTTTTTAAATATCAATTTTTGAATATTTACGTAGGAGGGGTGGGGCATTTCATTTTTTGGTATTCACATAGGGATGGCATTTCATTTTTGGACCAGGGAGGTGGTGGGTTTGAGGGGGCATAAAAACTTTTGACCCCTCCTGGTGGGGGAGGGGGGGGGTGTAAAAACTTGACCCCTTTTGATGGAGGAAGCATAAAAGATGTTGCCTCTTTTTAGCAAAAGAAAGGCAGCACCTCCATGGGGGGTCCAAAGATTTTTGACTGTTGTTGAAGGGGGCATAAAAAAGTTTCGTGCATCAGCATGAAAACTCAACAACCCAAACCCCTTGATAAATGAAGGTAAAGTGTAGGCCATTGGCCTATGATGCCATTGACATTTATGTTCTATGTCATTGTCTGTGTCCTATGTCATTGCTGCATGAGTTAAACAACAAATGGGCATGTATGCACTATTGGCCCTTAAAGGGTTAAGGTGTTCCTTAAAGGATTAATGGTCAGTGTTTTTTTTTTACATGCCCCAGGACGATGGCTATTAACCTTAAGAGCCTCAGAGTTAATCGTTCTCGCACCTTTCTTTGTTTGTACCATATTATTACACGACCTCTGTGATTTTGGGTGCTTTTTCTGGATATTCCCATTCTGATACCTGTCGCTATACCACGATTTCTGGGTTACTCAGTGCTTTTTGCTGGATATTCCCATGCACATACCTGTCG
The DNA here is from genome assembly GCA_949317995.1 of Acholoe squamosa. Lineage (NCBI taxonomy): Eukaryota > Metazoa > Annelida > Polychaeta > Phyllodocida > Polynoidae > Acholoe > Acholoe squamosa. The sequence goes on along the minus strand of OX439045.1, from coordinate 20,298,613 downwards.
ATATTGCACAGCATGAATGCTGTTGCATGAATTTTGGAAGGCGTGCGGTTATCCATGGATAACCCGCACGCCGTGCGGTTATCCATGGATATGTTATATGTTACATGTTATATGTCATATGTTACATGTTAAAACCTACGATCATTTTCATTGCCAGGGTAGGGGTCGAACCTGCAGCCTCAGATCCCTAATCCAACTCCCTATGCATTGCGCCACAGGGACTGACGAGAAGTGGTTGGCTAGAACTAAACCAAACAATGGAAGCCTAGCTGGGCGCCGAGGTGTGTGTACCGATCGTGTATACATAACCGCAGGACGCATTCAAACAAAGCCAAGCCGAGACAACCGTTGAGGTGTATGACGCCGTGGCCTAGTGGTTAGCGCTTTGCGCTCAGCCGTCAGAGGTACGCGGGTCGAGCCCCGGTCCGGACGCATCTTTTTTTCGCCGTGTGCGCTGTTGCTGTCCACTGCCGGACGAAGAGGTGTATTATACACAAACATAACCGCGAGACGCATTCAAACAAAGCCAAGCAGAGACGGGGGCTGTCGCTGTCCGCTGCCGGGCGATGAGGTGTATTATACACAAACATACTGATCCCAAATCCAACTCCCTATGCATTGCGCCATAGGGACTGAAGAGAAACGGTGTGTGTTTGACTGTATATGTATAATGGCATAGCCCCTACCTGGATAGTAGTCACTATAATAACAGCTATGGTAAACAGTCTGAGCTCCAATGTCTCACCGTAAAACCCCGGTCATAAGCCAACCCCAGTCATAAATCAGGGATAGAGTTTGAAGAAATATTATAAGACAGTTTTGGGGTCAAATTTTAACCATTTTCTCTTTATTCTATAGTAATAAAACCCCGGTCATAAGCCGGGGGTAGACTTTGGGAGAAATTTAGAAGCTGGTTTTGGTCAAAAATAGAAAAAAAAATCCGGCTTATGACCAGGGTTTTATGGTAGGTAAGTTGGCAATGCTCTATCAGAAAATTATGATCTCAGAATTCACAATGAAATTGAAAAAAAGATTTGCTTTACAATTTATGAACCACATGTCCAAATCAATTTCAGTAGTAGGATATATACAAAAACCTTAAAAAATCATTTTAGTCTTATGCAGTGATGATTATGTGCCAACTATATGAACATTGACTATAAGTGCCTGTCAGGACTGCAATACGCATGCCCAACACAAGTTATCTACCTGGTCTATCAGCACGAGTTATGGGTGGCTTTGAATGAAATATAGGACAGCAATGTGCATTGCTCGTAACTCGAAAAATGTTGCTTGTATCAGAGAATTTAAGGTAATTGCAGTTAGTTAGACTCTCTGCTGTCCCAAAACTCTGGCCCCTTTATACTTGATAGTCTTTTCCATTACATTGTTTCTCCAGAATTAAAATCCATAGCCTTGAGCAAGTCTAGCTTGTGGCCTGACATCAGCACTCCCATTCACAGACAGGAACCAACTCCAAGCAGGTGTTAAGTAGGGTTTTAGTCCTATACTTTCACAAGACATCTGCTTGGAGGACCAGATGCTACTCACCCAGGTTATGCGCACCACCAAGCCACTATTTGCATAACTCCCGCCAAAACTGCCCTATTCGCACCACACTTGCAAAAAGAGCGGGAAAATTGATCCTGGATCAACATTCCTATACCTTCTTCATTGCAAGCAAAAAGTGTCTTATGGCGGCTGACCAACTGACTGTATACAATGTAGAGAATTACTCAAAATTTACAAAACCTGTTACTGAAATGGCTTTTCCTGCAAGACCCCTACATCTCCTACAATACCACTACAAATTCCTGAACTAATTCTGCCTCTTATACTTAAAATTTCCATCTTTTTTTACACTTATTCGCACCACCCAAATGACTGAAAATGAGGGGCCCATCCTCACCTCCTATAACTCTCTTTTCGAGTTAATTACATGTACATTCTCTGTGTCTGTCAGGACTGCAAAACGCATGCCCAACACATGTTATCTACCTGGTCTATCAGCACGAGTTATGAGTGGCTTTGAATGAATTACATGTACATTCTTTCTTTGTGAAGTTTGTGGTGCACACAAAATATTCGTGCAAATGCAAGTGTGTAATTTTTCTTTATGTTCTATTGTAGCAGAATCGGGGTCCAGTTACCATATATTTAATCATGCCATTGACTCGAGTCAATGCCATAATAATAACCACTCCCTAACAAATATTGATCGGGTTTAAAAAATATGGTCAAAAGGACAAGAAGCAAATCTAGGCAATGTCAGTCAATACCAAATATATTGATTTACTGAGATCATGGAGAATGAATGTGGTGGGATACAATTACATAGCACGGTGCTCCTGATAAAATATGACCCAATATAAATACCTAAACCTCTCGTGTAGGTTACCATGGGGCTAGCATAGATAGTTAACGTGCATTGCCGATCATAAAGTCTGATACGCACTGGACTAGGGTCCAGAAGTCCCCATACAGTATCCATGGTCAGTGATTAAAACAGATGTAGAGCACTTCAGCACTGAGTGTTAACCATATATCTATGACCTCCATCTGGTACCCCCCACATCCGTGTTTATGTAACTGTCCGTAGGAGTGAAGTTAGTGTCGCACCTAAACAGCCATACAGGCTGCAATGGTTCACAATGATAAAACCACTCCCACGACCCAGCTCATAACAAATCTACGTCTACTCTGTCCTCTTTTTGTATGTTTCCACTCGTAACACAATGCCTACTTTTACTGCTAACGTTACCAGGCCATCATATGGTGATTTGTATGTGTGCTGATGTCAAACCGTGTCCTCTATTAGGGAGTGGTCATTATTTATCAACAGGGGGGGGTGGTGGGTTTGAGGGGGGGCGTAAAATTTTCAGACCCCTCCCGAGGGTGGGGCTAAAAAAGATTTGACCCCTCTTGGGGGCTGTGTACAAATGACGTCATGCTTTTTTTGGCCATTTTTGACCCCCCTCCCCCCCTTGTCATGTTTCGTCATACTATGCTTGACCCCTCCCTTAACATGACATCATGCAAAGACACCCCCCCCCCCGGCCCAAAGTACATGAAGAGAGTATAGTAAATTGAGATGGTTCAAAGGGACATGTATATATTGGGTTAACTTAAAGGGGGGCTAGCACAGGGATGTTCAACATGGGTACTGGTTCAAAGATTGTTCATAAAATCACAGGACCCAGCAGAGAAATCGTGGTACCCTGATTGGTCAAGGGGTGGTCACATGACTTGCTAAGGCGGGTACGTCTTAGCCGTGCTAGCCCCCCTTTAATGGTGTTGGAAACAGGTGGGGTTTTTTCCACCATCCCTGGTCCGAAACCGTGCTGGGCTAATAATGGGTGTGAATTGGTAAGGCCTAAAATAAATTGTTGTGTTCAGGTAATTGGTCAAAAAAAATGCCGGAGGATTTCATAGATCCGGCTAAGGGTTCCCTCAGGGTCCGCAAGCTAGAGAATGATTACAGGGCAAAGAAGGCCAAGGCAGAGGCCAAAGCAAGGGCAGACATAGAGGCTGCAGGTCTCATGAGCAACAGCTATCAGCGAGAGAGTAGGGATGAGGATTTCCGCCACCCCCCCTTCCAGCCCAGAGGAGGCAGGAGAGGGGGGAGGTCTGGGGGGAGGGGTTCTCAGCGACAGGACCCTTACTACAGGGACCCCAGAACCAGGGGCAAATACTAGATCCCCCAACTGAGTCAGAATATCTAGATGTACTATCAGATCAGATGTATTCATACATAGACATTGAGAAAGATTCAAATGATGGAAACCATGTAAACCAAACTAAACCAAAACTGACCAAAGTCAGTCACATGGAAATGTATTGATTGAAAATGTTCCTGTTGAACTTGGTGGTGGAAAAGAAGAAAATAAAACTTTGAACTGTTCTCTTAGTGTTCTCAATTACATGAATGCAAAAAAGAAACGCAAAGCAAAGAAAAAAGCAAAAAAAGAGGCACGCAGTACAGCTGCCAAGAAATGCAATCGAAAATGAAATATAATAGATCAAAACAAACCAAAAAAATCAAGTGTAGTGAATCTAAGCAAAAAGAAATTAAACAAAGCTGAATCAGAGATCCTAGAGAAAGGTCTCAAATTCTGGATAGGTTTCATAGAAATCTTAGACTCAAACAATTCTTCTCTAAAAAGTACGAAGAAGACAAACAAGATCCCAAACAACCCGGCATATCTGACTTTCTAAACAAACCTTTTGGCAATGCTGAGGTTATACAAAAACTTAAATCGAAATCAACCTGGAATCCCCCTAAGGGATCCACTAATCTGGAGGGCTTTGCCACATGCAATGAGGTGGCCTTGGCCAAAAAGAATTATGAAATAAGTCTAAGACCTAACATCACAAAACCCCAAAAACAGGCCCTAAAGGGCTTGGCTAGGGACAAAGAAATAACTATAAAAGAAGCAGATAAAGGTGGCGCCACAGTCATATTAAACACTGCAGATTATGTCAAAGAAGCAGAAAGGCAACTAGGGGACGAGAGTACATATCTCCCGACTCAAAGGGACCTCACTAACACCATTAACGATGAAATCAATCACAAAATAGATAGAATGCTACAAAGAGGGGAAATCACTCCAAAAATGGCAGGGGCAATGAAAACGGAAAAACCTTAAACACCACATATCTACTTCTTACCAAAAATCCACAAAGGGATCACTCCACCACCAGGGAGACCAGTGGTATCAGCCAACAACTGTGCCACAGAGAAGCTGTCATCCTTTGTTGACAACTTTCTCAAGCCTATGGTACCCAAAATAAAATCATATGTAAAAGATACAAATGATTTTATTACAAAATTCAAAATCATCAGGAAATCAATGAAGAAACCATAATAGGGACCCTGGATGTAGGGTCCCTTTACACAAATATCCCAAACAACGAGGGAAGAGCAGCTATCCTCGAAGCCCTCAATAAAAACAGAAGACAAACCCAAAAACCACACAATGACACTCTAGTGGATTTATTGGACATGGTTTTGAAAAACAATAACCTTCAATTCAATGGAAAAACCTACATCCAAATACAGGGCACAGCAATGGGGACAAGATTGGCACCCTCATATGCAAACCTCTTCATGGAAAAGGTAGAACTAGACCTATTGTCAAAGCAAACGCTTCAACCTGCCACCTGGTGGAGATATATAGATGACATTTTCTTCACCTGGGAACATGGGGAGGAGAAACTTCAGGAATGGTTCACAGAACTCAACAAAGGACATGACACCATAAAATTCACAATGGAGGCCTCCAAGGAATCAATTTGCTTCCTGGACACCAGAGTGAAGAAAAATGGTAACAAACTATACACAGACCTATATGTGAAACCCACAGACTGCAACACATATCTTAACTTCGACTCGGCACACCCACCAGCAACCAAAAGGAGTCTCCCATACTCACAACTCATGAGACTTCTGAGGATCTGTGAAAAGGAAGAAGACTTCAAGAAACATGCTGATGATAAATTACAGGAATTTAGAGACAAAGGATACCCAGAGAAAATCTTACAAGAATGCCTAAATAAGGTAATGACTAAAGACAGAAACAGCCTACTGGCAGGGAAAGTTAAAAAGAAGGAACCAGAACCAACCAACTACCTAGTGACAACATATAACCCAGACAACAACTTCATAGAGGAAGTGGTAGGTGGAAACTGGGATATGCTGGGTAGATCCAATACCACTAAGGATATCCACAAAATGGACTACAAAAGGTGCTACAAAAGACCAAAAAATATAAAAGACATCCTAGTGAGGGCCAGGACAGACTACAACCCCGAAAGGGATGCAAAAATGGTGGAGAATAGAAGGAAGAAAAGAGAAAACAATCAGGGTAGAAATGAGTGTGACACACCCAATTGCAAATATTGCAAATTAATCAACACAACGGGGACCATAACAGGACACTGTACAGGGCGCACCCATGAAGCAAGATGGAATGTTACCTGCAGGAGCTCAAATTTGGTATACTGCATAAGCTGCAAAAGATGTGGCAAACAATATGTAGGACAGACATACAGGGAAATCAGGGAGAGACTAGAAGAGCATATTGGCAGGGCCAACCGGTACAAGTATGGGAGGAAACGAAAAAGGAAGGGGAGAACAAAAAAAGAAAGAAATGAAGTTCCCATACACTTTGGGAGCACAAATCATAAATGTGAGGAGGATATGGAGGTACATATAGTAGACTTCATAGAAATGCATCCAGAAAGCCAACGGGCTTTGGAATTGAGGCTTCTGATAGAATACAATTGGATTCACAAAATCAGAAGCCAAACTCCAATGGGTTTGAACACAATGGACCACAAGTATGAAGAAGGGTCACACTAACCTCAAAAGCAACGTCAGAAAAATTTTGTTGATATAGGGAAAATGTCTGGCGACATCCTTCCACTTATTTCAGCAAAATAGGTCTCCAGAATTGGAACTCCCAAGTGACCATAGTAATCCATCGCCACCAAGGGGACATGGCCAGCTCCCATGCACCACCCCTATATAGGACTGCACACAGCAGTGCTTCCACTCACCCAAACACACACCAACACATGGGGTATATCCCCATCTATTTTTAGTCTGAGGGAACTCTGACTGCCTGGTACATGCAGTATCACCTGATGAGATCTATGATCGAAACCAGGGTTCAAAGAGCACTTTAAAAATACTTTATGGTTTCTAAAAATCATAAAATAACCTCTCCCAGAATGAGCACATATAATCTAACAATAGTGAGGAGTGATTGAATATAACTTTTTATTCACACTCACCATATACAGGCTTAGAGGCACTGGACCAATCAGGGACCAGGGGCGCCTGAAATCCTGGACACATGTTGTATCCTGGAAGTGACCACACAGGGGAGAGTGTGTGCTTGGTATAAAAGGCAGGTGGTGCCAAAGGAGCGGCCTCTTTGAACTGCGGTTGTGGTAACGTACAAGCAACGTCTATATACATTCATTCTAAAATAAATTGTTGTGTTCAGGTAATTGGTCAAAAAAAATTCAGAAGTTCTAGAAGCGCCAACCTCAAAAAAATTCTCAAAAAAAAAAGTCCCTACCTACTACCTACCCTAATTTTCTTCGACCTTTATTATATCCATGGGGGTAAATGGTTTGGGGTAGATGTCTGGGGGTAAATGTCCATGGGGGTAAATGGGTTGGGGGTACATGTCTGGGGGTAAATGTCCAGGGGGTAAAGGTCCTGTTACCTCACATCCTAATGAGAGGTAAAGGAAAGGAAATAAGAAATCAGATCTAGCCGACAGTTACAATGGCTTCACTGAATTACAAGCGTAACATTACAAGTGTGGTAATATGATTACACATAAATAATTAAGATCACACTTACGAAGCAATCATTTAACGGTAAGGTATATAAGGCATAACCCCTAGAGTCCCATTCAGAAAAAAAGGAGAGTATGAGTTGTTTGTTTCCAAGGGAGAGTTTGTGATTCATCAAGAGGGGGAGCAGGATGCAGATTGAGGTGGGAGGGAGGAAAATAATTTTGACATCTCAAAGTGGGGAAGGGGGCAGAAAAAATGTCATGCCTTTTCTGTGAACTACTGTAGAACAGGAGGGATGACCAGGGCAATCTGTCCGAGGGGGAGGGGGTCATAAAATTTTCAGATTTCTGCACATATGTATGGCAATCTACCCCACCCCCAGGCCTGTTGATGAGTAATGAGCAATTCCTAAATTACCAATGGGTTTTTGAATATGAAATTTATCAAATAGAATAGAAGTTGGGTCATTTGAATCTTTCTACTGAATTCTCAATGCCAGGGTGCTTATTACCCACATAGATCAACCTATAGGGTAAAATTGGGTAGTATCGCGCACCAAGACCCGATACAACCCAAATATGCTGCCCTGTGTGAAGCACACAGGGCTGGGAGTTGGTGTTATAAAGTGTACAGATATGGACCTAAGGCGTGCTAATTTCCCATGGGAAAGCAGACTGGTTGAACTCATCTCTGGTGAGAGAGGGTTGTACCAAAGACTGAAGAATTATTTGGGTTGTATCGTGGAATGTAATGTGTCTTCCCATAGGGCATATATCGCACACATGATAGCGGTGATTTAGGTGTGAAACAACAAAGGTCAGCATCACTGCTGTCACACCTCTCAGGTGAGGACTACCATCATCATTTCTTATATCAGTTTGGCACCATGTCAATAACTACCACGTCACTCATTTGCTTCATCTTAATTAGCTTTTAATTCTTTATTTCCGATCCCTTATTATGAGCGCGGTATAACAATAAGATATGTGCAATATTAGCCTTATTGAATTCACCATTGTTTTCAATGGAAATTTACTACTAAAACAAGCAATAGAATTGCTGAGTTTGACAACCTTTAGTTCATATGAATCCTGGGCAGTACTTATATTGTAAAGTTAACGAAACTGTATTGGAATGTTGTTACATATAGTGAGGGGTGACACTGCAAAAAGAATTTTCTTAAAAACTTCAATATTAAAAAAAACTAGACCTGTTTAACTGCAGGTGTGTGATACAAGAAGATGCGCGATACTACCCAATTTTATCCTATATGGGGTCCTTTAGTTAAATAAGTCCAACTTAAAGGGCATTTCAAAGTGGTATGGGGCCTGGTTAGAGGTAGGATAGTAGAGTAGTGGACCAACACTGACACTGATGGCAGTGACAATCATTGGGTGGGATGTCTGCGGAAAACATGCCTGTATAACAGATGAATGCATTAAACTTCCCTACCTTTACAAATCATTTTTTTCTTGCCAAAACTGAAGCAACTTGCAATTTTTTTTCATGACATGATGTCATGCAGCCCATGACCCCCCTCCCCCTTGTCATGCTTGGTCATGGGGAGTGGGACCCCCCTCCCCCCTTCCTGCATGACGTCATTTGTACACAGCCCCTTATAACCAGAGCAACAGCAAAAACTGTCAAAAAATACATTAGATTTTTTCTTTTAAACTTCATTACCGTTTCATAGGAAATGATTTTCCGCTTCAATATTTTCCGCTTCATACAGATATATTTTGACTATTTACTAACAAATAGTGACTAAGTATTGATATATTTTGGCTAATTGCTGACAAATAGTGACTAAGTACTGACATGTTTTGACTAAGGGCTGACAAATAGTGACTAATAACTGACATATTATGACTAATTGCCGACAAAGAGTGAGTAATTATTGACATATATTGACTAATTTCTGATAAATAGTGAGTAATTACTGACATATATTGACTAATTGCTGACAAAGTGAGTAATTACTGACGTATATTGACTAATTGCTGTTATATAGTGACTAAGTACTAACATTAAAATGCGAGTAAATACTGACATATATTGACTAATTGCTGATGAATTCTGAGTAATTACTGACATGTATTGACTTATTGCTGATATATAGTGAGTAATTACATATATGGACTAATTGCTGACAAATACTGAGTCATTACTGATATATTTGGACTAATTTGTCAGTGATTAGTCAAAATATATCAATATATGTTAGTACTTAGTCACTATATAACAGCAATTAGTCAATATATAAAACAACACTTAGTCTATATATGTCAGTAATTACTCACAATTTGTCAGATATTAGTCGATAGTGAGCAATTACTAACATATTGTAGAGGCATTGTATTATAACCATAGTTATGGGTACCGTCTGGCGTGGCGGGTGAGTCCAGTTGTTGGGTGTTCCTCAGGTTCCGGATAGGTGGCAGCACCGATCCGGGCCTGTGGGGACATCTGACGACGAACACCAAGGTCCGTATATAAAGACCGGGGCTCAGCCGCTACGTCAGAGGCCCTCCTGGCCTCTGACCATGTAAGATCTTTGATTAACATTAGCTGCCCCTTCATCATCTTCCGGGTAGCCGTTAAGTGTCTTAAGCAATAAAACATCCATTGGCATACACTTGAATTACCGCCTTACTCCTTCTTTCCTGATCTGTAAGGCCCAAACCACCGAAATAGTAATACAAACCATTACATTGGTGCCGTGACGAGTTAATTCTGGTGTATAGCCCGGACGTTATAACGTCCGAACGGCTAGTACATGGGTTAGACAGCCTCGCGGAAGCTAACCCTGAAGGGCAACTTATTGCCCAGGAGAATGGCAATGGGTCATTAATGATCCATACCCATTCGAACTCACAGGATGTAGATACTGCATCCTGGAGGGATCCCGGACCTCACTACAAAATGGATAGTGAAGAAAATATACCAGACTCTGTACGGAGAGAACAATCCATACAGAGAAAGAGTACTTTGCTGGGTCAACAATCACTTTTTGACGAATTAAGTAATTCGATGTTCGAAGTTGGTGGTAGCACTAATCCAGAACATCCGGCACCTATGCCAAAAAGGGTTACGTTTGGAAAACTACCATACAGTATACCCAGACCCGGACTACCGATTCTAGACTACAGCGCCATAGACGGCGATGTAACATATGCGGTACTGGAAGGTGAGGAACTTAAACAACTTGATGTCCTGTTGTTAAACGAAACCTATGTAACTTTGAACGAGAATTTAAATACCTTGGTCAAAGCGAAAGATGAAGTAATCAATGAAAAACTGCATCTGGAAGAAGACTTAATTGCTATGCGAAGTGAATTCGAAACCAGAAAGAGGGAATACATGAAAGATTTAGAAACTGAAGAAATAAAACTTCAGGAAATGAGAAAGTCATTTAATAATTTTTTGTTTGTTTGTTTGTTTAGTTTTACGTCCGGGGGCCATCGAGGAACTCAGACATTAGTCATTTAATAAAAATTATGACAATAGACATGCCCGTATCCAAACATACATAGATACGAATGATCAACTATGCCTTGATAAGGCCAATCATGAATCTGACATAAGCCTATATCAAAACGAATTGGAGAAATTAAAACTTCAGTGTAATAAGCAAGCTGAAGACAATGAAACTATCCAGACGGGCATTATAGCTTATAATAAACAACTGGAGGAAGATAGACAGAAACTCACCAATGAACTTCAGGATCTGCAAAATACTGCAATGACTCTAGATAAATACGTAGAAGCCGCACAACTGACTATAGGTAATATAGATCCAAATGTGGTATCTACAATGTTGGCAAATACAGCCCAAGATGTAACGCCCACCAGATACAACCCATTTGTAACTGATGGGGCAGACAAAAATATAGATTCCGGAATTTATAAAAAAAAAAACGGATCATTCCGCATCCAGCGGAGTGGGTGTTGCGAACAGTACCTCTATACAGGTCGGAACAAATCAGGGACCCACAAGTAGTGCACCTACACCTCAAGTCCCTAAACTTGATACGGTTGTAGGTCTGGCACCGCCGATACCAGATCTGAGTCATAAAATTGATCCGACTCAAGTTAATACAGCAAGTGGAACTGACACTACTCCAGTGGCCCAACCACGTGCACCGGGACCAATAAGAAATTTACTCACGCCACCTTCGTATTTTTCTCAACCCGGACATAGCACTCCAGCAGGTGCAAGATTGCCTAACCCGAACTCAGGTCAAAGCAATGTACCTAATAGTGGACGATTTCCAATGCCAAACCCGCCACAACCCAATGTGGTAGGGGGTACGTATTTACCTAGAACAACTCCTCACAGATATGGTAATAACTATAATCCCGCAGGAGGAGGTAACTTCTATTCAGGGAGTACATACAACCAGGGAGGGAATCAGAATAATTCCTACCCCGGGTTTGCGCCTTCCGGAACAACTGGAAATACTGGCTATAGAGGGGGGTACCCTAACGGTCCTTCCGGGAATTATCCCAATAACGGACCCCCAGAAGGTAATCCCCAGGTGGTCCCGGTGGATCTGGATCCGGAGGATCAGGATCGGGAGGAGATGGCAGGAAACCAAATAGGAGGACATCCATGCCAGCAGGGATGCAAAACATCTTTGATAGAAGCCAATGTATCCACAATTTGGGCATTGACTGCTACCGGAAGGGCGCAGATGGCATGGAACTTATGAACTGGAAGATGCGAGAAGCAGACAGACTACGAGGATGTAATAATCCGGCTCGTAGACAGGCAAGGATACCCCCTCCCTATGATTCGAATGATCCATGGAAGGATAGGTATCAGGCTTTTGTCGATGAAGTCAACTGTAGTGGTTGGACAAAAGAAGAAGCTCTGCCTTACCTAATCTGTTGGTTAAACAAGGGCGGAAAAGTAGCCCTCAACCAGTGGAGAGCAGCGTACGGATTATACGGCACCTACGATCAATTAGTCGAATGTGCCGCGTACCTATTTGGTTCGATCATAAGAGAAGATCCATGGGTAAGCTTTAAGGAAAGGACCCAGAAACCCAAGGAATCTCATAAAGTCTTCAGGTTGGAGCTGCAGGATCTGCTATCAAAGCCACAATCAGGAGTGTTGAGTGTGAAATACCCGTATCCTGTAAAGGTTAGGTGCACACTAAGACAAGTAAGCAGTATGGCTAGTGTCGCACACACTGTGCGAATTCCGGCAGGTGTAGCCTGTGATGTACTCTTGAGGAGCAATCCTGCAATGCGCAATAAGCCTGCAGTGATAGAACCGGATGTAATTACTTTGTCAAGTATCGGATTAACATCCGTAGACACTATAGTAGCGAATGCATCCTGGTCGGTAGTACCTGTTTCCAACACTGGAAACGCTACTATCTACCTAAAGAAAGGACAAGTTTTCGGTAATGTGACCCTTTCAGAAACGGTAACGGATAGTAAGTTGAATTTACCCAAGGTAACAGATAACGATGAAATTTCGGATGACTTGTTAAAGTTGTATGAAGAAACTTCATTAGAAAATCCGGAACATCGGAAAGAGTTTCATGATTTGCTCCGTCAGTATAAAACTGCCTTTGCCAAACCTGGTGAAAAATTGGGTATGACAACTAAGGTAGTACATAAAATAGATACTGGAGAAGCGGAAACCTTTAAAATACCGTATAGACGGTTACCTTTAGCAAAGAAATGAGTAGCTGAAGAAGAAATAAACAAGATGTTGGAACAAGACATAATAGTCCCATCCAATAGTCCATGGAGTAGTCCTGTATGTATGGTAACAAAGAAAGATGGTACCGTAAAACCTCGCGTATAAGACGCATCCTCTACGCCAAAAAATTGCCTTGTGCGTCTTCAAGTTGGGGGTGCGTCTTATACGAGGGGTAATTTTACTATAGAAATGTACTAATCTTACAAATTTACGCATTAAAATGTGCGTCTTATACGCGAATATGCATGTGCTGAGTTTGGGGTGCGTCTTATACGCGCAGCGCGTCTTCTACGCGGGAGATTACGGTACTATACGCTTCTGCATAGACTACAGGAAGTTGAATGGAGTGACGAAAAAGAACTCGTATCCATTACCGAGAATAGATGAAACCATTGACTCCTTAGGAGGCAACAGTTGGTTTTGTACCCTAGACTTGCAATCAGGGTATTGGTAGTGGGAATGAACCCATCGGATATGGAAAAAACAGCATTTTCGAGTCATATTGGATTATTCCAATATAACGTAATGCCTTTCAGCTTGTGCAATGCACCAGCTACATTTGAAGCAATGATGGAATCTCTATTGAGTGACCTATTGTGGAAAAGATGCTTAGTATATCTTGACGACATAATAGTCTTCGGAAAAACATTCGGAGAATGTTCTAACAATCTCAAATTGGTATTAGAACGTATTATTTGTAATGGTCTCAAATTGAAATCTAAGAAATGTCACATGTTTAGAAAGTCCATAAATTATTTGGGCCGTATCATCTCAGATGAAGGAATAAAAGCTGATTCCGATAAAATCGAATCAGTTACGAATTGGAGTAGACCTAACTCACCTAAAGAAGTGAGATCATTTTTAGGCTTCTGTTCCTTTTACAGGGAATTTATTTCGAATTATTCTAGAGTCAGTTACCCATTACAAGTAATAGCTAACTGGACTCCAGGATGTACCAGGGAAAAATTTTCTTGGACGCATGAACAGGAATCTGCTTTTCAAAAGCTAAAAGATCTGTTCACAAGTACTCCCGTATTGCAATATCCGAATGAGACGGATCATTTCATACTGGATACGGATGCTAGTAATGACAGCATTGGTGCTGCCCTTTCGCAAGTCCAAAATGGGAGAGAGGTACCAATTGCTTTTGCTAGTGTAATGGGTTCCTTTCTCCTCTTATTCGATTGGACAGACAAGTCAACAAGAGGAGGATTCGGGTGTATGCGAACAGGGTTTTATTTCGGTTCAAATAACACAGGCACGGCTACCCGGAGGTAGCTCGGAGAGATTGTATGAGATACCGGATTCTTTGTACTAAGTTGGAGAACTTCGTACGGCGATGGTCTCACTACTCTGACGCGGCGACTGAGCCCTGTCCTCCTCTTATAGGTAGGGACAGTGGCGCCCCCCCGTGCCTCTCTCACACCACCCGAACAGATGCTGCCACCTATCCGGGAAGTGGAGGGCGAAGCCCGGGTGGCTGACTCACCCACCGCGCCAAAGGACCATAACGTAATGTACATATGTATACCTCTACACTACCCCCACTAGATAAAACTCGGGGGATAAATAAACTATTTAACCAACAATGGGGTTATGCTATAGTTATATCTATCATATAATAGAGGTTATTAACGTTATGGATATGTGTTTTTAGACGACAATATGTGAACATATATATAACCCGATAGAAGTGATATTAAATCGTATATCACATAGTAACAATAGGTTTACATCCGGAATGGGAAAATACATTACAATACAATATTTAATCGTCATACACCCTTTGAGAGTTTTTTTTTTTTTTTACAAACATACTATGAATAGTTATCAACAAGAATGACATAGTCATTATAGTATATGGATATCATATATTCATTCGGATCGCAGATCCGTAATCACCATCCAGCAGAGATCAAAAGAAATGAATACGGATGAACACAGTCCTGTTAATCCAGGTGGTGGAACAGTCCAAATGATAAGATATGTATATTGATATTATTGCTCTGATAATAGAGCAGTGTCCATTCCTGTGATGTGTAACTTGTGTAATTAATCCATGTGTCTATAGTATGTAAGATGATAGGGCAGCTACCCTAATCCTCTACGGTGTGCTAAAGTCTTGTATATTAATATAATATAGTGTAGGAAACATAATGACGCTATCCACGATTGCGTTATATGTTCCTATATCCGTTATATTGAACAGTCCGAGTGTATCAGGAA
This sequence comes from Acholoe squamosa, assembly GCA_949317995.1. Classification (NCBI taxonomy): domain Eukaryota; kingdom Metazoa; phylum Annelida; class Polychaeta; order Phyllodocida; family Polynoidae; genus Acholoe; species Acholoe squamosa. The sequence continues at coordinate 20,283,360 of OX439045.1, read as the reverse complement.
AATATATCAGGAATGTAATAATCATAGGATAACACAACAGCACTATCCACGAGTGTGCCGTGTGTCTCCTCACAGATGCATAGTTCGGGTTGGATATCAGGTACATCCGTGTGCTGCTGTCCCTTTTACAACTAGGTTGTAGATGTCGTATGGTGAACATCGGACCCGGATGGGTTAGTAGTCCAGTCGGGGCCTCGGGAATCATTCCTGGCGGGTCATCCGGTATCCTAGTCCGAATGGGTGAAGGATACTGTACAGCTTACCGGATTACACCAATAAACTTATCGGATCCCTTAGAGGGGGCTGCGGTTACTTTTTACCGTATTTGTCTTTTAGTAACCGCAAGGCATGTTCCTTTGTGCCATCCCACTCATCGAGATCGACACCGAAGACTGTCATAAACTTACTGTGAAGTTGGACATTCTTCATCTCTTCCGCGTCCAATTTCTTCTTTAGGACGTGAACGGCACAATCCGATTTCTGTTGTGCTTTTTCTGCCAGGTCTTCCTGATACTTAACATCATCCTTGACCTGTTTCTCCACACGATCTTTTTCAGCTTCATGCAGCTCTCGGAAACACTTCAGAGTGTCATTAATCATCCCTTGATGGAATGCTATGGCCCTCTGACGTTGAAGTCCTTCCCACGCCTGGTAGATGGTGCTTTGGACTTCAGCCTTACCTGGTTCGCAACTGTCAAACCAGGTCTCCGCCCTTCCGCAACGAACAACAATTTTGTCTTTCGGCGCTTTGGGCGGTTCCTTTTCCACCTTAGCGGGTGCTGGTGGAGCGGTTGGGTTAGCCTTTTCAGTACTAACCACAGCTTTCGGAATGGGAGCAGGCCCGGATTGGTTTGGTCCCACGTGAACGAAGGGTACACCATCCGGAGTAGGAGGGAGGTGTACCTGCAATCCCAATTTCAGATAATGCTGAATTTGTTCGTCGCTGGTGAGAGGTTTATACGTTCCTCCAGTGATAGGACTGCCTGCCGCCGCAGACGGCTTCCGGCGCAGTTTACCCTTGTTACCGGGTGTCAAAACTTGACTCTCCGGGCCATGTGCTCCCAAGTCGGGAAACTGGCTGGAGTCGAGCTTGCCGGGTACGGCTTCAGCAGCGGCCTTATAAGAACTAGGCCTGCCGGAAGCGCCCCTTAACACCTGTGACGGGTGTTTGAAGGTCACTTCTTTCGGAGACTTCTCCGCATCATGGTGGTCCAGCGGTGACCTTGATCGGTCCATCCGGCTGTGGCTACCATCCGGAAGTCTCGGGGATCCCTCCCGCCTGACATCTTTTCTGCTGCGTCCGGTTTGAACTGGCTTCCTCCCGGAGTTGCAGCACTCGTTCCACTCTTTGTCGTGGAGGTCAAGCTTACACCGACCTTCGGTGAGCACAAACCTCGCCACGAGCTTTTTCCCGTGCGTGGTGTCCGTGGTGCCGAATGATTGATCACTCGGCTTCACGTTCGCCCAACGCTCGTTGTCCATCTTCCGGAACTCGGCCATGAGTTCTTTGTGCAGGGCCATAACTTGGTCACGGGCTTTATTAAGTCCGTCAGCGTGGGCTGACTTACCGTGACGACATAAGTCACCCCGGCGTTTATAGGTCACGCTTTTAGTGCATTTAGCACTCTTCTTGCCGTCGTCTGGGTTACACGAGTACTCGGGGTGGTGGTGCATGTGCTCCTCCACCAGATGACGCTGGAACCGGATCTGGGTATCCCAGACGCGTTCCTGTTCCATGTCACTCTTATCCATACAGATGGAGAAGGGGCATGTCTTCCGGGTCTTGGAATACCATTTATCCAAGGCCCATCGCAGTTTCTTTTTCTGTACCTGACTGTAATATGTGTCGGCACAATTGTTCAATAAGAGCCAGATACTCTGGTACATCTTATTCGGGACGGGGTCGCTGTCGGTTAGACGCATCCAGTCCTCATCGTCGGAATTGCCGTCCTTGTTGTACCGTTTCAGGCAGGCGTATTTTACCGTACCCTTTTTGGTGACACCAGTGAAGCAGTCCTCCATGCTGGTAGGGATACGGTCTTTAAAACCCCCTTTAGCATTGGCCCATCGGTCCACATCGGATAGAGTTGGCGGGACTATGTTGTCGTCCGACTCATCCGAAACATTCGATTCGGAAACAGATTCCTCTACTTCCATAGATTCTACGGGTTCGGGGGCTCTGTTCCGTCGTTCGATGATGGCTGAATCCGGAAGGTTTTTAAGTTTCCGGAGTTCAGCCTTCCGCTGAAGTTCCGACTGGGTCTTAGTCCAGCTCCCGTCGTCAGAATCTGCGGGTGTTTCCGGCTCCTTGGCTTTTGGCTTAGGAGTCGATTTTCCCGCACGAGGACCCTTAGGTGAGGCGTCCTCCCGTTTGCCGCTAACGACAATCTTTATGATCGGAGGAGCAGTGGCAGCTTCGTCGTCCAGACGCTTCCTCTCACTCTCCTCATGTCTCGCTTTTGCTGCGGCTCGCTCATCCTCCATTTGTTCCCGGATGAGACGACGGATAAGTTTGGGTCGAGTCCATGTTAATAGGCTCGACTTCCGGCACTTTTCAATGTCGGATTCCCGGAGGTACTCACTGACGGTCAATAAGGACGTCTCGTGAGAATCCGGGTTCGGGTAACGGTGGCTTTCATGTCGTACAAAAAGCCCGATCCAGTCTACCTGCTTAAAGTCATCGATACCCCATGTACTACGATCGGGTCGTGGCATGAGGTCAAGCTCCAGTGTCATAGCAGCATCATATACTGCCCTACGGAATTCTTGGTGGACCATAAGTCCCCGTTGAAGCCATCCGTAATCCGTCAGCCATTCCTGAGGGATTTCTGAGTATACGTGGTTAGGTATAACCTCCAGAATACTCCATCGGACTTCCGGGTCAATCAGAATATGACGACCGTCCTCATCCGTCTTCATCAAGGTCTGGTGAACGAACAGGTACCTACCATTGTAAGATGGGTAGTAGTTTTCGCTCACTCTATGGCGCCCAAGGGTTCGAAATCCGTCATCCGGGTTTCCACTGCAGTCGTCCGCCCAACTGCTGGTAGTCGGGTTACCGGTGGCTTCACCGGATTCCCCCATCGTCTCGGGTGACGAATCCGGTACAGGAGGGCGATCCCCCCCTGCACTGTTGTCGCCTGGAGAAGACGGTAGCGGTGAAACCGGTCTACTGTTCTTCCCCAAGTTGAAGTTCTCGAGATCATCGTCGAACTCCATCATCTCTTCCTCCCGCGGGGTAACCGGGGACAAAGGCTGTGGGCCTTGCTCAATGTCGGCATCCGGAAGGATGCTATCGGGAGTCAAGTGACCCGGCTCGCCGGACCGCTTCGACTCCACCACGGTTTTCTCAGCCATTACGCTGAGAAGACAACTTCAGGGGTAGGTTATGTCTTTCCCCGCCGAACACTCACCTACTCGGTGTTCATCCTCCTCCCGCGCCAGAGGGTTTCACTTTTGTATGGCACCAACAGAACAATTTATAGAGACACACCAGAAGTACGGTCTGTCTCCTCCGCCCGTTCAATCCAATATGGCCAAATTCTCGCGGTTGACGTCACTTCCCCGCGGTCCGGCGGGGTCACGAGAGGTCATACGCGAGTAGCCAACGTGACGTCACACAACACGTGCGATACATATAAACAAATAACAATCCGTACAGTTCTGCCATTATCGCTTGTCTTCGGGAGACTCTCGAGGGATTCATATGGAGCCTTTATGGATAGTCTTTACGTACCCATCGAATTTTCGTCCAATACCAACTGGTACGTCCCCCGGGAGTTATAACAGCAACCTATAGCAAACTGTTAAACAAGAGGACAACATATAACGGATTACAGGACGATACACTCGTTGTGTAACGGGTTAGGTCACTGCAGCCCTGGCAAGTCGTGGACTGCGACGGAGCACTACACCATCTCCAGCTCCCTTATTCAACCTGGCAGACTTCCGAGCCTTTTCTAGGGATTTCGTAGCCAACAATTTCCCTTTCCTCTTCAGTCCGCCTGCACCCGTCGAGACTTTTTTTACTACACCGCGCCGAGATGGTGTTGGTGCTGGCATTACGGTTTTACCCGGTACCTTTCTAGGTCTCCCGGGACCTCTACTTGGTAATTTCTTTAACCGGGGTACCCTATCCATATTAGATATGGATTTGGAGCCTTCTCCATATTTCTCGTCAGAATTCTCTCTTCCTAACCAAGGACGTAGCCTATCTATATTGGATTTGTACACCCTTCCTATATCGGATTGTATTAATACCATACAATCGCTGATCACAGTAGTTACTGTAAATGGACCATCCCAATTGGATGCCAGTTTAACATGCCTAAGGGGTTCATGTAATCGTAAAACACGATCTCCGGGTTTAAAGTGTCTTATCTTTAAACCCGTATCGTATCCGGCCTTTTGCCAGCGGGCACTTTTATGTAATTCCAGACGAACCACTTCATATGCCTTTTTAAACCGGTCTCGTAATGCTTCCACAAAAACTACCTGACAAGGTAATTCCGGATTCATTCCGACGACACCAAATCCACTGGCATTATTAAATCTTCTCCAAATACTAACAAATTTGGAGAGCAGTTAGTACTCGAATGAACAGTGCCATTGTAAGCGTGTGTTACAAAGTCGCATTGTTCATCCCAATCATCCATATTGATCCTAGCGAGGGAGAAACAGGAACAAGGTAGCAACTTGGGCCTGCGCGAATACGCCGGCCTATTTATTAACAATTTAACAAAGAAGAAAGAAAGAAAGAAAAAAAAAACAGACATAGCTGAGGTAACTGAATGTCTGTGCCTGCCTGTGCAGGTGAGTGGAGTGACTGTCTGGGCCTGCCTGTGCAGGTGAGAGGTGTGTGACAGGTAGGGCACTGGGTCACACAGGTAGGGGGCCCCCTAGTTACCAATACCCCGAACAGGGTATGACCGCTGTTCAGTACCATTGATCCTAGCGAGGGAGAAACAGGAACAAGGTAGCCACTTGGACCTGCGCGAATACGCCGGCAACTCCCAAACTAGGAGTAATAGTTCATAATTGTAGATTGGTACTGAGGCACTTAGACACAATCAAGTCCGTGTCCACGCGGAGGTGATAAGGTTTTGTGAGATAGATAAGGGCAGCCATACTGTTCCAGTTCCCCGCTTGGCGGATGTCCTCCAGGGTGAGCCCAAGGCTATACATATAGAGTGCCCCTGCCCGTCTTAAGGAGTGCATGCCCGTCCTCTATGGGTTCATGCCTGCTGAGATCATAAGTTTTTTGAGGTACCCCAACAGCATAGGGTAGGTTACCGGGGTGAGGCAATTCCCTTTGGGTACTACAAAGGCTGGGGACATGGCATCAGAGGAAGGAAATTCCTCAAGGTGATCCCGTACAAGGGAGGCTGCACAGAGGGGTGAACCTCGACTAAAAGTTATGGGTATTTTGTGGATTGTCTGACCATATTGCACTGTCTTAGATGAGGAGATACTCAGTTCTATGCCCCACGGTGTAAGACCTATCGCTCCACGTCGAAGATAGTGGCCCACTGGGTTTGATGATGAATCAGGGACAATATTTGATTTCCGTAGAAGGGCCCGAAATGATACCGCTATACAAGTCCATAGGACCCTCTCCTCCACCCGATCCCAGTTAACACAGTTTGATAACAATAATAAGTCCCGAAGAGTGAAAGACGGGCGAGTCAGTTCCGGGTCACCAAGCCTACGGCGTATACCCGCTAGGGTGGCGATCAACTCAAACTCTGATCTGACATTTTTAATGTCGTAACCGGAATAACTGTTCAGAGATATCACTGCACTGATATAGTTCTGGATTGATCTGTATTTCAGATCTGGAACCAAACTGACTGCGTAGCGACACAAGAGGGTTGTGTCCGTGGGTACTGCCGGGCATCGAATTGATGCACAGAACTTGATATATTTGCGCCACTGAGAAGCTTTAGTCTTCCAGGTACTCGGTGCCCACGCCTGACTGCGAAGCTCCGCTGCGAGGTAGTCCAGTTCCCGGATTCGCTGACGGGCCTCTGCAACACAATAAGACCGGTAACTCGTTGATGAGAGTAGCTCTGGAGAGAGTATCCGCTACCAGGTTGTCCTTGCCCGGTAGATACACTCCCACCAGATGGCAGTTGAACATCACTGTCAGCCAAAATATTGAGCGGAGGAGGTGCATTGAAGCTGAATTTCCGCTTTTACCAGTGTTTATGGCCGCCACAACTTGCGTATTGTCCGTGACGCATTCTACCCGGTGGTCCACCCACATGTGGCCCCATCTAGTGAGGGCCTCCAGAATAGGGTACAGTTCTCTAACATTAATATTACAAGGTACATCATGGACCGGTTTGGGGACACAGTGGTTGTGGTGGTCTCCCTTCATCTCGAAGTCCTCCTGCCACCTACCGCACAACCAATCCACGCCAGAGTAAGCACCGAAACCAGTACCAGATGCATCAGTGCACACCATAGAAGTATTAGCTGGAGGCTGGATTATTTTCGCTGTGCCGTTGAACCAAGCGGCGAAGTCTCCCCACCAGGCTAGGTCTAGGTGAAAGGACTTGGACAATGTGATGTACCTTTTCTTGGCTGTGAAACAACTTAACATTGCGATAACACGATGAGAGAAAGTTCGACCACCCCGAACCAAAGTCGCGCAATGTGCCAGAACTCCGCACAATTTTTGAAGTTGTTTTTTCGTCGTCCTGCGACGACCACTGAAAAAATCCAACTCCATCTGAAGTTTGCGCAATTTGTCTGCGGGTAGTCTCAGTTGCATATTTACTGAATCAATTTCCACTCCCAGGTAAGTCTGAATCTGGCTGGGGGAGCGCACTTTATTGTAGGAAATATAGAAACCTAAAGAGCGCAGTGTTTTGTGGAGGAAGAGCTGGGCTTCCCGACAGGCTTCAAAGCTGTCCGCCATAACCAACATGTCGTCTAAGTAATTGACACAGAAAATACCGTGTGCCATGAGGTACCGTGCTACTGAGTCTGTAATACTGTTGAACACTCCCGGAGGAATCTTTACAGTCTGAGCGACGGACGCCACACTGCTAATTTGTCTCAATACACATTGTACTTTCACAGGATAAGGATGCTCTACACTCAGTTCCCCAGTTCTCAGGTCCAAGACTGCTCCATACAGGGCCGCAAAGTCTAATCCTAATATCCCTTCATCCGCTATTCCGGCAATCGTAGTAGTTATCACATATTCGTGAATACCCTCGAATTGCAATCTCACACACATCCTACCATATGTTTGCATCTTACTATCGTCGGCCGTTTGGGCGTTTCCTCCCAATAGGAGAGTATCGCGCACATCCGGTATAAGATCCGCTATTTTCCGAGAGACACAGGAGTGGCTAGCTCCCGTATCAACTAGGAATTCAGCGGGTCTTCCATTGATATTAAGCGAAACATACCACCGCCTTCCATGCAACATGGAAGGTACATCAGTTATTGCAGAATCCTCATTATTCACACCTGGGTCCCGTCCACATCCTTTTAAGTATTCCAGACAAGGATGGCCCGGGGGTAGGTGAGCACTACCAACTCTGGCCAAAAATTGGCCTCCTACCTCCAATCCGGTACTGGGTTTCCCCTGTGCTCCCTGGGCACTTGTTATACCGGATTCCCCAATCTCCTGAGTGGGCTGCTCTACCACCTCAGTATTGGGCGAATGTGTTACTCCATTCGGATCTGCACCACTGCTGGTGGTATCATGGCAAGTAACTATTCTGGGATCCTGTTGCTTGCCCGTAACAGAATCCCCCTTCTACTGTGGAAAAACTCATTCGTGCTCTATACACCGGTTTCTCTGCCACACATTCGGCAGCGAAATGGCCTAATTCTTGGCACCTATAGCACCTTCTCTGGGACTTATCTACCCTTGGGCGTCGCAGAGCGTTCGTTAATCGGGTAACCAGATTCTCCATAAAATCCCCTGAGCAGTTGACACTGCCATCTGAGGAGTAGAGAAAGTGGGTAACTGTGGTACTGGTAATTGCGCTACCGGTTTCTGCGGCACCTCTAGTTTGGGAGTGAGTGAGTGAGTAATAGATGTTTAACGCCATTTCGACAGCTAAGGTCATATTCATGGCGAGAACTACATTACACAATTTCACAGAGGAATGTGTCAGTGCCCGCGCATATGTGCACCACACACATCCTGAGGGGATAGGAAAGAGGAGAAATAGACCCTTTTAAGTGGGCTAGGGAAGCCCGTCTAGTTTGGGTGCTACCGGTGATGCATCCCCTAGGGATTTCTGAAAGTTTGATTTCTTCTTGAAACCTCCCTTTCGGTACCTTTTCTGCCGATAATATTTACCGGCAATTTGTACAGATCTGATATATTCTCCATCATCATCAGAGATATATTCGTAATCGGAGTCCATCGAACCGGACTCAACTGCAGCCGTGTGTTCCGGTATGGGTGGACAACTTTTAACTGCTGAAGCTCTTGCAGGGGGTGCATTGGCACCTAGCAACCGCTTCTTTCTGTCATAATTTTTGATAGCCAGGAACAGATCATTGAAGGAGGTATCGTCCTTCCATTCATCCCAAGCCACAGTCTTATGTTCCGGATCCCGGAGTCCAGCAATGAATTGAGTGAATAACTCTTGTATCCAACATTCATCGTCATATTCCCAATTAGGCCTAGCTTTACTGAGCAGGTCCTGTAGTTCCAGCCCAAAGACTTTATGTGACTCCCTGGGTTTCTGTGTCCGTCTCTTAAATGTGATCCAAGGATCTTCTTGGACAATAGAACCGAATAGGTAGCAGGCACACTCCAACAATTCGTCGTAGGTACCTTCTATCCCATATTCTTTTCTCCATCTGTTCAGGGCTAATTTACCTCCCTTACTAAGCCAGCAGACTAAATACGGTAATGCTTCGTCTTTAGTCCATCCGCTACAATTCACCTCGTCTACAAAGATTTGGTAACTATCTTTCCAAGGTTCATTCGGATCGTATGGCGGAGGTATCCGTCCCATACGACGCGCAGGATTAGAACAACCCCTGAGCCGATTGGCTTCCTTCAGGCTCCAATCCATTACTTCGACAACATCGGCTCCTTTACGATAGCAGTCGATTCCTAATCCCTGAATGCACTTACTATTATCAAAAATTTCTTGCATTCCGGGAGACATAGAAGAACGCCTATTCATTCTCTTAGGCTTTCCTCCGTCTCCTTGATTAGCACCATAAGGGGTATTACCTCCTCCTCCTGGTCCTCCCGGTGGATATCCTCCACCACCGGATCCTCCTGGTGGATATCCTCCACCACCGGATCCTCCCGGTGGATATCTTCCACCTCCGGATCCTCCCGATGGATATCTTCCACCTCCGGATCCTCCCGATGGATATCCTCCACCTCCGGATCCTCCTGATGGATATCCTCCACCTCCGGATCCTCCCGGTGGATATCCTCCACCTCCGGATCCTCCCGGTGGATATCCTCCACCTCCGGATCCTCCTGATGGATATCTTCCACCTCCGTCATAGCCTTGGCTGCGGCCTTGCCCAAAATAATTTAAATTTTGGGTGTTGGTATAACCGGTATTATTACCGTCATAGCCGTAGCTATTCGCTTGGTGTCTCCTGAAACCATGGGAGTCACCGGCCGGAGGTTGACCACCATCGGCATACGTTCCTGTATGTGGGCTTTGTGCATTTTGCACACCTACATAAGTTGGACGAGATGGAGCATTCCGATAATGACCATCAGGCATTGTATTTCTTGGCGGAGGACGTGGTGTACTTGCTCCGGGACCAGGGGTGGGTTTCAGGGGGTCAGGTTGTTTCGGGTTATTATTCCGATTCCCGTCTTGTTTACCCGAACCACTGTTCTTTGAATCAGAAGGATCACCTGCTTCACCAGCAGCTGTATTCGTCAAGAAAGGTAATTGAGGTACTGGTGGGGCTCTCACATTGTTTCCGGGTGGAGTAGGATGGGAATCACCTTTAGTGGGTGCTCCTGCTACTTTAGTTGTGGAATCTACTCCATTCGGCGGTTTATTGGGATTATAAATACCGCCTGCTACATGTTTATCAGCCCCATCGGTTACGAAAGGATTATACCGAGTGGGCCCGGCAACAGGTGTCGCACTTTGCGAACCTACAGCATCATTATTATCTACTGTAGTTCCCGCCTGTAAACGACTAGCTAATTGTATGATTATTGTATCGTCTAATGGGCCAATTGCTTGTTGGGTTTGTTCTACATAGTCACCCAATGCAGCTACAGTATTTTGTAAATCCTGCAGTTCGAGTAGATATTCATCCCGATCATTCATTAATTGTTCATTGTATCGGAGGATACCTATCCGGACAGTTTCGTTATCTTCGGCCTGTTTAACACAACATTCTTTCAGGCGTTCGTATTCTGCCTGCAGCGATTCTTTTGCACTCAGAAATTGGGTTTCTTCTTCATGCAGTCGCTGCTTCAGAGTTTGTTTTTCATTTTCAAACTCAGCTCTCATATCTCGGAGATTTTCCAAAATATCCTCTTTCTCTTCGAATGCTTCATCCTTAGCTCTCGCTATCAGGTTAAGCATCTCGTTCATAGCCAGATATTACTGGTTCATTTCATCCATTTCCCGATTGTATTTATCATGATCCGGAACGGTGAAAGTAACATTCCCAGTGGTAATCGCACTGCAATCAAGTGGTGGTAATTGCCCTGGGATATCGTAAGGAAGCTGACCAAAGGTTACCTTCCTTGGCATAGGAGGCGGATGATTTGGGTCATGGCTTCCTCCAGTTTCGAACAAAGAATCTGCCAATTCTAAATTGACAGAGTAATGTTGGTTGACACGTTCAACCCGGTGTTTCACCAGGATTGATTCCGGGACATTTTCCTCACTATCCGCGTAGTGAGGTATCGTGTCCCTCCATTGCTGGTCCCTGGAGGGCGCATTAAAATGCGCTGATTCCTCCCGGGTCTCATCCGGATTGGCGTTATACGCCACTCTTGTACCCGCCTGTTCGGACACTATGTGTCCGGGCTATACATTTTTGCCGAACCCACTGGTCACGGCACCAGTGTAATGGGTACCTTTCTCCTCTTATTCGATTGGACAGACAAGTCAACAAGCAGAGATGTCAGTTGGGTATGGGCTAAACCTCTGAAAATGTTTGGGTGTTAGCAAAGCACCCATTCCCCCAATGTATTGTGCTAAAACACCCATCTTGTCTTAATTTCAACCTGTTCCTCTCACTCAAAAACATTAAAACCATCTCTAGAATGGATGGTCATTGAAAGACAATTTAAAACACTGCATCAGAATTTCAGCCAATCAGCAGCCAGCTTAGATTCATGTCCTCTGAAATGAGATTTCAGAGATGCTCTGATCTCTGAAAGGTGGTTTGTATAGCAACAGTTAGAGGGCAGCACAAGGCATGCTTAATTCCACCTGCTGAAGCCTAAACTATGCTCAGCCTTAGTAAGCCTTAGGCTCCCAAGAAGTAGAAAGGAAATGTTGTAAGGTAATCTATGATTAATGTAATTCTCTCTTTCAAAATAATGACCACAAGTTGGAAGCAGCCTCTGAGATGTCTGATTTTTAGGAAAGTTTGAACATCTGAAAATAGACAGACCTCTGAAGGTCTGACATCTCTGAACAAGAGGAGGATTCGGGTGTATGCGAACAGGGTTTTATTTCGGTTCGAATAACACAGGCACGGCTACCCGGAGGTAGCTCGGAGAGATTGTATGAGATACCGGATTCTTTGTACTAAGTTGGAGAACTTCGTACGGCGATGGTCTCACTACTCTGAAGCAGCGACTGAGCCCTGTCCTCCTCTTATAGGTAGGGACAGTGGCGCCCCCCGTGCCTCTCTCACACCACCCGAACAGATGCTGCCACCTATCCGGGAAGTGGAGGGCGAAGCCCGGGTGGCTGACTCACCCACCGCGCCAAAGGACCGTAACGTAATGTACATATGTATACCTCTACACTAGCAATACACTGAGTAAAACTCAACGCAATTACTGCACGACTAAACGTGAGCTGTTAGCAGTAGTTGTATATACAAAGAAGTTCAAACACTTCTTATGGGGGACCGACTTTACTTTACGTACGGACCATTCCTCTTTAAGATGGTTATTGAACTTCCGTAATGCTGAAGGTATGTTGGGTCGATGGTTAGCCCATCTATCCGAATACGGGCTTGAACATCGCCAAATTCAGCATAGACCCGGAGTGAAGCATTTAAATGCTGATGCCTTGTCTCGAATACCAATTCGGAAATGTGATAATGCAGATTGTACTGATTGTTGAGCTCACAGAGCAGTTTTAGCAGGGATTCGAAGACCCTTCGAACCCCTAGTTACCAGTGTACTGGAATGGTCTATGGATCACATACGACAGTTCCAGGAAGCTGACTCGATAACTGCACAGCTACTGCACTTGGTACCTAAGGGTATACGTCCAGTCAGACCAGAGGTCTCCCTGGAGAATCGAGAAATGAGAAGGTTTCTTGCTCAATGGACCGAGCTTGAAGTCCGGAAAGGCGTGTTATACCGTTGGAAGCCATGTAATAATGGTGAGAAACTCATACAAGTGGTTATACCACATGCAATGAGGCATGACATTATGTATTTTTGTCATGGATATCGGACCAGTGGTCATTTTGGAAGGAAACGCTCATTAGCACGACTTTCTAAAAAATACTATTGGCCCGGCATGTCACGAGACTTGCAAAGATGGGTAACCACCTGTCCGGATTGTTGTAAAAACAAACCCGGACCCAGGATGGGCAAACTTCCCCTATCTCAGGAACTTTATGGAGTTAGATTCGCGAGAATCGGAGTAGATATCATTAGTGGATTCAATACAACCGCTAATGATAATACTTGTATGATGGTAGTGTGTGATTACTATACGTAATACACCAAAGTATTTCCACTACCGGATCACAAAGCAGTCACTTGTGCCGAGGCCTTTGTAAAAGGTTGGGTACTGACTTTCGGTGTACCACTTATGCTACACAGTGACCAAGGTAGAGAATTCGAATCGAATCTCTGGCAAGGGATGTGCGAATACTTAGCTATTTGCAAAACTAGAACCAATCCGTATATGCCACAGAGTGACGGATTGGTCGAAAGGTTCAATAGAACCCTTATTCAGGTCCTAAAGTCACTTGTGAATGAAAACATGGACGATTGGAACGAGCAATGTCATTTTCTAACACATGCTTACAACAGTACGGTACATTCAAGTACCAACTGTACTCCGAATCTTCTAGTTTTCGAAGAGGATTTAATAATGCCTGCAGACTTGGTATTTGGAGTCGTAGGTATGGACCCGGAGCTACCTTGTCACATAGTTTTCGTCTAATGTTTAAGGGACAGATTCAAAAAAGCATATGAGTCTGTCAGAATTGATTTAGAGAAAAGTGCCAAATGGCAGAAAGTTGGATATGATACCAATCTAAAGCATCGGAAATTCAAACCCGGAGATAGAGTGCTAAGACTGCACGAACCACTTAGACATGTAAAATTAGCGTCTAATTGGGACGGTCCTTTTACAGTAACCCAGGTTATTAGTGATTGTACCGTAATCATCAAATCAAACCTCGGATGGCTTTATAAGTCGAATGTGGCTAGACTGAGAAAATGGTCTGGGAGAGAGACCTCCACAGAAATGTATGGTGAAGGATTCGAAAAGATTTTGAATCTAAATCGGATAGTAGACCAGGTAAAGAACCCGATATCGAAGAGAGGCCGAGGTAGGCCTAGAAAGATATCTGAATCAGTGCCACCAACGCCAACACAGATTAAGCGTGGGGGGGTAAAAAAAAGTCTCGGCAGGTGAAGACAAAAAGAAGAGGAAAGGTGTTTCGAAGGCCAAGAAACACCCAGAGAAAGCTCTTCGAACTGTCAGGTCCGAAAAGGAACTATCCAAGAAAGGAATAGACGTCCGCCGCAGCCCTTGACTTGCCCAGAGGACTGCAGTGACCTAACCTGTATACACAACGAGTGTAATGTTTACATTTAGAGGAACGGATGGCAACTGACCGGAAAGGCCTATTTGTCGTCGCCGTATGATGTACCAGTGGGTAGTGGACCGATAATCCGGTGGATTTGCTTAAGCTTTCCATAAACTCCACTTAAATCCCTAGACGAGTCAACGGCATGAGCGATAATTACCTAAACACAATCAGTTTGTTTATGTTCCGCTTGTAGCACGTGCGTTTCCGCATGACGTCACCGCGTCCAGTCTCAGCTGACCTCTCGTGACCCTGCTCGCTAGCGAGGAAATGACGTCACGAAAGCTGGCGTGTCGCCATATTGCTTTTTGGTTTTGATCGGGACGGGCGAGCGATCGCCCTTCTTTTGATTTACTACCTCTAAGCAATCTAGCCGTTTCTTCAGGGTCGGTCCTCTAGTAGGCAGCTCCGTCCATTGTCGGCCCCGGCGCCGTAAAAGCCGGGAAAAGGAGTGTCAAACTCCCGTGTGGATTCCTTCAGTTATGGCTGAGGAATCCGTAACTGCAGCCAACCTATCCGGTGACCCGGATAAGTTGACTCCGACTACAGATGCTTTCCCGGAAGCGTTGTCACCTGTCACACAGGCGGAAAGCGAGTTGATGGAAGTGGAGGAATCCGCTGATCACTCGTTCGGAGAGAAGCTGGCTTCATTTTCACTGAATGAGCCTGAAGCAACCGGATCCGATACTACTCAAGTAGACGGATCTAAGGATCAATGGAAACCGGCCGTGGACGAACCGTTTCCAGCGATCTATGATGGACGGTACCTGTATGTCCACCCGGACTTACAGGCACAGGTTGTAAATCCGGACGGTACTCCAGTTAAACTGGACCCGAAGGTAAGGATGGCTGTCGAGGATGTCATGCACCCAGAACAGCGCGATAGGACGCCACCAGAATGGCTCAGAGACTGGCCATGGTTCCAAAGCGGACTCATGGTGGACATTGCCTTCCGGTAGGCAGTGTATGAAGCGAACAGAGCCTTCTTGCTAGGAGCATATCCTAAGCCTGATAGGTCTCAGTGGAACGTGACCAAGTCAAACATCGACTGGGTAGGCTGCATTTCGGAACCCGAAGGCCAGACCTACCCACGCCCTAGTACTGTCCGGCAGGACTTACGTACCATGAGAGAGTACCGGGAAGCAGCTTCCAACATTGAACAGTGGGACGATGGCTATTATATAGCCGAAGCTGAATTGACGGAAGTCCAGAACTCCTCTCTCATAGGACTGGACAAGAGCGCAGCCCTTCGTACGATTATCGTCCGTCGTATGCCTGCGGAGGAGGAAGTTCGTGAGCAAGCCCGTGTTGAAGCAGAGGCACCCGCACCTCCAATTCCCGACCTGAAACTAGGTGCTAGAGGTTTGGATGCTTCCAAATCAACTTCTAGCAGTACCACCGTAATCTCCCGTGTATAAGGCGCAGCCCGCGTATAAGGCGCACCCCCAACTCAGGAAGGCCTGTTCCACTTATAAGGCGCACCTCTAAGGGCAGATTTTTGTTAATTTAGTACTGTTCTATAGTAAAAATACCCCCCCTATAAGGCGCACCCCAAACTCAAGGCAATGATTCTCCCACGAAGAAGACTCAGCAGCATTTTGTTTGGCGTATAAGACGTGCCTTATACGCGGGAGATTATGGTACCGGTAAAACTGCAGATCCGGTAGAAGCAAGTACTTCCAGCGAATCCGGAACTAAAGATCCGGGAGACTGGAAGGTTACCAAAAACAGGAGGTCTGCTTCTCGGCGGCTCAAGAATCTGCCAGATTCTGCTAGAGCCAACCCGAAAGCCAGCACCTCAGCTACTAGTAGTTCGAGCACCGCCATGGAGGTGGTTTCCTCGGACGAGGAATCGGTACATGATTCCTCGGTAGAGTATGATGAGAAGGTCACTCCATCTACTCAAACTGAGGCCGATCCCAACGTGCTTCTCAGATTGTGCATACGGAGTAAAGAAGGATGGTTCTACTCTGTATGCCTGCCCCGATCCTATCAACAAAAACGGGGAGTCCAACGATGAGGATTGGATGCGTCTTTCGGACAAGGATCCCAATCCGAGCAAGGCCTATCGTAAGATGTGGCTTATGCTAAATCACACCGAAGGGTATTACACCTATACCCAGAGGCGCAAGTTGTGTTGGGCACTTGAGAAGTGGTACGGAGATGATCAAAAGTCTTGTCCCTTCTCCATCTGCCAGGATGCTAGCGATGTCTCGGTCCGGACCTGGAGTACTTCAGCCCGGTTCCAGAGGCATCTGGTAGAAGCCCACTTCCACCATCACCCGGTCTACATTTGTGACCCGAGTTATGGCAAGAAGGGGAAGAAGTGCACAACGAAGGTTCAATATAACCGGCGTAGTGATCTGGCAAGACACCAGAAGAAAGGCCATGCCGAAGGTTTAGATACAGCCCGTAAGCGAATTATGGACATGCATCAGGAACTCATGAAGGAGTTCGATAGTCTGAGTGAGGATGCTTGGTTAAAGATCCGACCAGGGGACCAAGTCCTCTGCGAGGTTCCGAAGACCAAGGATTCGAAACTATGCGCTAAGATTGTCCTAACTCCTGGCAAAGGGGTTTGGACATGCATGAGTCTCTTTGGCAGAAATGCGAAGAGTCCAGTAGGGTAAGCGAGCACCGGAGAGAGTTAGGAGAGACCAGAACCGGGGTGGAAACGGTAATGGTCAGTCTAAAACTGTACCTCAAACCAGTGTGGATGATCGTTCTAGATCCCCCCTGGCACGTCACCCGCATGAGCAGACCCAGGGTACTCCTGTTTTCAAGAGACCCGGACCTGCCGGATACGCAGGCGCTGTATCAAAACCAGGGAAAGTGAACACACGTAATTTCCCGTCCATGACACAAGGACCTGGACCTGAGAGCCAGACCTTGGTCTTGGGGAGAGGGGGTCATTTAGTTCCTAAAAAGACCTCAGCACCTGCCGCTGCCGGTTCTGCAAGTGCTGCATCGTTCACCCCTGAACAAGTACAAATGTACATGGAAATGGGGTTGAAACAGAATCAGCCACCTACCTACTGTGTCCCAATAGCACCAGCAGGAACGTCCGGAAGCCCCACATCCGGAACTGCCCCTTAGGCAGTGTCAACACCAAAGCTGTTGCACCGCCCGCAAAACCGAAAGATGCGATTACCATTAAAACTGGTAACGCAGAAATTTGGTTTGAAAAGTCTCGCCAGGGGGAAGCGGATGTCCAAAAGGCCATCTACACCCACTGGGAGAAATGTGTCAGAGATAGAGCTACAGAATTCCATCAGGGTCTTCTGTACGATACCCTGTTGTGTCTGAAGCAGGTAGGCGATGCTGAGAAGGAACTGCCTCGAAACTGTCATCCGGGGTTGAAGTAAAGTCTCGGGAGGAGGAACAGGCAGCTATGGACGTACACGTACTAGAAAAAAGTGTTAAAGAGGAAATAACTCGGAATACGAATCTGAACACTAAGTTCATGAGAGTATTCGGGGTCGACATAGACGAATGGGATGGTACTCTCGAGTCGGCCTTAGATCTTCTGAGGAAGAAACACACTAAGAAGTCAACTTAAGTGTGTTCCGGGTTACTCAAATTTTTATTTCCTAAACCCTGATAACCAGACTTAGTTTTGCAGAAATTATTATCTATCTGCGAATGTTCCCTATGTAAATCAACACTTATGATTATTCTATGTGTTCCGGGTTCCTTCATAAGCAGAAAATAGACTAAGTCAGGACATACATTTATTGTTATATCCTGAAAGTTCTATTCAGATTAAGAACTGAATATAAAAAATCCGATAGTAGTAGTGTTGCTGAAAGTTACCTCCGGATGCTGATACGTTAACCTGATGCCTACTGTTACCTGTTCCTGATCGCTCTACTGGATGGACTTAAACGATATATAACCTGCTGATGTACCGAATGGACTTATTTACCCTGTTAATTTACTTCCCCTGTTAATTTACTTCCGGATCAACTATTTGGACTACAACTATGTCAACCACACACTAAAGGACTATTATCACTACATGTTGACCACCAGATTATTTACTCCACACCATTTGGATTATAATAATGAACACTAGCACTTCTAGAGGATTGTGGGTAGCTGCCCCTACTTCAACTACCGTGTTTCTTTATATAACCTCAACTGGAATACTCTAGCACGTCCATCCCGTGGTTAGCTGACCACACCACCTACCTACAACGCATCCGGAAGACTTCAATACAACACATGTTACTTCATTATGATACTATTGCATACATATATTGTCATATTTATTATCTTGCTATTCTAATGAATGCAAAACTCAAATATATACTTATAGTGATATGATATGATATTGTAATTTTCATACGGGTTAATAGTAATACGGATCTCTTGTTATTAGTCATATTACTTGACATGATCCGATATATAAATATGTTATATTACACCAGATTGTCACAATTATCCTACGTGACATATTTTTGTATAATATTAATTATCTGGTGCTATGATGGTTATGCTTGACGATGTGATATATGTTTCTCTATTCATTTTTCAAGTGTATAAATTATAACGGTTACATATCAGAAAGGTTTCTAACATAGAACCTCTAACGGATTAACCGTTTTGATTCAAAATATATCATTAGATAGTATGGTTACGTTGAAAGTCTTTATCAAGACTATATAATTAATATGTTTGTAATAATAACAAACTCACTAGGATATTATTATGTGGTTTATTTCAATACCTAACAGATCCGTTACAAATATCTGTTATCCATCCACATTTTCGAACTGTATCGACTTTCCTATTTGTTCATTCGTAACTATTAATACTATTGAGTACGTCAAATACCTTTCATATGATACTTTAAATAATGTTAATGTTATACCTATGGTTATACCTCTATTATTAGGGTAATGTAATGTTATCCCTATATAATAATATAATAGTTATAACTCCTTCCTAATGTCTGGGGGAGTAGACCCCAAACTCAGCAGAGGCATTTTTGCGTATAAGACGCACATTTTAAGGATGGAATTTGTAAGATTAGTACATTTCTATAGTAAAATTACCCCTCGTATAAGACGCACCCCCAACTTGAAGAGATCCTATAAGACGCACAAGGCATTTGTTTGGCGTAGAGGACGCGTCTTATACGCGGGAGTTTACGGTAATTGCTGACAAATAATGAGTAATTACTAACATATATTGACTAAATGCTGACAAATTCTGCATTATTTCTTTGGGAAGGGTCAAGAAAGGTGACTAATTACTGACAAAATGTGAGTGCATCATGCAAATCTGGGCATGATGCACAAATGAACAAAATGCCATTAATCTTTTTAATGTCAATACTTAGTCACTAGGTGTCAGGAGTTTATCCTTGCAAGCATATGAATTCTATAAGGGAGCATTGGCACATATCTATATATATTGAAAAGTACCAGGAAACTGCATAATTATGCTAATTATGCATATAATATGCGCGGATACGGAGTGTTCGGTATGAATCTGGGGTGTTTTGTCCCCCTAAAAAACATGCCCCCCTAATAAATCGGTTTCGAAAAAGAATAAGGGAAATAATTTTTTTGACTAGAAGCCTTTTCGCCCCAGCCGGTCCACCTGTGCACTATCCAGGGTGTGGGAGCGCCCTACCTCCAGCCAAAACCTAACTGTTTTAAGTGTCAGCGGTGGAAATGGGCAGGTTTGAGGAAGGAATGGATCGAAATAAAGGGTTTTTTCGGACGCGGGGGCAGACGCCAGTCCAGGCACTGGCAGAGAGGTCCAAGAACTGGCAGTTTTACAAAATAAATTGTATCTCCCTTAATAATAGGAGTTTCCCATAGTGTGACCTATAGATTAAGGGTAGCTCGAGCTGGCGAACGTCATGGCGGTCTTTGTTTTCAGATCTGCACAATGGGGACAAAGTTATTGATAATTTAATCTATTACAGAGGTGAGGGCGGGTTGAATTAGTGCATGTTGATTGATTGATTGATTTGTGTTTTACAGCACTTTAGCGGCACTAAGTGGCTATCCCGTGCTTCACAGGTAGATAATTTAACAGAGGAATGTGTCAGTGCCCGCGCATATGTGCACCACACACATGGTGCATGTTGAATGGACAGTGTACAGGCTATCATCACGTAGCTCTAGGCGAGTTCTGAGTGGGGAGGGCAGGTTGGATTGGTGCATGGGGACTGGACAGTGTACAGGCTGGGTAAACTGCCATAACTCGACCATCTATCAGCAGTTATTCAGTGCTATTCAGTACTATTTAATGCTACAAGAGCAATGGTCGACTCAAGGGTAGTTGGACTGTCCGATTCCGTGTGCAATCGACCTCCCATGTAAATGCAATGGAAGAGGCTAGAGCCTCTTCCAATAAAGGAAAATGTAGATGGGCATAAAATAGATTAATGCGACTTGAAGATTTGCACTCTTTTAGGCCACCTAATCCTTTAGCTGTTGTTACTTATGAAACTTAGATCAGTCTCCATGAATCTGACCTTTATTTCGTTAAAGACAAAAAAAGAGGAGGTAGAGATCATTCATTTAACTTTCACAAAGTAAAATGTCAAAAATATGTGCTATTCTCAACGAAATAAAGGGTCTTCTAGGAGAAGTTTGAATCCATATGCAATAATAATGCAAAAGAATTTGATGATGTTCTTATGCCTAGGCTAAAGGAGACTAAGGTAGGCTATGCCATTAGGATGTCATTTCAATTAATTAATCAGGATTCCAGTTTTTACATGCAACCCATTAAATACCACACACATACATAATTATTTTTCCTGTGCGACCTAATGGTGTAGTTAGCCAATAACCCATTCCGTAACAGGCTAAAGTACTCATCCTGTGCTCCTTTGATTACCTTCTGATTGGCTTTAGGCCTGTCCTATTATCACGACCTAGCAACAACCGAATTCCTTCCAGCCTGCTAACAAGGTTGCATGTGCATTTAGCTTGACCATGGCAAAAGTGTCTAGAATCCATTAGAAAATGTGTCCAGTTCGCTAGGAAACATAAAACCCGGCATATACACATCATACATGCGTCTATACATACCACATGGATATGGTGGTAGATTCATGACTACCCTAAATCCTCTCATATAAGCCTCATCCCTGGTATAAGCTGCACCCTGAGTTTGAAAGGAGGCTATGAGCCACAACTGGGGCTTGAAAATCGACAGTAATAGTACTGTTCTATGATGTAACAAGATGGTGTGTACATAGATTCATGACTCTGTGTTTAATCTAGATAGAAACATAGAGGGATGAGCTAATTACTACTGATAATCTGATTATTTGCCCCTTTAAATGAGAGATGAACTGGACAGCAATGACACCTTTCTTGACCCTTCCCAAAGACTATCCAGTGGTGTGAAAATGAATGTCTCTCTGGGGTCCACCAAAGGGTCCACCAAAACTCTCCGTCCATCCATCCATCAAGACTTTCATGGCTAACAAATACAAGAGTGAGTGAGTGAGTAATAGATGTTTAACGCCATTTCAACAGCTTAGGTCATATTCACGGCGAGAACTTTATTACCATTTCACAGAGGAATGTATCAGTGCCCGCGCATATGTGCACCATACACATCCTGAGGGGATAGAAAAGAGGAGAAAAAGACCCTTTTAAGTGGGCTTGGGAAGCCCAAAAAAAAAAAAAAAAAAAAAAACAAGATCACAGACAGTCAGTGTTGCCAAGGTGATGTGACGTTGTAACAATTACTTGTTACATTTCCTTCCTTTCCCATGGGAAAAGGAAGTGCAAGCCCATCCTCTTAAAGGGGCTACAGCTATCTCATTGGTCAAACTGACTGACCTAGACTCACCTAGTCTACATAATGGCCTCCATTGTTGAGGCTATGAGGAAAATGAAAATATTCTTTGACAACAATTATTGAAGCTGAAGATTTTCTGACATGCTAATTTCTGGTGGCATCGGGATGAACAGCACATAAAGAAACCTCTGGCATGCACAAAATAAGTAGTCTGATTTCCATTTACTCACAGCTATGCTACAAAGACACCCTACACCAGACAAAAAGTACATAGTACCCAAGATTAAGATTTCTTTTTTGAAAATTCATGAAAAATATAAGAAAAATAGGATCACCCCTTAAATAGCATATTTCCATCAAGATCTTCATAGAGGTCTTCCGTGAAAAATATCTGGAACATTTATGCATGGTAAGCAACTTTAAACCACTTTCCTGAAAAAATGAACATTAAGGACCTATTCCTTCCATCTTGTTTTACTACCTATAAAAGAGTAAGCAACCTATTCCTTCCAGCCCTTTGCCATTGTGTTTCATCCACTTATATGAATAATCCTGCATCACCTACCTTCTTTCCCCCCAAGAAAAGCCAAGCCCCTATTTTTTTTCTTACATCTCCCCATAAGGGAAAACCCTTTCCCCTGGGGGTCTATTCCCCTTGGAATGAATTAAGGTCCTTTGATAAACTTTTCCCCTATAGTAACTCAAGGTTTAAGTCGCTAACAGATGGAGTCGCTATTGGTATATACCACTAGATAGATTAGAGAGTCAGCGACTTATTCCTTCCAACCCTTTGAAATTGTGTTTCATCCATTTATATGAATAATCCTGCGTCACCTACCTTCTTCCCCCCCCCAAAAAAAAAAACAACAAAAAAACCGTCTCCCCGTAAGGGAAACCCTTTCCCCCGGGGTTATATTCCCTTGCAATGATTTAAGCTTCTATTCTAAGATTTTCCCTTATAGTAACTCAAAGTTTAAGTCGCTGTCATATGGAGTCGCTGTCTTCCTATAACTATTTCCATGGGAAGATCTATACCCTTCACATCTTTAGATTCTTTTGTTAAGGTTTCCCCTATAGTAACTCAAGGTTTGAGTCACTAACAGATGGAGTCGCTACCTTAATTCAATGCAGTGCATTGTAGCCTTATGATAAGCTATATGTAGATAAATCAATAGGCTTTCCAATAGCGACTCCATTAGATAGCGACTTAAACCTTGAGTTACTATAAGGGGCAAACCTACCTAAATTAGGGAAATTACTAGACAGGATCAAGCTTTATATCAGCGACTCCACCAGACAGCTACTTAAACCTTGAGTTACTATAATAGGGGTTGGGCATAAATAAAAACAATTTGTAAATGAAGAAATCACTGGATACGGTTCATCCCATTGCCCTCTATCTGAAACCCCTTAGTTCCCCCTGCTAAATGATGAGTAACACCTTTCATCACACATGAGCCACTTTCATCCCTCTCATAATGAGTTATATAGAAGTTTACATCAGGGGAGTATGTTGCTGAAAGGAAAACATGTAGATATGAGCATTCAAGCATATTTTCAGGTTTGGTTGCTATGCAAAACTGCTGTTGCTAGGAAACCACACCACTTAGCAATAAAACAAAAGCAACACTGTATTCTACTAAGCTGATTTATAGGGGGTAGGACCCACCAGATACCTTCTAGACTGCACATTTATGTAATTCAAAGTGACGTCTGAATCTATTGTCGGCCATTTTGAATTTCAGCCATATACAGCCTCGCCATTAAATTTTATGAAGTAGAAACATGCATATTCTTAATCAGCACTCTTTTTAGCATAGGAATCAGGAGAATTGATAAAGATTTAGCATGGAAAAACATCCTTTTACATAAAGAGGGAGATTATTGAAATGGAACAGCATCGTATTGGCTCCAGGTAGTGTCTTTGCATCCAAGGCAATAACGTGTGTCATAGTCATCAAGGAATTCTGTAAAATGTCTCATAATATTCAGAAAGGTTTGGCCTAAATAAATCATATTAGATATTGTGCTTAGATGGGGATAAGTGCAAGTTTTATACATGTATCTGGAGCGCATTTAAGATTTTCAGTTAAAAAAAGGAACTTTGTAATTTTAATTTTCTGTCTTCCCGACTGTCTGGTCGATTCAAATCTAAACTTAAAAACATGTATTAGGGCTTAATAAAGAGCTTAATATGTCTTCTTTCCAATAAGACCAATAGCTTCATGATCCAGACAAGGTAAGATAGTCTTAGAGCTTGGGTACTGAGCATACCCCTTAAATAACATGGTACCAAAATTGACCCAAAAGTGGTCTCAACCCGCACATGGATAATGAGCCAAAACCGGTAGTGCATCCCAAGATAATCAATGTTAACATCTTGAATCTTGTTCAGGGGACCCTAATGATTGGAAAAATACCCGTCGCGTTGGGATGTTGGGGGGGTGCATGGTGGGCCCTATCACCCCCCGGCCTAAATCAATCCTCCTGGCTGCCATAGCACTGCTGCCACCTGGTTTGCTATTCTAGAAATCAGAACATACCACCAGGTGGCAGCAGTGCTATGGCAGCCAGGAGGATTGATTATAATACTGCATGGATTCTCTTGGTTAAAAAGTCAATAATATAATTAATAAAGCTCTCAGTGAGTGGGGTGCACATACATCTTTTATGGTGAGCAGAATAGTATGTTTCATTCAGCAGTTTAAGGGTATATAGAGCACCATGGTATAGACTACACCTTTTCTTTGGTTAAAGAAAATACATGACGAGTTGGGGTATTGATAGTTGCGGACAATATTTGAAATGCCCCTTTGGGTTGGGTCCTTTGTGTGGACCATGCTCCTTGAGTTAAGGGGTGCGCCTTATACGCGGGTTTTTTTCAAATATTAGACTGAGGAGCAGCAGATGTGCCTTCTACGCGGATCTGCCTTCCCCGAGTTGGGGGTGCGCCTTCTTCGCGGGCTGCGCCTTCTACGTGAGAGATTACGGTAGTGAGAAGTGTGTGTATTTTTGGACTAAACTGTAACATTACTCGAAAAGCCAATGTTCTTAATCAAATTCGGCTGCCCTGACCCGCTCTATCTCTCAAAACTCTTTCAGAGTTAAAAAACAAAATATGTCCAAAAATTACAGCCAGACCTTCCCACCGGCCCAGCAGAGATTTTGCTGGCAAAAGCCCTTGTCCGATGTGTTTTCATATTGATAGCATTACATAGAGCCATAAATTACCATATGTCCAAGCACTGGCACATTCATCTGAAAAATTGTGTAATGAAGCTTTCTCGCCATAAAGGTCGCTGTTGAGATGGTGTTAAACTTCTATAACTCATTCACTCCATCCTGAAAATACCATCTCCCTGTGCCCTAATCTCTAGCACAGTCATCCTCTAACTGTGTCAGTGCCAAGATGTACACTTGGAGAATTAGGGCGCACTGATAAGACAGGAGTCTGGGCGCCAACCCATGCCTCCAGGGTGTCAGAGAGGTGAGATTGTATGGAGCATTTACTGAGACTGTGCAAACGCCTACATGCGAAGTGGCAGAGCCGTGTTTGTGTGGTGCACTATGAGTAGCTGTGCTGAGTACTGCGGAGAGAGCGGTTCAAAGTGGCTGTCTGTGGGTATTACGGTATGTACATTACAAGGCTGAGGTGGCTCTGTGGATGTTCTGTACAGTACAGGACTGAGGTGGCTCTGTGGGTGTAATGTACACAGTAAGGGGCTGAGGTGGCTCTGTGGATGTTCTGTACAGTACAGGACTGAGGTGGCTCTGTGGGTGTAATGTACACAGTAAGGGGCTGAGGTGGCTCCGTGGATGTTCTGTACAGTACAGGACTGAGATGGCTCTGTGGGTGTTTTATACAGTACAGGACTGAGATGGCTCTGTGGGTGTTTTATACAGTACAGGACTGAGATGGCTCTGTGGGTGTTTTGTAAAGTACAGGACTGAGATGGCTCTGTGGGTGTTTTATACAGTACAGGACTGAGATGGCTCTGTGGGTGTTTGTAAAGTGCAGGACTGGGGTGGCTCTGTGGGTGTTTTATACAGTACAGGACTGAGATGGCTCTGTCGGTGTTTTATACAGTACAGGACTGACATAGCTCTGTGGGTGTTTTGTAAAGTACGGGACTGAGATGGCTCTGTGGGTGTTTTGTAAAGTACAGGACTGAGATGGCTCTGTGGGTGTTTTATACAGTACAGGACTGAGATGGCTCTGTGGGTGTTTGTAAAGTGCAGGACTGGGGTGGCTCTGTGGGTGTTTTATACAGTACAGGACTGAGATGGCTCTGTCGGTGTTTTATACAGTACAGGACTGAGATAGCTCTGTGGGTGTTTTGTAAAGTACGGGACTTAGATGGCTCTGTGGGTGTTTTGTAAAGTACAGGACTGAGATGGCTCTGTGGGTGTTTTATACAGTACAGGACTGAGATGGCTCTGTGGGTGTTTTGTAAAGTACAGGACTGAGATGGCTCTGTGGGTGTTTTATACAGTACAGGACTGAGATGGCTCTGTGGGTGTTTTGTAAAGTGCAGGACTGGGGTGGCTCTGTGGGTGTTTTATACCGTACAGGACTGAGATGGCTCTGTGGGTGTTTTATACAGTGCAGGACTGAGGTGGCTCTGTGGGTGTTTTATACAGTACAGGACTGAGATGGCTCTGTGGGTGTTTTGTAAAGTACAGAATTGAGATGGCTCTGTGGGTGTTTTTGTAAAGTACAGGACTGAGGTGGCTCTGTGGAGAGACATGCGAGGAAAAGGGCTGAGTGAAGTCCTTTGTGTCTAGACACAAGCTGGAAGTAGCTTGGACTTACATGAAGGCACTCATGTATCCAGAGGCTGCCAGTTGAGCTGCTCACACTTATCTGCCATCAGATAATCCGCTCTCTCCTGGCACACTAACAGGGCTTTCCACCAGATCTAGCTCCCAGAAATAAGCTACAGCAGCACCAACAGCTCAACTAACACTGGTACACATTGTACCTACTGCTTGCAAGGTCATAACGTAAGTGTGGCCGATATGATAAATACACTCAGTTCTGCATGTGTTGGCAAGAAATACAGAAAAACCCAGAACCATAAATTGGTATGTATAAGCACACTCGCATATAAGTCACACTCTGACTAGAGTAAGAAGGTCCTATAAACTTCTGGTTTGCATATAAGTTACAGCTTAAACAAAGGAATGTTAGCTGTATTTTAGTTACAGTGCTGCATATATGTTCAATTCCTGACAATCCTGAGTATAACAATGACCCCAGAACATGGACCTTACACTTTATATTGTAAATCTCACATCCTTTCAAAGCGATATCTAAGCACTGTTGAAATAGGGGCACAGTGGAAGGAGATTGTATATAAATAATTAAACACATAACAAAAGCAATTTGCATTGCCCATAACCTGAAAAGGTAGACTATATCTCCCATAACCCCGATTACAAACATAATATATTATTTATCGGGTTGGAAGCTCACAGGAATCTTAACTGCAACCACGGACCTGAAACAGGTCCGTGCTGCAACAGAACATTTTATGTTGATAATGTGATGCAAATAGGGCTGGAAAAACTATCTCAACAGAGTCCGGACACAGCATGTAACCTATACGATTTATGCGACAGTGGATTCATGGCTTTAACACCAGGAGGTGCCACCTTTGAAAACTGCTGGTCCCCGTTGTTCTGCAGGGCATATATGTACATGTAATACCAGCCTGCATGAGGTGTTTTAAAGGGGAAGGGGAAATATAAAAATGACAGAACAGCCACCATCTCCAGGGAGCAATTACGTAAACATACACTACATGGGATTATCATAGGGGGTGATACTTGAGGGACTCAATAACTTAAATATTTATGTAAATATCTCCAAAATATTTAGGATAGAACTCAACAGATATGCACATTTCTATTTCTTTCAACTGTCAAAATTTTGAAACTGGCTGTTCTCTCAGGCATCACCCCCTATGATAATCCCATGTAGTGTATGTTTACATAATTGCTCCCTCCACCAGCTCAATCCATGGTCACACTCCACTGCATCCTATATGACACTGATTAACACAAACAGCAGATAAGGGATCAATCATGCTGGGAGGAGCTCAGCATGGTGGAGTTCATGAGGTTACTCTCGACCAGTTCACCTTTAAGACCCTTCCAGCCACTTAAAAAGGCGGGAATGTGTATCCTTCATATACCTTCGCCATCGAGGCTAATGGAGTGGTCATTATTTATCAACATGGGGAGTGGTGGGTTTGAGGGGGGGGTGTAAAATTTCAAACCCCTCCCGAGGGGAGGGCTAAAAAAAATTGGACCCCTCTTGAGGGGGGGGGGCTAAAAAAATTCACCCTCTTTTTAGCAAAAAAGCCAGCGCACTACTATAGATCAAAGAGGGGTGCGAAAACTCTTCACGCCTCCGGCGCGGGGGGCGCAAAAAATTTTGACTGCCATCGAGGAGGGCGGGCGTAAAAAAATTTCGCGCGTCCGTGCGAAAACCCACCACGCCCCCTGTTGATAAACGAGGACGCCCATGACTCTATACTCATTATCATGACTCAAGGATCATTATCATGACTCTTTTAATCTAGATTCATGTATTTATGATCATTTAATATATATCGATATAGAAATACAGCATTGCTGTAATAGCTGCTCGGTCATATCATCTAGATTTATGTACTTATGATCGGATTAGTAATTGCTCACTATTTGTCAGCAATTAGTCAATATATGTTAGTACTTAGTCACTATATAACAGCAATTAGTCAATATACATCAGTAATTACTCACTTTGTCAGCAATTAGTAAATATATGTCAGTAATTACTCACTATTTATCAGAAATTAGACAATATGTCAGTAATTACTCACTCTTTGTAAGCAATTAATCAATATATATCGGTAATTACTCACTATTTGTCAGCAGTCAGTCAATATATGCCAGTACTTAGTCATTATAAAACAACTCTTAGTCCATATATGTCAGTAATTACTCACAATTTGTCATATATTCGTCAATAGTGAGCAATTACTAACATGTATTGATAATTGCTGACATAGAGTGACTAAGTACTGACGTATATTGATTAATTACTGACAAATAGTGAGTAATTATTAATATATATTGACTAATTGCTGACAAATTGTGAGTAATTACTGACATATGTAGACTAAGTGTTATTATATAATGACTAAGAACTGGCACATATTGACTGAGTGCTGACAAATAGTGAGTAAATACTGACGTATATTAATTAATTGCTGACAAAGAGTCAGTAATTACTAATATAAATTATATTGAATAATTGCTGCTGACAAATAGTGAGTAATTACTGACATATATTGACGAATTGCTGACAAACAGTGAACAATTACTAACATATATTAACTAATTGCTGACAAATAGTCCATAGATACTGACATATTTTGACAAATACCAGTCAAGGGAGGATGCACAATTGAATCAATGGCTATTCCTCGGTTATATATTGACTAATTGCTGACAGATTGTGAGTAAATACTGACATGAATTGATAATTGCTGATATAGAGTGACTAACTACTGACATATATTGACTAATTGCTGACAGATTGTGAGTAAATACTGACATATTTCTACTAATTGCTAACAAATAGTGAATAATACCTAACATATTGACTAATTGCTGATAAATGGCGAGTAATTACTGACATATATTGAATAATATCTGACAAATTGTGAGTAATTACTGACATATGTGGACTAAGTGTTGTTATATAATGACTAAGAACTGGCATATATTGACTGAGTGCTGGCAAATAGTGAGTAAATACTGATGTATATTGAGTAATTGCTGACAAATAGTGAGTAATTACTAATATGTATTGAATAATTGGTCACTAACATCAATCTGATAACTTTTGAAGATCAAAATTCACTATATATGGCCTGGATCCCTTTGTTTCCAAAAACCAAGATGGCCGACACACATGGAAAACAATAGAGTTGAGTAGTTGAGGTGTCCCTATGGTCACTAACATCCATCTCATTGTGAGTAATTACTGACATATATGGACTAAGTGTTGTTTTATAATGACTAAGTACTGGCATATATTGACTGACTGCTGACAAGTAGTGAGTAATTACCGATATATGTTGATCAATTGCTGACAAATAGTGAGTAATTGATATATATTGAATAATTGCTGACAAATAGTGAGCAATTACTAACATATAGACTAATTGCTGACAAAAATTGAGCAATTTCTACCATGTATTGACTAATTGCTGACAAATAGTGAATAATTACTAATATATATTAACTAATTGCTGACAAATAGTCCATAGATACTGACATATTTTGACAAATACCAGTCAAGTGAAGATGCACAATTGAATCAGTGGCTATTTCTCTGTTATATATTGACTATTGACTGACAGATGGTGAGTAAATAATGACATGTATTTATAATTGCTGATATAGAGTGACTAAGTACTGACATAAATTGACTAATTGCTGATAAATTGTGAGTAAATACTGATATATATTGACTATTTGCTGACAAATTGTGGGTAATTACCGATATATATTGACTAATTGCTGACAAATAGTGAGTATTTGCTAATATATATTGAATAATTGCTGACAAATAGTGAGTAATTACTAACATATATTGACTAATTGCTGTTATTTAGTCACTAAGTACTGACATATATTGTCTAATTGCTGACAAATCATGCATTATTTCTGACATATTTTGACTAATTACTGACAAAATGTGAGTAATTACTTACATTATTAAAACCAAGATGTCCGACACACATGGAAAACAATAGAATTGGGTAGTTGAGGTGTCCCTATGGCTACTATTATACACTAACCTGTTATATCCTTTAACTCAATACATGTACCATAAAAACACACATTAAAACACAATTTAAAACACAGAATGACGTCAACATTTTCAATCAAACACCAGAGAATGGAGAAATGGAAAGACATCCATTCAGTGCAAACAGGGCTTGTGCCCCGGGTGGCTGCAGGTATTGATGTGTAAAGCTTATCAACAGTGATAATGCACTGGTAACTAGCATTTGGATCTAAAAGGTCTAAGCACCTGATTAAGCAATGGCTGCCTCCATTGAACAACTTATTTGATGCTATAGGAAGGTAGGGGAGGGGTATTTCTTTTCTATTGTTCAGATTCCACTAGTCACTAGGTGCAGTCAGTAGTTTATACTTGTAA
This sequence comes from Acholoe squamosa, assembly GCA_949317995.1. Lineage (NCBI taxonomy): Eukaryota > Metazoa > Annelida > Polychaeta > Phyllodocida > Polynoidae > Acholoe > Acholoe squamosa. The sequence goes on along the minus strand of OX439045.1, from coordinate 20,252,369 downwards.
GCATACGAATTCTATAAGAAACCAATGGAACATATCTATATTATATTGAACAGTACCAAGATACTGCATAATTATGCTAATTATGCAAATAATATGCGCGGATATGGAATGTTTGGTATCAATCTGGGGTGTTTCCTCCCCCTAAAAAGAATAAACGAAATAATTTTTTTGATTAGAAGCCTTTTCGGCCCCAGCCGGTCCACCTGTGCCTTTACCACAGTGTGGACTCGTACTACCTTCTGCCAAAAGCTACCTGTTTTGCGCTCAACTGGCGAAAAAAAGGCAGGAGGAGGTCGAAAAAGGGATTTTTGTGGGGGGAGGGGGTTCATGCCAGTGCAGGACTGGCAAAAAGGGGATGGGGGTAGGGGGTGGAGTCAAAAACCTCATCAGGGGTGCGAAATCCTGAAACCGATTTCCTCTGAAGCGTAATATACGGCTTGCTAGTTAATGCTTTTATGTAGGATAAAGCTTAATTAAAGTGATTTTAATGTTAGTTGGGCAAAATATAACCACACTCTGTTGTACAGGGATGTTTGGAATTACAATTGGGAGGCCAACAATTCTCAATCTGGAATGACATTGGCAGACATTCCAAGTCAGACCCCCCCCCTACAAATGGTAATTTCTTTTCTCAGTGGATTTGCATAGATCTCAATAATGGTCTTTCTGAGCACCAAAACGCGGATTTCCGCGTTTCCCTGGAAATTTCACACCCCTGCTCATATATGAGTTCTCCCCTAGTGTGACCTATGAATTAAGGGTACCTCGAGCTGGCGATCATCATGGTGGTGTTTATTTTCACCTATGGTCAAGCATAAGAAAGTTAGCTTCCAAAATGCAGCCATGAAGGGAATTTGACGATATTTTAAGGCAACTTAACCACCTTAGCAGTCCCATATACCTATATGATGATGTTCAGGAGTTCATAGCGGCAAGCTAATAAAATGACAGGTGGTCTAAGGGTCTCTCAGCTAATAAAAATGTGTAGAGTCTGTTATGCCAACCTAGCGATATTTTAGGCCTATTTAGCGATCTTTCAAGGACAAATAATTTATTTCATGGCCAAATACAATGCTGTACCTCTATCTGGAGTGACTATAACGATGTTTAGAGTCAATTATACAATTGTACAGGCTAATGTAGCGATCATTCTAATTAGTTAAAGTGACCATGTATTAGTCATCAGTTTATGTGAGGCATTGTGAGATTGTGTAGGGGAGGGGGGGTGGTTGGACTATGACCTTGGGGGTTATGGGCCGTGTTTTTGCGGCTCAGGACACCACTGCAGGTAATGTGGGCTATGGGAGTGATTGGATAGCAATCAGATGTCTTACGGCCGCATTTTCGGGGCTTTGGACGCCTCTGCAGGTAATGTGGGCTCTGGGAGTTATATAATAGCAATCAGACGTCTTAGGGCCGCATTTTCGCGGCTTTGGACGCCTCTGCAGGTAGTGTGGGCTCTGGGAGTTATATAATAGCAATGGGACATGGAAGGGCCGCGTTTTTGCAGCTTTGGACGCCTCTACAGGTATTGTGGGCTATCGGAGGTGTGAAAAACACGCCCTAGAGGGGGTGGGGTATTGGGTGTCTCTACTGGTGCTGAAGGGGCTAGTGGAGACAGGCGGCCCCAAGACGACCAGGTGGCCCAGAACGACCTGTGACAAACATAGACTTGCATAGGTCTTATATAAATCCGTTTTCTTATTGGCTATTTAGTCTGAGGCGATGTCTTAAATACTATACCTATGCAGGGACAGAAAAAAAAATGAATAACTGAGAGGACCTTAGCAAGGCCTAAGCAGTCTAGGTCATGCACTGATTATTTCAGTAGATTAGCTATTGTAGCCGTTTTTGGTCGACAAATGGACAATGGTTCCTCCCTGTCCTAGGACGATGTACTATAGCTGGGAGGTGTAGACCTCCCAGCTAATAATGACCACTCCCTAAGAGGCATCTTAACTCCTCTCTGAGATATGCAATTACTTTAATAAACGTAGATCAAGTTGTCTGAGGTAGATTATCAATCCTTATTTTTCATTTAGATTTTAAGTGATCAGCTCAATTTTAAAATTTTCTCATATTCCTTTTCAGGTTGATAGCAAAACACAAACTGGCCAGTGACTGTCTGTGTACAACAGTCTATGTAAGAGAATGACAGATGACAGGTTATGAGTGAAGGTGTTAGCCTAAAGGGACACACCTGTGTACACCTGGGAGTTAACACTGCTGGTTATACCATAGACCTACACATACACATTGTGTAGGTATATGGTTATACATAATACACAATAGGAGAAACGGGGCATGAGCACTATTTCTACACAGTTTTCACCTAGATTTAAACAAAGACATCCGATCTTCGGAATATCCCTAACAAATCAAATCATATCATTGGGCATCATTTTATCATTAAAATGGCAACAAATAATTCAATGAATTGATGTATTATCTAGTGCTCATGTGTCTTTCAAAAATTTCCTTTAGTGGTTAGACTAAGTTGACCCAAATTAAAGAGTATACAGAGAAGATACTGCCTGTATTAATGACAAATTTTTATACGATCTTTGATGTGTACACTTGGACTTTTCCAAAAAATATATATGGCCAGGTGTGCATAGAAATAGGAGAGGGACAAAATGTTTCTTCATCTCAAATTATTTTTGGGGTTACAAGCTCTCTAAAATTCGTACCTGGTGTGATAATTCTCAAGAAAAAAGGAATACGGTAGAGGTAGGAGCTGGTGCCCAGGTAATCGAGGGAAAATATACTAGGTCTCAAAAAGGAATTTTTGAGGTCTATTGCGGTTCATTGTATTGTAAAGGAAAAATATGCTGAGCACTCTTTGGGAACACATTTTAACCGACTTTGACTTGTGATTGACAGGATCACTCGCTTAGACATCTCAATTTGTGATGAAAAATCACGACTTTTAAAAGGAATCTTATTCTTTTTTTTTTAGATTGAGCAAACAAATTTCCTGGAAATTTCTGAAAATAGTGTAGAGGTCGGCGAAACCGTCTCTTGGAGAAACCGGGACTCGAACCCGGGACCCTCCAACTTCGAAGTGGAAGCTCTTCCTCTGAGCTACTTCCCCTGGCCTGACATACCCTGTCACCAACACGGCCCCACTGACATTTCCACCTTCCACCTACCTCTGGATCGGTATGGTATACATAGGGGGAGTGACCACCAAGTGAGCTAGCCTCTGGAGGCTCAACGCACCCGGGGGGAGGAAACGAACCCCTACACTCGTCCCAACCAGCTTCAACCGTATCCCGCCAGACCCGATCCTCCAGTTCAGGTCTGAACGGTACCAGCACTGAGTCACACACAGTTACTGCTTGTCCTGTTCCCAGGACTTACTGTATGTACCACCTGTTTCCAAGTCTCCCAGCACTAGGAGGTTGAAGCGCTTGTCTATACCATACCGGCCCAGGTCCTGAGTATCTTAGTCCCCCTTACAGGGCAGGATCACTCGGTTTCTCCACCAGTGTAGAGGTCGGCGAAAACGTCTCTTGGAGAAACCGGGACTCGAACCCGGGACCCTCCAACTTCGAAGCGGAAGCTCTTCCTCTGAGCTACTTCCCCTGGCCTGACATACCCTGTCACCAACATGGCCCCACTGACATTTCCACCTTCCACCTACCTCTGGATCGGTATGGTATACATAGGGGGAGTGACCACCAAGTGAGCTGGCCTCTGGAGGCTCAACGCACCCGGGGAGGGAACGAACCCCTACAGTAGCATAAAATGCTGAAAAATAGGAACGAGCGGAAAAGGGGTTAGGATTTTTAAGATTAGAATGCTATGAATGCAATGGGAATATTTTTCTTAGAATATAGAGGATATTTTTAAATACAACTATAGGATTTAGGGTATGCCATCTTTCATCCAGGTATCATTTTATAAGGGGATTGCATCTAAATAGGACCATTAGTAAGGAAGTTGCACAGCAGAGCTGCAGTGCCATCTTTCTTTTGGATTTAGCATTATAAATTGTAAATATATGAATGGAGACCCAATAAAATGGTGCTAGAAGCTTGGGTGGGAGGTAGCTATGGGGCGTTGTGATGATTGTTAGTATAAGAGGGCAGCATGCAGGTGAGTGGAGACGCCAATATAAGGTGCTAGAAGCTTGTGGCTGGTGAGAGGTGGGTGGGAGGTCGGCATGGGGCATTGTGATGATTGTCAGTATGTCAGGGCGGCGTGCAGGCAATGAAGCAATCAGACCTACAACAGTCAACAAAGTCTAATTGCGCCAGAATGTCCACCTTCCTGTATAGATGTATAATTGCCAGATTTCCTATAGGAAATATGGCAATAATAGAAAAAAGCTTGCTAATGAAAAGCCAACCTCGTTTTGCTGCCCTAGTACGGCATATCAGCAGCTGCCATAGACAGACGTTAACGGTGCTCCCACTGTGTGGTAGAGACCTCCTCACAGCAGGTGTTCAGTACACCACCACCACCAGCCAGGGCTTACCTACAATCGAAAAATACAGACATTAAGATGTGATTAGGGAGTTAATAATGACACAGAGCATGAGTATTGATCCTACTTCAGGGGCCGGGGTGCTCAGAGGAATGTTCTCGTATTGCACCCTACACGTCCATTATATATCTCCTACATCTAGGTTAGAGTTCTCTGAAAGTTGCTGACATATCGTAGCAGACTCAATTTGTTCTACCTGGAATTATATAGGCCAGAGATATTCTACGTTCTGATCAGACACTTAGGGGCTGTGTACAAATGACGTCATGCTTTTTTTGACCATTTTTGACCCCCCTCCCCCCTTGTCATGTTTCGTCATACTATGCTTGACCCCTCCCTTAACATGACGTCATGCAAAGAAATCCCCCCCCCCCGGCCCAAAGTACATGAAGAGAGTATAGTAAATTGAGATGGTTCAAAGGGACATGTATATATTGGGTTAACTTAAAGGGGGGCTAGCACAGGGATGTTCAACATGGGTACTGGTTCAAAGATTGTTCATAAAATCACAGGACCCAGCAGAGAAATCGTGGTGCCCTGATTGGTCAAGGGGTGGTCACATGACTTGCTAAGGCGGGTACGTCTTAGCCCTCTAGCCCCCCTTTAATGGTGTTGGAAACAGGTGGGTTTTTTTCCACCATCCCTGGTCCGAAACCGTGCTGGGCTAATAATGGATGTGAATTGGTAAGGCCTAAAATAAATTGTTGTGTTCAGGTAATTGGTCAAAAAAAAATCAGAAGTTCTAGAAGCGCAAACCTCAAAAAAATTCTCAAAAAAAAAACTCCCTACCTACTAACTACCCTAATTTTCTTCGACCTTTATTATATCCATGGGGGTAAATGGTTTGGTGTAGATGTCTGGGGGTAAATGTCCATGGGGGTAAATGGGTTGGGGGTAGATGTCTGGGGGTAAATGTCCAGGGGGTAAAGGTCCTGTTACCTCACATCCTCATGAGAGGTAAAGGAAAGGAAATAAGAAATCAGATCTAGCCGACAGTTACAATGGCTTCACTGAATTACAAGCGTAACATTACAAGTGTGGTAATATGATTACACATAAATAATTAAGATCACACTTACAAAGCAATCATTTTACTGTAAGGTATATAAGGCATAACCCCTAGAGTCCCATTCAGAAAAAGGAGAGTATTTTTTTTAACAGATTTAACTTTATTGATTCCATAGGCACATATTACAATGTATAAGGTTTGTCATCAGTTCCACAAAATAATATGTAAAGGTATCAAGATATCAGTGAATCAATAAAGTTCTGGGTGAGGTCGTATCTAAAGATATTGTTCTGACCCCCCCCCCAAAGTTGTTTGTTTCCAAGGGAGAGTTTGTGATTCATCAAGAGGGGGAGCAGGATGCAGATTGAGGGGGGAGGGAGGAAAATAATTTTGACATCTCAAAGTGGGGAAGGGGGCAGAAAAAATGTCATGCCTTTTCTGTGAACTACTGTAGAACAGGAGGGATGACCAGGGCAATCTGTCCGAGGGGGAGGGGGTCATAAAATTTTCAGATTTCTGCACATATGTATGGCAATCTACCCCATCCCCCAGGCCTGTTGATGAGTAATGAGCAATCCCTAAATTACCAATGGGTTTTTGAATATGAAATTTATCAAATAGAATAGAAGTTGGGTCATTTGAATCTTTCTACTGAATTCTCAATGCCAGGGTGCTTATTACCCACATAGATCAACCTATAGGGTAAAATTGGGTAGTATCGTGCACCAAGACACGATACAACCCAAATATGCTGCCCTGTGTGAAGCACACAGGGCTGGGAGTTGGTGTTATAAAGTGTACAGATATGGACCTAAGGCATGCTAATTTCCCATGGGAAAGCAGACTGGTTGATCTCACCTCTGGTGAGAGAGGGTTGTACCAAAGACTGAAGAATTATTTGGGTTGTATCGTGGAATGTAATGTGTCTTCCCATAGGGCCTATATCGTGCACATGATATCGGTGATTTTGTTTGTTTGTTTGTTTAGTTTTACGTCCGGGGGCCATAAAGGAATTCAGACATTCAAGGTTTCTTGGACATTAAGTCCTTTATTTTCTGTTTGGACAGGTATTTATATGCTGTTTGCCCGACACAGCAGTGACTGTATCCATGAATGACCGAATCTATGAGATGAATGACCGAATCTATGAGGAGGGTTGAGGGGGAAAACCGCTACCGGGGCTTCATTCCCCTACTCTTTTCGAAGGATAGCAAGTGTTCTTTTATTTGCCTGGTCCCATAGGCAGGGCCAGACAAACCACGGCCTTTGATCACTCAGACATGGTTCACTAAGGGGGAATTCCATGGCAAAAGACAAGCATGTTGGCCCAGGCCCACGCATATGGACACCAGCTGCCTACATGCTCACCCTAAGCCACAAGAAACCCCAAGTTTGTCGCCTTTTACGAATCTGGTATGCCCACTGGTAGAATGGAAGGAGAATTCCTCCTTCATGGACTCCCAATGAAGTTATTCTGCTCCTCTATGCCCTCACATGAAGGTCCCCACTCCACAGGGGGATTGATAGCAGTGATTTAGGTGTGAAACAACAAGGGTCAGCATCACTGCTGTCACACCTGTCAGGTGAGGACTACCATCATGATTTCTTTTATCAGTTTGGCACCATGTCAATGGCTACCACGTCACTCATTTGCTTCATCTTAATTAGCTTTTAATTCATTATTTCCTATCCCTTATTATGTGCGTGGTATAACAATAAAACCATAGTGTTGTAGATTTTAATACAATAGTAGAGAATAGTCCTGTGAGACATGGCGCGGCGACTTGTAATCTTGTGTCTATTTTCAGTTGGTGAGACAGATAGGGCATACTATCATCTGGGCTTTTGGTAGTATATCGCACAAATTCAACCTGAACTACCCACTGCAGCTAAGTACTAATAGTCTGTAGACTGTTCATTCTGCATGCACCTCACTCAGCTGCCACAGGGACCTGTATTATTCAATGTTCAATGCCATAGTCAACAGGTGTGTCATTATGAGTGTACACTGTCTCAGATTGCCAGGAGCCTGCTCTGCCTGCCGGCCCCCCCCCCCACACACCCAACTGCCAATCACTTGTAATAGTCTGTACCTCGTCACGGGCCAGTGGTCAGCAAACCGGCCAGATCACTCCACCTATCTGTAGAGGGGGAGCACAGTGTAAGTACTTCGGTGTACATACATCTTTTCAGTGTTCCACAAAATCGTTTATATAATGAAAGGAGTAATCAAATTAATCTTTCATCACCAATAGTAGATACATATTCTGAGAAAGCATTATTTCAATGTAAACTAAAAATTTTACACAGAAAAGAATGTAGCAGTTCCACAAGGTGGCCTTACACTTCAACCTCCTCTGATTTACAAAAATGCACATATGGCAACACACACTTTAGCACTGATTTCTCCATAGAGATCTTTGACAGTGAATACTTTGTTCAAATACAGAAAATATGATCCAATTGTACCATAACCCACTGAGATAAAACCTGTACTACATATATATAGTAGTTTCAAAACGAACAATTCTAAAACAAAGGCTACAGGGATGCATTTCTGAATCTTAAAATGCTCTAATGCTAATCTGCCATAGGGCTCCAAATGATGAAATGTCTTATCTGCGAATAAAATCAAAAGTATGAGATATATTCTGAAAATTCCTTCACTGATGAGTAAAGTACACAAACTGTTGTTATTACATTAGAATAGTGAGCAGGAATAGTCCATAGCAGAGGAGCCACAAACAAAAATAGATTGCAAGGCCTCCCTATCCCTTACACCGTGGCGACTGTGAACCATACACTAGTCTACTCATCTCACGAGTAGTACTCACTAGTCGCCGCACTAATAAGATATGTGCGATATTAGCCTTATTGAATTCACCATTGTTTTCAATGGAAATTTACTACTAAAAAAAGCAATAGAACTGCTGAGTTTGACAACCTTTAGTTCATATGAATCCTGGGCAGTACTTATATTGTAAAGTTAACGAAACTGTATTGGAATGTTGTTACATATAGTGAGGGATGACACTGCAAAAAGAATTTTCTTAAAAACTTCAATATTAAAAAAAAACTAGACCTGTTTAACTGCAGGTGTGTGATACTACCCAATTTTATCCTATATGGGGTCCTTTAGTTAAATGAGTCCAACTTAAAGGGCATATCAAAGTGGTATGGGGCCTGGTTAGAGGTAGGTTAGAGTAGTGGACCAACACTGACACTGATGGCAGTGACAATCATTGAGTGGGGTGTCTGTCGAAAACATGCCTGTATAACAGATGAATGCATTAAACTTCCCTACCTTTACAAATCATTTTTTTCTTGCCAAAACTGAAGCAACTTGCAATTTTTTTTCATGACATGATGTCATGCAGCCCATGACCCCCCTCCCCCTTGTCATGCTTGGTCATGGGGAGTGGGACCCCCCCTACCCCCTCCTGCATGACGTCATTTGTACACAGCCCCTTATAACCAGAGCAACAGCAAAAACTGTCAAAAAATACATTAGATTTTTTCTTTTAAACTTCATTACCATTTCATAGGAAATGATTTTCCGCTTAAATATTTTCCGCTTCATACAGAGTGCTGCAATGTGTAAAATATAGTATATAACAGCGTATGGATGCCATAATAATTTACAGTGGGTGAACAAGTTTTGATTACTAGATTCACAGGATATTATGCAAGTGGTCAATTGATCAATGCATTTACAAACATTTATATGGTGTTTTTTTTTTGGTATTTCTTCCTAGAAAGTAAATTTTCATGAGGTCACCTTCAAGGGGAAGGAAATTGGGTATGTTTGACAGTGCATTAGAATTCTCATATATATCTTCTATCTACTGTGGTAAAGTGGAAATGTTTCGGCAAAAATAAGTTGGTGGTTTAGAGACCCAATACTCCCAGCTGGTCCTTCCCTTATAGATACTACAGTTTTAGGTCGCATTAAAGTATTTTGAAGTTTAAGTCGCACATGTCATTTCCTTTATATATCCCGAAAATACCACGCCCCTGTTTAATATAAGTTTTGTGTGCCAAACACCCTACCATCGACAGTTCTACCTATCCCTACTATTTATAACCACCATAGTGACACACAACAGGTATATGTATCCTACCTTGGGATCCTGCCGAAACAGGCTAATAAATTAGCCAACTTGGTCTACACACACATAAATACTCAAAATGGATTCTTTAGACACCCATCACTTGAAGAAAAATAACATCCGATGCTAAAGAGTTCTGCACTCTTCTACTGCTTCAAAATGGTTGAGAAAATCGACAACACGGTTGCATGTGATCTATACTATTCTTGCATACCGTTTCTTTTTATATAAAAAACCACACCAGCCAATATTATTGTCATACCAATTGTTATTGTTAAAGTTCATACTATTTGTATCAGCTTGTTCATACTTGTCAATCATAAATGGTACGTAAGCTTGTAAGAATTGTCAAGCATGTTTAAATTAAAAGGAAGTTAACCAAGACGGATTCTCACTTGTGCTTCAAAAAACTGCCTACAAAAACCACACTACAAAACTCATGCTAAGCCATGATGACCTAGTTTGACCCTGGGTTGACCTACAAAAGCATGACCTACTTAGCTTGACCTACTTAAAAAGCAATCACTTTTTGCACTTAAGCGTCACAATTCTTATGGTAAAACATGATCTAGCCTGAAGAAGATGGCTTAAGACCATCGAAACCACAGCATGAACCTTCCAATTTAAGCAACTTTAAGCAAAGATTAAAGTTGAGTAATGGCCTTATTTCCAAAGCTTTAATCAACTTTAATTTTTCTCCTGCTTAAAGTTGATATAAGCATTGGAAATAAGGCCATTACTCCTGCTAAGGCCACACCAAATTAAAAAATTTAACGTGTGATATATATCACATATGGCCCAGCGTCTACAGTTGGAGCGTCCATGACCTACCCTAGGTGACTGGCACTATAGTGACAGTGTGTCGAAGTCGTCAATGCTTAAGGCTATGGAAGATGCACCCATTATCGCTCGCATGTTTCATTGGCGAATAACTCCTCTCCTGATGAGTTAAGCATTGCACAATACCAGCAAGTCTTGAACAAGGATACATATTAACCATACAAACACATGAGACAATGTAATTCTCCTCCATTTTGTTAAAATCCAGCAGTTTCGATAGCACCGTAAGGCGATTGTCTCCCTGTCCGCCATTTTGGATTTTGATGTTCCGTGCGCATGCGCGACCCCTCCTTGCCGGAAGTCGCATTTTCGACGGAGAAATGATATATTCTATCGATTTAACTTGAAATTAATGGCTTTTTGAATATATTCCATGTATGTTAGACAATATCAATCGAATTGAATCAAATACACCTCAATTTACTATTAAACAAGAAATAAAATATGACGACCGGTTGCTCTGCGCGCATGCATCAAATATCCAGACCGGAAGTGGGGCGGTCGACATAACAAAATTATGGTGGTCCGATTTACACACTCATATATCAACGGTCTGAACCCCTCCTGTGCCAGATATCCCACCTTACCTGCTGAAAAAAAGCGTCTTAATTGGACAATTCCCATAGGAGTCTATGTGTTATTTTGACCCCCTGTCGACCGCCGAAATCGACCACGCTATGCTATCCTATGGAGCCTCGTTTTCGTGAGAAAGTAGGTTAAATATGTCAGGTTTTTTATTCAGCTATTTTCATAGGTAAAGAAATTTTTTTCCCAGGAATTGTGCATGTACAATGAAAGACTAGATCCTAAAGAACATGTTTCCATGATTTTTTGTTTAATTATCCCCCAATTTCGATGAGCAATTCCCATCTAAAGTTCAAATTCATGACCGTCAGTTTACGACCGCCAAGGCGCCGCCAATGACCCAGCAGGGGCTGGGCCAATAGTTGGTCTATGGATTTCCCGCATCATATATATTTTTTTTTTTTTGGCCATAATTTTTGAACAAACAATGTAGGGGAAACTGGGGGAATACGGGACACTTAGATCTGGCATGAGAGTCATAAAGAGGAATTTTAGAAAACTGATACTTTCCATAAACATTAAGCTATTTTATATCATTGATTATCCATAGGAATGAAAATCCTGATATGCACTTGATTGGTGATTATGGGCTCTTTGAAATTGTCCTGTATTACCCCACACTTCTGTGGGGTAAGAAAGGGCGGGGAAGGAATTTTTCATTCAAATGTGTCACATTTTCTCCAAGAAAAAAAAAATGAATCCTTACGAGGAGAATAGGAACAAGTAACTAGGTATCTGGACTTGGACCTGTGAAACTGAACACCAGAACAAAGTTCCTTTGATATGTTTTAACAAAATATGTATTGATTTCAACTAGCCTAATACATTATGTAGGTATATAGTTACTTCATTTGACACTATGTGCTGATAATCATTTGGACAGATAGCCTAATCTCAGCAGAATTTGCCAAAATTTAGCGTCTGAATGGTTGCCATAGTGACCAGGTTGCCATGGTATGCCTAAAACCTCATATATTAGATAGCCCTCATGAAGACCTTTCATTTGAGCCATTTTATGACTTCATCCATAAAAATGCACCTGTGATCTGGTCAAATTCATTAATTTCTGAAATTCAATTTATTATGGCTATAGCTGTGGCAGCCATTTTTCAAATATATGGTTCCTAGCACCATATATTTTAGGTATATCATATGATCAGTCATTTACTTTTGCCATACCAACCTGTCACACAACTCAATAAATACTGTGATATAAAGTGGGATACCTACCCATTATTGAAGTACCAGAACAAGCTGGATAGTGTAACTTTTTAGAAATAAATATTGAGTTTTATATGAAATGTCCCTTATTCCCCAATGTCCCGTTTTACCCCAGTTTCCCGGTTTACAATGGCAGATACTAGCTTTAAAAACTGGCCAGCTCCTCTCAACTCCTTTCCTGGGAATTTTTTGGTTATCAAAAAAATAAAATCGCCCTCTCCACATCTGTGATGTGCAGAATCCATTGACAAAAAAAGAATTAAAAAAAAAAAAAAAATTCTTTAAGCCCTAGATTCGGCTTATTGCTTCTTCCTAAGTTGGGGGCCTAATCCTATTAATTTTGTCAGCAATTAGTCAATACATGATAGTAGTTACTTACATTTTATCAGCATTTAGTCAATATATGTTAGTAATTGCTCACTATTGACGAATATCTGACAAATTGTGAGTAATTACTGACATATATGGACTAAGTGTTGTTTTATAATGATCATAGTCATGAAAATGATCCTAGAGTCATGGGAGTCCTCGTTAAAATGTGGAGCGGTGTTTGTTATGGAACAAGGCATATTTTGTGTCTAAAACTGTGCCTTGTTCCATAACAGGCCCCCTTCTCTGTTATCTACCCATGTTTCTTTTCCCCCCCAAAAAAGGCAAGCCCCAGTTTTTCCTATATATGCCCCTTCAAAAGACTCTCTTTTGGGGGAATCCCTCCCCCTTGGATGATTTAAGTTTGTTATCTTTCCCTTATATATACTCCTGCTTTAGGTCGCTAATATAAGTCGCTGCTCTATGTGTAGGTGGTTACTGGTAGTTGGGCTTATCTACCCCTTCATTAAAATGTGGAGGGGTGTCTGTTATGGAACAATGTATGGAAAAGTACCAAGATACTGGATAATTATGCTAATTATGCAAATAATATGCGTGGATATGGAATGTTTGGTATCAATCTGGGGTGTTTCATCCCCCTAAAGAACATGCCCCCCTAAAAAATTTGTTTCGGAAAAGAATAAGCGAAATAATTTTTTTAACTAGCTGCCTTTTCGGCCTGAGCCTGTCCACATGCGCCCTACCTCCAGCCAAAACCTATCTGTTTTAAGTGTCACAAGCGAAAAAGGGCAGGTTTGAGGAAGGAATGGATCAAAATATAGGCTTTTTAGGGACGCGGGGGCAGACCCCAGTCCAGGCACTGGCAGAGAGGTCCAAGAACTGGCAGTTTTACAAAATAAATTGTATCTCCCTTAATAATAGGAGTTTCCCATAGTGTGACCTATAGATAAAGGGTAGCTCGAGCTGGCGAACGTCATGGCGGTCTTTATTTTCAAATCTGCACAATGGGAACAAAGTTATCGATACTTTTAAGGTCAAATAAATGCATTGGTGCATCATGCTGACCTTATGGAATAAAATGACAGGTGATCCAAGGGTCTCTTGGCTAATAAAAATGTGTAGTCTATTATACCAACCTAGCGATATTGGTGCAGGGGGGGGGGTCTGACAGCTATACTATTACGAGGTGATTAGGAGGAGGTGGGGGGGGGTTGCATACATGTGGATGTACACGCCCTAGAGGGGGGGAGTATTGGGTGTCTATTATGGGGGCTATAGGCGAGATATAAGTGGGTAGGACGGGCCATAGCCGTGTATAGCGACCCCAGATAGCAATGTAGAACCTCCCAATTAAGCATGGCGCCACCCACTTCAGCACATTGATTACCCATTCATAGCTAACTGGGCAACTGTTAACTCTGTAGGCACCTGTGACAGTCAAACCAAAACAAACAGCGACTTATATTAGCAACCTAAAGCAGGAGTATATATAAGGGAAAGATAACAAACTTAAATCATCCAAGGGGGAGGGATCCCCCCAAAAGAGGGTCTTTTGAAGGGGCATATATAGGAAAAACTGGGGCTTGGCTTTTTTGGGGGGAAAAGAAGGTTGCATAGTTCATATTACATACAAATGGATGAATTTGTATGTAGGCACCTGTGATAGGCCTATCACAGGTATCCTCTACCACATCGTATGACACCTGAGGAAACTACAACATTTACACAAAGGTTAATGAGAATCGGTCTGATTGAGAATCATCTTGCAAGTTATTGCCACAATCCTGACTTAGGTAGTCGAACCGGTCACCTTTTTAATTTAGTTGTTGCAGGAAAGGCAATGCTGATCGGCTCCAGTACCAGTGTATGAATTTAAGACAAATACACCATGGCTAAAGTTGGTATCAGACCATGTACCGGTAATGTTAAAGGGGGGCTAGCATGGCAATCTTCAACATGGATGCCATTTCAAAGAAAAAAGCGTTTACAAATCCAAGGGACCCAGCAGAAAATTTGCAACGCCCTGATTGGTCTAGGGATGGTCACATGACATTTCTGCATCAAGAAAAAGTTTTCAGCAACACTGACCATTAGATGTTTTAACACATTATTAAGAGAAATGTCTAGATGGGGATTGGTGAGAAATCCCTAAATTTCATACTGTGATAGCAGACATGCTCACTTTAAGGGCTCTTGATAGGTTTGCTCTGAAGAAGATATATTTGACACAAACCCTTTCAATATATATAAACTATACATGAAACTGACCGTAATTGATGCCTCTTCCAAATCTATCCCATTATATCAGAATTTAGTTGCTATGGAATAAAAATGGAACAAAAACGTTCTTTTTTAGCTTCTTTTGCTTTGAACAGCCTTATGGGTTGGATAATTGACATAATTTACGAATATGACAATTAGAGACTAATTTTCAAGTCAATATCTGGGGACGTGTTTTTCGGTTAGTCGATACTCCGATTATCAAGGTGTCCAGAGCATTTTAAAGTTGCCTCGTTGATGATAAAATGCTAAAAATCTTGAAAATGGGGGTGATAATAGGGGAAAATAAGCATTTTTCAAGCTTTTGGACATTTTTTCATCAACGAGGCAACTTTAAAAAGCCCTGGAGCCCTTAATAATTGGAATATCAGGAAACTGAAAAAAAACGCCCCCAGATAGTGACTTGAAGGTTACTCTCCAATTATCAAATTGGTAAATTTTCTTAATTTTCAATCCCATAAGGCTGTTCAAAACAAAAAGAATGTTTTTGTTCCATTCAGCTTCCAAAAGTACCAAATCCTCATGAAATGGAGTTCATTTCAAAGAGATATTCAATACAATCACATTGGTGTGTGATAAATATAGTTCAATTGTACATGAGCCCATTTATGCAAAGAAACATGTTTTTGAGGACAAACCTATCAAGAGCCCTTAAACTGTGAATAGGACAAAATACCTTAAGATAATCATGATGGTCTAAGGATGTCCCAAAAGAGCCAGTGAGTAAAGTGTGATTGCTGACTTTGTGCACAATCATCACTATATGGCCACTATATTAGGCTGCATAAAATCGATTTTCAGCTTTGCGGACACTTTTTGAAAAAATGAAGTGAGGGAGGGAGGCTTTTTATCTTATTTGTTCTATGATATTTTGTCAATGAGGAAGGTAACTTTTTATTTTTTTCCCTTATTTGAAACAATGAGGGAGGTAGATTTTTATTTTTATTATTTTCATTTGTATTATGCTGCTGTGGCTTTGATGTGCTCTCCAATACCCTGCAAAATGTGTTTCCTAATTATTCATTGTGCAGAATATCAACCACTTTCTTGATCAATTAGCCAGGTTTAGGATGAGATAGAATACATTAGGCTACTTAAAATCGATTATCAGCTTTGCAGACACCGCCCGCATCCTTCAAAAAGGGCAGCATGGACCCTTTTTTGGGATAAAAAAGGGCCGCTCCCATGAAAAGGTATATGGAAATATCATTATCTCCTCCTTTTGATGCAGAAACATGTGTAGCACTTAATTCACTATAAAGAGTAGTCCTTTTGCCAAATACATAGAAAATTATGAACGGACGTGAGGTAAAATTTTTAAAAAAAAAACACCCTCATTCTACACAAATGGTATGAAAAATAAAATAAAAAGCCTCCCGCCCTCACCACTATTTTTCAAAAAGCCTTATAGGGATTCCAAAGCCGTTTGAATTATGAAAATTGAAGTACCACTATGGTAGTGAGGGTATATTTTTATTATTTTTTCAAGGGATGCGCATTTTTGTAGGTCATTTTTTGTACTATAATGATAAAAAGTGTCCATGAGGCCCTTTTTAAGTGGTGAGGGCGCTGTCCGCAAATCTGATTATCAATTCTATGCAGCCTTAGCTATATGGGACAGACCATCATACAACTATAAAGAGGTAGCGGATTGCCCAATGGCTGTGGCCATTTCTGCAGCTTGTTACCAGCGGATTCTACTGATAAGAGCTATCAGACCTGCTAACCCCCAAGAGGCCCACAGGGAATTGTTAGTAATATTTCATTGGCTGACAATTAATCCCGCTAAGTCGGGTGTTACATGCTGGATATACCCGACCCGCTTCGCGGGTCGGGTATATCCAGCATGTAACACCCTTGACCTCCCATATCTATGATCTATTAGGTAAATGTACATAGGTGCCCCTAACCCAAGGGTGTTACATGCTGGATATACCCGACCCGCTTCGCGGGTCGGGTATATCCAGCATGTAACACCCTTGACCTCCCATATCTATGATCTATTAGGTAAATGTACATAGGTGCCCCTAACCCTTTAAGGTCTGGTTACCTGTGACCATTATATACTCATTCATTCTATGTGGGATGGATCGCACCATCCTGCCAATGGAACCTATACTAGTCATAGTGGACTGAGGTCTTCCACCAGAGAACCAGCCAAGTCAATAGTCGTCCACTAGACTCAGTCTCAACTACAAGTGCAAATCAAGGACTGATACTGCATTGCAGTAATTTTCGCAACCGCGAGCTCATATACAGGTGGACATATAATCACAGGGTAGAAACATAATACATTGGCAGGAACAGGGCCATATGGGTGACACACAGTCAAACACATATGGGCATATGAGTAGACACATATAAAGACACATATGTGTTGTCACATAGACAATTACATGGGCACACGGGTTGAAACATAGTCACACTTGGACATGTGAGTTGACACATAAGCACACACATGGACACAAGACTTGACACCGTAGGATCGTAAAATTTCAAGAACTTTTGTGAAAATGTCCCATTTTCCTCATTTTCTATGACACTCCCTGACATCTACCGTAATCTCTCGCGTATAAGGCGCGTCTTATACGCGAGGTTTTAGTTCTCCCTGGATTCACAAGGGGGACACCAAGACCTTCCTTTTGATATGTTACACACCCTGTAAGTCATAATATGACAGACAGGGGCTCAAGAAGTTCCAGAGGGCCTTGGCTACACATAGCTTTTTGAATTTTCAAAATCCATTCAGTAGTAGAAGTTATGATTTTTTAATTTTTTGGACCATATTCTAAAACTCTAGGTGCGTCTTATACGCGAGCTGCACCTTATACGCGAGAGATTACGGTAATATAATTTCCTGGAATTCTATGACTTTCATGGACAACTTTTTATTCCATCACGTTCTGTGGCTTTTCATGACGTGTGGGAACCCTGAAGCACACACATGGACATATGGGTTTACACATGGGCACATTTAACTGTTAACTATTTATGTACCTTGACTTGTACTGTATACTCTATAAATTTACGATTGATTTCTTACCAGTGTCTAATACCGGGTGACATCTGACCAAGGTACCTGTGTTCCTACAGTGCCTAGACCTAGTTCCTAGACCTGGCCCTCCATGGTACCTGCATAGCCAGGTGAGTATAATATACTACTCCCGACCCACTCAGGTGTTCTGTCAGAACTGCTCCGCCCCTGACCCTCCTGACCTGGACAACGAGTACCTCGCACACCTGCTCATTATATCAACTCCAGATGGTAAGGCACCAACTAATGATAATCACGGCTGATGGATTTAATGTTCCTCAGCATCACAAGCTGTGAGCAGCTGGGGGCAAAACTATTAATATATAAATGCAGCAACTCCTCTATGTAGCTCATATCTACTCACCGTCAACGGTAGGTGTCTGTCTGACGTCTATGTGGGAAGAAGCTACAGCCAGAATTTATGGTGGTGGAGAGGCATACTAGATTGGATGCAGAAAGAGTACCGAATACTGGCTTATGAGTTGAATTATCATCCAGTCATAACTACAGGGATGAAAGTCACAGGGCACGAAAATCCCTGAAACGGTCCAATATTCGCCCCAAAAACCTGGGTTTCTATATGAATGTATAGGGCCCTGGAACTTCAAAATCTCTGAAATCAGGGAATTCCCTGAAGACTTTCATCCCTATAGCTACACTATCATAGTCTCACCTAAGTTCCGAGAATATCACATCAGCTTCTTTTTTCATTCCTGTGCACATACCAAGAGACAGAAGAATATGACAATGATTTTACGAAACAGATTTTACGACAGAGAAAACCATAGATTGATTGTGGAGACTTGTTACCCTATATATATAAAAATGGGTTGGTAGATCGCTGGTTACTTTTGCTAAAGTAATGGCTGCTTTAGCCTAGGGTACTCGTGAGGTACCAGATGAAGCAAAATTCTCAGGCTAACTCGTAATTTAGACATCAAAACAAAATATTTTTCATGAATATGTAAACAAGGAAGCGTGTTTTTGATGACTTGATGAAAACCTTGAGGAAAGCACAGCATAGCTGTGATGAATTATTTTTCCAAGGTTGATGACCAGAATATTTCAATAGGTTCCCTCTCGCTAAAATTTAGACCAATAGCTAATCAATTGAAATCACTAGACCATGACCTAGACCGCTTAGGCCTTGATGAAGTCCTTTCAGTAATTCATTCATAGTTACTGACATATTTTGACTAATTGCTGACAGATGGTGCATAATTACTGACATATAATGACTGATTGCAGAAAAATAGTGAGTAAGTGCTGACATGTTTTGACTAATTGCTGACAAATAGTGCATAGGTACTAAACTAGTCCAAATCCTGCCCCAGGTGCGTCTTATAGCTCTCCTTTCAACTCAGGGTGTGTCTTATACGTGAGATGCGTCTTATACGAGGGAGATTACGGTACTGACACATTTTGACTGATTGCTGACAAATAGTGCATAGGTACTGACATATTTTGACTATACCAGTCAAGGCACGATGTACCAATAAATCAATGGCTATGAATCTATGCCTTTTCTGTTTTTTCTAACTTACAGACCAATATTCCTGATCGTCCCTGGGATAGACTGCATCATATCAGTTGGCATAATGCACCAATGAATCATACTACGGTATGTACTATGCTAACATAATTCATAATGACATATGTTGACTAATTTTATTCTAAAAAATAGTGCAGTTACTGATATATTCTGACTAATTGCTGACAAATAGTGACAAAGTACTGACATATATTGACTTGTCAAAGCTTTGGGAAGGATAACCAAGTCGCTAACTGCTGTTTAGCCGACCTGCACAGAGTGACCCGGCATACCCAGAAACTTCGACGAGTCCAAGTCAATTGCACATACAAACTAAAAATTAACTTCACTTCAATAATGCAGACGATGGACTCATGGAAGAAAACTGCACCCGCTCTTCGTAAACTATGCACTCCGGCCCTTTCAGGGTTCACCCCAATGCTCTTAATAAGTCCCTTTAGGAACTTGAGCAGGACCGAGTAAGTGAGGGGAACTTCTCGCCCTCCTTTATGAATAACAAATAATGGTGAGTCTGGTGAATCAAGGAGATCACACAGAAAGGTGAACCCGGGGTGTAGGTTATGGGAACTAGATGCACTCTCTGCCCAAATTGGATTGTTTTCGAGCTACTAATCTCAAGCATCATGCCCCATGGGTGAAAGGTGACTGATTTCTTTTTAAGAAATGGCCAGACAAGTCAGATATTGAATTTGGTACCAAGTTATTTTTCCTCAGCAAGGAGCGGAAGCTCAGAACTATGCAAGCCCACATAACACAATGGTTACTGTTTGATAAATCCACTGACCTGAACATGTCACATAAGTTAGCGAAAGTTAATGTCACTCTAGTAGGGACTGGATGGCCCAATATTCTGCGCAAACCATGAAGCGCCGCACTGAAAGCAGTCTCGGGGAATCCAGCCCAACTCATAACCAAAATATCGGTTTAATCTAATTACACCGCACACACATAATAAAACCGTAGTGTTGTAGATTTTAATAGAATAGTAGAGAATAGACCTGTGAGACATAGCGCGGCAACTTGTAATCTTGTGTCTAGTGATAGAATAATAGGAAAGCTAACTTCAAAGGCAATTAAAGGTTGTACCATCTGGCTCACCCTGTAACTCTTGTGCTGCCTTGTACTACTAGGTCTACTACTGAGAAGTTCTGCCTGCCCATAGATGACCACTACAAATGGTAGAGGTGGGCATGTTCAATGACCCAGAACCATATGCACCAAGGACCCCAGAATGACTAGGGTTGTGTGTGGCAGTCTTACCAACCCCAACAGCATACAGCTGGTCACAACCCCTGCCCCACCAAACTGGTAACCCCCTCCCCTCTGTAGACAGGGTACACCAAGTTTAGCATTTGTCTCTCCATAGAGATTTATAGAGATTCTAAACAGTAAATATCTTCTTCAAATACAGAATATATGATCCAAATGTACCATAACCCCGTGAGATGAAACCTTTAGTACATATATACAGCAATTTCAGACCACAGAATTATCAGATAAAGCCTACAGAGATGTATTGGTGAATCTTAATTTTGTCTTATGCTAATCTTCCATAGAGCTCCAGGAGCTGAACTGTCTAATCTAATCATAAAACCCAAACTAAACATATATCACAAAAACAAGTTATCTACCATTAGTACATACATATGCTGATAACAATGCCTCAATATTGTGCCAAAATAGTCCATAGGAGAAGAACAGTGAACGAAAATAGAAATCAGGGCTCCCCTATCCCTTACACCGTGGCGACTCTGAACCATTGACTAGTCTACAAGTCTCACTAGTAGGACTTAGAGTCGCCGCGCTAATTATTGATAGTGCTGTAGCTCAGACAGTCAGAAAGGTACATAATATAACGAGTCACAGTTAGCACATCTGTAGAAAGAACTTTCACTCCGAGCCAAGTGCAGAACACAATTTAGTGTTTCCACTACGAAGACTTTGCAGGTTGATGGGGACCACACGAAGGCTCTGGCCTCTGCTGCTAGCCTATCTAACTTCATACACCGCTGGGAAACCACTACAACATAAAAATAAAGGAAAATCTGGGCTACCATCCACTACAACATAAAAATAAAGGAAAATCTGGGCTACCATCCAGCAACCTTGATAATTTATCCGCCACCACATTGAGACGGCCTGGAATGTGGTGTGCCACTACATGGCAATTGTACAACACTGATAGCCAGAAGACCCTCCTCAAGATTGCCATAGCAACTTTATTTTCACTGCGCCCTGAGTTTATTGCTGCCACTACTTGAGTATTGTCGGAGTTTACAATGACCTTGCTATCTCTGAATATAAGACCACACCTCCAGAGAGACTCAATTAGAGGGTAGAATTTCTGTACGTTTATGTTGTCTGGAATGGCCATGTCCAGTTCCGGTTGCATATGACCATGGAGGTCTACCACATTTTCCAATGAACTGTGCCATGCCCCGGCCAACCAGACTCCATAACCCTTGCCTGAGGCATCCATGGATAGAGTTAATTCCTGCTCAGTGGCTGATTTAATGATACGGGCTTCCCTGTTGAACCATCTAGAGAATGATGTCCACCAGTCCAAATCCTTGTGAAAACCTTTTTATTCAAGGAGATATACTGCTTGCCCTGAAACCCTTTCAGCATCTCGATAACTCGATTCGAGAATGTACGACCGCCTTTTACCAAAGAGGAGCAATGAGACAAAATGCCACAAAGTCTTTGCAGTTGCTTATGTGTTGCCTTGCGGCGACCATTGAAAAACACAATCTCCTGCTTCAACTTTGAAGCAGGAGATCGATCGTATTAATCTCAATTCCTAGGTACCGCTGAACTCTAGAAGGGCCTGCCACCTTTTTGTATGCCACATAGAAGCCGAGCTTCAGTAGCACTGAATGGAGGGTCAATTGTGCAACTCGACATTGTTCATATGAATTCCCCATTAATAAAAAGTCATCAAGATAGTTGAAACAAATAAAGCTGCTCTTCCACATAAATCTTGAAATAGAATCAGTCAGGCGATTGAAAATGTAAGGGGCAGCTCTGGTTCCGTGTGATAGAAAATTGTCCACCAAATACTGGTCCTTTCCATTAATTGACCAACGCAACCCCTGATACTCCTGTCCTCCGGCCTAACCAAAACTGAACGGTATGCTGCCGAGATGTCTGTCACCGCTAGAAACATGCCCGGGCATAACTGATCGCACACATCATCAATCTTGGTGAATTGAAAGTTTAAAAGTTTGCTTCATGTAAAAATAAATTGACCTGTCTAGCGGGCAACTCGCACCGGTTATCGGGCAAGAACAACATTACACACTCATTGAGGAATGTGTTGGTGCCCACGCATATGTGCACCACACACATCCGAGGGGATAGGAAAGAGGAGAAATAGACCCTTTTAAGTGGGCTAGGGAAGCCCACATAAGGGTTTGTCCGATACAATGTCTAATTTACCCCTGGTATACTCGTCATGTAACTAGCTGTCAATAAATGAGTGAGCTTGAACAGTGGTGGATTTACAGTTAGGGGTTTCATAACCATCCACTTTTGCATGGGGGGGATCTACTATTTTGAACCCGTTCATGACCCCATCTAGGATGAAGTGACTATCCATATCAGGGTCCGTGTCAAATAATAACATGTCTCTCCAACCTGCCGGCTTGAGTTGGCAATGGATGCCTGCCACCACATGAACAAAGTTAGAGTCCCACAAAGGCAAATAATTATCATACAAAGCTAATAAGGCATTCACACTGTCAGAACATAGCAATTCCTCACAATTATGCACATGGATGGAATCAAAGGGGCAAAAATTCACACCCGCTAGCCCAACTCAGGCTTGTTTGTTTGTTTGTTTAGTTTTATGTCCGGGGGGCCATCGAGGAACTCAGACATTCAAGGGTTCTCGGACATTAAGTCCTTTCTTTTCTTTTTGGACAGGTATTTATATGCTGCTTCCCCGACACAGCAGTCACCAAATCTATGAATGACCGAATCTATGAGATGAATGACCGCATCTATGAGGGGTGAGGGGGAAAACTGCAACCGGGGCTTCATTCCCCTACTCTTTTCGAAGGATAGCATGTGTTCTTTTTGCCTGGTCCCATAGGCAGGGCCAGACAAACCACGGCCTTTGATCACTCAGACATGGTTCACTGAGGGGGAATCCCATGGCAAATGACAAGCATGTGGGGCAGGGTCCACGCATATGGACACCAGCTGCCCACATGCTCACCCCAAGCCACAAGAAACTGTTGTGGTGTGAATAAGTATAAACACTCACTCACACACAACCTAGATCATGAAATAATACTTGGCACATGTATTGAAGTAAACCATTCGCAGTAATGTTTGATTGTATATGTGTATTATGAAATTATAGACTTTGTCTATGTGAGGGGAATGCACAGTGAATAATCTATATGTAAGAACAAGATATGTGCTTATGACTAAGTGCACTGAGTGTACCAGATGAACTGCTCCTCTGGCATGTGAGGTGGATGATGAGCAATCATGTACCAGGAACTGTGGGACTGATTCATATGTGTATAGTCCCATACTGATTCATTGGGATTAACCAGAGTGACTGCAGGACTGACTCATGTTGTATGAATAGATGATGACACACAGGGATTTCCCAGAGTTACTCATGAGTGTATAAATAGACAGTGACTAACGGGGTTTTCCCCATAGTGACTAAACCATGCATGATTCACACCAGGATGTAAGAGAGGTGTTGTCTTCCTATAAAAGACAACAGTTAAACTCCTACTCAAAGGAGGGATGTAGTCACTTGCTCTGTTGGACTGGAGGCAACACTGTGTTACCATGACAGGAATAAGACTTGGATTATTGGCCTATGAACTCACAAGTACCTACATGGAGATAGCGATTGTGAGATTGTCATTCTGTGGCTTCACAGCATTGGACACGCTATATGACTATGGAGACTAGTGTGGACTCTGTATTTGGATTCAGCATGTATTGAGATGAGAGTTTAATAGCTGTGGATTCCCTTTGACATTCATGTTATGTTCAAGGATGTTTGTTGGTAATTGTGGTTATGGTAATAAATGTATGAATAACACTTTACCTCTCAGGAGTGCTCTTTGTCCGGTACAGTGTGAGCATGTATTGGATATACATGTACTGCAGCATAAAATGGCTCACTGGAGGTGTGCTGTACTGGAATCTACAGACATGTTACACATGATGGCATGCAGCAGGTCATGTGGGACACAGTGGAGCAGCCCTCAGATCTATAACTTACCATTTGGCTACTTTGGTCAGAAAAGCCCAACCTCCCAGACACTGTATGGATCACATCAAACTTCAAATATGGAGGCTTTGTGTATACCCAGAGAGACAGTTGGATTAGGGGAGCTCACTGAATTGAGTAACCATGCCACACCTTCAACTCCAGGAATGAACACTCCTCGATGAGATACATCTACCTATACCTGGCTCTGCGGCTATCCAAACTCCAATCAGGGAGCCCCACAACAGGGGACAGCGGTGTCTGAAAGCAGTAAGCTCAGGGTGTCAGGCTTTACTAAACAGCCTACTGATCCATTTGGACAAGCAGCACTCACCCCAGGCCTGGGACATTACACATGATCATTTATCAAAGGATACACCCCTACTGCCCTTAAAAAATCCCACCTTAACAAGTGGGATATATGCCAATAGGCATGCTCTTTACGTGGTGGAAATCCAGAGGAATATTTGGACATACGACCTACACTACCCATAGTAGATGTCAGCCTATGACACTACAGAAATTGGCAGTGTTTAATGTAGAGCATTGCTGATATTGATTGGAAGACAAGTTAACTTGGAGATGTTGTGCACAGGATTTAATCAAATGTTTACTGTATGATGAAAGACATTATGTACTTTCTGGTTTGACCAATCATGTGCTTAAAATGACCTTGTATTAATAACATATCGAAATAGGCATTGTCTGATGTGTAGAAGAATAGGAATAATGTGAAATCTAATTCACTAATTCATCATCCATTTAGCAACCAAACAATGAATATTAATCCATGTAGTATTTCTGATACATTTGGTATATCCAATTCAGATGGATCAGAAATACATCTGATAGTTGGTATAGGTAGTGAGGATTACTCCTTCATTGGAATTAATTTGAAAAAAAAAGTATGAAAGCCTTGTAAAAGGACAGACACATATAATTGACATAGAGCTAACACAGGCTTTTTGCATTAGTATATCACACACACTCAATATAAAAATTATACACACAATTTGGATCGAATACACAGTTAACAACAGTAACAGATCTCAATGAACCACCCTAGGGTAGACCTGGTTCTGTCCAGCAAATAATTTTGTTCAGTGTCTGAAATGACAGCACATATAAACCCATCCAGGTGGCTGGAGTGAAATCAGCCAAATCTAACAAGCAAAGGAAATATAAGACAATTCTTTGAATCATATTTGCTGTTAAACTAAGGCAAGGTTTTTTTGCATCCCATGACACACACCTCACTCTCTATTACAATTAAGATTCAGGCAGCTGACAGATGAGTAAAAATAAGTGGGGGATTAGAGAGAATTCGAAGTTAGGGTTAGGTTGGTTAAGTCCACCTCTGGTAAGACAAAAATCATTGTCATTAAAAAGTCCTCCAAAATGGATCAGAATAAAGATGAAGCATATAACATGCAGATGCTCAGTACCTACGGCACAGGGTATGAGTGCAGATGATCTCTGTAACAGCCATAATGATGGAAACATGTTATTAATATAAGACATCTGAAATAAAGCAAATACGCTTTGATCATGTTGAAACGGCCCAAGTTTGTCGCCTTTTACGAATCTGGTATGCCCACTGGTAGAATGGAAGGAGAATTCTTCCTTCATGGACTCCCAATGAAGTTATTCTGCTCCTCCATGCCTTCACATGTCTCCGAGAACCTGGGGAGGCCTGGTAACCCTGCTGCTGGTAATTTTGCTGCTGACCAAAGTAATGCGTCTGGTTTCCTACTGTGCCCTGATACTGGTGAGTGGACTGGTTTTGCAGGTTTTGGTAGCAATTTTTTGCTGGATGCGAGCGTCCCCCACACACTGCGCATGAGTGCTGCTTGGTACAGTTGACAAAATCGCACATCGTGAAATTAATTTTTTTGCACAAATGATGTGGGCAGGGGATCATGAATTTTGACTGTGATCAACCTTGACCTTGGCGAGACTGATTTTAACTGCTGTGGTAGCTTCATGGCTTTCTCTAATTCTTGTTGCATTTTTATATATGCCAATGTTTTCTCAATACCAAAATTCTCTGCCATAGACCAATGCTCTTCTTTTACAAAACCCGAGATTTCTTTTTTCAGTCACATCTTATTCATACTGGCACATGGCTTTCATGGAGTATGTGGGTTTAATCTCTCTTGAGAGCAATAAATTTCATATGCTGCAGGTAGGACATGGCGGTTAACTGGGGGTAATTGGCGAGCAATAAACTCTGAAGCACATTAAGCATACCATACACTAGTTCCCTGTAACTCATCTCTTCATAGGATTTATCCGTAGGAATGTGGTAATCAGGACGTAACCATATTTTAGACCTTTTCCTTTTAGTTGTTACACTAGCTGCATGTAAGATGGTTAAAAGGTCATCCTCTCCCTGAAGTTTACCTGTCGTAGTGTTGAACAGACTCTCCACATCCCCGTTCGGAATGCCAATGTTTGTTTGTTTGTTTGTTTAGTTTTACGTCCGGGGGCCATTGAGGAACTCAGACATTCAAGGTTTCTCGGACATTAAGTCCTTTCTTTTCTTTTTGGACAGGTATTTATATGCTGCTTGCCTGACACAGCAGTCACCGAATCTATGAATGACCGAATCTATGAGATGACCGAATCTATGAGGAGGGGTGAGGGGGAAAACCGCTACTGGGGCTACATTCCCCTACTCTTTTCGAAGGATAGTAAGTGTTCTTTTATTTGCCTGGTCCCATAGGCAGGGCCAGACAAACCACGACCTTTGATCACTCAGACGTGGTTCACTGAGGGGGAATCCCATGGCAAATGAGTAGCATGTGGGCCTGGGCCCGCGCATATGGACACCAGCTGCCCACATGCTCACCCCATGCCAGAAGAAACCCCAAGTTTGTCGCCTTTTAAAAATCTGGTATGTCCACTGGTAGAATGGAAGGAGAATTCCTCCTTCATGGACTCCCAATGAAGTTATTCTGCTCCTCCATGCCCTCACATGAAGGTCCCCACTCCACAGGGGGAAATGCCAATGTTACCTAGACCTAGACAAGCAGAAGCTAGTCCTGTCTGCAGGGTGTGGAGAAATTGCTGCTGTTGAGAACCAACCTGAACATTGGTATTGACAGGCCCCTGCTGTCTAAGTAGATCTAGTAGCTGCTGTTATAGACCACCCTGGGCAGTGGTGTTGACTGGTACATGTTGATAACCGCCCTGGGCAGTGGTGTTGACTGGTACTTGTTGAGTGGGCAGATCTAGAAGCTGCTGCTGTAGACCACCTTGGTTAGTGGTGTTGACTGGTACATGTTGATTACCAACCTGGGTATTGGTGCCGGCTGGTCCCTGTTGCTGTTGCAGTCTCCAGGCCAAAAATTGCTGATATTCCCCCAAGGTAGCCTGGGAGTAGGTGGATTTTGGTGCCTGTGGGCCTGGAGGTGCACCTACATTAATGTCATTACCACTGGACATGACTGCTGGACCCACAAAACCACCACCAGCACTCACAATGTTTGTGTGCGCCGACTGGTTTGTACCAGGTACCTCATGGCCACTAGCAGGTATCGCGTGGGTCCCAGTGAGGGGTTATTCCCCACATTTTGCAAATTAACATTGTTCATACCTGTTATGAGCTGCTGAAGGCCTGTAGGGGCCTGTGGACGGCCAATATCTCGTGAATTCATCAATAGAGAGGCTGTAGTATCGCCAACCGGAAGGCCCGGTGCGTTCCGGTCCCCTCTGTGGTCACTTACTGCAAGTTTTTGCAATGGTTCTCATACCCCCGGTAGTAAATCCCCAGTTGCCAGTGGATATTTGTGTGGTATTGTACTGGGGTCCGAATAATCAAAAGCTGCCATGAGGCCACTCCATGCTCGCTCACCTTGGGCAATATCCTTCAAAATATGTGTGTTTTGAGCACGAATAGATGCCAATTTCAACTCCAATTCCTTCTGCTTACCCAATTGTTTTATCTGCTTCACTCTGACTTTCTCTGCCTCGATCTGTGCTTGCAAATCCTGTACCTTAGCATCAAAAGCATCATCCGTAGTCCCCGTCTGCCCTGATGATTGCTGACCGGAGAAACCGGCATCCATTTACTTATTGCTGACAAAGTGTGAGTAAAAACTGACATATATTGACTAATTGCTGACAAATTGTATGTAAATACTGACATGTGTTGACTAATTTCTGATATATAGTGACCAAGTACTGACATATCCTGACTAATTGCTAACAAAAAGTGAGTAATTACTAAGATATATTGACTAATTGCTGACAAATAGTGAATTATTACTGATATATTGACTAATTGCTGACAAATAGTGAGCAATTTCTAACATATATTGACCAATAGCAAGTGAGTAATTACTAACATTTATTCATTCAAATGCGAGTAAATACTGAAATGTATTGACTAATTGCTGATGAATTCTAAGTAAATACTGACATGTATTGATTAATTGCTGACAAATTGTATGTAAATACTGACATGTGTTGACTAATTTCTGATATATAGTGACTAAGTACTGACATCCTGACTAATTGCTAACAAATAGTGAGTAATTACTAACATATATTGACTAATTGCTGACAAATAGTGAATTACTGATATATTTTGACTAATTACTGACAAAAAGTGAGTAATTACTATCATATATTGACTAAGTACTGACATACAGTGACCAATTGCTAGTGAGTAATTACTAACATTTATTCATTAAAATGCGAGTAAATACTGACATATATTGACTAATTATTGATGAATTCTGAGTAAATACTGACATGTATTGACTAATTGATGATGATTTCTGAGTAAATACTGACATGTATTGACTAATTGCTGATATATAGTGAGTAATTACTGACATATATGGACTAATTGCTGACAAATAAAGCAAATATCACCTTAAGCAACCTATATCGAGGTAGATGTAAAACATACACTGAATTAAACATGTGCCAGTTGCACTAACCCGAGATACCTTGTCTGGTTTTATATTATACTAATATAAATTATATTGAATAATTGCTGACAAATAGTGAGTAATTACTGACATATATTGATGAATTGCTGACAAATAGTGAACAATTACTAACATATTGACTAAATGCTGATAAAATGTAAGTAATTACTACCATGTATTGACTAATTGCTGACAAATAGTGAATAATTACTAACATATATTAACTAATTGCTGACAAATAGTCCATAGATACTGACATATTTTGACAAATACCAGTCAAGGCAGGATGCACAATTGAATCAATGGTTATTTCTCTGTTATATATTGACTATTTGTGACAAATTGTGAGTAAATACTGACATGTATTGATAATCACTGATATAGAGTGACTAAGTACTGATGTATATTGACTAACTGCTGACAAATTGAGTAAATACTGACATATTTTGACTAACTGCTAACAAACAGTGAGTAATAAAACCATAGTGCTGTAGATTTTAATACAATGGTAGAGAATAGTCCTGTGAGACATGGCGCGGCGACTTGTAATCTTGTGTCTAGTTTCAGTTGGTGAGACAGATAGGGCATACTATCACCTGGGCTTTTGGTAGTATATAGCACAAATTCAACCTGAACTACCCGCTGCAGCTAAGTACTAATAGTCTGTAGCACGGGCGTGGACTGGTTACCAGATTTAGTCTTGTGTAGGTGTTATCCATATGCTATAGTAAGGGTGAGAAGGTAAAGGGAACAGTGCTGCCTTCTGGTGCCTTTATTTGCTATGCACAGACCTTGATTACAGAGGTGAGTGGTTACTTTGGCAAAGTCACCACTCACCTCCGTAATCAAGGTCTGTGCATAGCAAATAAAGGCACCAGAGGGCAGCACTGTTCCCTTTACTTTCTCACCCTTACTATAGCATATGGATAACACCTACACAGACTAAATCTGGTAACCAGTCCACGCCCATGGTCTGTAGACTGTCCATTCTGCATGCACCTCACTCAGCTGCCACAGGGACCTGTCTTATTCAATGTTCAATGCCATAGTCAACAGGTGTGTCATTATGAGTGTACACTGTCTCAGATTGCCAGGAGCCTGCTCTGCCCGCCCCCCCCCCACACACACCCAACTGCCAATCACTTGTAATAGTCTGTACCTCATCATGGGCCAGTGGTCAGCAAACCAGCCAGATCACTCCATCTCTCTGTACAGGGGGAGCACAGTGAAAGTACCCCGGTGTACATACGTGTTTTCAGTGTTCCAAAAAATCGTTTATACAATGAAAGGAGTAATCAAATTAATCTTTCATCACCAATAGTAGTGTAAGGGTTTGTGGCCTTACGGACCTGGGGGGTTCGGGTCAAACGATTCGAAAAGAAAGAGTAAGACAGTATTCCAAGTGTATGCCAACGGTTAGTTTTATTTCTTATTGTACACTCACGGCTGCCGGATGATGTCAGAGAGGCAGCTAATATTAAGGAATAATGGTTCACATGGTGTGGAGGCCAGAAGGGCCTCTGACGTAGCGGCTGAGCCCTGGGCTTTATATACGGACCCAGGTGTTCGTCGTCAGATGTCCCCACAGACCCGGATCAGTGCTGCCACCTATCCGGAACCTGAGGAACGTCCGACGACTCGACTCACCCGCCACATCAGACGGTACCCAACTCCTATGGTTTCATAACGTGTACCTCTACACCACTCCCCCAGACATTTAGGAGGGTGTTATAGTTATAATAATATTACTAGGATAACATTTCTATATGTCTAAACCTTTAGTAATAGAGGTACAACCATAGGTATAACATTAACACCAAATTGAGTATGAAACGAATGTCATATATATATATTCGATAGTGAATGTAGTTACAAATAACAATTAGGATGTCGAAGTATTATACGAATTACTTGAATAAGTGACAGTTGTGTGAAACGGAACTGTTAGTTAAATTACTATACCATATAATATCATATTATATCTACGGTATAATTAATAAGACAAGTAATATGAATCGTATACATGTGATAATGACAGTTATATGTAACGGAACTGTCGATAATAAATAAATCACATAATAACATCCGTATGTGTGTTTGTAGTTATTAACACCACATTTAAATATATAGTCTTGAAGAAGACTGTTATAGTAACTTCACTATATAATGACATGTCGTATATTATTAACATACGAATCCGTTAAGGATTCCGTGAGTAGTACGAATAGGACCATTTATACCATACACTTGAAAAGAAAAGAAAAAAATCACGGTGTAGTAATGAATATAATAATAATATATTATCACCGTGTACCTAATAACTTTTATAGCACCAGATCAATATACTTATTATACAGTTTGTCTCGCAGGACAATAATGTGTGTTTTCTGGTGAAGTTTAACGGATTCTTATAATATGAATATCAATAATAATCAGAGATCCGTATCAA
This sequence comes from Acholoe squamosa, assembly GCA_949317995.1. NCBI lineage: Eukaryota > Metazoa > Annelida > Polychaeta > Phyllodocida > Polynoidae > Acholoe > Acholoe squamosa. Next base: position 20,220,286 of record OX439045.1, on the reverse strand, counting down.
GAAATGTCTATGTACCCGTATCATAATATGTATCTAGTGGATATGCACATACATATAATATTATAGAAAAATAGAAATATGACATTATATACAATATACAGAAATTATAGGTGCTGCTGGAGTCTTCTGCTGTAATCCTCCGGGTACTAGTAGGTAGGTGTGGTCAGCTAACCACGGGATGGACGTGCTAAAGTTTATGGTTTCCATATATAGAGTGAACACGGTAGATGAATTTGGGGCAGCTTCCCACAATCCTCTAGTAGTGCTAAAGTTTATAAGTAAATCCGAATGGCGTAGAATGTAGAATAATAGTCCAGAGGTGAGATCAACCAGTCTGCTTTCCCATGGGAAATTAGCATGCCTTAGGTCCATATCTGTACACTTTATAACACCAACTATGTAGAAAACGTAATCCTTTTTTAAGTTTAGTTGACATAAGTAGAGAATAGTCCAGTATAGGTTGATCCGGAAGTAATAGTAGTAGTTGGTATGAGTCCATTCGGGAGTATAGATGAGTTGTAGAGGTAAATAGTAAAGTCCATCCTAGTAAGTGGTTAGCACGGGTAACAGCAGGAGTCTGGAACTGGTATCCGGATACATCTCACAGCAGCAAGTCTACTATCGGATTGTTCATGGAAGAAGTTATAAATCCGAATAGACTATTCAGGGTGCAATAAGGGTTATACAGCCTGAATTATACAATAGACTGGTCATAAGAGGGACCCGGAACACATGCCATAGGTGTTCATACACTAGTGAAGAAAACATTCGCAGACCTGCAGGGTTCCGCAAAGACTATATCTGGTTATGGAGAAAAGAAAAAAATTATGGGAGAAATAACCCGTAGCATGCTTAAGCGGATTTCTTAGCATGCTTCTTCTTAAGAAGAGCTAGAGCCGACTCGGGAGTGCCGTCCCACTCGTCCAAGTCGACTCCGAACACCCTCATGAACTTAGTGTTCAGGTTGGTGTTCCGAGTTATCTCCTCTTTTACACGTTTCTCCAGCACGTGTACATCCATAGCTGCCTTTTCTTGGGCAGCTGCGGCAGCCTCCTCCTGGGCCTTCACATCGTCCCGGATGAGGGTCTCGAGGCGCTGCTTTTCAGCATCCGCGACCTCCTTCATACACAACAGGGTGTCGTTTAGGAGACCCTGATGGAACTCGGTCGCTTTTTCGCGAACACACTTCTCCCAGTGAGTGTAGATGGCCTTCTGGACATCTGCCTCTCCCTGGCGAGATTTCTCAAACCAAACTTCCGCATTACCGGTTTTAATGGTAATAGCGTCTTTTGGTTTCGCAGGTGCAGCGACAGCCTTGGGAGGAGTCGAGGCGGCCTGTGGACCACTTCCGGGTTTGGGGCTTCTGGACACACCTGCCGTTGGTACACAGTAGGCAGTTGGTGCGTTTTGTTTCAACCCCATTTGCAGGTACATGTTCAACTGCTCCTGGGTAAAGGTAACTGGTGGGGCGGCTGGAGCGGATGCAGATCCGGCGGCAGCAGATGCGGTGGTCTTCTTTGGCATAAGGCGACCATCCTTTCCTACCACCAAGGTCTGGCTCTCAGGTCCAGGTCCCTGGTTTAAGGACGGAAAGTTTCGAGAACTAACTTTCCCAGGCTTAGATACGGCTCCAGCGTATCCGGCAGGTTCGGGCTTCTTGAACACCGGAGTGCCCTGAGCCTGCTCTGCGGGGTGCCTAGCCAGAGGGGACCTGGAACGGTCTTCTGCTCTGACTTTCGGTTTAGTGGTGCCCTGACCATTACCGTTGCCGCCATGGTTCTGATCTCTCCTGCTCCTTTCACGAGCTCTCTTTGCATCCTTTCCGGATTCCTCGCATTTCTGTCAGAGAGACTCGTGCATGTCCAGTTTACCCTTTCCAGGAGTCAGGACTATCTTTGCTCGGAGTTTCGAATCCTTGGTCTTCGGAACTTCGCAGAGGACTTGGTCCCCCGGTCGGATCTTAGACCAAGCATCCTCGCTCAGACTGTCGAACTCTTTCATGAGTTCCTGGTGAAGCTCCATGATGCGCTTCCGTGCCCCGTCCAAACCTTCTGCGTGGCATTTCTTCTGGTGTCTAGCCAGATCACTACGTCGGTTGTATTGCACCTTCGTAGTACACTTCTTGCCCTTCTTACCATAACTCGGATCACAAATGTAAACCGGGTGATGGTGGAAGTGGGCCTCTACCAGATGCCGTTGAAACCGGGCTGGAGTACTCCAGGTCCGGATCGTGACATCACTCGCATCCTGGCAGATAGAGAAGGGACAGGACTTTTGGTCGTCACCGTACCACTTCTCTAAAGCCCAACGCAGCTTCCTCCTCTGGGTATAAGTGTAATACCCTTCGGTGTGGTTTAGCATAAGCCACATCTTTCGATAGGCTTTGCTCGGATTGGGGTCCTCGTCCAAAAGACGCATCCAATCTTCATCGTCTGACTCATCATTTTTGTTGACTGAGTCCGGGCAGGCATAGAGGGTAGAGCCGTCCTTCTGTAGCAGTTCCACAAGGTGGCCTTACACTTCAGCCTCCTCTGATTTACAAAAATGCACATATGGCAACACACACTTTAGCACTGATTTCTCCATAGAGATCTTTGACAGTGAATACTTCGTTCAAATACAGAAAATATGATCCAATTGTACCATAACCCACTGAGATAAAACCTGTACTACATATATATAGTGGTTTCAAAACGAACAATTCTAAAACAAAGGCTACAGGGATGCATTTCTGAATCTTAAAATGCTCTAATGCTAATCTGCCATAGGGCTCCAAATGATGAAATGTCTTATCTGCGAATAAAATCAAAAGTATGAGATATATTCTGAAAATTCCTTCACTGATAAGTAAAGTACACACACTGTTGTTATTGCATTAGAATAGTGAGCAGGAAAAGTCCATAGCAGAGGAGCCAAAAACAAAAATAGATTGCAAGGCCTCCCTATCCCTTACACCGTGGCGACTGTGAACCATACACTAGTCTCACGAGTAGTACTCACTAGTCGCCGCGCTAATTATTAACATATATTGATTAACCGCTGACAAATAGTGAGTACCGGTAATTTTCAATCAAACACCAGAGAATGGAGAAATGGAAAGACATCCATTCAGTGCAAACAGGGCTTGTGCCCCGGATGGCTGCAGGTATTGATGTGTAAAGCTTATCAACAGTGATAATGCACTGGTAACTAGCATTTGGATCTAAAAGATCTAAGCATGTGATCAAGCAATGGCTGCTTCCATTGAACAACTTGTTTAATGCTATAGGAAGGTAGGGGAGGGGTATTTCTTTTCTATTGTTCAGATTCCACTAGTCACTAGGTGCAGTCAGTAGTTTATACTTGCAAGCATATGAATTTTATAAGGGACCAATGGAACATATCTATATTACATTTGAAGAGTACCAAGATACTGCATAATTATGCTAATTATGCAAATAATATGTGCGGATATGGAGTGTTTGGTATCAATCTGGGGTGTTTTGTCTCCCTTAAGAATATGCCCCCCTAAAAAATTGGATTCGAAAAAGAATAAGCAGAATAATTTTTTTAACTAGGGGGGTGTTTTCGCCACTTTTCTCAGATGCTCCCTGTGTGCGCGAACCACGGTCTGAGTGTACCTATCTAAAGGCTCTTTTTGCGGCGATGACTGGCCAAAAATATAATCATTTGAGGGAAGCATGAAAGGGCATCTAATCTCTTCTTTTATGTCCCCTCTAAAGCAAAATCTAACCAACTTGGTTTGGTGAGCACTGTCATTATCAATGTGTAGTGGTTCAAATGTATGACTCGAATGGCTTGAAGTAAAACCAGACAATGTATCTCGGGTTAGTGCAACTGGCACGTGTTTATTTCGGTGTATGTTTTACATCTACCTCGATATAGGTTGCTTAAGGTGATATTAAGCTCGGTGAAAAGTGGTCCGACTCCGTTGGCAGGCAGAGCCAGACTAACGCCTTCCCCGGCCCCAGGTAGGAGCTGGAGCGAGGCGAACAGTGCTGCTACCACCCCGCAGCGACCAGGGGTCGTGAGAATCTCTAGTGACTACCGGTGATGGGTGCACCGCTCAAAACGCCCTCTCGAGGAAGACGCTCACACTATATCACAATCTACGAGCCCCTACAAATGCTTTAGCCTATGGGCAAATACACCATTATCACTCACGTTCTCCTCATTGGCCAATAACTTCTCTCTTGGTGAGTTAAGCCCTCCATCATGTCAACAGGTCTTAAACAAGGGCCTATCCAACCAATAGGCAATACACAGATTGATGCACTCCAAATCAATCAGAATTACTATAATCTCCAGTGTATAAGGCATGTCTTATTCAGATGTGGAGCATTATAAAAAGCTTCCTTGTGTAGTATAGTGCTGCTGCCACCTGGTGTTGTGTCTTTAAATGACTCAAAAAGATATATTCAAACTATGTGTACATGATGTTATGATTTATGTTCATTCCCTAACATGCCACAACATTGATGGAATGCTCAAATGGAGAACAAAAACTGATGATACAATGTTAGGGTTAAGTTCTACTTTTCTTCACACCTTATTTGTGGCTTTCTAAAAAAAATATGGTCAGCATCCCATCCATCCTATATTCATCAACATTGATCAATTTTTCTGCAACTCTGTCCAAAAGGGCGGGAATGTTAATCCTATTTGCACAGTAAAGTGTCTCCACTTTTCCCACTGTTAGTAGTGTCTAAAAAACTGCATTTTCACCCTCGCTCTTATAACCCTTTCAGGTTAAATATGATGGAATTATGAAGTACACATTCCTTTTAAATCACCCCTAAGTATTGTATCATAACTATCAAATTAAAACTAAATAACACATTATGCAAGTGTATTGAACATATTTCTGGTGGTACCTGCTGTAGGAAACACAGCGGCGGCCATTTTGACGTCCATATGACATAACTATTAGTTGCCATAGTAATATTTTCCTTTCCCCTAAAAGCCAATACATCGCAGTCAGTCTGTGAACGGCAAACCTGTGACAGACGATCCTCAGTCTAAGTTTGCTGTGATTAGTGGGCAGAGTTTGCCGTGATCAGTGGGCAGAATTTGCCGTGATCAGTGGGAAGAGTTTGCCGTGATCAGTGGGCAGAATTTGCCGTGATCAGTGGGAAGAGTTTGCCGTGGTTTAGTCAGCACAATTTCTCTATTGGCTATTGTCCCCACTATCTAGTGGCGAAGCCACTAGTAGCTTTTAAAAGATAGGTCTGCCATTGCTGTACTGTTACTAGTTTGCTCCCATATATCTGACAAATCAGAAAAAGCCTCCTAAAATTATGCCTTGGGCGCATAATTACAGATTTTAATGTGCCATTTCCGCTTACAGTAGTTTCTCTCGTATAAGCCATTACTTATACTTGAACCCAAATAAAAATGTGGCTTATAGGTGGTTCCAAAACATGGGTGTGGCTTATATGAGGATATTTGAACTTTCTAAGCCAAAGGTGTGATTCATAGTCCTCTCCTCAAGTCAGGGTGCTGCTTATATGAGTGTGCAGCTTATAAGGGAGACTTTACGGTTTAATGCTTGTAATTGTGCGCATACACCACACCATGCTGCTACATGTAGCACAGACACAATGCTGCTACATGCAGCACAGACATCTTGCCGCTACATGCAGCACACAGAAACCATGCTGCTACATGCAGCACACAGAAACCATGCTGCTACATGCAGCACACAGAAACCATGCTGCTACATGCAGCACACAGAAACCATGCTGCTACATCCAGCACACAGAAACCATGCTGCTACGTGCAGCACACAGACACCATGCCGCTACATGCAGCACACAGACACCATGCCGCTACATGCAGCACACAGACACCATGCCGCTACATGCAGCACACAGAAACCATGCCGCTACATGCAGCACACAGAAACCATGCTGCTACATGCAGCACACAGACACAATGCTGCTACATGCAGCACACAGACACCATGCTGCTACATGCAGCACACAGACACCATGCCGCTACATGCAGCACACAGAAACCATGCCGCTACATGCAGCACACAGAAACCATGCTGCTACATGCAGCACACAGACACAATGCTGCTACATGCAGCACACAGAAACCATGCTGCTACATGCAGCACACAGAAACCATGCTGCTACATGCAGCACACAGACACAATGCTGCTACATGCAGCACAGACACCATGCTGCTACATACAGCACAGACACTATGCTGCTACATGCAGTACCATGCTGCTACAAGCAGTAAATCCAGAATGTGAATGACAAATACACATAAAACATATGACATCAATCAGGGTTCTCCACATGATGAAAAAGCACACAGGTCATTCTTTTCCAGACAAGTGCGCATGGAAGTTGCGCATGTGGGGCTCTGCCACAAGAGATCTTGGGGGGTTTAGCAGCATGCCCCCTCACAAAAATTTTGGAAATTTAGATGCAAAACTGTGCATTTTAGGGTATTCTGGTTCGAGATTTTAGGATTGTATGACAAAAGTATTTTTGAACAAAATATCAGATGAGACAAAGTGGGGGAGAGGAAGAAAAACCAGTGGACTTAGTCATTTATAAGGTCCTATGCATCAAAAGTTGGCTAACTTCTGTTCTAATGGGCCAATTTACAAAATTAAAAAAAGCATAGAAAGCTCACAGTGAGCCGAAAGCACACAGGTGGTCCATTTCCAGTTTAAGCACACGGGCGGCAGGCAAAAGGACACGGGCGGCCCGCCTGTGTGCTTCCTATGTGTGGAGAACCCTGCATCAATGTCAAGGGCACTACATTTTTTAATACCTGAGCATGGCTTACACACTGGAGTTTATGATAGTTGATGCCGCAGCTAGCATTGCAGGCTGACCTCAATAGACCGTGGGACTCCAAGGTAGGCCCTGGCAGCTCCAGCCTCACAGTGTTACCCACAACTGCAAGCTTCAAATATTTACACACAAACTGGGTTTCTCCAGTTGTTGGCGAATGGGGAGGAGTGGGGGGGGGGGGACAGGAGCTTGGCAGCAAATCCTATAGACAGGCCCGAGTCCCCTATATTCTCGGCTTTCTAGAACTGAAAGGATTTCTCAGATATCCCAATTAGAACCAAAGTTATGAATTTTTCCCCAGACATCATTGGAATGCATCTTTGGACATTGAAAATTGCGAAATTTTTCAGAGAAATCCCTCAGCAACACACAGTCACCCTCTTAGTGGTCAATAAAAGTCCCCCCCCCCTTCAAATACAACTAGCATTACCACACCTCATTTCAAAATACATGGGAACTTTGTTACAGCTACATGTATTTTGGCTGATGCACAATGTTACAGGGATTCTTGGAATTCTGTGTCTACCCCTCGGGATGTGTGTGGTGCCCATATGCGCGGGCACTGACTCATTCCCCTGTGAAATTGCATAATGTAGTTCTTGCCATGAATATGACCTTAGCTGTCGAAATGGCATTAAACATCTATTACTCACTCACTCGCTGTATACAGCCATTTGGAAGAACACTTGGAAGTAAGTACTAAAATTATGCCAGAGACCTTTTCTCATTGGCAAAAATTATTGTGATAACCTATGACATCATATAGAAACCCCAGGTGACAGAATTTGAAGGGAATATCTGTCAGGGTGGTGAAAAAATGGCCCATGTGGGAGTACCAATAGTACACTGGACATGCTCCAATGCACATGAGTGGGGAGTGTGGTAAAGCTAATGCAACAACGCCTCCTCCCTCTCATATCACCCCTACAATAATTTTGCTTAGGGACAAATGGACAAGTGATTTTTTGTAGGGACAAGTGACAACCCCATTTCTTATAATGGACAAGGGGCATGAGACACCCCCCCCCCCCGTCTGGGACCCTTATGGTAGCGGGCAGCCTTATTTATTTAAATGCTGACATCAGAGCAGGGTATATGGGGTAGACCTGAGGACAGACTGGGTGAGGATCCATGTTGTAAGGGATTAACTTCTCGGGTATAATGCATATCTATGTTATATGCAGATGATATTTGTCTATTCTGTTGCCAGATTGTTGCAGTCTCCTGTAATTTGATTAAAAGAACCTCAAGTTTTAGCCATATTATTACCCGATCATATCATTATAGCTGGTACATGTACCACAAACTCCGATGTATAAGTCATGTCTCATATAAGAATCTGAGGCCTCCTGTGGTTTCAGTCAACCCAAAAGTATGGGTGCTTCTTATAAATGGGGTACTTTTACTATAGAACAGTACAAAACCCTCTAAGATCAAGCCCCAGTTGTGCCTTACAGGATTTCTTTCAACTCCGGGTATTAGGGTAATCATCAATCATACTCTAACCATGACAACATGTCTATAACAACACTGAGCCACTGAATTACATAGGCTAAGCGATTTGAATTGCTGAAAACTCTGAAAGACTTCTTCCTTGGTATGTGAACATGGGTAGCGTTTACAATCCCCCCCCCCCTAAATAGTCACTGGTTTGATTACAACTGTTGGATGTTATGGAGTGCTTATTTTTAACAACAGGGGTGGGTTGGGGCACGGTAAAATACTACTACCTCTGATCCAATATGGGAAATTTATGTACGGTATTCGACCTTACAAGCGTCCAGGGTGCCTAAAACCCATGTATATGCAGCAGAGCCTTTGTGCCGATTATAGGATAAGAACCTTTGCATGACCCAGGTGCAGCTATTAGCATTCTCTTAAACGTGGGTGTAGCTTAAATGCAGGGTTTTATCAGTACATCTGTAGTAAAAAGTTCTACTTTAAGACCGACGAGTGGTGGTTTGATTCTTCACCTCACCGAAAATAGTAAAAAGTTCTATGTAGTCAGGGGGAAAGGTGAACTGTACAACCCTGACACCTCAGCAGGTGACAGACCATAGGTCCATTGTAGTCTGACATGTATGTGCAGGTGTGTATGTGGTGGTGGATGGTGTCAGAAGTCTCACACATCACAGGGACCCAAGTGTTCCATGTAGACCCTACTTGGACTACTACTTAGTACCCCCAGCACCCCAGATACCCTTTTACCCCTGGCGCTTATATGAGACAGGCCCTTTTTTAAAGCCTTGCACTTATTATTTCAAGTACATCTGGTCATCTATCAGGTAAGCCTGTGTGCCTGTCAAACGCCACAGGCAAAATACTGTGGAGACCACGAGTCGGGACTACTCTGTCGGTGGCTATATCGCAGCTTCTGGCCCAGCTTGCATTGAACGTTTTGATTTTAATCACGTAAATGGCCAGGGCTCACATGGGTTTGCCCAGGCCAAGTAAAATTTTGTTTCATTTATTGCAATTCTCCATTGAATCTCGGGAGACGGCTGTCTGTGCCTCCACACCTCTACACTACCTTGATGCTACTGGTATGGTTGCCATGCTCGCCTCACCTTATCAACTTCTGTTGGTAAGGTGTGTCTCCATGGCATTCAGTGATGTCATACACAAGAATGCACTGTCACCTTGACACCAATGATGGTTACTGGTGTCTCCAGGGGCTGGAGAGTGACACTCTCCAGGCCTTAGACTTTAAACTCCAAACATTTGTTTTGAGAATAGCAGTACATTGAGTGCTATGGGTGACTACCAAGGTTTCGACCTTCATAGATCTCATCAGGTGTTATAGAGGTTATTCAAGGCATGTAATCTTTGTTACAGTTACTTCCCAAAGTAATAATAAATACAGTGGGGGTATATTTCCTTGTGTGTGGAGTGGGTCCACACATAAGGTGAATTTTGGAGACTGGACATATTTATTGACAATATATTTATTATCACAATATATCTTGGTTAGGTGATGTTAGACTGCATGGGTAGTGGTTATTTTGACAATGGGGTGATTTTAAATCCAACCTTATAGCCAAAAGACCAGGAAATGATACTTATTAAGTAATAAAACTTTCTGATTCCATCCGGTATTCAAAATAATTTTCGAACGGAGCCTAGGGATGGTATCCATGTTTTGCAGTCTAACTCTGATCTAAAAGTTTGGTGCATCAATTAGATTCAGACCTTGAGGTACCTGAGTGTGCAGTTTCAGGATCCAGTTTCTCTCTAGTTTGTTGCGGAGTTTCTCAGCATAATCCGAGTGTGGATTCTTACCTATGAATTCCACAATGTGGACCTCCACATCTTTGAGGCCTTGGTGTCCATCAGTGTTGAAGTGTATACCCATGTCGGTATTCAACTTCTTTTCCCTGATGTTACCAATGTGAGGGTAGAATCTTTGCCGGAGAGTTTGCTTGGTCTGCCCCACATATTGTTTACTGCATTTCTTGCAAGATATGCAATAAATGACATTGGAGCAAAGGCAAGTGATGTTCACCTTTGCGGCACATGTCTTTCCAGTAACGCCAGATTTTATCTGGCCACTTTTGTTCAGCAGAGGGCATAGCTGACATTTGGGGTTTTCGCACTCCTTTGACGCTTTGCCACATTGGGCTGCCCTGTGCTTGGTCCCTCTTTCAGGGTGGTAGTTTATCCGGGATCTCACTAGGCTATTTCTCAGTGAGGGTGGTTTCCGGAGTCCTACTACCAGACGTGTTTGGTGTAGGTGTCTGGTGCGTGCTGAAGTGCCCAGCATCTCCCAATTGGTTTTAACGATTTTTTGTAAATCGTTAAAACAGGGGTGATAAGTGGTGACCAAGATACACACGTCCTCTTGGTCTGTCTTCTTATTCCTCTTTATTTGGTATTCCAAAGGGTTGGGTCTTGGTGTTGCCAGCTTTAATCAGACCTTGTCTGATATAGTCATCGGTCAGGGTGCATATTCTTCTTATGCGGAGAAACTGACTGTACGGGATACCCTTCTTGCAGTGCATGGGATGGGCTGATTGGTAATGTAGGTAATTACGGGCATCGGTGGATTTGTTGTGCAGGTCCGTTATTAGCCTGTTACCTACTTTCTTCACACAGGTGTCCAGAAATGATATTTCTGAATGGGATATTTCGTGTGTGAATTTGATACTATCATGGACCTCATTGAGATATTTGATGAAATTGACGAGTTTTTCTTCCCCGTGGTCCCAGAGCAGAAAAATGTCGTCAATGAATCGTACCCACAATGTGGGTTGGAACGGGAATTCACAGACAAACCTTTCTTCGAAGTCTGCCATGAAGAGGTTTGCAAAAGTGGGTGCGACCCTTGTCCCCATGGCCGTCCCCCCAATTTGCAAATAATGATACCCATTGAAGTGAAAGTTGTTGAATTCTAGGACCATTTTCAACATACTCAAAACGCTGGAGTTGGAGGGTTCACCAGGGAGTATGTTATTGTCCGGTCGGTGTTTAATTAACCACCGGGCGACAGCTCTGCGTCCCTCCTCGTTGGGGATATTGGTGTACAGAGCGCTTACGTCTAGAGTACGTAGTAGGGTGTTTTTACCTACCTTGGTCTGCACTTCCTCTATTTTCAGGAAGTAGTGTCCTGTATCTTTGATATAGGATCTGGTGAGAGGGACTATGGGCCTTAATATTATATCTATTAGGGCTGAAATCCTCTCGGTGGCACAGCCATTGGCTGAGACAATTGGTCTTCCTGGCGGATTGCGTCCAGGTTTGTGGATTTTCGGTAATAGGTAGAAGTTAGGTGTTTTGTGTTCAGTGGTTATTACCTTATTCAGAATTTGTCGATTCAATTAATTTTTCTGGTGTAGGGTATTGAGAAATAGATTTACTTTGATAGTGTGTTCTTCAGTAAGATCTTTGTCTACCTTCTTATAGAACTTCGTATCATTAAGTTGCCTCATACCTTCACTGACGTAGTCAAGGGTGTTCATAACTACAACTGCACCTCCTTTGTCTGGAAGGTTTGATGATTATGGACAGGTCCTCAGCGAGGTTGTCCAACGCCTTCTTTTCCTCCAGACTAAGGTTGTGGATTTTGGGTCTGACTGTTCTGACCTTGGATATGTCGATTTCATTCATGGTTATGAGTGTTTCTAACCTGGAACCTCCCGGGGGTGCTTTAGGGCCATCTTTGTTCCTAAACGCTTTGGCTAGTTTAACCTTACTTGTCAGTGGGGGTTCTGCATTGGGACCCATAATTCTTTCCCTTTCTTCTTTTTCTTTTTGGTCATTCCGGATTTGTTTGGGGGAACTGAATTTGTATCTCCACCTGAGACTGTTGTGGAAATGTTCTAGATCGTCATATTTGTCACCCAAAATGGGTGGGCCGGGAGTGGGACAGAAGTTTAAGCCTTTGGCCAGAACTGAGGTCTCATGGGCATTAATTTCTCTAGTTGATAAATTAATTACCGTGTTCTTGCGTTCAACCTTGTAAATCGAGAGAAAACGGACAATAGAATTAACATAGTCAATTTTATTTATATCTGTAATAAAAAAAAATAAAAAAATAAAAAAAAATTCTCCATTGAAAGTGACAGAATAAATGTGAAACAATTACTTTTGAAATATTGAATATTAATAAGTAGACTAGCTGTTTAAGGGAGCGTTCATCATTTATGGCCGGGGGTTGTAATGGGATTTTCAAGGGGGGGGCGGCTCATTTTATTCATAAGGGGGCGCCTCAATTTGGGTCACTAGGGGGCAATTCATTTTGGGGCATTCCCGTGGGGGGTGGGGGGCGCTTCTTTTTTGAGTATTCACATGGGCGGATGGACTTCATTTTTAGGTGTTCATTTTGGTGGGTACTTTTTTATGGGTGAAGTAGAGAAAAGGCATGAAGGAATGATCCCTGATGCAATTCAAGCCCTTGGGACTACTAACAAGTAGTAACAATCAGTTGAAATGAGTGCATGAAGCTTTGCTAGCAATGAATGTTGTAGGAATGTCTATATCACACCATCAGTGAATACATAGACAAAGGTTCACGAGTGTTGGGTCTGACTGAGGGTTATCTCACTCTGCTTCACCTCGTGACCTAGTGACCACGAGTGTACCTTTGTATTTATTTCATGTTATCTTAGTCAGAAATCTTAACAAGCAGCACATGAGCATATATGTCATTTGTAAACAAATGTGGAGATTATTCCATTCACAGTTGGTGAATGTACAAAATAGGAGATTTATATGACCTTTATTTGATTTTTTTTTATTAAAAAAAATGGACCCAGACCTTAACAAGAATGAGGTAATAGCTTAGTGTCTTTTGTAAACAAAAGATGAGAGACCTTGGAAGGATATGCAGTGACAACAGGGAGAGCAAATAAAATATGATCACAGTTTAGTATATAGAGACTAGTTTATGCACGTGCCAAGTGTTCAGGGATGGACTATAGTTTTACAGTCATTCGACCAACATTTGCCAAGTGTTCATGGATGGACTATATTTTACACTTATTTGACCAACATGTGGCATGTGTTCATGGATGGACTATAGTTTACAGTTATTTGATGACTAACATGTGCCAAGTGTTCATGGATTCATGGATGGACTATATTTTCTAGTATTTGACCTCCATGTGCAAAGTGTTTATGGATGGACTACCGTTTACAGTTATTTAACCTACATGTGCAAAGTGCTCAGGGATGGACTATAGTTTACAATTATTTGACCAAAATGAGCCAAGAGGTCACAGAAAGAGTATAGTTTACAGTTATTTGACCAAAATGTGTCAAGTGTTCATGGATGGACTATATTTGACCTACATGTGCAAAGTGTTCATGGATGGACTATAGTTTACAGTTATTTGAGCTGCATGTGCAAAGTGTTCAGGGATGGACTATAGTTTACAATTATTAGACCAAAATGAGCCAAGTGTTCATGGATTCATGGATGGACTATATTTTGTAGTATTTGACCTCCATGTGCAAAGTGTTCATGGATTGACTACCGTTTACAGTTATTTAACCTACATGTGCAAAGTGCTCAGGGATGGACTATAGTTTACAATTATTTGACCAAAATGAGCCAAGAGGTCACAGAAAGAGTATAGTTTCAGGGCTTTTGACAGGGCTGCGCAGTGCGTAATACACGCATTTAATGCTTAAATGTCGCATTTAAATGGCTAGAATGGCCATTCATTTACAGAATGGCGCATTGTATTTGCTAAAAAGTGTGCAATTGGTGCATTGCAAAAAATCCTGTCAAAAGCCCTGTAGTTTACAGTTATTTGACCAAAATGTGCCAAGTGTTCATGGATGGACTATATTTGACCTACATGTGCAAAGTGTTCATGGATGGACTATAGTTTACAGTTATTTGACCTTCATGTGCAAAGTGTTCAGGGATGGACTACACTTTACAGTTACAGTCAGCCCTTGCTTCCTCAGATATGGAAAATGCAAGGAAAAATGTCTGAGGAAGCCAATTATCTGAGGATTTAAGTCCAAATATGATAGAACACATTGAGGCAGTTGCAAATCCTGTCTGAGGTAATGAGGGATCTGGGGAATCGAAAGATCGAGGAAGTGAGGGCCGACTGTATTTGACCAAAATGAGCTATAGGCCTCATTTTAGGCTGTTTCTATAAGCTGCATTTTGACTTGGATTCTGGTAAACGCCGCGGCTTATACGAGAGAATTTACGGTACATGTGCCAAGTGTTCATGGATGAACCAAGTGTCCATGGGTTAGTTATTTGACCAAAATGAGCCAAGAGGTGAGGGATGTATTATAGTTTGTAGTTATTTGACCAACATGTGGCATGTGTTCATGGATGGACTATAGTTTACAGTTATTTGATGACTAATATGTGCCAAGTGTTCATGGATTCATGGATGGACTATATTTTCTAGTATTTGACCTCCATGTGCAAAGTGTTCATGGATGGACTACCGTTTACAGTTATTTAACCTACATGTGCAAAGTGCTCAGGGATGGACTATAGTTTACACTTATTTGACCAAAATGAGCCAAGAGGTCACAGAAAGAGTATAGTTTACAGTTATTTGACCAAAATGTGCCAAGTGTTCATGGATGGACTATATTTGACCTACATGTGCAAAGTGTTCATGGATGGACTATAGTTTACAGTTATTTGAGCTGCATGTGCAAAGTGTTCAGGGATGGACTATAGTTTACAATTATTAGACCAAAATGAGCCAAGTGTTCATGGATTCATGGATGGACTATATTTTCTAGTATTTGACCTCTATGTGCAAAGTGTTCATGGATGGACTACCGTTTACAGTTATTTAACCTACATGTGCAAAGTGCTCAGGGATGGACTATAGTTTAAAATTATTTGACCAAAATGAGCCAAGAGGTCACAGAAAGAGTATAGTTTACAGTTATTTGACCAAAATGTGCCAAGTGTTCATGGATGGACTATATTTGACCTACATGTGCAAAGTGTTTATGGATGGACTATAGTTTACAGTTATTTGAGCTGCATGTGCAAAGTGTTCAGGGATGGACTACACTTTACAGTTACAGTCAGCCCTTGCTTCCTCAGATATGGAAAATGCAAGGAAAAATGTCTGAGGAAGCCAATTATCTGAGGATTTAAGTCCAAATATGATAGAACACATTGAGGCAGTTGCAAATCCTGTCTGAGGTAATGAGGGATCTGAGGAATCGAAAGATCGAGGAAGTGAGGGCCGACTGTATTTGACCAAAATGAGCTATAGGCCTCATTTTAGGCTGTTTCTATAAGCTGCATTTTGACTTGGATTCTGCTAAACGCCGCGGCTTATACGAGAGAATTTACGGAACATGTGCCAAGTGTTCATGGATGAACCAAGTGTCCATGGGTTAGTTATTTGACCAAAATGAGCCAAGAGGTGAGGGATGTATTATAGTTTGTAGTTATTTGACCTTCATGTGCAAAGTGTTTAGGAATGGACTATAGTTGAGATATTTGAACTACATGTGCCAAGTGTTCATGGATGGACTATATTTTAGTTATTTGACCTAAATGTGCAAAGTGTTCATGGATGGAATATAGTTTACAGTTATTTGACCTACATTTGCAATGTGTTCAGGGATGAAATATTGTTTAGTTATTTGACCAAAATGAGCCAAGAGGTCAGGGATGTATTATAGTTTGTAGTTTTTTGACCTTCATGTGCTAAGTATTCAGGGATGGACTACAGTTTACATTTATTTGACCAAGATGAGGCAAGAGGTCAGGGATGTATTATAGTTTGTAGTTATTTGACCTTCATGTGCAAAGTGTTTAGGAATGGACTATAGTTTAGTTATTTGAAGTACATGTGCCAAGTGTTCATGTATGGACTATATTTTAGTTATTTGACCTACATGTCCAAAGTGTTCATGGATGGACTATAGTTTAGTTATTTGACCTACATGTGCAATGTGTTTAGGGATGAAATATAGGTTACAGTTATTTGAGCCAAGAGGTGAGGGATGTATTATAGGGCATTAGCACATTAGGCTATGGAGGCCGCCATTAGACCCCAACTGCACTATGACTAACACCTTCAGCCCCCGTCTCCGCAGTAAATGCCAGGGATGCTTCCCATTGGTCAATAATACAATAGCCATGTGCCGTATAGTTTACAGTTATTTGACCTACATGTGCAATGTGTTCAGGGATGGAATATACCGTAAACTCCCGCGTATAAGACGCGTCCTCTACGTCAAACAAATGCCTTGTGTGTCTTATAGGATGTACTGAAATTGGGGGTGCGTCTTATACGAGGGGTAATTTTACTATAGAAATGTATTGAATTTACAAATATCAGCATTAAAATGTGCGTCTTATATGCGAAAATGCTTCTGCTGAGTTTGGGGTGCGTCCTATACGCGCAACGCGTCTTCTACGCGGGAGATTACGGTAGTTTAGTTATTTGACCAAAATGAGCCAAGAGTGACGGAAGTACTGTCAGTAGACCATTATAGGTATTGTACTCATATTTATTTTTCACCTTGACTCTACCATGTAACCCAGTGTCCGAGTCTACCCACAAGCCAATCCACACCTATAGACCAAAGGCTGGCAGTGTCAACTGCACTCAGCGATCCCGCCTCCTCCCACTGGAGGATACGCCCGTTAATCATGAGCAGCTCACTGCATGCCAGGAATTCCTAGCAGCTATGTTTAGATCCACTCCTCCTACTGGAGGACATGTCCATTAATCATGAGCAGCTCACTGCATGCCAGGAATTTCTAGTAGCTATATTTAGACCAACTCCTCCTACTGGAGGACATGCCCATTAATCATGAGCAGCTCACAGCATACCGGGAATTCCAAGCAGCTATATTTAGAATCATACTGAACTCTGTGACCCCCAGTGCTATGTTTAGACCCACCTGCACATGCGCACTGGAAGTCCCCAGTTACTATATTTAGCTCAACTGATACTATTTTTAGGATGAGCTGGGTGAGCAGCTCCCTACTATAAATACCTCCTAGTGGAGCAGCTCACTCATCTTTCTACATTCATACTTCATCCCTCACACACTCACGTGGGATAAGAGCCCCCAGCCCAAGGCTAGGCTTGGACACTGTTGGGTACCATATACTGTATCATCATCTACACCTCGTGGACTTCAATAAATAAAGTGGATATCAAACTGGATCCCTGATTCGTCTGTATTCATC
Source organism: Acholoe squamosa (assembly GCA_949317995.1). Lineage (NCBI taxonomy): Eukaryota > Metazoa > Annelida > Polychaeta > Phyllodocida > Polynoidae > Acholoe > Acholoe squamosa. Next base: position 20,202,825 of record OX439045.1, on the reverse strand, counting down.
CTCATTCATCATTTATGGACTTGTTGACAGTACTATAGTTTGTAGTTATTTGAACTTCATGTGCTAAGTATTTAGGGATGGACTGTAGTTTACAGTTGTTTGACCTACATATGCCAAGTGTTCATGAATGGACTATAGTTTACAGTTATTTGACCTACATGTGCAAAACGTTCATGGATGGACTATAGTTTGCAGTTATTTGACCTTCATATGCAAAGTGTTCAGGGATGGACTATAGTTTACAGTTATTTGACTAAAATGTGCCAAGTGTTCATGGATGGACTAGTTTACAGTAATTTGACCAAAATGAGCCAAGAAGTCAGGGATGGACTCCTAGGAGTTATCAATAAGATTCTGGGAGCACTTTGCAAATGTAAAAGAGGTCCCCTGCCCCTCTGCGAAAGAATTCCTTGCCATTTAGCACCTATCCTTGCCAGCTTTAAATTGCCATCTGGGAGCTCCTGGGAACACTTTAGAAATCTGGGGAAAGTCCCCTGCAACTCTGTGAAGAATTTCTATGTCATTTGGCACCTCTCCTAGTCATCTGGGAGCTCCTGGGAACTATCTATATTCTGAGAGCACTTTGGATACACAGAAAAAGCCCCCTGTCCCTCTAGGGAGATATTCCCACCATTTTGGCACCTCTCCTTGCCATCTGAGTCAATCGAGTCTTTAGTGAGTCATTGCATGTCTTTGTTGAACCGCAATCTCTCGCGTAGAAGGCGCAGCCCGCGTAGAAGGCAGACCCACAACTCAGAGAAGGTAGGTCCGCGTAGAAGGCGCATATGCTGACTCTGAATAGGATTTTTGAATAACCTCACGTACAAGGCGCACCCCTTACTACTGGGGTGCCTTTCCCATAGAAGACTGTTTGGAAATATGTGTACACGCCACTCACTGATAGCTTTATTAATTATACTACCGTAAATCCTCGGTCATAAGCCGGATTTTTTTTTCTATTTTGAGCCAAAACCGGCTTCTAAATTTTCCCCAAAGTCCCCCCGGCTTATGACCGGGTTTTTTTCACTAAAGAATAAAGAGAAAATGGTAAAAATTTGACCCAAAAACCGGCTTTTATTTTTTTTCCTGAACTCACCCCCCGGCTTATGACCGGGGCCGGCTTGTGACCGGGGATTTACGGTATTAACCATTTAATCAAGAGAATCCATGCAGCATTATAATCAATAATCCTGCCATAGTGTGTGCTGCCATCTGGTGTAATTCTAGGAAGAAAGTGTTATACTCTGTCTATTTGATCATTTAAACAACTGTTATGTAATGTAAAGATGCTATTTACAAATCTTTACAAGGCTGTTCAGTGCACTTCAGCTTAAATTGGTTTTGGTATTTTACACCCCTGAACATTACACTTTCTAACCTACAGGGAGGCCAAAAATTACCTTTGGGGTGTAGGGGCCGGCATCGTTGTGTATATATTAGTGCGCTTCATCCGAGAGATGTGTTCGTGTGGTGCTCGTTCCTTCTATGCCAACCAGGCGTCGCTTCGCGATACCCGATTGATACAAGACGGGGCAGCACCACGCCTCGCGTCCAGCTCCTACTAAGGAGCCAGATGAACTGCAGAAGGGGACTGGACATAGTCCAGTCCAAACGTGTGTTTACTTAGCCATTAAAGGCCTACCCGAACCGTAGGAAGTCTGGGGCTTTGCCCAACCCGAACTCCTCGTGTTGTGTTGGTATCTCTAGTGTTAAGCGAGCCAAAGAGCCACCCAACATATAAGTCGAAACGAACCGTTACACTGGTGCCGTGACCAGTTGTTTCGGGGTGGAGCGCAGCCAGACGGCCGAAAGTCGCAGACTGCCTAATGCGAGTTCCTCCAGCCCAGGGCTTCAGGGATTCGAAGAGGATGGTTACACATCCCAGCATAGGCTGTTAGACTGGAAACCGGGTCAACAGCATATGTATAACCTGGAAGGTGTACAGGAAGTCTTCTCGACACCAGGTCTAACAGACGATCCCGCCATGATTGGAGATGGGATCGTTAAACTATGTATTATACCCAAGTACCCCTAGACAGTTTGCTTCGGATACGAGGGTATTAGGCGGGTTGGTTAAACCTGCCAGGTTAGACTTGAGCGATTGGTCTCAAGTTTTAACTAGTAGGCGCCAGCTAGGACCTAGCATCCTAGCAATCACTCCTAATATGTGTAGAGGCAAGGAAAAAGGGTGCTCCGTGCTAAAAGTCAACTTTAAAATTCAAATCATTAGCTTTACAGTGATACATAGCATGAGAAGTACTGTTAGTTTTGGAGGAATGGCTTGCTAGATATGGGTAGGTGTGACCATTTCAAGAATGTTAATAAGCTCTATGTCTAATTGGTCATGAGATATATAGCTAATTAGCATAATTTATGCTAATTAGCTAAATTCGTATAAATTTTTATTCTTTTGCCCATAACTTTTGATCTAAAAATGGTATTTTCATTCTGTTTTCGCCATAGTAAACCTTGTGGGATGTTCCTTCAAATGGAATCATTGATTTTCCTATTTAGAATGAAAATCATGTTTCCATGGCAACAGAAATCAACAAAAATGCCTATTTTGGCCCAAAAACATTCTTTTTAAATGCCAAATTTGGAACCTTTCCACCCAAAATAGAACGTTTTATCAAAAACCATTGAATTCTCCATAAAAAAGTAGCCTATAACAGTTTTAGTCATATTTTCCCTATTTTAGTCCATAGTGATGCCCCCTGGTGGCTAAATCTGGTACTAAATCCCGCAGTAACTAATTCAACGGACAGAGATGCCTACGAGAGGGGGAATGCATGGGGCGGTCCGATCAACTCGGGAGACCCCATTGATGACATCATCGGATCATGAGAGCGATGATCGTTTGTCGTCTCTAGCCCATCGGGTGGAGTTAAAGGCAAAGGATGAGAAGGAAAGAGAGAGTAAGTTAGCTGACCTAGAAAGGGAGGAAACCAATAGGCGAAGACCGATTGACAAGGCTAGAGCCGAGGAAGTCGCTAAAGCTCGTGATGTAAATAGATTGCAATCCGAGTTGAGTGCAATGGAGGAGAAGTTGAAAGCTGAGACGGAAGCCAAGTTGGTCTCGGAACAGGATGAAATCCGTAAGGAGACCACCGAGTACCAAAGGTCTCAGACAAAAAAAGTGAGAAGTATCGTTTGTTAAAAGATACTTTGAAGAAGGAGGCACAAGCTGCCCAGGCGGAACGGAACCGAGCTGTAGCAGACAATGAAAAGATCAGATCCGAGATCTTGTCAGAGAGTGCTCAGTTAAGAGAAGAACAAAGGAACTTGACCACAGACGTGGCAACCCTGACTCTAAACAAGTCCGCTGTGGAAAGCTACTTGCAGGAAAAGGAGCATACGAATGCACCTCCAAGGAGTACGGACCAGAATCCCGACTCTACTTTTGACAAACATGGTGACTTTGTCTCCTGTTCGACACCTAAGCAGCCGACAGGGGCGTACAACCCGTTTGTAAACGACAACGCCTCTCGGAACGTTGATCAAGGGGGTGTCTATGTTAGAACCCAAGATCAGAATGGCCGGACTAGTAGAGTTCGCATCAGCGAGGTTCCGATAGTCCATAATTTGGACCCGGACTACATACAAAGGGACTGTTCCGACAAGTGCCGAAACAAGCGGATTCCACATACATGTGGATCAAGCAGATAATGTTGGGCTGGACGCAGGTAATCCGGGCAACCAGCAAAATGCTCAAAGTAGCAGTTGCCAACAAGGGCAGGCTGGCCAAGCGCCTAATGACGTTGGTCAGGGCGGGTCAGCCAATGCGAGCGGTCACGGGGGGAGTAGTGCCTCGGGTACCATCCCTAATGCAGGGGGTAGAGGTTACGCGGGTAATAATGGGTCACAGTGGACTTATACCCAACCACCACCACCACCACCACCCCCAAACAATAACAGTTTTGGAGGGTTAGAAAGCAATCGAACCTTGAATGAGACCAAGGTGATTGAATGAAGCAAACAGCAATGCAGCAGATTGTTGTATGATCATACGAGGCCAAACCACATCTGGTTAGATGTTTAAAAGGTGGTCCGGGACGCATGGCCGTTGAGCAATGGCGTACCTGGTATGGCCTCGCTGGGAGTTTTGAGCAGCTCGTTGAATCTGCTAGTGGACTGTCATGTAATATGGTTAAGGAGGATCCGATGGTACGTTTTAGATAACCCAGAAACCTACAGAAGCCTTTAGGGCATATGGGATGGAACTCCATGCCCTGTTAAGTAAGGCCAGACCCAGGAAAGAAAACCAGGACTGGTATATGGACGACTTGATAACTCAATACGTCAAGGGTCTGAGGGACCGAGACGAGCAGATTGCTGCAAGAGACGCCTGGAAAGAAGGGTCTACACTGCCCGGCATATTCAATGGAATAAATATGGCCGTGGAGAAACGTACAATGCTAGCCGTAGACATCCCGAATATATCGGGACCGACTCCAGTGGCGTCTGCCATTCACTGTTCCGAGGCAGATAACACCTCGGATGATTTTGAGTTAATAGACATTGAACAAGAGGATGGTACCTTTTGCTCAATGCAACTAAGGAGAAACACTTCTGGCAGGAAATATATTCCAAGGAAGGTTTTCAACAAGCCAAAGGATGCTAAACCAGCATCCGAGGCCAGGGGCGCAGCTAAACCCAACTGCAAAGCTTATAAGCCTGCCGATAGCGCTAACAAAGCGAGTGGTCAGTCTCCAGACATGACTAAAATAATGGAAGAGATGTGCATGAAAATAACTGATGCACTACAAGCCAGTCGGTCGAGACCCAGAGTGGATCGCCGAACCGTAAAGTGTTTTAGGTGCCAAAAGATGGGGCACTATTCCTCTGAATGTACTGCTGCAAAGCCAGTAATGGCGGCTTACTATGAAGCCAAAGCCGAACCCGAGGCAGACCACTATGTTACGGAAGCTCCCGACGTAGGGGGAAATTAGAGGGGGTTGTATCCACGGCATTGGGTATAACCCCAAGGAGAAACGAATGCCAAAAGGCTACCGGGGGTGATCCGGTGGAAGATTTCGAATCAAATTTACCTGGAGGTCGGGTGACTGTGGGTGCGCACCCCAGCATTCCGACCGGGGCCAGGGACCCTAGTGTCAATTTGTATGGTGGCGAAAATTATGAGGCGAGTGGCCGCACTGGGGGAGAGGAAGGATGGTCAAAGAGTTGATTCGAGTGTGTGGGACACGCCTTCCCCCAAGTCATCCGTGTCTAGAGTTTCTGAGAAGACTCGGATTGAATCTTGGTGATTCGGGAGACTTTCACCAGTTTACCAGTAACCCATCCCCGCTGGGAGGGAAACGGTGGTATGTGCCCATATCTGTGGAAGGCCGGGTAGGAGAATTCTTAGTGGATACTGGAGCTAGCCATTCCTGTGTGTCCAAAAAGATTCTTCGACTCGGTGGCCAGCAGTCATGAGAACCTCAAAATGGGGGTAAATGCTTGCACGGCCGACGGAAGCAGTATGAGAACTTTTGGGAGGACGTTTATGCCTATCTGAATAGGAGGCAAAGAATTTGTTCTTTCGCCGACTATCTTAGAGGTTAGCGATGATGGAATCCTCGGTTTGGACTTTGCAAGCCTATATGGGGCCGTATTGGACCCCCGGGATGGAATGTTGAGTATCCGGAACCCCTATAGCTTGCACGTACAGTGTGTATTAAGACAGGTGTCTTCAGTAGCCTCGGTTATGCATACGGTGAAAATCCCTCCGGGTACCACTTGTGATGTCCTTTATGGCGGATCAATGGCCCAGAAGGGTGAGACGGGAGTCTTTGAGCCCGATACGGTATATTTATCGAGCATCGGGTTGGATTCAGTGGATACATTAGTGGCGAATGCAGCATGGTCTGTATTACCCATGACTAACCGAACCGGCTCAGTGATATATTTAAAACGTGGCGACAGTGTTGGGGAGATGAGTTCGGTAGAACACGTCGCCGAGGCCAAGTTTAATAACTTGTCTTGATTGTTGTAATAACACCAAATAAACGCTGTTAGTAAGCATCCATTGGATGAAGAATTCCAGAAACTGATTGATAAATCAGATTTACAGAATACGGAGGACAAACGGCACCTAGGGGATCTCCTACGAAGGTACGAGAATGCTTTCGGTAGGGAAGGAGGACCCGTGGGTAAAACCGATAAGGTGTTGCACACCATTGATGTGGGCTACGAGAAACCTTTCAAGATACCGTATCGTAGACTTCCTCTCAAGAAGAAGTTAATATGTGAGCAGGATATACAAAAGCAACTGGAACTAGGGGTAATCGTGCCTAGCTCGAGCCCTTGGTCCAGTCCCGTTTGTATGACCACAAAGAAAGACGGTACAATCCGTTTCTGTGTCGATTACCGAAAATTAAACGGTATGACAAAGAAGAACTCGTATCCTCTACCAAGGATAGACGAGACGTTAGATAGCTTGGGTGGGAACCAATGGTCCTGCACCCTGGATTTACAATCCGGGTATTGGCAAATACCGATGCATCCCGATGACATAGAGAAAACTGCTTTCTCTAGCCATTTGTGACTATTCGAGTATAATGTCTTGCCCTTTGGATTGTGTAACGCACCAGCTACGTTCGAGGCTATGATGGAATCTCTCCTCAGTGACCTCCTCAGTGAAGTGTCTGGTTTACTTGGATGATGTTGTCGTGTTCGGCAAGTCATTTCAGGAGTGCCACGCGAGGGGATGATTGGGATGATTGGGAGATGGTTAGCTCATTTATCCGAATTCGGATTAGAGCACATGCAGATCGAGCACCGTCCAGGTGTGAAGCATATCAATGCTGATGCCTTATCGAGACGACCGGTCCGAAAGTGCCAAAATGCCACCTGTGAAGACTGCGGGGCCCACAATGCTGTGGTCGCAGGGTTGGTATATACCACCCCCCGTATCCCCTGGGAGCTGAATGCAGCTATCTCAATTGGTCCCCGGAGACCGTCAAGAAGTTCCCACAGTCGGATCCCACCACTACGCGCATAATGGAATACTTGCGGAAAGGTATTAAGCCGGTAAGGCCGATGTTATCTCTAGAAGACAGAGAGACAGGCAATTGATAGCTCAATGGACCGAGCTGGAGATCCGAGATGGCATATTGTGTAGTTGGAAGACTTCTTCCACCGGCAATAAGCTATTGCAAATAGTGATTCCCACCTCAATGAGAAGGGATATCATGTATTATTGTCATGGACACCAAACGAGTGGCCATTTTGGGAAGAAAAGATCCATAGAACGTCTGCAGAGACGATATTACTGGCCAGGGATGAGAAGTGACCTACTTCGGTGGATTGCAACTTGTCTTGATTGTTGTAAAAACAAGCCAGGACCCGGCCTAGGCAAGCTACCCTTGTCCCAGGAATTGTTTGGTGTAAGATTTGCACGATTAGCAATCGACATCATTAGTGGATTTAAAACGACGCCTAGAGAAAACATTTGTATGGTGGTCGTCACAGACTACTATACTAAGTACACTCGGGTGTTTCCTCTTCCAAATCTCAAAGCCGCTACATGTGCCGAAGCATTTGTAAAAGGCTGGGTGCTACATTTGGGTGTACACCTAATAATGCACAGTGATCAAGGTAGAGAGTTTGAGTCAGAGTTATGGCAGGAAATGTGCCATTACTTAGCAATATGTAAGACCTGAACCAACCCATACCGACCACAATCCGATGGTCAGGTAGAGAGGTTCAATAGGACTTTGATACAAGTACTGAAGCCCCTGGTTAATAGTCACCAGGACGGCTGGGATGAACAGTGTGAGTTTGTAGTGCACGCCTACAACAACACTGTCCATTCATCTACTAATTGCACCCCAAACCTTTTGGTGTTCGGCGAGGACATAATTATGCCCGCCGACTTAGTATACGGAGTGGTTGGAATAGACCCGGAGGCGCCCTGCACGGTGTTGTTTGTGGAGTTGTTACGGGACAGATTCAAGCATGCATACGAGGCCGTTCATAAAGAACTGCTGAAAAGTGCTAATTGGCAGAAGGTGGGGTATGACACCAATGCAAGACGAATACGTTTTAACGTAGGGGACAAGGTACTAAGGTATTACGAGCCACTCGAACGTTTGAAGCTCGTAACGCCTTGGGAGGGTCCATTTAAGGTTGTGCGCATCATCTCCCAATCAACGGTGATGGTGGAAGACTGCTACACTGGTAGAAGGTGGACAACCAATGTAGGAAAGCTCCGGCCATGGAAGGGACGCGAAGCGGCAGAGAGGGAGTTCGGCTACCAACCCCCTAGGCCAACTATAAGTAAGCCTAGCATTGCGGTACCCGAGAAACGCCCTAGAGGTCGGCCTAGGAAACTTCCGGAGGCGAAAGTAGCTTCTAAAAAGAAGACGACGGTCCGGAAACGGCCTAATCGTAAGAATTGGAAAAATGTCTCGCTGAGTGAAGGCATTACATATGGGAAGGGTCCTGCCGTGGCTACGCGGGGCCCGGAGAAGGCCGTATGTAAAGCCGGGAGAAATAAAATGCCAACCCAAGGCGTTAGACGCAGTCCTCGGTTGAGGTCCGCCGTTACCTAACTCAGTACACAACGAGTTACTGTGTGTAATCAGCCGTAGGCGAATAACATATGCATCGCGGCTGGGGCTTCGAACACATGTTCCCAGGGTAGCCGTATCCCGTGAGTGGTTGATGGATTAACCGGTACATTCGCTTTATAGCAATGTATATACCACCAAGCTCCAGATGATAGCACCCCGGTAGCAACATGCGTCTCGTATACCGAGCTGAACCTTAGTTCAATTCTAGTCCGCTAGGTGAAGCCACAGGGGTGGCGGGAACGCGCGGAACTAGGTCACCGGATAGCCCATAGCGGGATCTTGCGAGACGAGAGGTCGGACGCCATATTGGTTATAACTAGGGCAGAAGCGTGGCGGTAAGACGCCACTGGTTTTGTGCCAGTTACCTTACGCCCTCCGGCAGCTCAGAGCTGTGTTCCAACGCAACTACTGCCAATTTTATATTGGAAGATCGCCCGCTGTGATGGCACAGGGGACGATTGATGCTGCGCGTCACACTGACAACGTTGAGTTGGATGAAGGCGAGGACCCAACGGTCGAGTCTCGGGTAGAGGAAACCATGGAATCCTCTAATGCTGGCCTCGTGCAGGGGTCAGAAGTAGAAGAAGCCGCACAATATCTCGCTGCCATGTCGACTGAGGTCACTGACAGAGAGCGGATGCCTCCTCCACCGAATCCGGGTCCAGTACCCTCAGTGTCGGGTTCAGCGAACCTGTCCTGCCCGCCGGGATCAGATGTCATGGACATACCGCTGTACCCTCCGGGATACAGGACTACCGTAAACTCCCACGTATAAGACGCGTCCTCTACGCCAAACAAAATGCTGGTGCGTCTTATAGGATTTTCTGAAGTTGGGAGTGCGTCTTATACGGGGGGTAATTTTACTATAGAACAGTACTGGATTTACAAAATTGAGCCCTAAGAGGTGCGTCTTATACATGAAAATGCCTCTGCTGAGTTTGGGGTGCGTCCTATACGCGCAGCGCGTCTTCTGGGCGGGAGAATACGGTAGTACCGAACGTCTCGCCCACGTGGATGAAGACGAAGGTATAGTCTATACCAGCTGGGGGACGTACATTCCCATGCATCCTTCTATGTTTGGATGTGGCCCATTAGCGGCAGTGCCCGGTCAACCCGAGAATATCCCAGATGACTTCAAGACACTGGTGATAGACTTGTGCACTGACTAGCTTGCAGAGAATATGCCGGTATCATGGCTCTGCAACTACAGACGGTGGGCGGGAGCCATGGCCCTGGACGAGAACTTGGCGCGAGCTGTCCTACTGTCCGAAGGGATTACCCGGAAGGCTAGTCAGCTTAGAGAGTCTGACATGGACACTGACTCCACCGTCACACAGTCGTCGGTGGAATCCGGACGGACCAAGAAATTGGTCCGTAAGCCTATACCGAAGGGGCCACTGACCGAGTCTGATCTCGAGGAAGAGGACCTTCGGATTGCCATCGAGAGATCAAAGTCTGAGAAGGAGCCAGGCGCCAGTATACCCGAGGTGGCTGGTGGCATCTCGGACGAGGATATTTCTCGTCAGCAAGCTGCTGTGGAAGCCAAGCACCGTGAGCTTGACGAACAGCAGAAGGAGCTAGGAGGAGGAGGTGGAGGAGGAAGAATCGAGCAAAAGCGTCTCCGGCGGAAACCCGAGGAGGAGGAGGAGGAGGAGTAGGAGGAGGAGGAGGAGAAGGAGAAGGAGAAGAAGAATGGAGCAAAAGCGTCTCTGGCGGAACCCGAGCCCTCTACTACTAAGAAGGGGGAGAAGGGTAAGCCGAAGGCCGCAGCCCCTACATCCACCGCAGTCACAGTAGCCACCTCGGTTACTGCAGCACCTACTGTCACCACCAGCGGGACGGCCGCCACCACCTCGGTTGTGGCTTCGGCTGGTACCACTATGACCAGCCGAATCCAACCTAGAGGAGCGGGCATTTACTAGAGCAGCGACTCGGGAAGCGAAAAGCGACCCGGCGCTGCCCGCGTCAGCCAAATCTGATTTGGAGTCCATGACGACGTGGGAAGAAATGACCACGGACATCCCAAAGAACGAGAATCATAAGTGGATGTGGAAGAATGCAGCCGAGGGATTTAAAGAACGCGTCCCCCGCTGCTTCTCGGATTGTGCCTACGACACAATCCATTATATGTGTCCGGGCGCCGTCAACAAGGACGGTGATAGTGACGATGAGGAGTGGATGAAGTCCGGCCCTCACGACACGCCAGTTGGGAAGTTTTACCTGATTTGGATTGATCAGCTCAAATCCAAATTGGGTACGATATACCACTATGAGTCCAGGACCATGGTTCAATGGGCTATGACACAATGGGGACCAAGCGGCAGCCGCCGCAAGTGCCCATTCGAGTCGTGTCAGCTCTCACTCACCGGGGAGAAGATCTTCGATACAAAGCCTCGGTTCGCCAGGCACATTGTGGAGCACCATATGCACCATAAGCCCTTGATGAGGTGTGTCCCTGGAGACCGCCCCAGCAAGCTGTGTGACGGCACCTTCTTGACCAACCGGCGCCGGGAACCTGGCTCTGCATCTGCAGAAAGCCCACGGTACCAGCCTGGAAAAGACATGAAAGCGTGCAGTAAAGTGCTTCAACGAGCTCCTGGCGAAGTGGGCTACGTTGACCGTCAATGATGTACGAGAGCAGGCGTTTGAACCCGAGTTCTGCGCCTGGAGGAGTGGTAATATTACCACTTATTTTGCAGTAAACCCCTCCAGTACTAAATTTGGAATGCCCACCGAGGTGCATCTGAAGGTCAAGAAGTGGCGGGGTGACGACAAACGAGAGAAGGGAAAGCAGGCTCGTTTGAAGGGAACCGCTGGGGCTTCGGCTCCAGACCCAACCACCTCCAAACGGACCCGCGCAGACCGATCCATAAGCCCGGCGGGCAATAGGGATCAGCCCAGACCAGCTAATCCAGATGATCGTCGCCAGTGGGGACAACAAGTCTCGGCTTTGGATATGCCTGGCAACCAGACCCATCGGGTGGTCAGCCAGGCACCACCACTGCCACCACAGCACCCCCCGGGTGAAGCCACTGGAAGTCAGGATGACTGGAGTACCTTCTTCAGTGCCCCATCCGGCCACAGTGCATGGTGGGCCAGAGAGGGTCCCTCCAGTAAACAGCACCAGGCTTATGAGGAATACACAGCGAAGTTCCCTGCTGTGGGACCCGCAGGACCCGAATCACAGGTCCTGACCTCCTCTGGCCGAGCTAAAGCTCAGGGTAGAGGCTGTGGTGGAATTGAATCCACCTGAGCGGCTCCTGGCTACGGCCGAGGTCGGGGAGGTACGGGGAGGTACTTCCGCAGGCACTCCGCCTGTTACTGTGCAACCTCCAGCACCGGCGACGGCTACCACCCCATCCGCGGGCCCTCGGGTCATGGGGTTGATAGCTTGCACCCTGTCGGGCCTTCAGGATCCGGATACGTTCGTCGATCATAGAGACGTACATACCTGCCAGATCCAGAACGACCTGATGGGCGAGTGGCAGTCCTTGCATCGCCAGAAGTCAATCGACTACTGGCGAACCATGACTGAAGCCACCTTCAATCTGGTCTATGAAAAGAGGGAGGAAGACAAAATTAAGGAGCAGGAGATAAAGCGGGTCGAGGAGGCCTATAAATCCTGCAGGGAGAAACAGAGGGAAGCCGAGAAGCTTAAGGAGTTCCACGCTGCTGAGAACTTAAAGTACATTAATAGGTACAAGCAGGAAGACTTGAAGTTCTTCCTCTGCTTTGGCAAGCACCTGGATGACTGGGACGGCACCGCGTCGTCTCTAGTCATCCCTTCGGGTGCCGAAGCCGAGGCAGCGGGGGACAGCCCCTCTGAGGGCATGGGTGCTCTGAGCCTACTCAGTGACCCGAGCACCTTACTAAAGGCAGCAGCAGCTCGGCTCCCGTACTTAACCCGGAGCCAGCTGAGAAGATGGACACTGACGACGAGTCTGAGGACTTGTAAGTGTCCATCTGCCGGCTTCCCCTCATTAGTACCCGAGGGTAAAGGCATATGATATGCCAGAGATTAATTTCTCGGGGGACTACTCGGATCCGACGGACTGGAATGACGACCTGCAGCCAAGATGGACGCTACCCGAACCACTCATGGATTACCAGACGAACAGGGGGCTCCATCTTCCCATCATCACCAGGGCACTACATACAGCAACGTGGCTTGCCACCACTCGTTTGTCGCCGTATGGAGCTGCAGAAACCAGTCATTCCAGGTTCGCCAGAAGTTTAGTTTTATTGTAAGGGTGATCCTGCTACTCCGGTAAGACACCTCTTAAAGGCATATTTCTATGTATAGTATAATTTTCTATAAACTATATTTTTATATAAACTAAACAAAAAAAATGTTCTATTTCGGGTTACCTCACCTCTCGGGTCATTGATATTTCATATTGTATATAATACTACACCATGTAATGTCCTTGATAACAATATACATTTAAACATGTCTTAACTATAATAACTTTGTAACACTGTTACTCATATATTCCACCATAGGTTGATGGCACATAAGGTACCACCTCCTATTTATGTTATTATTTAGTTACTTCGGATTATATGTGACGATGCCTATTATTATGTACATATTATTTATAGTGCCCCTTAATGTCATACACTTTGTACAACATTGTTATAATAGACTTACCTATGTATATACTGTTATTACACTTTAACAATAGGTACACCTACCCTAGGTAAAGTCTAGGGGGGTGGTGTAGGGGCCGGCATCGTTGTGTATATATTAGTGCACTTCATCCGAGAGATGTGTTCGTGTGGTGCTCGTTCCTTCTATGCCAACCAGGCGTTGCTTCGCGATACCCGTTTGATACAAGAGGGGGCAGCACCACGCCTCACGTCCAGCTCCTACTAAGGAGCCGGATGAACCGCAGAAGGGGACTGGACTATGTCCAGTCCCCTTCTGCGGTTCATCCAGACGTGTGTTTACTTAGCCATTAAAGGCCTACCCGAGCAGTAGGAAGTCTGGGGCTTTGCCCAACCCGAACTCCTCGTGTTGTGTTGGTATCTCTAGTGTTAAGCGAGCCAAAGAGCCACCCGACATATAAGTCGAAACGAACTGTTACAGGGGTATTTTGGCATGATGTTATTTTGCAGGTGAGCCTTAAAAAGGCTGGGGTGATGTTATTTTGCAGGTGAGCCTTAAAAAGGCTGAAATCTGCCTTTAGGTTGAGATTTCACACCCCTGAAATGTTCTGATTCCTAGAATTACACCAGGTGGCAGCACACACTATGGCAGGAGTATTGAGTATACTGCTGCATGGATTCTCTTGATCAAAAGGTCAATAATATAATTTATAAAGTTCTCAGTGAGTTGGGTGTACACATATTTCCAAACACTTTTATGATGAACAGAATGGTATGCTTCATTCAGCAGTTTAAGGGTATATAGAGCACCATGGGTTAGACTACACCTTTTCTTTGGTTAAAGAAATACATGACTCTGTGTACATCGATCCAGATCGAAAACTGGAGGTACCCCGCGTACAAGGCGCACCCCCAACTCAAGGCAATTACCCTCCTGCGTATAAGACCCACCCACAATCTGATTCGCGTATAAAACTGACCTACCCTACCGATTTTTTTCAGCATGTTACCTGAAACAGACAACTTTCTTTTTGGCCCTGCCTTACTGACTGCATCGTCAGGCCCCACAACAGCCTATGCACATTGGCCATCAGTTTTGTTGTTTTTTTTACATTTTACAAACAGGAGGAATGATCGTGTGACCTCCCATCCTTGTCACTGGCCTGGAGCATGTCATCAGTGTGCTGTCACCTTAACATTAATACCTGGTACTTGATGAACCACAATGTTCAGACCTATGTCACAGAAAGATTGCACTTGCCTTTTGACAGCTGTACCTCAGTATGGCACTATAGGTTATTCCCGAGGGAGGGGCGCTTCATTTTTGGGTATTTGTGAAGGGGGGTCTTTCATATTTCGGTATTCACCCTAAGGCTATGGGGGGGGGGGGGGGGGCGGCATTTTGGGACATTTGCTGAGGGGGTGGGGGGGGGGGCACTGCATTATCAGATATAATGATAATGAATGCTCCCTAATGAAATTTTTTTTAAAAAAAGAGTAGGAAGCTATAAACTTGTCTGTTTCATCTGTGGACATTGATAATGTCTAAAAAATGCACTTTCTCCTTGATTTACAAACATTTTTTTTTCTCGTGAAACTTAAGTCAAATATGTGCATGTCCCATTTGAATGTCTTGTCTGATACTAGCCTACTAGTGATAAGATATCCCTGTAGGACATCTCTGTTTGAATACTGAATTATAAACAAAGTTAGGCCTATGATTGAATAATATAAATAAAACAAAGTTACTTCTTGATATATTCGATGATATAACATGGTTATCATGTTTAGGAACTGATTCGAGTTCCTAAAATGGATAATATGAGTTCTGATATTTCGGGATAAGGAACCGAAAATTGACAGCGGACCGGACATACCTTGACAACGAGTTGACATGAAAGTAAATCCTCCATTTTTGAAGCTTATGTACCAAATCTGACAAAATGCTTTGGACATAACATAGTTGAAACCTTATTCTATCTCCCTGTCGGGTAGATTGCTTGATATTAAGGCTGAATTTAACATAAAAAAATAGTAAACTTTCGAAGCAAGCGACTGGCCGTGCGTCTTCGCCATTCTGTCAACACACTACAGGTGGCACCGCCTGGAGTGTAAAGGCTATAGACTGGCGCAGCTCTGTCTCAACGTATTCGCGGTAGTAGGCCTACGAGAATGAGAGTTGCACCAGGTCGCCAGCTTGACCAAACATCATGAAACCAAGATGGCGGAGGGCAGTCTTGTCGACTCGCATAAGAAATCAATGGATTCTATCATTTTTAAAGGTAAATACTTAGAATTAATTGTGAAAACCATGTTATATATGCAATATGTAATGATTAGACTTGAACTCATGCCTTTCAGGGCTTATATAGGCACTCCGCTCCGCGTGGTGCCTATATCATCCCCTGAAAGGCATTCGTTCAAGTCTAATCATTATATATTATATTCATACATGTACCGGTATGACTGGTGTATAAATTTTGTAACTTAATTGTGTGTTCTGGATCACACAATTAAGTTTCTCTGCTTTAAACATTTCCTGGTGAGGAGGGGGGGGGGCATGCCCCAGCCCAGACCCCCAAAGCCTACCAAAACTAAAAGCTCCAGCTTTACCAACACTGGCAACAGGGATGAAAGTCACAGCGCACGAAAATCCCTGAAAAATGGTCCTATATTCACCCGAAAAACCTGGGTTTCTATATGAAGACTTTCATCCCTGTACCAAGCAAAGGCAAAGCATTGTCAGACAGAGCACTTCTCTAGGCTTTGGGACAGTTAGACAGATCGGCAGTTCGACAGGTCTGCCAATTGGACAGAATTTTGTGATCTATGAGACAATTGGACAGGACTATTCGACAGATTTGGGTGCAGTGCTTTTACATCCTCCGCACACCCTGCGCCTGACTGCCACACCCTTGACACCCTGCCCCTGAATTTTACATCCTCTGCACAGCCTGGGCCTAACTCCCACACCCTTGACGCCCTGCCCCTGACTTTTACATCCTCCGCACACCCTGCACCTGACTGCCACACCCTGCCCCTGACTTTTACATCCTCCGCACACCCTGCACCTAACTCCCACACCCTGCCCCTGACTTTTACATCCTTTGCACACTCTGCACCTGAATCCTACACCCTGGACCTGACTCCTACATCCTCAGCAAACCCTGCCCCTGACTTTTACGTCCACCGCCCACCCTGTGTCTGACTTTTACATCCTCCGCACACCCTGTGCCTGAGTGAGTAATAGATGTTTAACGCCATTTCGACAGCTAAGGTCATATTCATGGCGAGAACGACATTACACAATTTCACAGAGGAATGTGTCAGTGCCCGCGCATATGTGCACCACACACATCCTGAGGGGATAGGAAAGATGAGAAGTAGACCCTTTTAAGTGGGCTAGGGAAGCCCACACAGAGGAATGTATCGATGCCCGCTCATATGTGCACCACATACATCCGAGGGGATAGAAAAGAGGAGATATAGACCCTTTTAAGTGCGCTAGGGAAGCCCTCTGTGCCTGAGTTTTACATCCTCCGCACACCATGTGCCTGACTCCCACACCCTCTGCACACCCTACGCCTGATTCCTACACCATCAGCCTAACTCCTACACCCTTCACATACCCTGTCCCTGACTTTAATTTACACCCTCATCACACCCTGCTTCTAACTCCTACACCCGCCACACACCCTGCGTCTGGCTTCTACACCCTCTGGACACCCTGTATCCAAGGTCTCACATTCCCTGCACACCCTGCGACTGACATAGGGTAGGTTGTGTTACCAGAACACAAAACTCTTTAATAGGGAGTGATTATTTCTGAACAACAGGGGGTTGGGGGGGGGGCTTGGTGGGTTTGCACACGGATGCATGAAAAAAAAATTTTCCCCTCGCTATAGGGGCAAAAATCGCGCATGAATGAGCCCTTTTAGCCTCTAGTAACATGAGGGCTTTTTCACTGAAAACAGGTGAAATTATTTTGACCCCTCCCCCAGAGGTGTGGAAAAAAATTATGAACCCCCCTCCCCGGTCAAGGGGTCGAAAAATTCTGACTCCCCCCCCCCCCACCCCTGTTGTTAAAAAATAATCACTCTCTTGGGCCTTACTTTATTGTGCTGCAATGCTATTTACCGGTATGTCAAGACTCGAGTCAAGGCCAACCTGTCCAATCCGCCCGCTCTCAACTCTCACGCATTTGAGGCTTATCTCACGCAGATGAGCCTTTTTCTCACACGTTTTAGGCTTCAAAAAATCAGCATAGGCTTGAAGGGTGAACTTGGATAGCGAAGTCGGGCAAACCATAGGCATAGGTCGCGTGAACTGTATCTGTCACTAAGATGAACGGGTACTTTTAAAATGAGTATTTCTTAGCCCATAATGATTAGAACTTTACATGGATGGTATGGATTAAAAGGGAAAAGTCTGATCTACAAAATGGTGGGTAAATATCTAAGTTATTCTTTCATTCCATCATGTTTACAGCTTTGGATATTGGAGTAAAATTTAGATTCTGTCAGCATTCCCTGCATGTGTAACTGGAACAGACTGGTCCTTCTTGCAGAAATCTATTGATAATGTCTCAGTCAGTGTTCTAGACGAGATCCAAAACTTATCCTTCATTATTCTCGACCTTTACACAACTCCTGTTTGGAAGTACAGCTTACCTTAATGTGTCCAACACTTCAAGTAACAAGTGATCTTGGGTTAATCTCAAAATGATTGCTATTTTTTTCACTATTCCTGCCCCCACTTTCAGAGAGGGAGAGTAACTTACAAGAAAAGTTATGACTGACTGACACCCAGTGACACTGACAGCGAATGGGCGTCACTTCATTGTATGTCACCGTAAGCGCGAACAACACACTCTGAGGATAAAAAGGGAGAAGATACAGTCCATGTTCTATGTAGTACTATATTATCTAGTAGATATTCAATATGATCGGACAAAAAGGAAAATCATCGAAAAGGGAAATGAAATAATTATGATTTGATAAAATATACTTTGGCGAGACCATTACAGCAATCTGGCCCCAGCTCGACCCAGAGCAGAGGAGGTTGGATGGTATGGAAGGCCATCCCCGCCATTAAACAACCAACCATAATACAATTAAACAGGGACAAATTGCACCTCTCCTCCAATCATGTTTCCCCCCTCCCGACCACAATTTGCGGTCGCCTCTTAATAGGAACGCCAGCTGTACGGGCGAACGATAGAAAGCCCTACGTTGCATCATCGCACGGACGCCTTAGGCGGGACTGCTACCACCTTCTGTTGATTCCAGAACTAACCTGGAGGAGTCATTCCAACAAAATATGTACTATTGACTGCTAGCAATCCTAATAGGCACACTGATAAACTTTTTTCACACGTCCATGCGCAAACCCACCAGCCCCCCCCCCCCTGTTGTTAAAAAATGATCACTCCCTAAAACCAAATTTTAAAAAGAAAAATCACACCATCCTAACACCAAATGACTAATTCCTGCATACAGGTGAATTAGCATAAGGAATACGGCCCTAATCAGGTCACCCTTCCGGAATAGGGTCAGATAAGTTCAAATAAAGGGTACAGACCCCCCTTAAAAAAAATGTCGGTCATCGGACCCCCTGGACCCTGGTCAGCCATAAATAGAAGCGTTCCCTATGTTAATTCTTATAGAGGTGAATTAGCATAGGGAATACGGCCCTAATTAGGTCACCCTTCCGGAATGGGGTCAGATATGTTCAAACACATGGTGCCGAGCCCCCTTAAAAAAATTTCGGTCATCGGACCCCCCTTGACCCCGGTCAGCCATACATAGAAGCGTTCCCTATGTTAATTCCCATTGAGGTGAATTAGCGTAGGGAATACGGCCCTAATCAGGTCACCCTTCTGGAATTGGGTCAGATATGTTCAAACACATGGTACCGAGCCCCCTTAAAAAAATTTCGGTCATCGGACCCCCCTTGACCCCGGTCAGCCATACATAGAAGCGTTCCCTATGTTAATTCCCATAGAGGTATTTTAGCGTAGGGAATACGGCCCTAATCAGGTCACCCTTCTGGAATCGGGTCAGATATGTTCAAACACATGGTACCGAGCCCCCTTAAAAAAATTTCGGTCATCGGACCCCCTGGACCCCAGTCAGCCATACATAGAAGCGTTCCCTATGTTAATTCCCATAGAGGTATTTTAGCGTAGGGAATACGGCCCTAATCAGGTCACCCTTCTGGAATCGGGTCAGATATGTTCAAACACATGGTACCGAGCCCCCTTAAAAAAATTTCGGTCATCGGAACCCTTGGACCCCGGTCAGCCATACATAGAAGCGTTCCCTATGTTAATTCTTATAGAGGTATTTTAGCGTAGGGAATACGGCCCTAATCAGGTCACCCTTCTGGAATCGGGTAAGATATGTTCAAACACATGGTACCGAGCCCCCTTAAAAAAATTTCGGTCATCGGACCCCCCTTGACCCCGGTCAGCCATACAAAACAGCGTTCCCTATGTTAATTCCCATAGAGGTGAATTAGCGTAGGGAATACGGCCCTAATCAGGTCACCCTTCTGGAATCGGGTCAGATATGTTCAAACACATGGTACCGAGCCCCCTTAAAAAAATTTCGGTCATCTGACCCCCCTTGACCCCCGGTCAGTCATACATAGAAGCGTTCCCTATGTTAATTCCCATAGAGGTATTTTAGCGTAGGGAATACGGCCCTAATCAGGTCACCCTTCCAGAATCGGGTCAGATATGTTCAAACACATGGTACCGAGCCCCCTTAAGAAAATTTCGGTCATCTGACCCCCCTTGACCCCCGGTCAGCCATACATAGAAGCGTTCCCTATGTTAATTCCTATAGAGGTATATTAGCGTAGGGAATACGGCCCTAATCAGGTCAGCTTTCTGGAATGGGGTCAGATATGTTCAAATGCATGGTACCGAGCCCGCTTAAAAAAATTTCGGTCATCGGACCCCCCTTGACCCCGGTCAGCCATACAAAACAGCCATCCCTATGTTAATTCCCATAGAGGTTAATTAGCGTGGGGAATACGGCCCTAATCAGGTCATCCTTCTGGAATCGGGTCAGATATGTTCAAACACATGGTACCGAGCCCCCTTAAAAAAATTTCGGTCATCGGACCCCCCTTGACCCCCGGTCAGCCATACATAGAAGCGTTCCCACTGTTAATTCCCATAGAGGTATATTAACGTAGGGAATACGGCCCTAATTAGGTCAACCTTCCGGAATCGGGTCAGATATTTTCAAACACATGGTACAGAGCCCCCTTAAAAAAATTTCGGTCATCGGAACCCTTGGACCCCGGTCAGCCATACATAGAAGCGTTCCCTATGTTAATTCTTATAGAGGTATTTTAGCGTAGGGAATACGGCCCTAATTAGGTCACCCTTCTGGAATCGGGTCAGATATGTTCAAACACATGGTACCGAGCCCCCTTAAAAAAATTTCGGTCATCGGACCCCCCTTGACCCCGGTCAGCCATACAAAACAGTGTTCCCTATGTTAATTCCCATAGAGGTGAATTAGCGTAGGGAATACGGCCCTAATCAGGTCACCCTTCTGGAATCGGGTCAGATATGTTCAAACACATGGTACCGAGCCCCCTTAAAAAAATTTCGGTCATCTGACCCCCCTTGACCCCCGGTCAGCCATACATAGAAGCGTTCCCTATGTTAATTCCCATAGAGGTATATTAGCGTAGGGAATACGGCCCTAATTAGGTCACCCTTCCGGAATCAGGTCAGATATGTTCAAACACATGATACCGAGCCCCCTTAAAAAAATTTCGGTCAGCGGAACCCTTGGACCCCGGTCAGCCATACATAGAAGCGTTCCCTATGTTAATTCCCATAGAGGTATTTTAGCGTAGGGAATACGGCCCTAATCAGGTCACCCTTCCAGAATCGGGTCAGATATGTTCAAACACATGGTACCGAGCCCCCTTAAGAAAAATTTCGGTCATCGGACCCCCCTTGACCCCGGTCAGCCATACATAGAAGCGTTCCCTATGTTAATTCCTATAGAGGTATATTAGCGTAGGGAATACGGCCCTAATCAGGTCACCTTTCTGGAATGGGGTCAGATATGTTCAAATGCATGGTACCGAGCCCGCTTAAAAAAATTTCGGTCATCGGACCCCCCTTGACCCCGGTCAGCCATACAAAACAGCCTTCCCTATGTTAATTCCCATAGAGGTTAATTAGCGTGGGGAATACGGCCCTAATCAGGTCATCCTTCTGGAATCGGGTCAGATATGTTCAAACACATGGTACCGAGCCCCCTTAAAAAAATTTCGGTCATCGGACCCCCCTTGACCCCCGGTCAGCCATACATAGAAGCGTTCCCACTGTTAATTCCCATAGAGGTATATTAGCGTAGGGAATACGGCCCTAATTAGGTCAACCTTCCGGAATCGGGTCAGATATTTTCAAACACATGGTACAGAGCCCCCTTAAAAAAATTTCGGTCATCGGAACCCTTGGACCCCGGTCAGCCATACATAGAAGCGTTCCCTATGTTAATTCTTATAGAGGTATTTTAGCGTAGGGAATACGGCCCTAATCAGGTCACCCTTCTGGAATCGGGTCAGATATGTTCAAACACATGGTACCGAGCCCCCTTAAAAAAATTTCGGTCATCTGACCCCCCTTGACCCCCGGTCAGCCATACATAGAAGCGTTCCCTATGTTAATTCCCATAGAGGTATATTAGCGTAGGGAATACGGCCCTAATTAGGTCACCCTTCCGGAATCAGGTCAGATATGTTCAAACACATGATACCGAGCCCCCTTAAAAAAATTTCGGTCATCAGACCCCCCTTGACCCCGGTCAGCCATACAAAACAGCGTTCCCTATGTTAATTCCCATAGAGGTATTTTAGCGTAGGCTGTGCCTCCATTAGGACCCTTCGAGCGGGCCTTGCCTTTTTCCCGCTTGTCGTCCCCTCTCCACTTCTTCACCTTCAGGTGTACCTCAGTGGGCATCCCGAACTTGGTTGGCGAGAAGTTGATTTGGAAGTAGGCCAAGAGGTTGCCACTCCTCCATGAACAGAATCCGGTTTCAAATGCCTGTTCCTTAACGTCTTTTACGCTCAACGAGGCCCAGTTAGCCAGGAGCTCGTTGAAGCACTTTACGGCCCGTTTCCTCTTCTTTTCCAGGCCGGTGCCATGGGCCTTCTGCAGATGCAGAGCCATGTCCCGACGCCGGATGGTGGAAAACGAGCCGTCACACAGTTTGCTCGGACGGTCTCCGACTACACACTGAAGAAGTGGCTTGTGGTGCATGTGATGCTCCACGATATGTCGAGCGAAGCGAGGCTTCGTCTCAAACATCTTCTCTCCAGTGAGGGCAAGCTGACAAGACTCAAATGGGCACTTTCGGCGGTTGCTGGATGGTCCCCATTGGGTCATAGCCCATTGAACTTTCGTCCGGGCCTCATAATTGTAAATCGACCCCAATTTGGATTTGAGCTGGTCAATCCAAATGAGGTAGAATTTACCCACTGGCGTATCCGAGGGGCCGGACTTCATCCACTCCTCGTCATCGCTATCACCATCCTTATTGACGGCGCCCGGGCACATGTAGTGGACTGTGTCGTAAGCACAGTCCGCGAAGCAGCAGGGAGTTCGTTCCTTGAACCCCTCGGCTGCATTCTTCCACATCCACTTCTGATTCTCGTCTTTGGGGACGTCCGTGGTCATTTCTTCCCACGTCGTCACAGACTCCAAATCAGATTTGGCTGACTCGGGCAGCTCTGGGTCGCTTGCGCTTCCCTCACTGTCCGTGTAGATGCCCTCCCCTTTACGGCCGGCTCGGCTGGTGGTAGTAGTACCAGTCGAAGCCTTGGTAGAGGATTTGGCACTCGTCCCGCTGGTGCTAGCAGAGGACGCTGCAGTAACAGAGGTGGCTACTGTGGTTGTTGGGGTTTTGGAGGCGGGCGTCTTCGGGTCGCCCTTACCCCTCGGCTTGGTGGGGGGCGTGGGCTCCGCCGGAGACGCTTTCGCTCCGTTCTTCTTTTTGCGGCACACGACCTTGGGTGGCTGCGCCGGCACCTCGGGACTAGAATCCGACTGACGTGGATCCTTGTCCTTTGAACGAGGGCTCCTCCTACCACTGACCGGGGAGTCAGAGTCGGAGGCGGCCTTTGCCTTACTTTGGGCCTGTTGTTTCCGGTGGGCCCGACGAGCAGCGGTAAGCTCCTTCTGTTGTTTAGCCAGCTCGGCTCGCTTGGCTTCAACAGCAGCCTGTTGCCGTGAGATGTCCTCTTCCGAGATCTCACCAGCCGCCTCCGGTATGTTGGCGCCCGGCTCCTGCTCGGTCGTGGACCTCTCGATGGCGATGCGGACGTCTTCCAACTCCAGGTCACTCTCGGTGAGAGGACCCTTTGGTGCTGGCTTACGGCTCAATCGCTTGACCCGTCCAGATTCCACCGACGACTGTGTGACGGTGGAGTCTGTATCCATGTCGGATTCAGACTCTCTTAGCTGCACGGCCTTCAGGGTAAAGCCTTCGGAAAGCAGCACAGCTCGGGCCAAGCTCTCGTTGACCGCCATCTCCTCCGCCAACCGTTGGTAGTTGCGGAGCCAAGAAACCGGCATGCTTTCTGCCAACTCGTCAGTGCACGAGTCCATGACCAGAGTCTTGAAGTCATCTGGTATGGCATCGGGCACGCCGGGTGTCTCCGCAAGCGGACCGCATCCGAACATGGAGGGATGCATAGGGATGTAGGTCCCCCAAGAGGTGTACACGACACCAGTTTCCACGTCTACGTGGGCCATGCGCTCGATGCGCGTTCTGAATCCCGGAGGATACAGCGGAATGTCCAGGACATCGAGACTGCCACCCGAAGCCGTTGCTGTAGACGTGGGCTCCGGGCGTGGTGGTGGTGGAGGTGGCATCCTCTCTCTGTCCGTGACCTCAGCCATAGCAGAGAGCGTGAGGGCTGCCTCCTCGACTTCGGATCCCCTTGCAGGGACCGCCGTTGAGGAGTCCATACTCTCCTCAACCCGAGACGAGACCGTCGGGTCCTCGCCTGCCTCCAACTGGATGTTGGTGGTTTGACGTGCGGCGTCAATCGTCCCCTGTGCCAGGGCGACTTCTAATTTTAAAAATTGGCAAATGTGTTGGACTCCTCCCGAAGGATTCGTCTAACAAAAGGGGTAGGTATAGCCAAGCTAACCCAACAGCTACCGGCTGCCAAACGCCGACAATAACCGGAGCGAAACGGGTGGCATCTTACCGCCACGAGTCCGCTCTAGTTATGAACAATATGACGTCAGACCTCTCGTCTCGCGAGATCCCGCAAGGGCTATCCGGTGACCTAGTTCCGTGCTTTCCCGCCGCACCCGCGGCGCCACCTAGGGGACTAGATCCAAACTAACATTCGACTCGACATGCGAGACGCGGCCTACTACCCGAGTGCTATCGTCTGGAGCTTGGCAGTGTATACAACGCTTCAAAGCGAATGTACCGGTTAATCCGACCGCCGCTCACGGGATACAGCTACCCGGGGAGGGTGCGTTCCGCATCCCTAGCCGTGGAACGTATGTTATTCGCCTACGGCGGACAACACGCAGCAGCTCGTTGTGTACTGAGTTAGGTTACAGCAGACCTCAACCGGGGACTGCGTCTAACGCCTTCGGTTAGCATCTTATTCTTCCCGGCTTTACGTATGGCCTTCTCTGGGTCCCGCTTAGCCACGGCGAGACCTTTCCCATACGTAATGCCTTCACTCAGCGAGACATTTTTCCGTTTCTTACGATTAGGTCGTTTCCTGGCCTTCGTCTTCCTTTTGACTATTCCCTCATCTTCCGGCATTTTTCTCGGCCGGCCCCTAGGGCGTTTTATGGGTACCACCACATTGGGCTTGCTAGGCGCAGGCTCCGGTGGATGGTAACCAAACTCCCTCTCCGCCTCTTCGCGTCCCTTCCAGGGCCGAAGTTTTCCGACATTTGTCTTCCATTTCCTACCAGTTAGGCAGTCCTCCATCATCGCTGTGGACTCGGAGATGATGCGAATAATCTTGAATGGACCCTCCCAAGGCGTTACGAGCTTCAACCGTTCCAGTGGCTCATAATACCTTAGTACTTTGTCCCCGACATTGAAACGAATCCTCTTGGCGTTGGTGTCATAACCCACCTTTTGCCATTTCGCACTCTTCAGCAGTTCTTTCCGAACGGCCTTGTATGCCTGTTTGAACCTATCCCTTAACAACTCTACAAACAATATGGTGCAGGGCGCCTCTGGGTCTATCCCAACCACTCCATACACTAAGTCGGCGGGCATTATGATGTCCTCGCCGAACACTAGCATGTTTGGGGTGCAATTAGTGGATGAATGGACAGTGTTGTTGTAGGCGTGTACTACGAACTCACACTGTTCATCCCAGTCGTCCTGGTGGGTATTAACCAGGGGCTTTAGCACTTGTATCAGGGTTCTATTGAACCGTTCTACCTGTCCATCCGACTGTGGTCGGTATGGGTTGGTTCGGGTCTTGCAAATAGCTAGGTAATGACACATTTCCTGCCATAGCTCTGACTCGAACTCTCTCCCTTGGTCGCTGTGCATCATAAGGGGGACACCCAAATGAAGCACCCAGCCTTTTACAAACGCCTCAGCGCATGTGGCGGCTTTGTGATTAGGAAGAGGGAACACCCGAGTGTACTTAGTATAATAGTCGGTTACGACCATCATGCAAGTATTATCTCGGGGCGTCGTTTTGATTCCGCTGATGATGTCTATCGCTACTCGAGCGAACCTGACACCAAACAATTCCTGGGATAAGGGTTGCTTTCCCAGGCCGGGAAAGTGGCGATCCACCGAAGTAGGTCACCTCTCATTCCGGGCCAGTAGTAACGTCTTTGTAGACGGTCTATTGACCTCTTCTTACCGAAATGACCACTAGTTTGGTGGCCATGGCAATAATACATGATATCCCTCCTCATCGGGGTGGGAATCACTATTTGTAACAGCCTACCGTTGGTGGGAGTAATCTTCCACCTGCACAGTATGCCGTCTCGGATCTCCAACTCGGTCCATTGAGCTAGCAATCGCCTCGTTCCCCTATCTTCTAGGGATACCAGCGGCCTCGCAGGTTTAATACCTGTCCGTAGGTATTCCATTATGCACGCAGTGGTGGGGTCCAACTGTTGGAACTTCTTGATGGTCTCCGAGGACCAATCGAGATAACTACATACAGCCTCCTCCCAGGGGTTACAGGGGTGGTATAATTAAATACCAACCCAGCTACCACAGCATTGTGGGCCCCGCAGTCTTCACAAGTGGCATTCTGGCACCTTCGGACGGGTCGCCTCGACAAGGCATCCGCATTGATATGTTTAGCACCGGGCCGGTGCTCTATTTGTTTGTGCTCTAATCCGAACTCGGATAGATGAGCTAACCATCGTCCAATCATCCCCTCGGCATCCTTAAAGTTAAGGAGCCACCTTAGAGACGAATGGTCGGTTCGTAAAGTAAAGTCACTTCCCCAAAGAAAATGCTTAAACTTCTTCGTATACACCACTACCGCGAGGAGTTCCCGTTTAGTGGTACAATAATTACGCTGGGTCTTGCTTAGCGTGTTGCTAGCGAATGCTATTGGGACTTCGACTCCGTCCTGGACCTGAGAGAGAGCCGCCCCGATTGAATCATTGCTCGCATCGGTGTCTAATATGAAATGTCCCTCGGGAGTGGGATATTTCAATACGGGTGTGTTTCTAAACAAATCCTTTATTTTATTCAAAGATTCTTCTTGCTCGCTGGTCCATGGGAATGGGTCCTGTGCCCTACCCGGGGTCCAGTGAGCTAAGCACTGCATTGGAAAACTGACACGAGAGTAATTCGGTATGAAATCACGGTAGTAGGAACAAAATCCTAAAAATGATCTCACCTCCTTAGCACTTGTGGGTCGTTCCCAATTTTCTACAGCTTCTAATTTCTCCGGATCTGCACTCACTCCGCTGGGGGTGATGATCCTTCCCAGGTATGTAATTGTTTTCTTAAACAGGTTACATTTCTTGGGTTTAAGTTTTAGACCATTGGATAGTATCCGGTCGAGTACCAATTGCAGGTTTGCATGGCATTCCTTAAACGACTTGCCGAACATGACAACGTCGTCCAAGTAGACCAAGCATTTTTTCCACAAAAGGTCGCTCAACAAGGATTCCATCATGGCCTCGAATGTAGCTGGGGCGTTACACAATCCGAAGGGCAAGACATTATACTCGAATAGCCCCATATGACTAGAGAACGCAGTTTTCTCCTTGTCATCAGGGTGCATCGGTATCTGCCAATACCCGGATTGCAAATCCAATGTACAGAACCATTGGTTCCCACCCAAGCTATCTAAGGTCTCGTCTATCCTAGGTAGAGGATACCAGTTCTTCTTTGTTATACCGTTCAATTTTCGGTAATCCACGCAAAAGCGGATTGTACCGTCTTTCTTAGTGGTCATACAAACAGGGCTGGACCAGGGACTCGAGCTCGGCACGATGACCCCTAGTTCCAACTGCTTTTGTATTTCCTGTTCACAAATTAGCTTCTTCTTAAGAGGAAGCCTGCGATACGGGATTTTAAAAGGTTTCTCGTTGCCCACATCTATAGTGTGCGACACCTTATCGGATTTGCCTACTAGTCCTCCTTCCCTACCGAAAGGAGTTTTGCTAGGCGTTCCTTATCCTCCGTATCCTGCAAATCTGATTGTTCAACCAGTTTCTTAAATTCTTCATCCAATGGATGCTTACTAACAGGGTTTAGTGGTTTATTGAACCGAACTCATCACACCTACACTGTCGCCTCGCTTCAAGTAAACCACCGAACCACTTCGGTTAGTTATGGGTAATACAGACCAAGCTGCATTAGCCACTAATGTATCCACAGAGTCCAACCCGATACTCGATAAATATACCGTGTCGGGTTCATAGACTCCAGTTTCATTCCTCTGGGTCACCTTCACCGTTATCTTCGGCTTCATAGAAGGCAGCCATTACCGGCTTAGCAGCGGTACATTCAGATGAGTAGTGTCCCATGCGTTGGCACCTGAAACACTTGACCGTCCAGCGATCCACTCTGGGTCTCTGCCGGCTGGCTTGGAGCGCGTCTGTAATCTTTTTACACATATCCTCCATAAGTTTGGTCATGTCCGGAGACTGACCCTTCGCTTTATCAGCATTGTCAGAAGGCTTAATTGCCTTCCCACCAACTTTCGGGTCACTCCTGACCTCGGATGACGGTTTAGAATCCCTCGATTTACTAAACGCCCTCCTCGGAATATACTTCCTACCTGAAGTATTTTTCCTGAGCTGCATCGAGCAAAAGGTGCCGTCCTCCTGCTCGAATTCAATTAGTTCAAAATCATCCGAGGTATTATCTACCTCGGACCGCTGAACTACCGATGCTAGTGGAGCCGAGCCCGTGGCATTCGGTATGTCCCCAGCTAACATGGTTCGCTTCTTCACGGCCATATCTATACCATTAAATATACCGTGCAATGTTATGCCTTCCTTCCAGGCATCTCTAGCAGCAATTTGCTCGTCTCGGTCTCTCAGACCCTTAACGAATTGTGTGATCAAATCGTCCATATACCAGTCCTGGTTTTCTGTACCGGGTCTGGCCTTACTTAGCAGGGCATGTAGTTCCATACCATATGCTCTGAAAGCTTCATTAGGCTTCTGTGTAAGTTTCTTGAAGTGGACCATCGGATCCTCCTTGACCATGTTACATAATAGTCCACTAGCAGATTCAACTAACTGCTCAAAACTTCCTACGAGACCATACCAGGTCCGCCATTGCTCTACTGCCATGCAACCCGGCCCGCCTTTCAAGCATCTTACCAGATGCGGCTTGGCTTCGTATGGGGTCCAACCATTACAGTTCATCACATCGATGAAATCTTCAAACCATTCTTTCCATGGCCGAGTACCGTCATATTCTTTAGGAATCACGGCTACCCTTCGGGCTGAATTATGGGCATACATCAATCTAGTGCATTGTTGTTTGCTCCATTCAATCGCCTTGGTTTCGTTCAAGGTTCGATTGCCTCCCATTCCACCAAAGCTTGTATTGCCTGGTGGAGGCGGTGGTGGCGGGTGGCTATACGTCCACTGTGTACCACTGTAGTTCGTATAGCCTCCACCACCTTGGTTAGGGCCGGTACCCGAGGTACCATTGCTACCTGCATTACCCGTAGCACCGTCCCCCCCTTGGGCACCCGGGTGACCGCCATCAGAAGGCTGGTTTGGTTGACTGCCACCATTAGGTGGAGTTTGTTGGTTGCTGTCATTACCAGCTCCCAATCCGTCATTTTCTGTCTGATCCACGTGTATGTGGAACCCACTAGTTTCCGCGCTAGTGTCGGAGGCATCCCGAGGTACATAGTCCGGGTCTAAGTTGTGGACTATTGGGACTTCACTTATCCGGACTCTACTGGTTCGTCCGTGCTTATCTTGTGTTCTGATATAAACTCCCCCTTGATCTACATTCCGCGTTGCATTGTCATTGACAAAAAGGATTGTACTGCGGATGCTTAGGTGTGGAACAGGAGACTGGGTCTCCTTGTTTAACAAACGTCGAGTTCGGGTTTAAATCCTTACTCGCCGGAGGAGCATTCGTCTGCTCTTGCTCCTGTAAATAACTCTCCATAGCAGACTTATTTAATGTGAGGGTAGCTCCATCCGTAGTAAGATTTCGCTGCTCCTCCCTCAGCTGTGCATTCTCTGATAAGATCTCGGATCGAATCTTCTCATTATCTGTGACTGCTCGGTTACGCTCCTCTTGGGCGGCTACTGCCTCCCGCTTGAAAGTATCCTTTAATAGACGATACTTTTCACCCTTTTCCTTCTGAGACCGCTGATATTCATTGGTCTCTCTCCGGATCTCGGCCTGTTCCGAGATTAATTTGGCTTCTGTCTCCGCTTTACGGAGCTGAAGTTTCTTTAACTTTTCCTCCATGGCATGCAACTCGGATTGTAGTCTGTTTACATCCTGGGCCTTAGCAACCTCTTCGGCTCTAGCCTTTTCGATTGCTCTGAGTTTATTGGTTTCTTCGAGCTCCAGCTCAGCCAATCTTTTCTCCTTTTCCTTCTCGTCTTTCTCCTTTCGCTCCAATCGATGGGCTACAGAAGATAGGCGATATTTGAGGTCGGATTCCTTTAGAATCGCCTCCTGTTCAACGGAACGGAGTTTACCGATCCGAGATTTTGTCTCCTCCTCTACCTTCGCTTGGGCTGCCATGAATTGTTCATGCTGCCTCTTAGCCTGTAGCTCTACCTGCTCCTTGGCTTTCAAATAGGCCGAAGTAGTTTTATACCCGGGGCCCATCCGACGTCCGTATATCGACTTGCGACTGCCTCCAGGGTTGAACATGGAGTCAGACAAGCCTTCGTCCAAAGATAGGCCTAGGTAGTGCCTTTCCGAGCTCCTCGGTTTGGCATCCCGGGGTAATTCTATTTGGGGGTAAGGTTTTTTAAGGGTGGTTGGTACCATGTGTTTGAACGTATCTGACGCGATTCCAGAAGGGTGACCTAATTAGCGCCGTATTCCCTACGCTAATTCACCTCTATGGGAATTAACATAGGGAACGCTGTTTTGTATGGCTGACTGGGGTCCAGGGGGTCCGATGACTGAAATTTTTTTAAGGGGGGGGTCCGTATCATGTGTTTGGACATATCTGACCCGATTCCGGAAGGTTGACCTGATTAGGGCCGTATTCCCTACGCTAATTCACCTCTATGGGAATTAACATAGGGAACGCTGTTTTGTATGGCTGACCGGGGTCCAGGGGGTCCGATGACTGAAATTTTTTTAAGGGGGGGTCCGTATCATGTGTTTGGACATATCTGACCCGATTCCGGAAGGTTGACCTGATTAGGGCCGTATTCCCTACGCTAATTCACCTCTATGGGAATTAACATTGGGAACGCTGTTTTGTATGGCTGACCAGGGTCCAGGGGGTCCGATGACCGAAATTTATTTAAGGCGGGTCGGTACCATGTATTTGAACTTATCTGACCCGATTCCGGTAGGGTGACCTGATTAGGGCCGTATTCCCTACGCTAAAATAACTCTATGGGAATTAACATAGGGAACGCTTCTATGTATGGCTGACCGGGGTCCAAGGGTTCCGCTGACCGAAATTTTTTTAAGGGGGCTCGGTATCATGTGTTTGAACATATCTGACCTGATTCCGGAAGGGTGACCTAATTAGGGCCGTATTCCCTACGCTAATATACCTCTATGGGAATTAACATAGGGAACGCTTCTATGTATGGCTGACCGGGGGTCAAGGGGGGTCAGATGACCGAAATTTTTTTAAGGGGGCTCGGTACCATGTGTTTGAACATATCTGACCCGATTCCAGAAGGGTGACCTGATTAGGGCCGTATTCCCTATGCTAATTCACCTCTATGGGAATTAACATAGGGAACGCTGTTTTGTATGGCTGACCGGGGTCAAGGGGGGTCCGATGACCGAAATTTTTTTAAGGGGGCTCGGTACCATGTGTTTGAACATATCTGACCCGATTCCAGAAGGGTGACCTGATTAGGGCCGTATTCCCTACGCTAAAATACCTCTATAAGAATCAACATAGGGAACGCTTCTATGTATGGCTGACCGGGGTCCAAGGGTTCCGATGACCGAAATTTTTTTAAGGGGGCTCGGTACCATGTGTTTGAACATATCTGACCCGATTCCAGAAGGGTGACCTGATTAGGGCCGTATTCCCTACGCTAATTAACTTCTATGGGAATTAACATAGGGAACGCTTCTATGTATGGCTGACCGGGGTCCAGGGGGTCCGATGAGCAAAATCTTTTTAAGGGGGGGTCGGTTCCATGTGTTTGAACATATCTGATCCAATTCCGGAAGGGTGACCTGATTAGGGCCGTATTCCCTACGCTAATTCACTTCTATGCGAATTAACATAGGGAACGCTGTTTTGTATGGCTGACCGGGGTCCAGGGGGTCTGATGATCAAATTTTTTTTAAGGGGGGGTCCGTATTATGTGTTTGGACATATCTGACCCGATTTCGGAAGGGTGACCTGATTAGGGCCGTATTCCCTACGCTAATTCACGTCTATGGGAATTAACATAGAGAACGCTTCTACGTATGGCTGATCGGGGTCCAGGGGGTCCGATGACCTAGAAATCTTTAAGTGGGGGGTCCGTACTATGTCTTTGTACATATCTGACCCGATTCCGGAAGGGTGACCTAATTAGGCCAAG